>OZ038486.1:120414717-120584717 GCA_964036315.1 Acanthosepion esculentum | reverse complement strand
TCCCATTTCACATTTTCTTTCTTATATTTACCCTTCTAAATTATCAACGTCATTATACTTACTCTTTCCAAAGAAATTTCAAATTTTCAAGCCGTTTCTCCATTAAGACTAAAAAGACTCATTTGGGGAGGCGTGGGGGGATAGAAAGACATTATTTTCACTACCATTTCAGTGAGGCAGTTTTTAAGCTTTTCTAGCATCATTGTTATGCTAACTTTTTCAGGTGTAAAGAATCTGTGTGATTGTGTTTGGCTCTGTCAATGGAATATTTTTATTGCTATATTTCTCATTCACAGACTCTCATACTGTCTTTATTAAATTTGCTTCTCTTGTAGGTGCATTTTTGCCAGAACCACTAAAACTACCAATTTTTGCATCACATGCTTTTTCACAGCCATCATTTTTTATAACATACTGATAGAGGGTTTCCCATTTGTTTTTTAAAAAAATACATGGAGTGAATTACTGTGCGTTGAACATTGTGAGCTGGTAATGCTAAAGAGTTAAACATTGACAGCAGAATCTAAAATAAAAAAAAGAATTGACACAACTGCTTTTCACAAATTCCATCTTGCATAACATTTATATTACAAATTTATTAGGAACCAGAATCAGTACATTGTCATTGACTCCAATAACCCAAGAATTGCTTCCAACTCTGATTTTAATTCCAGGATTCTAGTAAAACGTTTGACTTTTTATTTCTAATTTTTTTCTTGTCTTTTATTCCAGATGAATTTGCTACCATCCGAGTCACAAATCTTTCTGAAGACACGCGTGAATCTGACCTTCAAGAACTGTTTAGACCATTTGGAACTATTCACAGAATTTATCTGGCCAAAGATAAAAATACTGGACAGTCTAAGGTAAGTAAAACAACAAGGAGCCAGTTTTCTTCTTTTTTTACTGCTCTCTTTTTTCCTTGTTTTTCTTTCTTACTGCATTTAGTGTCAGATTTGCTGTTATGAATGAAAACATGTAATGAAGTTAGATATTTACCAATGCCCACCATAAAATGTATTCTTATAAAAATAAAAATCCTATATTAATGATAGGTTTCTACTTCTAACATATTAATGCCCACACTCCAATTTTTTAGATTGTGGATGTTAATTTTCCAAGATGTCAATTGAATAAAATAAAGAGATCATTATTTGCTTTTCAAATGGAAAGGCATACCTACCTTGAATTGCATGTGATATCTAAAAAAATTTTTTTTTTTTTTAGAAGTTTGCAATCAAATTGGAATATAAAGATACAAATAATTTAGTATATTTAATTAAAATGGCACAAGTGCAGTACTAGATTGGTAGCAATATCTCAATTTACTGTTGCATTGGCTAGATGTAAGCTTAAGTTCTGTGCTAAGTTTCTTTTGCTTGTAGAACTCTCTTTTGGCTCTGTGCTTTCCAGCCAACTTTGATCTTTAAAAATTTAAATGCATTGTCAGTCGTTTACTGTTTTGATTAGTCTTCTATTGATCTCACTTAAGGTTTCTCTTTTTTCTTATTCTTTTACATTCAATCACTCTTGTGTCTTAGTGGCTATATTGCCTTCATGGGGTGAATTGATTAAAAAATAGTTACTGTTTATATTTATTTAATTTTTCAAATATTTTAACAATAACTTTTTTATTTATTATGGCATCTGATAATTAATCTCATGGGGATTGCGCAATATGACTTTTAAAATGTTTGTAGTGTTAAAAAGTAATTAGAATGATATAAATTATAGAATTTTGACTTTTGTTTAAAAAAAAGTCTTGCAAAAGATATTGACCATTCTGTCCAAATCCTTTACAAATTGCAACAACATAGAGTTCAAGTTAATGTTCCTCTCATTTAGTTTTGTTATTGTATTTTCTATGATACTGGAAAATTTGACCAGGGATATTTAGGGTAGACAAAAAAAAATCTTTTTTTTTTTTTTTTTGTTCCCTTGACATTTTGATAAACTGATATAATGCTGGAGAGTGAGGTATTTAAAGCAAAATTTAGGAAGACAGTTTATTATGATGGGAAGGTGATTTAAAAAAAAAAAATTTCTGTCATAATGTCTTTGTCTTTAAATTGTCATTGAATTTTATTTTAATATTGAACTTCAGTACAAATGTGGCATAGGCTAACTAATAATATTGAAATTTCTATTGTCTTAATTTTAAAATTTTGACCAATAAATTTTTTTTCAGGGCTTCGCTTTCATCAACTTCCACCGGCGAGAAGATGCTGCCAGGGCAATTGCTGGTGTTTCTGGCTATGGTTATGATCACTTGATTCTCAATGTTGAATGGGCCAAGTAAGTTGCTTTGATGTTAACTTGGATTGTTTTTAAAAATAATTACTGAGCCTTAAGGATCAATAACAATTCAAAATTGTCTGTCATTGATTTGAGAATAGTTGTTTTTAGAAAGTGATCAAATTCACAGCAAATTTGTTCATCTTTTTTTTTTTTGTTATTATTAAAAGACATAAAAGTCTGTTTACATTTATTAAAACTCCATGTTTAATCAAGCTAACATACGAATCAAATACTTTTCTGTACATTTTTCTAATGTATTGCTTTTATTTACTATTACAACAGAAAAGATTGTATTTTAAATATATAGAAAATCCAGAAATATTTTTATCATTTACTTTTATTGCTTGTCAATTTGTTGAAATTTTTATTATAAGCTAAAAAGAAATGAAGGTTTGATATGATATGAATTGTCTGTGTTTTGTCTTTCTTCAGGCCTTCAGGAACAAGTTGATAAGTTTGAGAAATAGCAAAGTCACCCAGGCAGGTGCATAAGAAGTTTGGTCACCAATCCTCGTCAGAATTTGTTATCTGATGGATATACCAATAAACTGGAACACACACAAAAAAAAAAATGGTTTTGTTACTGTATGAAATTCTTGTCTCTCTCTTTCTTTCAACTTAAGATAATTTTGGTATTTTTTTAGGAACTTCTCTTCCTGTTTTTATTAAAAAGCAATTTTTTTTTTTTAATAGAAGCTTACATTTAATATGGTTAAATTTATTGTTTGGAAAAGTTTTCAGGAATTTGGAAATTTTTTTTCTTTTCTTTTTTCTTTTTACAAAAAAAATTCTATTTATTAAGAAATACATGAAGCAACTTAAGATATCAGTAATAATGCTCAACATTTTTATTACTTCTGATACTGAGAGATATCTCATTCTTGAAAATAAACAGAATTAAAAATAACAGGTTTGTAGATTCAAACAAAAGGAATAATATTCTTCTCAATGCCAGTATCTCATAGTAATGACATGAACATTTTTAGCACAAACTATTGTATTTTGGCATATGCACAAAGCTATTTTTTAACTTGTGTACCTATTCCCATTCATCATAGTGATGCATTGAACAGAATGTAATAACAGGATTTCTAGTATATCTTATACTGTTAATCTGGTCATCTATTTTATACTAGTAAATTATAGATTAATCTTTTTAGAAAGTAATTTTTAAAATTCAAACTAAATCCTTCATACAGAAAGGATTGATAAAAAATAACATGGGCAATATATAAATAAATATGGAATGACTTTGAACTTTATTGTAGGCTTGTATATTTGGATGCTAAATAAAAATATTACTGAAGGCATTATCTTCAAAAAAGCTACTAATTCTCTGTTTTTACTAAATTGAGATAACAATTCTATTTAGTGTTCAACATTTAAAGAAATTCAACACACTTATAAAAATCACACTTTAAGATAAAAGTAATTAGTTTATATTGTGTTATGGGTATTATTTCATTAATATTTTACTAGTGTGTATAACCTTTCATTCACTAATAATAAACTAGTAATACAAAACAACAATAATGGTTTAAGTACTAACCGCATTTGAACACTACTCTTATGTGCTAAATACAAATGTCTGCACAATAAACTTATTTCTTCACCCCCAGACTCTATGCAGAGGATTTATCTGGAACGGCATAGTTTTTTCCCCTCTTTTTTTTTTTTTTTAATTCTTTGCAACAGTTATTCTGTTCTAGGAATTGTGCAACATCATAAAACATATTCTCACATTTGTTTGACATGGAATGCTTATATAAATTGAACAATTTACACTGGTATGATTATTCCAGACTGTATAGTTATTTCTTATTACTGTCAATTGACTTTACTGCTAATGTGCCACTCACTCCCAAAGATAGTGCAGAAAATGACTGAAACTATTTTCAGCTATAGCTAGAAATTTTCATGATAAAGCACCATATTTTGCCGTTTGTTTTTATTTTATTTTTCAATTTAGTTAGAGTGCCAAGTTTGTATGTTATGTACCGAAAATCGGAGTGGGGGAGATTGTGTTTAATGAAAACTATTCTCACCATTTGATGTTAGAGTGCTTGATTTGAAAAATCAAAGTTATGACATAATCAGAGAAGAGTATTAACATTTTCAGTAAACAGAACCTTTTGTTACAGTATCACTTGGATAAAAATATCCATATATTGGGTTGTCTGGAAAGTTCATGCCAATTTTTAAGGGAAATTAAAACACACAACAAAATTATGCCATTAAATATTCAACTAAATATGAACCATTTTGTTGCAAAACCTTACTCCATTTTTCCTTCAACTTGGATTCAGTCTTCCCAGAATTTTGGTGGTTTCTTGGCAAAGAATTCATTAAGGTGTTTTTTATGTCATCTAAAGAATTAAAATTTTTGTCATTGAGATTATTTTGCAAGGACCTGAATGAATGAAAATCCAAGGGAGCAATATCTTATGAATATGGCAAGTGGGGTAACACATCCCAGCCAAGCTACAACAATTTTTGCTGGGTCGCCAAAGAAACGTGAGGTCTGGTATTATCCTGATGGAAAACAACACCTTTTCTTTTTGCCAATTCTGGGCATTTTTCTTGAATTGCTAACTTTTGTCCAGTTGCAAGCAGTACTTTTCAGAATCAATTGACTGGTTACTTGGCAGTTCATAGTACAGGATTCCTTCCCAATCCCACCAGATGCACAGCAAGACTTTCTTTTGAGGTGGCTAAAGTTGGCTCATGTTGCTAACAAGATTATTGTAAACAATCCATTCCTCATTGCCTGTCACAATTTGTTTAAAAAAAGGGTGCATTTCCATTGTGTTTATACAGCAACTTCCATTGAATGTGATCCAAAAGATTCTTTTCACTCGTGTGTTACCCAAGCATCGTAGCTTCATTAAGTGCTCATGGATGGTGGATTTTGGTAAATTTAGTTTTTCTGCCAATTCCCATGTGTAATGTGGCTTATTATCAATGTCTTGATTTGGTCATCATCTGTAGTTTGGGGGAGGGGGCTGTCTGAGCATTCTTCATCAATAAGGCTACAATCACCAACTCTAAACTTAGCGAACCACTTCCATACAGCTCTGTCAGCTAAAGCACCTTCACTGTACACAGCACATATCTTTTTTGTTGCTTGCAAGGCATTTTTGCCTCCTTTTTTTTTTTTTTTTAAACCATCAAGTGTCTAGAATGCACCAGATAATCTTCCATTCTCATAGGGATGCAAAATTGGTACAAATTAAATAATTTTAAACTTTCTTTCTCAAGGTAGTTTGCAGTGTGCTCTAATTGGAAATATGTAAGCATATTATATCTGTTGATAAATTTGACGTTTTCTAACATGGAACATGAATGACTAAAAATCTGCATGAACTTTCCAGACAACCTTATAACTAAACAGAATTGGATCTTTGATTATTCACCTCAGCTTTGTCAAGTCTGTTATAAAATCCAGTACTGATTCACAGAGTAGGACTCGAACTTGCTATATTAGCAAATTGTTCTCCACAGCTAGTATGTTAACCAAGTGCCTAACAGTTTCAGTTCTATGATTACATTTCTTATCAAGTACAAGACTATGTTCTGTTTTTCATTTATTATTAATAATAATAAATATTATTAATTATGCACTTTGTTAATCAATTATTGATAGCCTACAATGATTGTTCTCACTTTCATGTTTCTTGTCATGTGTGTTGTGGCATAATGGATATCATCTTGGAATGAGAAATCAGAAGTTGAGTTTTTTATATTCATTTATGCACAAATACCCTTCAGGAAGGTATGAATCCATCTCTTCTCCTCACAGCTATCAATTAAATAGCATAACAGATTGGGTCCTATAGCTTTGGTTGTCAGCCAGTCTATCACAGAAAGAAATGGCAACCTACTGTGGGAAAATATTTTGCCTAGTCTGTCATGAATTGAAAGAGTTGATTGCCCAAGCATGTATCCCATTTGGCACCTATTTCATGCAGCTTTCATGAGAAGGAAAACAGATTCATATATATGGACTCAGATTTGTTACTTTGTTAAACAATTTGTAGTTAATTATGACACCTACATATGATATACTCCAGCTTACTGATTATAAAGTTTGTCATAGTTGTTCAAGGATGAACAAGATGCTGGAGGGGGGGGGGTGCCTTTATTGATATATACATACAGGGTGTATCAAAAGTACTTTTACAAACTAGGAGTGAGTTCATCACACTAAAACAAGGACAAAAAGTCCATATAAATATGTCTGCAAAGCCTTCATTTTTGTGTTTAAAGTTTACAGTTAAAATCCAACTTTAGGGTGGTTTCCTGACACCAAAACAAGGTAAAATGTCCATATAAATATGTCCAAAAGGTTATCTTAGTACTTAAACGCAGCAACTCAACAAATGTTCAAGATATCCTCTGCTTGCTTCTATACACGCATGCACCTGTCCGATCATGGACTGGTGGACCTTTTCAAATACTCACATGTCGAATGGCTTTGCAGGCCCCTATGACATATTGAAGCATTTTTACATTATTAACTGCTGCATAAACCAATTGTTTTAGGTGGCCCCACAGATAAAAATCCAAAGGATTGAGGTCGGGGGAACATCTTTCATAGTAGCTGTCAGCTAGTGCATCACAATGTGCTGGAGCCCCATCATGCATAAACCATATGCATCTTCATATCATGGGTACAGCCTCTAGCAGCTCTGGAAGCATGTTTGAAATAAAGTCCCTGTAAGACTTGCTGGGAGAATATATGGACCTATCGTATGGTCACCTACAATTCAAGACCACACATTAATTCTAAAGTAATGTTAGTGTCTAGCCTGTTTTGTACCATGGGGATTCTGATCTGCCCACAATTGTTGGTTGTGTAAATTTGTTATTCCATCCCTTCAAAATGCTGTCTCATCTGTAAACAAGACTGAAGAGACGAAACGGATTGTCAGTTTGTGCAATAAATCATCGGCAAAACTTCTTTCATGGTGAGCGATCAGAGGGCAAAAGACCCTGTACACATTGCAAATAATACCGATACAGGAACTGCTCTTGAAGTACCCTCGATGTGGTATACAACATGCTTGAGCCACTTGTGTTTTGATACCGGGATCATTTTCGACATCCTGTAGAATGTGTTCTTTGTGATCCGGCATACAAGTGGATATTCATCTTCCTTGACCCATAGTCTGGTACCACAGACCCTGTCTCAGCAACACAATGGTAAACAGCAGCAAAGATTGGATGACTCAGCTGCCTTTGGTCTCAAAATAATCTGATACAGCTATGCAGCATCACATCCATTAGCATTTGTGCAGCCGTATGTAAAAATCATCTGCCTGCTCATGACATGAATATCCTACCATTGTTAAACAGGACACTTCTCAATTCACTATTACATACATTAAATGTTGAAGACAGACTAGCCACAAATGTATGCAAATGACAAATGTAACCTAGTCTACATGGCAACACAACACCATCTACCATAAACTTTCTTTAAACTTAATACAAAAATGAAAGATTTGCAGACATGATTATATGGACTTATAACCTTGTTTCGGTGTGAGGAATCCACCCCCAATGTTCGTAAAAGTATTTTTGGTACACCATATATATATATATATATATATATCTACATACAAATTCTTTTGCAGTCACATAGCTATTTACTAAGCTTATGGCACAAGGATAAAGATTGTGATATGCCGATCTTTTGGCAAAGATATGCTTGTTTTGAAAATCAGTATTTTTCTTTTTTTTAATACTTAAAGCCCAACTTCTGACATCACTGGAAAATAGACAACTACCTCAGCCACATGTAAGCACTTTGTATTTACTAAGCTTAGTCCAAGTAAGAAGCCACAGTCATGGGACACTTAGTGAAATGGATTTTTCCATGCACCCATGAATGTGACACAAGGTTGTGGTTTAAAGTGGGTTTAACGGCAATACCGTGGAAAAATTGCTCAAGCTCCTTCAGTACTTCACCTTTTGGGGAGCCTCAGACACTTAGTAATAAGTCCATCCCTCTCCTGTAAGAGTGGTACTGCCTAGGGTGATGACCCCTGGGGCTTGAGCTTAATATTATTTTGAAAGTGCCAGGGAAGTATAATGATTTTCTAAGCATGACTTAAATGTGGCACAAGGCCAGAAGTGTGAGGCACCCAGTGTAGGTCACTCACTACTCACATAATTGATCTAGCAAGACAAGCTTGCTAACCATTACAACACATTTAAGTGCCCTATGGTTTTCTAAGCATAGTTTAGATGTGCAAAGCCGAAAGTATGGGGCACACAGGAAGGATCAAATACTATTCAGTCAATTGATTTAGCAAGACAAGTTTGCTAACCATTATACCACATTGAAGTGCCCATAGGACACTTAGTGAAGATTGAATTCTATAAAACAAATTTGCTAACTATTTTACATGAGCTGCCTAGTTTCAGTAACAATAGTATATATAAGATTATATACCCTAATGAAAAAATTATAGCACTCTATGTGCTTCAATTTACTCAATATTAAACAAACAGGTACTGTAGCTGGATTGCAGTTAATCATCACATAAAAAGGTTGTTATGAAAGGTAAATCTTCAACATGTAAAATATGTAGAAACACCTTTATTACAGTTTGATTAAAATGAAATTGCATTTATAATATAGGAAAATGAAGACTACAACATTTTTCAATATAAAAGATAAAACAAGTCAATGTTCATTCAATAAAACACTTCTAAATATGTCAGAATTTGTGAAAAAAATTTAAAAAAATATATATGTCACCTGCATTGTATCTATTATTGTACTAGAGATCAATACATGCTCAAATTCCAAGATAATGTGTCAACAGTACACAGACCCTATATTAATATACAGTATATCATTCTTGTACATAGACCTGTACTCATATGCATATAACTGTACAGGTGATAGATACCATCCTGAAAGATATTCCCAGTTTGCACATGATGAAATACAGCAAGAGATGTAGGTAGAGGGAATTGAATGAGTCAGTTATTGTTCCATCATGTCCAATATATGTTCAAGTGTGACCAGATAATTAGGCCAGCCAGTGAAGTTGTTGAACATGTTGAGTAGTACAGGCATCATGTGGGTAGACATTATCCTGCCGAAACAGTATACTGCCTTGTAGAAATGGTAGAACAGTTTGAATGATATTTTGGATGTACATGCAGTTTACTGTTCCCTCCAAAAATACAAAAGGTAAATGAAATTTGTAATTCATGTCATCACTCATAATGCCAGGGTTTGAGCCTTTGTGTTGTGGGGGAATATGCTCTAGAAGATGTTGCTCCTCAGGTCTGTATTGTACATGCAAATAACAATCACTTGCATAATGAGAGAAAGCTCTTTGAACATTGTAGAGTAGATAGCCCTCTCATCACTCTACTGGAATTAAATATGATGCGATATAAATTGAAGTCTAGCTAGAGCCACATATGCTTGTCCTCCAATTCCCAACAGTCCATGTTGAAACCACATTTGCTCTGATTTATGCTTAGAATGCTATGCAGTCTGACACTATTTTTAAAATTTATTAATAGAAAGCATCTATATCTGTTCAGAATCTGGTATATGGTTGTAGGAATATTGACATCACTGAAGCACCACTGATGGGTTACACTTAACAATTCTCTAAAATGACCATCTTGAAAGCCGCAAATATGACCCCTTCTCACATTGCTCTTGATTAAACTAAAGAAACACATGTGCCTCTCAATACATGATACTTGTTTGTGTGTTGACTCTTTCACCACACTGGATCTTATTACAGCTTGCATCACTTTGTATAGATACAAGGAGTGTAATGGTAGGAGTTATTATATCACAAGATAGTCTGAAAAAATCAATGTGTATTTTGCACATGTAAATTAGGGTGCATCGATAAAACTGTAGCGTGGCATAATTACTAGATGCATTGTTATCTGAAATGTTCAATGTTTGATTTATATGATTCCTATTCCCAACTAAATAAAGTGTATCAACAATGGAGATGATTATATGCCTTTCCATTTGGACTAATATACACATCTTGGTTATTATATTCACAACTTTTCAGCTGTTGTACTGTCTGGCTTTCTTCAGGAATTTGTTATACTTGGTAACCTCAGGATTTGAACCAAATCCTTTGATCTCATTATGCTTTCCATTATCTCAAACCAGTTAATTCTCTCAGTTGTATTTGTGTTACATGTCCTTTTCTTCTACTGAACCAGAGTATATGACTTTTCCTCACTATCTGACACAGGTATTGAACTCACAACTGCCAGGGAATATGTGCTAACCAATGTTTTAATCTATTAAGTGTGTGTTTTATTACATCACAAGATAGAGGGATTAATCTAGTAGTATCATTTTAGAGGTAATCTCTTTGTACATCACATGATGGAATTGTTTTCTTTCTTAATCAAAGGCTCCTAGATAGTGTCTATTTCTATGCTAGGTCTATTGAGGGGGTTGCCAGATTCTAATGTGCAGAGGATACAATACCTGAAAAGTTGTGAGTATAACAACTAAGGTGAGTATACTGAATGGAAAGGCATATAATGATGATAATTCCTAATCTGAAAAAAAAAATTTGACATAGATTATGTTAAAAAATAAATATTTGTTATGTAAAATAAATGCTTTTTTCATCATTAGGCTATGTACTTATTAATATATCTACATTTTGTAGGTGTGTATATATATATATATATATATATATATATATATATATATATATATGGAACGGGTAACAATATATAAATCAAGAAATGAAATCAGCTAGACTATATGCCCGAATCATCAAAACGTATTTAAAAAAAAAAAATTTTAATTCTCAGCATCCCCTCTTCTTCGGACACGTGTAGTTACATCAACGTAAACATCACTTTAGTCCAATGAAATCCTAAAGTACAAAATGCATCACACAAAGACTTTTTCTACATTGTCATAGTTTTTTTCCCTAAAACACATGCACACACACATATATATAAGGTATATTTTGGCAGTAAGTATTCATCCAAGCAAGTTTGATTAATAGGGACTGACAAGGTCTGTTTAATTTTTTATTAGACTTTTCCAACTTTCGGATAAGATGTTGAATTTTATGTTTGAAGTTGTGGATAAACTGCCTGAAGTTCATATTTTGTTCAAATATTTTCAAAATCCTAGTCATTATTGTTGTAACCTAGGGAAGGTTACTGAATAGAATAATCACACAAAGGTTGGTAATGAATGATAATAATTAGGACAAGAACAATACATATAAGATTTGCCAGCTGTGCGTAGAATTAGTCAACTGCTAGAAGTGAGTTAAGTGAATCTCCAACTGCAGACCAACATACAGTATTTACTATTGTATTTATGTAAATGGGGACATAGCCATTTTCGCCTGTAGGTATGATACAACAATTATCAAGAATTGATGTGTCTGTGTGGTAGTCTTGGTATTCATTAGGCCACTAGATGTTTGAAATGGTCTAATGTTATGTCTAACTGCTATTGGGAATGACACAGTACAAAATGTTATAAGCATTTGGTTGCAAAGGGAAAGGCATAACAAGGATTAGGTTTTTAAACATTGTGTATTTGTTTAATATACAAGATATCTTGTGTTGTTGGAAAATTAGTGAATTGCCAATTTCGGTTGTTGATCATCAGGAAGGCAATTAGGTGTAAAGGTAGCCTCAGAAGTTGACCGATTTCTTGGGTTGGTTTGACTGAGGTCACAAGATATAATCATTGGTTGGGTCTGACGCAAGTGTTGATCGATCAAGGTCACAGTGGTGGGTTGATTCATGATAGGGTGCATTGATTGCTGAAATGAGGGATTGGTGTAGCTGGTAGGCCTGTGGTGGAATGTCCCACTACAAGAATATATTGGTCACAAGACAGTGTTGATTGATCGAGGTCACAGTGGTGGGCCAATTCATAGTAGGCCTGTGGTGGAATGTCTCACTGTGAGGGAATACCTCTAGCAAGTTGTGTTAGTGGTGATGAGGAAGTCAGATGTTGTCTCAACAAAATAGGGTCATGGTGATAACTTCAAGGCCTGTAGTGAGTTGGGTATGCCAAGGTGACGGCAGTGGTGACAAGGAATTAGGTGTAGCTGTTAGGCCTGTGGTGGAATGTCTCACTTGTGAGGGTATGCCTGTAGTGAGTTGGGTTGGTGGCAACAGGGAAGTCAGATATTGTTTTAATGAAACAGGGTTGTGGTGATGACAATGAGGGAATGCTTGTAGTGAGTTGGGTATGCCAAAGTGACAGTGGTGGCAACAGGGAAGGCTTCTATTTGGGTGGCATCAATGTTGAGATGTTACAGATCACGACGGTTTGGTGTCAGGCACATGGTGGTGTCGAAGCTGGTCTCTGCTGGATTCCATATGTTATAAATCATGTTGGTGAGTGTTGAGAGCCTGGCAGTGTCAAAACTGGTCTCTGTTTTCCATGTGTGAAGAGTAGGGTGATTAGTCAAGCCTGAGAGTGGTAACAGTTGAGTTGAGAGGAGCAGTCATGTTGGTGACAGCAGCAGCACTCTGCATGTTAGCAGGTAGCCTTCACAGTTGGTAACTGTTGCCGGTTGTTATGGGAGGCCTGCTTTTAAGCAGATCTGGCAGTCCCCAGAGACATCTCCTTTTCTGGCAGGAACAGTCACAATTTCTAACACGTTCGCCCCAGACCCTCAACCTCTGACGTCTTACTCTCTGGGTTCAGGTGTCTACTCGGTCCTATCCGAACTTAAGGGAGTGGCCGTAAGTCCCCTGAGCATCCATAGATCATTCGACCGGCTCACTGGTTAAATCCTGCTTCCTGCCCACATTGTGATTGGTTTGATCCAGAAAGCAAAAGTGATGTTCATCCATTAACGGTCGACAGAAGATGTAGACACAGCTGAAGAGTCTGTGCTAAGAAATTTAGAATGCAGCAAAACGAAAATTAATATCTGCAGAAAGCCAGACAAAAAACTATTCAGTGGTTGAATTGTTAATGTCTTTTATATAGCAGAAAAGAATAGTATAGAAAAGAAATGGGTTACAGAAAATAAAAGTATTTGACGTAAAAACTCATACACAGGATTCTAGACAGAGATAGAGTGTATTGTGATTAACTTGTTAAATCATCTCAGAACGATATACGACTCTTGCAATAGAGGGATAAGAGTTCTGTGTGGGGCTTAAAGTTTGTAGTGGCATTCCTCCTCGGCAGTAGTAACAGTAGTAGTAATATTCGTGGTAGCAGAAGCAGCGGTACTTATATCAACAGTACATGTTAGCGGACACTTTGTTCCAATCTCTGACGTCACTTCCTCTCCTCCTCGAGTCTGCAACTTGACTCTCTACTGTCTCTAGCCCAACTCTGCCCGGGCTGATTCTCTTCTCCAGTCTCACCAAAAATTTTCTCCTGTCTCTCATGTAGCGCCATGACCTGTAATGGTCAACGTGGGTACCCATGCGCGTGACGGCACACATGCGCCGATGACGCGCCGACCAATCACGGCCTCTCTCGTCTCTCTCTTCCGTCTGCCACTTTTCCAGCATAACTACGTGTTTATATAGAAAAACCCGGGTGGTCATAACCGACCCTTGGCCCTACTATTTCGCACGCGATTATCACGGGGTTCTGGCTGCTTCAACCAAAATCATGTGAATTCCAAAGTTCCTTATAGCTTACTAAGCTCTATTTCAATTTTTAACTGATAAAAATTATTTCAGCCATTTCCATTGTCTTCTAACGACCCAGATTCCATTGGGTACAACTCCAGCCCTAGATCAGATTTCCTCATCAGTAAACAAAATGCTCTGATCTATTTTCGCTACTCAGATCTACTCCAATTTCAATAAAAAAAAAATATACATGTGTGTGTGTGTGTGTGTGTGTTTCCCAGACTCTCTCTCTGTCACAAATTGGCCAGTGTCAATTTCATTGTGGATGTGTTGTTCGGAGCCTATGCATAAAAAACAACTTTTTATTTTGTTTTCTGCCTTCATGGTGTTCACATCTGGTTGGTGTACAGAATGAATCAGAAAAAGATCTAATTACAGCAGAGTATAACAAAAAGAATGTGATTTATTTCTTTTATCAATTAATTTATTTGTTAATTTTTAATACTAATATAATATGTGCACACATCAATTATATCATATGCACTTCAAGATACCATTTCCTGTGGTGAATGATATTTAATGTGGGCTGTGTTTATTTTGTATAACAATAGCTTCTAGAGTTTTGAGTCTTTCCTTGCAACTGGTGCTATACAATATTTTGGTGTTGTCAACTAATATTTGTCTTATGTTGATATTTACATTTTGGCTCTTCATGATGTGTTGATTGAGTGCACTAAGTTTTGATAGATGATAGGTCAATTTGTGTGAGAATGTGGTGCATGTGTGCCGAATGTAAGTATTTAGTGTTGTTTTTTTATCATTAGTGTCAACTTAATTATCATCAATAACACCGGGCCTCATAAATCCCCTCTATGTAAAAATAACATCTATGAATTCTTATGACCTTTGAGAGATTTCATCTCCAACATTAATAATCAAAACGTTAGATCATTTCAAATGTCCACCATCCTAATGACTATCAAGATGCAGACAAAGGAATTACAACTACCACACAAGCACCACACCAATTCTTAATAATGACTGGAAAGTTGAAAGTACTTGAACAAAAATATGAATGTTGCACAATTTATCCACAACTTCAAACATAATACTCCACCTCTTATGTTGGAATTAGGAAAAGTATAATAAAAAATTAAACAGACCATGTCAGTTCTTTTTAATCAAACTTGTTTATATATATATAATATATATACACACATATGTATTTTATTGTTATACATTATTTATGTAGACACAAATATTTAAGTAAATGCTCTGTTCATAATAAACAGTATTAACATTTACTGGCCTGAATATCCAAGGAATTTCATAGAAAATATGGATCATCCAACAGGAATTGAACCTGTATCCTACATAGAACTGTCATATAGCCTGATATGCTATACCAGTTTATCTACAAAGGAAGCATCTGGTTAACATGGTTGATTTACTGCTTTTAAACTACAAATTTCCCATGATTTCCCTCAAACAATCATATTTGCTCAAGGTGTATTTTAATGTAAACAAATGATGTCATATACTATATCATTATACCAAGTCTAACAATTATTTTTTATATATTTTATTGTTATATGTTATTTATATAGACACAAATATTTAAGTAAATGATCTGTTTATAATAAACAGTATTAACAACATTTACCAGCCTTTGGTAGCTAAACTGATATAGCACGTCAGGCTATATGACTGTTCTATGTAAAATATAGGTTTGTTCCTGTTGGAGGATGCATATTTTTTATGAAATTTCTCTGACATTTAGGGCAGTAAATGTTAATACTGTTTAATATAAACAGAGCATTTACTTAAATATTTGTGTCTATATAAATAACGTATAACAATAAGATATATTAAAATAATTGTTGGACTTAGTCCATTTCATAATATATATATATATATATAAGATAGGTATAGTAGTGAGGCATCCAGTGCAGACTGAACTGCACTAGCAAATTGATCTGTGAGATGAACATGTGAGCTATTGTCCTATAATAGGTACTGAAGTTAAGACTCATAGTATTTTATTAGCTTAGAGCACAAATTTACAAGTGTAATAACTGAACCCCCTATATTAGTGAATTAGCCCACTAGACTAAATTGCTAACTATTGTACTGCAGCAGATGTCCACTTGCTATTGCAGCATTGCAGAAGTTATCTGTCTTTGACTCAGCTATAATTTATGCACATGTCAAAGGTAAGAAAAACATCACATAACAGTCTGGTTAGAAGTGCAAAATGTAAGTTGCCTGGCCACTTGGTACCCATTCCTCAGAGCCATCTAGTTTGTCTGTGCTTTCTTTTACCTTTTTATGCTGAGTCTACATCACAGGCACCCTATACAACCAAGTCAACTCTCACTTAAGATTTTAATTCACATTTCTCTGTCTCTATATATTTATAATTTGCTGCATGAACAAACTATTTTCTAATTTTAGTTTCTGTAAATATGTTATGCACCTGTACTTGTTTTTATTCACACATGTATTTACTTTGGAAAACTCAAAAATCAGAGTACTTTCTATACATTATTACCTTAGTAAATTACTTTTTCTTTTAGCAAATTACAAATGTATATAAGTGTTATTATATTGCATGTATAGTAATGCTATGTTGTGATGGTAAATTTATTTCCATCATCAGTTTCTGTACTATTTCCTATGTTTATACATGTAGGTGTGTGTGTGTGTATGTGCATTTATATGATATCGGTATATGAGTGACAAGACCTTTTTTTCTGCCAGAAAGCATCTGGAAGTCACAACAGCTGTCCCAATTATCATATTTCCATATTTATTGTGTGGGTGAAAATAGAGGTCATGGTTAATATATAAAATAATTTTGATTGTGAATTAAGATAAAGAAGAACATTTTAAGAGAACAAAATGTGACCAGAAAATAATAATAAATACAATAATAATAATAAATACAACTCCATGCAATGGCCTGTGGACTGAACTTATTGACTGTTAATCTACAAAAGGTACCCAGATCAATTCTGTGTATATGTAAGGCAAGATATATGTTTTAATTCCTGGAAATGTTACATTTATTAAGTTCACCTATTGCGAAAATTACAATTATCTGTATATATAGCAAGGGATAGTGCCAATAAGGCTGTAGACAATGGCTAAGATTTGTTGTAAAATGATCCAAATAGCCTACTTGCATTATAACTTAGAAACAATTCATGAAAAAATTGCACAAAAAACTCTCTCTCTCTCTCTCTCTCTCTCACACACACACACACACACACACACACACACACACACACACAATATGCAAATAAATTATATAAAAAAGATAATTACTTTACTTTTTTTATTTAATTTGAATGTTTACTTTGGGAAAACAAAACTTTTCAAAATTATCAAATGCTATCTGATAATGTTCTTAACAAGTGGTAATTCTTTTTTTGCCATATTGTACTTTTGTTTTTATTATTTTGTTTTTTGGCTTTAACGACAGATTTTCATAAATAAATTTCTTTTCAAATTTTTATAAAAAATAATACAAATTGATTTGACGTACGAAATCAGAATCTTAAATGATTCAGAAAATCTAAATTTGTTTTTTAAAATTGTCGTCTGCCCCTAATGCCTATTTACCCGGTAACGGTGTAATAACATATGAATTATCGTATTTTATACGTCAACAAACCGTGTCAATAGTATCTTCCGGTTCTTTAGCTAATGACGTCATATATTTTATTTCTTTAAAAGAGATTTTTTTAAATATTTATGGTTCGTCGTAGTAAATGTAAAAGCAATAGATTTTTGTAATAAAATTCCAAAATATTTTGTTATATATTTGCTCTTTAGACTTATTTATTATCCTTTCATAACGAACAGCTGGTAACATATGGAGTGGCTTGAGAGGGGCGTATATGTTGACTTCCGGTGCCTGCCATTTTGAAGGCAGCAAGGAAGTAAGTAGGAACAGCTCTTTGTTTTTAGTGTTTAGAGAAGAGAAAGCCACCTACCCTAGAGGGAGGAGAGGCGACTTAGTTGAGCAAGAGTAGTGGCTTTCATTTCTTTAGGTTTTGGTAGATTATTTTTTTAGAAATAGTGAATTATGGCTGGAAACGGGATGCACATGTCGTATGGCAACGATAAGCCTCCATCGTCTACCGGCAGCGGTGAAGTTGATATTGCTAATGACCCGGCCAGTAGCGGATTTTTCACCAATGACTTCAAGAAGTAAGTTTATTATTTTTTAAATTTATAATTAATTTTAAATAATTTTAACCGAAATTTTGTACTAAATGAAATATAAAAATAATCAGATTATTAAAAAAATCCTTGCAATAAAAAATCTTTTTTTTTATGGTCATTTTTTTTTTTTTTTTGTAAATTCCTCGAAAAAATAAACAAAAAAGGAAGCCCTATTCAAAATTTAATTCACTGATCACATTTTTTTTTCGATAGCCTTAAAATAAATTATTCTGAATATTTATTTTATTTTTTAAATAATTATGGTGTTTTTTTTCCATTTGTTTGAAAAGAGTTGTTTGTGTGCCCGATGTAATTGATTTTTAAAAAGTGTTTATTTTTTGTTAATTTTATATAATAAAATTCAAACACAAACTACCAATACAGTTGAAAGAATGACAGAACATAATAATTTTAATATTTTTCCACAACTTTTTGTTTTAAACAGCGTATTTTTTTCGAAATTTAAAAAAAAAATAATCCATTTAAAACAAAAAATGAACAGATGATTACAAATCAAATTTATTATTTCACTAAAAATATTTATATTTTTCAACATTTTTTATTTGATAGTTCAGTTGGTAAAATATTTTTTATTAAACATTTTTTATTTTTTAGCTGCTTTTTGCAAATCATGTGATGTGAGTAGTAGTGATAAAAAAAAGTAATTTTGTTTGTTGTATAACACTTGTAACATCATGTGAAAATGTAAACAAATGTGGTAAAAACTTTTTTAATAAAAATTTGGTTAAAAACAAATTTGTTGGAATCTTTGAAATTTGATCCCCTGCGGAGACTAACAGAAAACAACATGGCAATATTAAAAAATAAAAATAAAAAAGCAACAAGTTTTCTGTTTTATTTATCTATTTAGTGCAGGTCAACATGTCATCAAGACTAAAAAAAATAAAGAATTAAAATCGTGTTAAGTTAATTAAATTAATAATCTTGCTGGTTTTAAGAGATATGATGTTATTGTAATAAAATAAAAATTGTTTTCCTTTTTTTAACAAATCTTACAAAATCATTCACGATTCAGGAAGTTATTTACTTTTTTTTATATATCGTTAATTTTTGCAGCAATATGGCACAAAAAAACCAATAAGGTCTCTTTTTCTTACACAGACAGTAACGAAGTAATCACACTGACACCGTTTCCCCTTTTCGTAAATGAATAAAAACAAATTCAGTTTTATTTGACATTTAAATTTAAAATCATTTTTTAAAAAATCATCATAACATTTTATTTAAAAGTACATTATTTTCTTACTGAAAACCTCAAGCAGCAAGTTTCCCTATGCAAAAAAATGCTGAATAACACAGTTGGAGGCCTGTAATTAAATTACCTAAATTATTCTCTTTTTTTTTTTTTTTTCTCTCTAAGTAGGAAAGAAAATAATTATAGGAAAGATTCCTATTCTTCACAATTATTAAAAGAGTATACACAATAAGGCGCGTTCAAACAAAAAAAGTTTTCGTTTTATTTTTTATCCTTTCCAGTTGATTAACCACATAGATATTATTATTGAGTATTTTGAAAACAATAAAAATAGATAATAGATGAAAAAAAAGATAATGAGGCAAAATATTTTGTCGATATTACACCACCATCTCTCCAGGGCCAGTTCCCCCCTCTCAAATGAGGAGAGAACAGATACTACGCTTTAAGGGATATAATTTAAAATTATCATTCGTATATCCTTTTAATTTGACGTTTGAAAGGAACCAATTTGTATTTGTTGTACTTCAATTGAGGGTAGTGATTATTATTATTTTAAATTTTTATGAGCAGAAATTTACATTACAAAATACTTGTTGCGCGATCTAGATACCACCTCCGATTCACTAAAAAAATATCCATATGCATTCATGAAAAATGCCACAAACTTAATAAAACTAAGTTTTATTGTCAAAACAAAATCTTTGTTATTAAGAGTAAGAAGACTAATAGGAAAGAAGACCAAAGGATATTTTGATCTTTTTTAGGACGTTCGAAATTTCGTTTTACTTTTAAAATTTATTTTATTTAATTATTTTTTTTTTTTTTTGCGTTAGTGCGGTCGCCAGAGGAAATTTTAGCGTCTTTTTTGCGGTGACAAAAACATTAGTGTAGGTAGAAATAAATTCTTGTAAAAGCCAAATGTCGGATTTTAAATGAATTCAAGACTTATTCACAAATGAATGAAAAAATTATTTTAGAAATATTTCTTTTTAGAAAATCTTGGTAATTTTGTTTTTTTTTTTTTTTTTTTTTGTTTTTTTTTACATCTGTTACTTCCCACTCTCAAAATTTTATGAAATTTCGAAAAATTAAATTTTGTAAAACTTAATAATTAGTTAAAAATCGGATTTTCTTTTTGTAAAATCGAAAATTTGCTCTGAATCCAGTAGAGTACAGCGGCGGAGGAGGCAGAGGTTGTGACGGCCCCGAGCATCCATAGTAGGGCTTTCAATCAAACTCAAAAAGTAAAATAAAAATTTAGTTTATATTTAATTTGAATAAAGTGTTTATTTCATGTTTCATCTGTTTTTACATAAAATAAAATGTCTTCCTTTCTCACATTTCTCAGTACTAAGCAGATTTAATTAATTTTTCATTTAATCTTTCAGCCTCCTTATCACTTTTTATTTTATAAATATACTGTTTTTTAACTAAATGGAGCACCTACTAAAAATGTCTAAAGTGATAAAAAATCTGTCGGATTAATAAAAATTTTAAAATGTTCTCTCTCTCTTCTTTTTTTACATTTGAATACAAAAAAATGTGTGTGTGTGTGTGTGTGTTTGTATTAATAAAAACTTACACAAGCAACAGGTTTTTTTAGTTTTTCCTTTTTCTTAATAAATATTTTATTCTTAGTTTAATTTTTACCAGTTTGTTCTATAAAACAATTCATGCTTGATTCGACAGAAATAGTGATTGTTTTGTCTTCCAAAAAGAATGTCAGCTTGGCCAGGAGGGATAAGGATCCTGTGTGTAAACTATATTTTTCTTTGTGTATTGTTACTTGCCAAAAGAATTATGGCAATTATTTTTTTTTAATTAGAGAGCTTTCATCAACATAAAAGTATTATTGCACAGTTGTTAAATGCATATGTTATTTAATTTTCGTCATATTTGATGTTTTGTAGACATGAAGACCTCAAAACTATGTTGGATGGGAACAAAGATAACTTGAAGTTGGAGGCTATGAAAAGAATTATTGGTGTAAGCAATTATTTGTCTGTTACTCCTTTTTTTTTTTTTTTTTTTTTTTTCACTGTTTATATTTTGTTTAAAAAACAATTTGGTATTTTATTCTTTATATCAATCAATTGATTTTTAGTAGAATTTGATTGAAATTGTATTGCAGTGAAATAAAGTCATGTTTTTGACTTTCTAATACTTAAAAATTCAAATTATATGCATCAAGTTCTTTAAAGCTTACTACATAAGCTAATTTTAGTAAGTTAAAAGTTGATTTTGATTCCAGTTTTAACTACAAATGGAGGAGGGTTGAAAATCAAATAAACAAAGTTGTGGCAATGGCGTCTTCATCTAGCTAATGTCTTACCATTAAATGGAAGGTCTTTCTGCTGCACACTGTATGTGACAATATTTACCTTTATTGCTTCATTTCATTCATTTTTCCACATGATCCTTTTTGCTGTTTGAATTAAATTTGTCACTCTTAATTCACTCTCTTTGACTTTTTAGATGGTTGCCAAAGGAAAAGATGCATCTGACCTGTTTCCAGCAGTTGTGAAAAATGTTGTGTCTAAAAACCTTGAGGTTAGTCATCTTCAAATCTCTCTTCATTAAATTAGTTATTTTTTTAAATTTTTTTTTTTTTTTTAAATTATTTCACCCCAAGCAAGGTAATAATGTAACTGGGAGTGAAAGATAGTGTGAAGACTTTAGTGAGGAGAAAGGACAATAAAAGAACAGGTTTCAGGAAGAGAGAAGATGGTGGTTAATGTTGCATTTAAAATTTTGAAGATTGTAGGTAGCAGAGAAGCAAGAAATTGTAAGGAATTTCAACAGGTGAGAAAAAAACTTAGAATAGAACTTAGGGTTAGATCTTACTAGTTCAACAGTAAAATGGTGAAACCTAGTTGCCAAATACACTTAAACTCATACAGTCAAGTCACCAAAGAGATAAGACAGAGAGAAGTCACATCATGTTGGTGAGGGAATTTATTTACCATTCGTTTATATATTCAATGTATAACGAAAATAAATTAATTTTACTTGATATTTACTAAACTTTGTTTGGTTTGGCACAAGGTCACACTAGTAGAGTACTCAGTGACTATTAATCTTATATGAATGAATTGATCTGTGAAATGAGCTCACCGACCACTCTATCATCTCGAATCATTTTATTCATCTTTTCTAGGTAAAAAAGCTTGTGTATGTCTATTTAACACGATATGCAGAAGAGCAGCAGGACCTTGCTCTGCTTTCAATAAGTACGTTCCAAAGGGCCCTTAAGGTAAATTTCTTTCTTTTTCTTTCTCTCTCTCTCTCTCTCTCTCTCTATCTATCTATATATATATATATATATATATATATATATATATACACACACACCACTGTTATCTTAATTTCACTTCCATCATGTCATCTCATTTTTGGTTAAAGAATCAGAATGGCTTCCATTTTTTAATTTCTACAGGACCCTAACCAACTAATTCGAGCCAGTGCCCTACGTGTGTTGTCCAGTATCCGTGTCCCTGTCATTGTTCCCATCATGATGTTGGCCATCAAAGAGGCAGTCATGGACATGTCCCCCTACGTGCGCAAGACTGCAGCCCATGCCATTCCCAAACTCTACAGGTAAGGTAAACATTTGTGTTGTAAGACATCAAAAAGTATCCATTGCAGATACCTGTCTATTTCTCACTGTCTCTGCATGTGAGAGAGTGTCTATTGTAGCATGATGAAATCGTGTATAAGCTTTAGTTATCTTTATTTTCTTTTGTTAGCGACAGTAGACTATTGCTTTGACTGCTTCCTAATTTCTTGACAAATGTCTCATCACTCTAGTTATTCTTGTCATAATGTGTCTTGTATCTTAACTCATAAGATGTGCAGATGACACTGTGTCGATTGCAGATACAAAAATAAAACTGCAGGAACTCTTAGACAAGGTAGTAAAGGAAAGTGAGAAGAAGACAAAATGTATGGTCATTAGCAAACAGGTCATCCCAAGATGGCAGCTATGAAATAGAAATGTCAAAATCAATCAAGTACAGAAATTTAACTACCTGGAAAGTGTTATAACAGATGACAGAAAATGTGACAGAAATTCAAAGGTACATTGAAATTGTGAAATATTTCTTCCAAAAACAAAACAAAGTATTAAGAAACAGGAAAATTTTATTAGAATCAATGAAGAGTTCTGAACTGCATGTGATATCAGTCCTCTAATATGGAGTGAATACTGGGCAATTTCATCAGATGAAGAGAACACTTGGTGCAATAGAGATGTAGTTCTACAGAAGGATGATGAGTGTACCATGGATGAAGCATGGGACCAATGAGTAAGTTTTAAAGAGAATGAAAGCAAAAAGGACAGTTAGAATCGGAAAGAAATAGTTGAAATTTCTGGGACACATAATGAGGAAATATGGATCAGAAAATTTGAAACTCACAGTATATTGAAAGCGAGAGGAGCAAGGGGTAACAGCAAGTAACCTACCTTACAAGTTTATGTAAATGGATGACAGAACAGGAACTAGGAAGATAGAAAGGAGAGAAACATTGTTTAGAGCTACAAAAGATAGGAAATTGTGATGAGTCATGATTGTCTATGTCCTGAAGAGGCATAACACATAAAAGGAAAAAATAGAAGTTTCTTTTTTGTAAGAAAAATTTAAAGCCATTAGTCTAACATGAAAGTCAGGATACAAATCCTTATATGTTTTATGTAAACTGATATAAAGTTAGATGTCTGATTATAAAAGCTTTGTTTTCTATCTGTATTTTTTTTTAATAGAATTGAAGTCCTGTTAGTTTTGGTTATTTGCTCGCTTCTTGGCCTTTTTGTGGTGGTGGCCTGTTAGTTATACTAGTTCCTAATTTCTTGAAACATACTTTACCATTACTTTTATTATGTCATTGTTTACTGTAAAATTAAAGAATGAAAATGAACTTCTGTTGATGTTGGAAACATTTATTTCAACTTGAATTCAATTTCTGCTGCACGAGCCAATGGTATCAACCATTGCATTGGTAAGCTTTCCAAATATTTCAATTGACTGTTAATTAATTACTTTTTATTATCATTGTATAAAGTGATTGCTTTGCACAGGAATTAAATGTTCATTAAGCAAACTCAAGAATAACACTAGTTCATAACAATTGTAGTTGTGTTATAAGGTAATAAGTATGTCGACTCTTTCAATGAGTATCAGGAGCAGATATATTTTTACTTTGTTAGAAATTTGTGCAGAATTATTAAGTTTTGTTTTTTGACTTGATTTTTTTTTTATTACACGCACTCAACATTTAGCAGTTTTATTTTAAACAGATTGTAAAATACATTTTACATAGAGGCATAATAGATACTGGCTCAGATTGAGGAACTGGAGAGCCAAGTTCAAATTCCAGTCTTGTTCACTTACATGCTAATACCCTTGGGAAACGTATGAATCCATCTCTTCTTCCCCAGCTATGAGTAAATGGCAGGACAGTCTGGGTCCTATAGCCTTGGTTGACAACCAGTCTAAGGGAAGAAAAACTGAATTCACACCAGCTTGGAGATAGTTGGGCTCTATCGGACTGTCTTGCCCAGTAAATACCACTGCTGCAGTGCATATCGTGCTCCATGATCCTAATATGTTATGAGTCTTATTGTGAAAATACATTTTCAATTTGTTATTTTCAAAAATGTTTCAAAGTTGATATGATGTTGTAAATATTTTAGATTGTTGAAAATGCAATTGCTGATTTTATAAGTTAGAAAAGTTTATATTTATCTAAGATGAAGCTGTAAAGAATATAAATTCCACTGTTGAGAATAATTCTATTAGGGAATGAAAAGTAAGATTTTTGTTTGAAAAATGTGTTGTTGAAGATAGTTTAGAGAAAAGTCAAAATGAGAAATATTTTAAAACTCTGGGGTGGGGGGGGGGAGATCTCAAATATCCATGTGTCAAAAATATTAAAAATTATTTAAGCTCAGTTAGTGCAAAAAGGAGGCATGGTAGTATAAAGGATAGTGGTTTAGATTGAGGAATTGGAGAGCCAAGTTTGTTACATGCTAATACCTTTGGGAAAAGTATCCATCTCTTTTCCCTCTTTCTGTGGGTAAACAGGACAGATTGGGTCTTTTCACCTTGGGTGGCAACCAGTGAATTCAAAACCTCTAACTATGGACTAAATAACTTCACCCACCTGCAATTGGCTAAGCATGGTTATTACGGCTACACTCCTGAAGACAGTCAATCCGGAAGGGGTTCCTCCAACAGGAGTGATAAGGCCCTGGATTTAGAGTGCAAAAAAAATGGTTGACTAAAGAGTTCCATTTAAATTGTATGAGAAGCACACAAATCAAATGTATGAAAATCTGCATTAATTATATTCAATGGTTTGAAATTGATTTGTTCTTGTATTGTTTCATCTTTTGTAATGGAAAATGAACACTTGTTGAATGCAGATCAGAAGCTGGACCTTCAATTAAAACCATACTATTTCTAGGAAATTAGGGTGAAAGGCTGAATATTTGATGGAATATTAGTAGTTTGGTATAGCTACTTTCAAAGTGGTAAAACAATATTACATTTGAAACTAAAACAATGTCCAATTCTTGAAGCGGAAGGATGTCATTTTGTTGTAGGACATTGTTGTGGGAGTGTGAATGATATGGGGCCTTATTCTTGGTTTTATTATTTTTATCTGGGCTTATATTATCTGTCCACAACATGTAAAATTAATATTCATGCGCAATATTACATGAAATAAAATATGAATGGTTTTTGTTGTGCATGCAACAAGATATAATATTTATTAAATGATTAATTTTTTTTTCTTAAAACCTACAATTGCTTACATAATTGATTCATATAATATTATTCACAGAATCTTAACACACACGCATTATATATGTAAAAGGTGTGTGTGTGTGATATATATATATATGCACAGTACTTGCATAAAAAGCGCTCAATGTCAGTGACAGTGTTATAGTGAAAGACACCTTGTCTAGATAATAGACTCTCCCATCTAGTATAAGTAGGAGTCAGTAGTAGTCGAATGGAAGAAGTCGTCAGTGACCACAACTCAATTACTCTGCGTAACACTTTATTACAAGTTCCTAACATTTCTGTACGTTGAACCTATTTAGGACGCATTTAGTCCGAATACAGTTTCCACTGTGGAAATAACTCCACAACAACTTTTGGCGACGAGGATTCGCACTCATACGGAGAAAAAAAAAAGAAAAAAAAAATTTGTTTGCCAATATAACTTTTGGCGGCGAAGATTTGCACTCATACGGAGGAAGAAAAAGTTTGTTCGACACAGTGGTTTTGACAACGAAATTCGCACTTATAGGGAGGAAGAAAAATTTTGTTCGCCACAAAAAACGTGGGTGACAAAGTCTGGGATTTTAAAAAAATGTAGGAATGCAAAAGTCTATTCCAGGATTTTTTAAAGTTCCAGTTGGAACAACAAACGAAAATATTAGAACAACAGAAAACATTCCAGATACAGTTACAGGAGGAAATTTTCAATAGACAGATGCAATTCCAACAGAAAATGGAACAGATGCATGGGGAGTTTCAAAGAAAAATTCTGGAAATAACTGCGAACAGGAAAGAGAAAAGTCTACAAAATGATTCTTTCCCAGAGAATACAATATGGAATTCAATTGAAATATTCACGTACAGTCCAGATGAAGAGACAACTTTTGAAGAATATTATAAAAAAATATGCGGACGTGTATAACAAGGACTGCCACTTGTGGTCTGAAGGAAAGAAGGTTAGGCTTCTTTTAAGCAAATTAGGAACTGCTGAGCATAACAAATTGGTAAACTACATTTTACTGAAAAAAACTAACAAGTTGACATTTACTGAGGTGGTAAATATATTAAGTGAATTATTTAGTAAAAAGACATCTTTGTTCCACAAGAGGTGGAAATGTTTGAATTTGAGGAAAGATGGTGAACATGACTATATAACGTACGCAGCCAATGTGAATAAGCATTGTGAAGAATTCAAGCTAGCAGAGTTAAGCGCAGACAATTTTAAGTGCTTGGTGTTTGTTCAAGGGCTGGTAGCGGGAAAAGACGCAGAGTTAAGACAATTAGTGCTGGCAAATTTGGAAAGCAATCCAAGTATTATGGTACAGAAATTGGTAGAAGAATGCACAAGATATGTTAGCATAAAAAAAGACGCAAAAAAGATAGAACAATCTGGCGTTTCGCATGTAAGGAAAATTCGCTACAAAGAAGAAAGTCAGTCTAACAAAAAGAATTATAAAATTGCAGATTATCAAGCAAAAGGTAAAATACCAGAGAAAAACAAACAAAAACGCCCGAAGCCATGTTTTGCTTGCGGTGAACTACACTGGTACAGATATTGCAATTTTAGGAATAAAAAATGTTTCAACTGTGGAAGAGTTGGGCACAGAAGCACACATTGCCGTTCAAAAAATAAAGGCAATAAAATAAGAAAACTAAAGTCCAACGAGGTAAACGATGGAATAACTAGAAAATTTGTTACCGTCGAAATAAATAATAAAAAAATAAAAATGTAACTTGACACTGGTTCGGATCTCTCTATCATAAATTTGCATACATGGAAGAAGTTGGGGAAACCAACTTTAATGAAGACAAAGAAAATCACGAAGTCAGTGACGGGAGAAAAAATACAAATTATTGGAGAAACGTTAAACTATTTGTCATGGAAAATACCACGAACTTACTTGGTACAAATTGGATAACAGAATTTCAATTATGGGATCTACCGATAAATTCTTTCTGTTACAAGGTAGAAAGTTTAAACTCCGAAGCCCAAAAATTAATAAAGAAACTTAAGGAAACATTTCCTACTGTTTTTTTCTCCAGGGTTGGGAACGTGTACCAAGATGGAGGCAAAATTCTTTTTAAAAGAAAACGCTCAGGCGGTATTCAAAAAGAAAAGGAATGTTCCGTTTGCCTCAATGGAATAGATTGATAAAGAATTGGACAGATTAGAGAAATCCAGTGTACTCAAAAAAGTTGACTATAGTGATTGGGCAGCTCCGACGGTATACGTGAAAAAAACGTCTAAAGACATTCATGTTTGTGCGGATTTTTCGACGGGATTAAACGCGGCACTTAAAGACTATAATTATCCTCTACCAACAGTGGAAGAAATATTTGCGAAGCTTAATGGAGGCACAATATTTTCGAAAATAGACCTCAGCGATGCATATCTGCAAATACCGGTAGAAGAAGAAATGTCTAAACTTATGTGTATCAACACACATCGGGGTCTGTATAAATTTAACAGACTACTTTTTGGGATTAAGGTCGCCCCCACCATTTTCCAACAAGTAATGGATTCGATGTTGGGTGGTTTGGATTTTGCAGTAGCGTATCTGGACAACATCCTCATGAGAAGTACAAGTATTGCAGAACACGTGAAACATGTAAATGCAGTAGTTTCCAGAATACAGGATTTTGGATTTAAACTCAAGGAAAGTAAATGCGAGTTTTTTACGGAGAAAGTGAAATATCTGGGGCAGATCATCGATAAGAATGGTAGAAGGCCAGACCCAGAGCGAGCAGTGGCTATAACAGACATGCCGGCTCCGAATGATATTACCACGTTACAAAGTTTTTTGGGATTAGCTAATTATTACCAAATACACATCCCTAAAATGTATGATCTGTGGGAACCATTAAATGAACTATTAAAGAAAGGAAAACCCTGGAAGTGGACTAATGAATGCCAGAAAGCATTTGAAAAGATAAAGGAAGTGTTAACCTCGGAATTATTTTTAACCCATTACAATCCAGATTTAGAAATCATAGTAGCTTGCGACGCAAGTGCGTATGGAGTAGGAGCGTGTATTTTACACGAAATGACAGATGGTCAAGTAAAACCAATTGCTCATGCTTCTAGAGCACTACTTCCGGCTGAGAAGAATTACTCTCAGATAGAGAAAGAGGCACTAGGAATAATATTTGCAGTAGCGAAATTTCACCGTTTTCTCCACAGTCGACATTTTAAGCTACAAACCGATCATAAGCCTCTAATTTCGATTTTTGGATCGAAAAAGGGTTTGCCGAAGCATACAGCAAACTGACTACGAAGATGGGCTACAATATTGCTAAATTATAACTTCAGCATGGAGTATATACCATCGAATAAATTTGGCTATGCTGATGGGCTGTCCAGGTTAATTCCTAAAAGGAGCGAACCATTAGAAGACATGGTAATTGCCTCACTGAAGTCAGAAGAAGAGCTAAAATTTACTGTGTGTAATGCAGTTCGGGAACTTCCAGTAACTCTAGAAAAAATAAAAGAAGCCGCCACCAGGGATGAGTATATCTTGAAAGTAAAAGAGAAAATAGCCAAGAGGGACCAGTACACAACAAATGTGTTTTTGCTTTGCGATACAGTATTGTTATATAGAGAACGTGTGGTGATTCCATACACACTTCAGAAACAAATATTAAAAGATTTTCATACTGGTCATCCAGGCAGCACTAGGATGAAGAGCCTAATGCGAAGTTTTGTTTATTGGCCGAATATGGACAGGGACATTGAGAACGCAGTGGCAAAATGTAAAGGCTGTTCTTTGGCTGCAAAGGCACCCCCAGTAAAATTTAATCCCTGGCCAAAAACAGACCTACCATGGTCTAGGTTGCATGTGGATTTTGCATGTCCACTGAATGGATACCATTACATCATAGTAGTGGATAGTTTCTCAAAATGGCCTGAGATACAAAGGATAAGAAAACTGACAACGCAAAGTACGAAAAACTTCCTGCTGGAATTGTTCGCAAGGTTTGGTGTAGTAGACACAATTGTGATGGACAACGTAAGTCAATTTACGTCAAAACAATTTAAAGATTTCTGCAAGGAATACAATGTCGAACATGTTACCACAGCTCCATATCACCCAAGATCAAACGGGTTAGCTGAAAAATTTGTGGACACCCTTAAAAGAGCTTTAAAGAAAGCTAGGGAAATACCTGCAGATGAAGCCCTACAGAAGTTTCTGCAGGTATACAGACTTACCCCAAGTAACGCAACACCAGCCTCACAATCGCCAGCCGAGGTGATGTTTGCACGTCAGGTAAGATCTGTCTTTGACAAATTATTACCAAAAAAGACAAAGCCAGGTACAGAAAAATTTATTCAAGTAAAGAAATACAATCCTGGTGAAAAAGTATTCTTTAAGGTATATAAACAGAATAAATCATTCTGGGAGAGTGGAAAAATAGAAAAGCGGATTGGCAACATGATGTACTTCGTGAAAGGTGAAAAATTCACGTGCAGACGGCACATTAACCAGATCAGACGACGCTCTTCAGACGTGGTTGACAGCGCTCCAGTGGAAGAAACACCTATGGAGGTGATTTTTGATACATTTGATTTACCAACGCCAGCAACGATGTTATCTGAGGTATGCCGATCCAAGAGAAAAAGAATTTAAAAATTGATCCAAAACGTAGGAGATACGCTATGATGTTGCTAAAAAAATGAATTTTTTTTGTTCCTTTTCTGTAAAAAAAATAAAATAAAATAAAAAAATTAAGAAAACTGTTTTACTCCTACGGAGTAAAGTTTTAGGAGGGGGTTGTTATGGTGAAAGACACCTTGTCTAGATAATAGACTCTCCCATCTAGTATAAGTAGGAGTCAGTAGTAGTCGAATGGAAGAAGTCGTCGGCGACCACAACTTGATTACTCTGCGTAACACTTTATTACAAGTTCCTAACGTTTCTGTACGTTTAACCTATTTAGGACGCATTTAGTCCGAATACAGTTTCCACTGTGGAAATAACTCCACAACACAGAGCTAACATATTTAGTTGGATTGATGTGAGCTTGTTACCCTGGGTTTTACGCTATTTGTGATTGTCAGACAAACTGAATTTTTTTTTATATATATATATATATATATATATAGGGTTGGTATAGATGGAATAAAATTCCAATAACCATAAACACTAAAGTTTTACATTGATAATACTAAAAAAATGTTTAAAATCTTCTGGTATCAACATGTATTTTCCTTGAAGAATAGTTATCATAAATACAGTACCTCGTTGTCCAATTAATTTTGGAGTTTACAAGAGAAAAACAAAACTCCTACTCTTAAATGGAAATTGATTAGAAGAGCTCGAACATGTAATTCTCTATATGCACCATATGATCTTTGTCCCAATGAAAAACTGGAAATCATTAAATTTAAAGACAAGATTAACCATATAAATGAAAATGAATGAACTGCAGACGTAGTTCAACATTTACCTTGCAATCTAGGTAGAAATATTATGTATGACAATGGAATAAAGTAAAACTGAAAAACAGGCTCACTAACCGGTTTCGAGCCTTGCTCAACAGAGCTAAATCAAGGTTAATAGATCATAATAGAATTATCACAAAAAGGATATGGACAATATGTATTGGGTGGGGGGTGGGGGGGATATTGCTTATATGGAAATTAGTTGGAGGGCCAGTACGAAATCCTTCTGTTTGCACAGAGAGGGCTTTAAAGATAAAATATAAATGGCCTACAACACTTTCAAGTGGTAATTCGAGTGAGACTTTCTAAAAACGATGAATGAGTTCACACTGAAATTAGTGGCACAATTATGGCTATTTATTAGGTGCTCTGCAATGGAAAATCCATATGTACTGGTCAGAATGTCTGAAGGAGTGTACTTAAGATTGCGGATATTCGTTGGAATGTGTTGCTTTATTCTGACATCCAGCCTTTGAGTTGTTCTCCCTATGCAGTGTGAGCCACAACTACATTTAAATGAATAAATTAAAGAACTATCATGATGTGGAGGGAGAACATCCTTCCTTATGGATGGAAGGACAGGCTTGGCAGAAAAGACTACACGAGTGTTAGCACAAAGTAACAATGTTGAACCACTATGGAAACCTGCTCAATTTTATTCTTAATTACTGGTTGAACAATGCCCAAGAGAGTAGTGGTAATAAACCTGAGTTCATAATCTAACTTAATCTTAGAACAGATCATTAAAGCCCTATGGGTAAGGATTTTAATTAAATTAATTTTACATTTTACAGAACAAAAAGAGTCCCAATGGGTATATAAACTAGTAAATGTCTGTTTATGATAAACAGATGTAACAAAACCTGACAAAGATCTGCTAACCAAAACATCAAGAAAGGGAAGAGAAGAATCAGTTTCCTTTTTCTTGTGTAAATTTTAAAGTTGGATGCATATTATTAAGGAACAAAAAAAAATGGTCCACTTCAATCTCATTATCAAAGAGACAAAAGGTGTCATCAACATAACAGAAGTAAACGTCAGGTTTATTAGGTTTCGATAACACACTCTCTTCATGGAATCCAACAAAGATGCTTGCTAAAATGGGTCCCAAGGGGTAACCCATTGAGACACCATCAACTTGCCTATACATGATGCCATTTAAACTAAATTCAACAGACATTGTGGCAAATTTCATCAGTTTGACGAAAACATCTTCAAATATAACAGAAAGGGACAACTGACTATGATATAGGGTATTAGCACATACATCACTAGTCTCAGCAAGAGGAATGCAGGTAAATAGACTGGAAATATCATAGGAACACATAATTTTATCCATTGATGCATAAAATCAGAGAATTTGAACAAATCTCTAATACAAGCAGTTATACTGTTCCCAAACTGGCTGTAATATGGTGGAATTTATTTATTTTTTTTAACTGGATCATAGTCGTTAATTATAATCTACTCTAATTTGTGAGTGATATAACATAACATAAATTATTAAGTTTATATTGAATAGTTATGATTCTTCATGCATTAATTTTGCATGGACTCCAAACTTATAGTTATCTTGGTAGGCATGTATGTATGTTAGTATATTTTTCTACTTCTGTTTATATATGGGTATATTTTTGTAGGTGCATGTATTTACGCATGTGTCTATGTGTTAATTTATTTATGTCTATATGTTTGTGTTTATGTTTGTGTATTTATATTTTTTACATATATCTTTATGGTTGTGTGTGTGTGTTTATGTGTATATTTATATGTATTTATGTATATATTTGTGTGTTTTTATTTTTGTTTATATGCTGCTTTTTTGTATGTATATGTTTTTTGTTTGAATTTGTGGGTTTAGTTATTTGGGTTTTTATATATGTATACGTGTGTGTGTGTGTGTGTGTACATATCTTCTCTTTGCTTTATTTATTTTGTTTATAACCTCGTGTATTTCAACAATTTATATGTATGCATTGTATATATGCTATTTTCTTTCCCTTATTACCTTTATTTGGTTACACCTCCCCTTTTTTTTATGTATATGTTCATGTGTGTAATATTTTGATGGTTTGTATAATTTTATTATTGTATTTGTGCTTGAATCTTGGTGAGCATGTTTATTTGTATATTGGTATGGGTGTGTGTTTGCTTGTATTAGGTTTTGCTTGTATATGCTTGTTTCTGATATAATTTTCTTTTGTGTTTTTGTTTGTTTGCTCTTATTCTTTTTCTTTGTATTCTCTTTTTATTTTTCCTTTTTCTTTTTATTGTTTTCATTTTCTTCTATTTCCTGTGTCGTTCTTATATTTGCATGCATATATGTTTAGTTATATTTATGTGTCTGTTTAAGAGGTGAACGTGTTTGTTGTGTCATTTGTATAATCTAACTTCCTTGTGTCTAATGTTTGATGTAAGAAGTATCAATAAATGCTACAATCTCGAGTTTACCGGATAAATTGGTACTTAGCTAAGAACAGTAATTGTGTGTGTGTGTAATTTTTTGTTTTTTCTCTATTCCATTTTTGAATAACTTTATATTTTAAACCTAATGCTCAGTTACTTTTTGAAATTTTTAATTTTTAATCGTTAATTTTACTGTGAAATTAGAACTTAGTTATTTCATATTGATTTCTAGTTTAATCTCACATTAAGTTTAATACACTAATCGTTTGTATTTAGAATATACTGTCACATTTTTTGAATTTTCATATACTTGTATTCTGATTAGTTGTCATAGGTTACATAACAATGTTTCCCCTATTGAGGGGGTTGGATTTGAATTTTTTTTTTTAAACTCTTTATTTCGGAATAAACCCCATCACTTGATAAGACACTTGAAGTGTTGAAACAAAATGGCTATTTTTGTAGTGATGTTATAACATGCTTATGTCATAATTTTTGAATAAATAAATACAAAATAATGAGAGAAATTTTTAGGTATTAATGCAAAGAAAGAAATGGTTTTAGGCTTATCTGTATGAAAAGACATCTTTCTTCTGAGCTCATTTTAGAAAACATATCTTTCTAGTCTAACAGTCAGCAGAGAGAGAGACTGTATTTTCATGTGAAAACTGTTTTTCTAGTGTATTATAACCTCACAAGGTAGGGAACGCAACTCCTGCTTCTTATGAACATCACCACTATTCGTGTTGCAAAATTGACATTAGTAAAATTGGATCAGTAGAAGACAAAAACTATATTATGCACTGCTTATTCACCTGAACTTCTGTTTGAATTATCTTTTTTATTTATTTTTCTCAAGTATCTTTACCATTATTTTTATAGGAAAGAAGTATTCTAATAATTCACTGATGACTTCTAAAAATTGACCCTGATTAGAATACTTCTTTGCTGTAAAAAAAATAATAAATAAATAAATAATGGTCAGGATGTGTGAGAAAAATAAATAAATAAAATATAGAAATCCACTTTGTTGTTTCAATGGCTTAATATTACATTCTGTACTGTTTCAAAAATTTAATGGTGAAAGTTTCATCATGAAAGGTTTTTCAATATGCAATTACCAATTTATTCAATTGAATAAAGTGTACTTTAGAAAAGATATCTGCATCTTTCTAGTATGGTGGAATAAATTTTGATGGGGAAGTATATTTGGATTGAATAAGTTTTATTTTGTTGAAATAAATTGGTAACTTCATATTGAAAAACCTTGATAAATCATGTAACTTTCATAATTACATTTTTGAAAGTGTACAAAATCTAACATTAAGCCACTGAAACAACAAAATGGATTTCTGTAATATCCAGTCAAGCAGATATTTCAATTAGTTTAAATATAATAACCATAAAGATGATAGGATTTTTTACTGAAAATACTTATGAGAAAATCAAAGAAACAGAATTTTCTACAGTTTACTTATTCTTTGTCAAACTCTGTTGTTATATCTTGTTTATTTTCTATGACAGATTATCCTATTCTTATGAATAACAAACATTCTCAATATTTGTTTTTTGTTTTTTTTTTTACTCAATAGCTTGGATCCTGAACAAAAAGATCAACTTATTGAAGTCATAGAGAAACTCTTAGCAGATAAAACTACTGTAAGTAGATTGCCATCTCTTTGCTCTTGTCATTTTTTTTCCAATAACTTGTTTCTATTTCACTTGATACATTTTCCAGTCAATTTACTGCAGCATATTAGATTTGAACAATTTTAAAATTGTTAGTGAAAATAACAGAATATGATTCTGACTTCTCAATCTGTGGTAGTAAAAAAAAAATACTACACTTTCTTAACAATAATGAAGTAATGGCAAAGTTTAACATTTGTACCCACAAAAAAAAGAAACAGTGTATCAAAAGGATGTTTTTTCTCTTGACAACACTTACTATATACTCCCTTTTTGTTTTTTTTTGGTGGTGGGGGGTGAATGTTAAACTTTGAAATAATGTTATTATAAATGTTGATACTAATTCAGTGTTTTAATAAATAAGAAAGGCAGAAAAGAAAATAACACAATGCTTATGTTTAGCTGTACCAGTATTTCAAGATTGAATCCCTTGAGTTTAATATTTCATTGACAGATACACAATTCATCTATATAATTTTTATTCAACAAATTAGTTAATATGGTTAATTTTAAAATCCAAACATTTGAATTGATACAAATGAGCAATGTAGCTGGGAGATAATATAAAATTAAGGTATATATTTAGATATATAATTTAGAGCTAATTTATTAAAGACTTGTTCTTTTACTGTGTTGTACTTTATCTCTGTTTCTTCACAGCTTGTGGCAGGCAGTGCTATTCAAGCTTTTGAAGAGGTCTGCCCAGAACGTATTGATCTAATTCATAAGAATTACCGCAAGCTGTGTAACCTGTTAGTTGATGTTGAGGAATGGGGGCAGGTTGTCATCATCAACATGCTTACACGATATTGTCGGACACAGTTTGTCAATCCAAATCAAGCAGTAAGTATATCCAAGTAATTTTATGAATCTACATATATCAATATATCTGAAACTGTGTTTCAAATTACATCTTTTCCTTAACTTAAAAATCCATCACTGACATACAAATTGTATTTAAATTAAATATGATGAGGTATTATGTACCAAGTTTACATTATTCAGACTACTGTCCTCATCTTTGTCACCATATTTATTACAATGTTTTGGCTGTTGTACGCTCCGGCCTTCTTCAGGTGGTTGGAATGTCGAACTGAACCCTTTATTTCACTCATTGGATTAGACTGTTCTAGTTCCACGTGGTATGTCTAATGGATGTCAGTTGTCAATTATCTTCTGTTAATTCCCCTCTCCCCTGTCAAGTTCTCCACTGCCTTAACCAGGTATTGAATTCACACTCTTTAGCTCCTGTCACTAGATATAACTAACACCTTTATCCACTGTGCCATGTGTCCTTGAATGAATGTGTATGAATTTCTGGGTATTATAAAACCTAGTGTCTTCAGCAATCATTTTTTACCAGTGCTCATATTGTAATTTTTGTTGTTATTATTGCTTTTCTCTGGCACTGCTTATTACTGGTTCCCACATTGTATTCATTTCTATGCTTGGTCAGCTCAGGAGATTTTTGTGGCCTAGCATATGTGCTGATTCCTTAAGTTTATGAATTTTCCAATGGTGTTCTTTGTCTATGATCTCAACCTGATCCCACAGGTGTTGGTGATCTCCCTTTTCTCTCTATATGTGGTCAGCTATGCCTGATTTTTCCACTTCCCCCTTGTGTTACAGCTTTCTGATGTTCTTGAAGCCATACCTTAAGGGAACAGCCTGTCTCCCCCTTATATTTCTTTCCGCAGCTGCACGGGATAGTATAAACACAGTCTTTAGTCATGTTCTCCTGTATGGGGTGGGGTCTTACTCAGGAGAAATATCTGCAAAGTGTCGTCCATCTTTTGAAGGTTGTCCTAATGTTATATGGACCACTGATACTTTGTATTTTCTCTGATAACCCCTTCACATAAAGCAGGCAGACTGTTTTCTGAGTGTTGTTGTCCTCCTCTTGTACCTGCCTATCCCGTTTTTTGGGGGCTGCTGCCTTGTACCCAGGGGTAGTTGCTACGTTGTAGGGTACTACTTATACTGACCCATTCTTTATCTAATGTCTCTGGGTCATCACTTATGACTTTTGCCCTGTGTTGTAAGTAGCGGATGATCCCTTTCTTTATGCTGTATATATGGTGGGATTGAAATTGAGGTACTGTCCAGTGAATGTCGGTTTACGGTATATGGGTGTCTTGAACCCATGCTCTGTTCTGGATATTAGAACATCCAGGAATGGGAGTGTGTTGTTACTCTCTTTCTCCATTGTGAACTGTATTGAAGGTCTTATTGAGTTCACCTGGTCCAGTAGAACCTGAACATCTTCCTGGTGTGGCCAGAGTATGAAGGTGTCCTTTATGTACCTTAACCATAGAGTTGGCTTTAGAGATACAGATTCTAATGCCATTTCCTCAAAGTATTCCATGTATATATTTGCCATTGCTGGTGATAATGGTGAGCCCATTGCTGTCGATGTGTGTGTGATCCCATTCCGAAGTATGTTGTTTGTGTACAGAAAGTCAGCATCTCCATCATATTATCTATTGGAATACTGGTTCATTTTTCTAGGGATGAGTCAGAGGCCAATCTGTCTCTGACTACTGAGAGTGCCTCCTCCATGGGTATCTTGGTGAACAAACTCACCATCTGGTTGGATGGGATGGGAGCATTTTTGATTATTTACACAAAGTGGGCAGAGTTTCGGACATATGAAGGAGACTTTCCAATCAATGGGTCAATTATATCTACAAGGAAGTGACTCAGAGGGTGGCACACAGAGCCTTTGCAACTAACAATCAGCCTGAGCAGAATACAGTCTTTGTGAATCTTAGGGAGACCGTATATGTGAGGTAGCTTGGTGTAAGGGTGCGAGAACTGCGTATACGTCTTAGGTGCGAAGTGATCCTTGTTCTTGATTAGTATCTGTGACAGTTTGTGTTCCATTTTTATTGTAGGATATTTTTTTATTTTGCTGTAGCTACCATTGCTATTGAGGTCTTTCAGCTTTCTTGTATAATCTGATTTGTCCATCACTACAGTTGCATTGCCTTTGTCAGCAGGTAGTATGATATTTTCGTTCCTCTGTAGCAATCTGATTGCCAGCCTCTCCAGTTTTGTGAGGTTTGACCTGGGTTTCTTGGCCTTCTCCAAGGTCTCACCTTCCATCTTAGTTCATCCGCCTGAGCCTGAGGGAAGTTCAAGGCCACCTCCTCGACTCTGGCAATGATGTCCAAGTATAGCACTCATCTGATGGTCATAGTCTGACTCCTTAGAGGCACTCAGCTGATATTGGCTGATGTTGATTACTACTTTAGTGGGTGATGGACCTTGTGCGTCACCTTTTGATCTTTCAATCTGTTTAATTTTTGTACTTGGCGGGCCTTGACTACATCAAATTCATGTCTGAAGGATTTATCCAGGTCATTTTGGATCTTTCTTTGGTCTTCTTCATTGGCAATTCTGTTGAAGAAATCCTTGAACCTCTGGGAGATATGAGCTTGTAGTCTCTCTTTTATCCAACGATTATACTGGATTCTCTCTTGGACAAGGGCATGTCCCGCTTTTTCTGTGACCAGACGGGCTCTCCTTGAAGTGATGGGAAGTCTTGGTGCCAAGCCTGTTTAAGTTTGGTCAACAACTTGTTTTCTGAAATTTTGTGATAAATTTACTAGAAATGTCCATGAAAATTTTATGGTTTTCCAATTTTAATTTTCTGATTAATCTTAATTCTTAAGTTAATGATTGAATAAGCTCAGTATAATATCCATCAAAATTCCCCTATCACATTGTTAAATATTTGAGCTTCAACAAAATATTACAATAAAAATCAGAAATGTGAATGTTGGGTCTTATTTTAAGAAGTAAGGGGGTACAAATGAAAAGATATGAAATTGACAACTTTTCCATTTTACTGAAACAGACATTAAATACGTCTAACTTCCCTTTCTTTTCATCTCTGATAGGTCTTTCCATATGATCAAAATAGAATAGTCCCTTATGAGGTATTGGAAGGGCATAATGGTCATGTTGAAGGACAAGCAGAATTATAAGAAGATTATATCTTATTTTGATTATTGTTTTTATTATAGTTGTTAGTTGATACATTCTTCAGGCTTCTTTAGGATTTACTTAGCAAATTCTAAAAGCTGGATACAACACCCATTTCAGAAAGTGGGAAGAATGTGTCATTTGAAATACTATGTTTAAGATAATAAAGATGAAAATAATAATCCTGTCATCTTGGCTTCAGTCACTTTCCCAATACTGTAACATAGCTTTCCTATACCTTTTCTATAACAATTTTCATGGTAATTGTTCTGATGAGCTTTCCTCTTTGGTACCTAGACTTTAGGAATTTAAGTGCAGTACTAGATTGGTAGGAAGGTTTCATTATACAGTTGAAATGGCTACATGTAACTGTAAATTCTATGCTAACAGTTTCTTCTCTCGCACTTCTCACTTGTGGAACTCTCTTCTGGCTTCTTGCTTTCCAGTCAATTTTGATCTTCAAAAATTTAAATGCAATGTCAATTGTTATCTTCTGTCTTAATTCCTGTTCTTTTATTGTTCTCTCTCTTTAATAATTTTTCTCATATTCTCTCACACTCCATAATCCCTTGCATCTTAATGGTATTATTGCCTTGTTTGGGATGAACTGATTGCATTTATTGGGCATTTGATTCTAATCTTTAGTTGATAGGAAATATTTAAAAAGTAATTTTGGTTAATATGCACTAGCAATTTCAGAGGGCTCTTATCTTCAATTTCTGTATTTTAAGAACACAACTGATATGAACATATTTCTGTCTCATAATGCTTTTAAAATTATTCCTTCTGTTATCATCATTGAACCTCATACCTATAGACAAATTAATAATTCAAGATGAAGAGGAAATGTATATGCTATTCAGTAATAACAAAGATTGGAATATCCTCACCACAATCAGTATTTTATTTTTTTTAATGAAAAATAATTTATGAATTTATTTATATTGATTTAAAACAAATGAAATTATTGAATTAAAAAATCTTATCACAATTTCATAAAATTGTATAATTAGCAGGTTATTTTTATTCACAGATTTGATAGAATGTCTTAGAGTTTGTATTTCAAGTTTGATGCTGCTAGACTTTACTTATCTACACTATTTACATTGATTGAACTGTTGTCCTCATCTTTATTGTCTTATTCATGGCAATTCGGCCATTGTACGCTCTTAGCATTCTTCAGGTAATATATGTTGAAATTTTGGACTGAACCCTTTTTCATTGACTGGGGTAGATTGTTCTAGTTTCACATGCCATTCCTTTTCTCGATATTTCAGTATCAGTTATTTCCCTTTAGTAACTCAACTCTCCAAGTTTGTTGTTCATCTCACAACTTAATGAACTCACAACTCTTTGGGTCAAGTCACTGGATTACTTCAAACAATGCTTTTATCCACTGGGCCATGTGTCCTTGGGGACATCAGTGAATGAATTTTTGGAACTTATAAACCTAATGTCTCAGTAGTCATTTTTTACCAGAGCTCATATTACAAGTTGTTGTTATTGTTGCTTTTCTCTAGCACTCTGTGTTACTGGTTATCATATTGTATTCATGTCTGTGATTGGCAGGCTTAGGAGATTTTTGTGGCCTAGGGTTCAGTTTGAAATTCCATTGTATATCACCTGAAGAAGGCCTAAGCATACAATGGCGAAAATACTGTGAATATGACAATAAAGATGAAGACAACAGTCCAAACCATGTAAATAGTCACAATACCTAATCTCAGAAATATAGACAAATGTTGACTTTGCTTGATTATTTTGAATTGTTTTTTTTTTATATTTGGGGCTTGTATGTTTCAGGAGGCATGTGAAGAATCTGACCAACATTTTTATGATGAGTCTGACAAAGAAGAGGAAGAGGAGGAGGAGAAGGACGACACCCCAGTGAAAAAGGTTTATGTGATGGATTCAGACCACAGGCTTTTACTGAGACAAACCAAACCTTTATTAAACAGTCGCAATGCAGCTGTGAGCAAATTGGTCTTCTTTCAATATCTTAGCAAGTCAAAAATGATAAATACTAAAATGTCTTTAGAAGCAAACAGAACTTTGGAGCTTGTAAATTTTGAAATTTAGGCTTTTTTTCTTAAGAGTTAAAAAAGAGCTGTTACAACATTATAATAGCAAAAGCTAAGAGAACTTTTCAAAAGTTTTCTTGCACAGTAAATCTCTATTTCTCTATTTATTTTGCTTCACTTCTAGTCCTCTATGAATCAATGTTACTATTGATAAAGTGAGCAGACTAGAGAACATGTATAAATTAAATTGATACTCTTTTCTACTATAACCATTATTTATAAAATATATAAACTTTCTATATGTCCACATTTACAAAGATACTTTTCATAAAATATTTAGAGGTATATATATGAGATGGCATTGGTAAGTTCCTGGGATGTACATGCTGTGATTGTACTGTTTAATAGAAATGCACACGCTAGTTAGTAATGCTCATTTATACCCAGCTGACTGAGGCAGTCTGTTTTATGCTATCTATTCATGTTTAGCTATTATACAAGATTTCATAATACATTGTTGGAATGGTTCTGCAATCTTTACAATGACTGACAAATTCAAGCAAGATGCCTGCATCAGATTTTGCATGAAACTTGGCAAATCTGCTACTGCGATCCTCAAAATGCTTCTTCAGACTTTTGGTGAACATTCTTTAGGTCAAACACAATTTTTTTTAAGTGGCATGTGTGTTTCAAGGCTGGTCAATTGTTGGTTCAAGATGACTAGTGTTCAAAGGATTTTCATTGTGTTATTGAAGTGTGGAAGATGTACTGAGATCACTACATTTCCAAGAGGACTATTTGAATGGGAAAGATAGCCAAATTTATAATGATATATGAAATACATTATTTACTGTAGTTTATTGATGCCTATTGCATCTACTCCCTAGCTTTTGTGATGATGGCCAAACCAAGAGTCCTCCACAGGAGCTAGCTTAAATGCTACCCAATAGGGCGGCTTTTAAGTTAGTTTATAATAAAACATGCACTGCAATTTTTGGATACAAAAGTAAAATAAGAGTTACTCCCCTTGAACAATGAAAGCAGTGATAACGACTAGTATAATATATTAATATATATTTTTAACCTCACATAATCTGGCAACCCTGAATTTGAGCTCAACGAAAATCATTCCCTGCACCTAACTTTTCTAGGGCTTTTGAATGAGCTATGAATCATTGAAATTGGATCAGTGGTAGTGGAGGAGTTGCGTGGACACACATACTGTACTTTATATATAAGATTTAATTGTTCATATATCTTAGTGATCATTATATTTTATCATGGGGAACATTGGATCATGAAGTCAATATTTGATTCTGTATTCCTATTATTGATGCAAAAACAGTAAAGTATGGTACTGGAGAATTTATATTAGAGTTTTCAGAAGGTAATTATTGTTTCACCACTATGAAACCAACCAAGTAACCAGGACACTATTATAGCTGAATGGTAAGCAACTGCATCTAAAATTAATTTATCATCTCTCTTATCTTGACAGTTTGTTTATGGTGTATTTTAGAGTTTAATTGGGGAAAACTTCCAAGGAAAAAATTTGGGTTCCTCATTAGCTTTCATTTAAGAAGCAAACAGTGTTCTATCATCTGCAGCTGTCTTTTAACCAGGAATGCCAACCTTTCATTTTTACATCACATTATTACAGGTGATGAAAAATGGGTTGTGTATGTCAATGGAAAATGAAAAAGACAATGATTTTTCACAAAATGAGAAACCAATGCCAGCACCAAAACCAGGACTCCATGCACAGAAGACCTTGCTTTGTAACTAGCAGAATATGAAAGGTGTTGTCTATTATGAGCTGCTGGAATATGGAAGAATCGTCACCACAGACATTTATTGCAGCAACCTGATCACATAAATGAAGCATTACATTGAAAGTGTTCTGCTTTGGTAAACAAAAAAGGAGTTATTCTCCAGTATGACAATGCATGGGTGCACTTTACAAAAAAAACGATTGTTAGTATAGGAAGTTATTTTCCATCCTCCATATTCCCCAGATGTAGTACCTATAGATTTTGATTTGTTTGATTACTAGAACATTTTGTAAGTGACAGAACATTCAAAAAAGTTAAAGGCAATTTTTCAAACGTTTTGTATTTTCTTTGGAGGAGGGGATTGAAAAATTTTGCTCTCATTGGGTTTCAGTTGTTAAAAATGAAGCCAATTTAAATTTTTGATAATGTTTAAATAAATTTAACTTAAATTTGTTTTTATATCCTTTCTGGTAAAATGTAATTACTTTCCAAACACCCTAATATTTTATAACTTCATTATAAATTCCAGTTCTCAAGCTTTTTAGCAAATGTGATTCTTGCCAAGAGTTGCATTCATGTCACCGTAGCATGCTAAAAATGGTCTGTGTTATGTTAGTCATCTTTTGAAATGTATTCCTGATGCTTTCAGAAAATGAGATGCCATGATTACCCATTAAAAAATATTTTATCATCTTTCCTCAGGTTGTGATGTCAGTTGCCCAGCTGTATTTTCACTGTGCCCCAAAGGCAGAAGTAGGAACTGTCGGCAAGGCGTTGATTAGGCTCCTGCGTAGTCATAAGTAAGTTAAATATTCTTTTTATGGCTTCATACTCAGCTCTGTGTGTATTTACTAAGTTTAGCTCTGTCTAGATTAGTCTGACGTAAGGCCATAAGTGTTGTTCATACAATAAATATCTCATTACAATAATAATGGTTTGTGAGACTAACTTGTTAATTAATCCATCATATCACAAGAAAACATTTGGCCTAAGGCCATATAACATTGAAACACCGGTTCTTATATGATCACTAAAGTTAAGCAATACCTTCAGAACCTAGATGGGCGACAGCTTAGGAATACTAGGTGCTGTAAGCTTGGATGTATGGGTGTTTTAATGAATGGATAACAGTTCAGTTTTAGAAATTGGAGAGCTGAGTTCCAATTCTAGTTGAGTTTGTTATATTCACTTATGTGCAAATACCCTTGGGAAAGGTATGAATTCACCTCTTCTCCATCCAGCTATAGGTTAATTAGTAGAACTTGTATCAATAAAAAATCATTATTGTCTCTAAAAAAATTATTACAATCTAAAAATATTTTCTGGCTTTAAATAACCTGCAAAAGGTTGATAAACTGTGAAAAGCAAATCAGTCCATCACAAGACATTTAATAAGCACAAGTTCATGATTGGTATTTATATATACATACAAATATATGCCTTATAATATATTTGAGACTGAAAGACCTTTGCTAAAAAAAAGGTGTAGATACTTGTTTAAATCAATGTATTTCATTTTAATAACTAACAGACTCCTTGATTATGCTAATGATAAAACAATAGTTGAAAATTGTTACTTAATTTAACTGCATATAAACAAAGTAATGCTTTCACATGATATGAATGCCAGTATAACTTATGTTTCCATCTTAATCAAGCCATCATTTATATAAATGCAATACAAATGCAACATAATATTTGCATAATCAATTACATAGAACCTTGCACAACTCTTGTTCAATGAGTTTTTGATGAAGCACTTTCATTAAAACCTAAAAGAAATCTGGCTTAAGTTATCTGTATTGAGTTTGAATACATTTGGTCTCTATTTAAAAAATGTAATACTTGCATAATCCATTACATAGATCCTTACACAACTCTTGTTTAAGGAGTTGTTTTTTTGATTAAGCACTTTGGTTGTAACCTAATAAAGATCTTGCTTAAGATATCTCTGTTGCAGCATCAGGGCTATGTATTGTTTTGAATTCAGAGTTGTCCTTTTCCTGGACTGAATGCTAACCACTGTTAGGGAATCCAGTCTGCCCTGCTATTTAATCCATAGCTGGGAGAAGAGATGGATTCATACGTTTTTAAAGAGTATTTGTATGTAAGTGAATTTAACGAACTTGACTGGAATTTGAATTTGGCTCTTTGGTTTCTCATTCCCAACTATTATCCATTACACCACCTGCACATCCAGAATGCTGGATTTATATAAAATTTTATATAAAAATTGTTATTGTATCAGTCATTGCAACATATGTATATTTTGCTGTCAGATTCAAATAATATTCAATCATCAATTCAACATAGTTGGTTTCTCTGAATCATTCTAATTTACAAATGACTGAAACATTGATAATTTGATATAAAAATTTTATAAAACTTTTTAAAAAATGAAAATAATGGGTGCTCTCTATTAATCCTCTGAGAGACCCCCTTCTGCCTTCCATTAGCATGGCTAATGCTAACCTCCAGGGGAGTGATATTTTTGCACCTTCTCAGGCTAACATTCTTGGCTGACATGAAGTGGAAATACTATATTGAATCTATTGCTAGGTCAGCTGCTAAGAATGTTGGTTCACTGTGTTGTGCTTGACAATTTTTCTCTCTATAGTCCATCTTTCATATCTATAAGTCTAACATCCATCCATGCTTAGAATATTGTCACCAGTCCAGTGCTCCTGGTATATATTTAGAGATTCTTGATAAAATCCAAGGAAGAATCAGTAATATTATTGGTCTTGACTTGGTGCCTCAATTTCAGTCGCTTTCCCGTCACCGTTGCTTCCCTGTGATTTTTATATAAATACTGTCAGGGCAATTGTTCAGACTCCATGCTTTCCAGTCAACTTTAGTCTTCAAAAATTTAAATGCAATGTCAATCATTATCTACTGTCCTTCTGATTACTCTTCTATTGTTCTCATTCCTTAATAATGTTTCTGTTTTCTAATTCTTCCACACCCAGTAACCCCTTATCTCTTAGTGGCTTTATTGCTTTTTTTGGGGTGAATTCAATTAAAAAAAAAATGTAATGATTTTCTTTAAGTGCACCTCAAACTCAGCATATAAGAAGTTGTAATTTAAATATTTTGTAAACTGCTATTGACCCTCATGGATATTGAAGACAACAAATAGTTGTGTTTCTTTTCAAATACATTTACTAGTGTTTTCAATGTATGTTTTGTTTTCTATTTAAATATGAAGAATCCAAGCTGATTTCTTTTTGGTTTTCTTTTTCAGGGAAGTGCAATATGTAGTTCTGAGCAATATTGCCACCATGACCATCCATAGAAAGGTAAACCAGTTTGTTTCTTGCTTTCTTTCTCTATTCCTGTCTTTTCACAAAATCTATTCACTCTTCAGGCATATTGAATAATGATCTCTTTTCCTCTTGTAGGGTATGTTTGAACCATATTTGAAAAGTTTCTATGTGCGATCGAATGATCCCACTCATGTCAAATTGTTGAAGGTGAGTGAATCTTCCTACATGTTATTCAATGACAAAAGTTCTTTACAAATCTGATATCAATTTTAGGATGGAGTGGTTAGGCTGGATGTTGTGTAGTTGTATGTCAATTTCAATCTTACCGAATGACATTTCTTTGATTGGGCACCAAATTATGTTTATTCTTTAAAAATCCTTGATATATTTTTAGCATACAAAGTAATATTACAAGTTTAGATTAACAATGTATATAACCTGAAGAAGGCTGAAATGTTGTGAATATGACAATAAAGATGAGGACAACAGTCCGAACAATGTAAATAGTGCAAATAGTTACAATACCTCATCTCGGAAATGTAGACACAAATTCAATACTTGACAATTTTTAGAGTATGATAGATCTGCAAGAATTTACCAAGTATTGTCTCATGACTACTGTATAATTAGTATATCTTAGTGTAATTTTGTTTTTTATTTTATTTCAATAGTTTGTAGATAAGAACCAAACTCCTTAAAGTTTTCAGATAGGTATGACTGTTAGACTTGTGGGTACTATAAATTTTGTTCTTGTTATTCCAAAACTAAAAATGATTCCATTAGAAAATTTTCATCAGAATATTTTGAAATTTTAAAAATCACTCAATTGATTATCATTTATTTGAATTTATTTGAATTTATATTTTTTTTTCCAAATTATTCTTTTCATCAATTTTACAGCTGGAAATTCTTACAAGTCTTGCCACAGAGACAAATATATCCACCATTCTTCGGGAATTCCAGGTAAATTTCTCTTTAACCAGATATGCTGTTAGAAATTATTTTATTTAAATTTATAAAAACTACTTCATAATATCTTACTTTGTTTTCATATATTTTTGATAGAGGAAGAAATTTCTTTTTAATATAATTTTAATTTGATCAACTTGAATAGATGTCAGACTAAGCCAACTTTTGACACACAGTAAGTACTGAATTAATTAACAATGACTTGTAGCATAACATGTTCAGTATCTTTTTGAATCACATAGATATTTTCACATAATTATTGGAGTCCACCTTTTTTTAAAAGACCTGACTCTTCATAATCTTTAGCAATCATGTTATAAATTGATTTACCAACTGTGAATATATCGTTTTTGCTTTTGTAAATACAGACCTATGTGACCAGCTCAGATAAAGCATTTGCTGCAGCTACCATTCAAGCAATTGGCAGGTGTGCAAGCAACATTGCAGAAATTACAGATGCTTGTCTCAATGGATTGGTTCATCTCATGTCAAACAGAGATGGTAAGTATGTAAAACATTCAGTTTTCTATCCCCCCTGGGTTTCATACAAAGATTGAAACAATAAGAAACAAATGATTTCACTGGTATCTTTTCACAGTTTCAAGATCTAGCTAAAAAGTAACCATGTAGACCTTGCAGACATTATCAAATTTCATAACTGCTTTAATTTGTTGCTCTTTAAAAAGTAATGATATGCACTGATATATTTTATTGGCTTGTGTGTGCTTTATTTGGTGAAATATTGCTTTTTTTATTTTGATTTTGAACAAATGCAAAAATTTAGCATTGTTTGTTCTGCCTAACTTTAAAAATTACCTCCAAATATTATTATTGATACTAAGCATAATTGAGAATTTGTTAGTAAATTTAACTTGTGTAATCCTATAGAATGTCAACTGATTTATTTTATTATAGGGGCTCAATAGTCTCTTAATTTATATTTGTACATTTATATTTGTACATTTATGTTACCAATACAATGGAAAACAAGATCTTTTATTCAACAGTTCAAACAATTCAAAAATGTTTTGTTAGTTAAATTAAAATTTAGTAGAGTAACCAGTTACAGATTTTAAAGTGTTTATTCTTTCCAGCATTGAAAATCCACTGAAAAAAAAAAATCTTTTGTAGAAGATTTTCTGGCTGAGTTTTTTAGATAAGGAGTTACTATAATTTACATGTGTGCTATTGTCCTCATCTTTGTTGTTGTTATCACAATGTTTTGGCTATTGTGCTCTCCAGCCTTCACCAGGTGCTTGTCAGTCTGGGTAACTTTGAAAGAATTTTCCATCTGAACTATTTATTTAATCTATAGCAGATTAGGTTTAATGCTCAAGGTTCTTCATTCAAGATTGCCCCACAGGAAATAGTGTAGTGGATTGTGAATTTGGTGACCTAGTAATTGTAAGTTCAATCCTTGGATTTGGTAAAAACAGGGCAATAACTGAGCTCAACTAAATGAGAACTAGATAAGATATCCCTAGACACAGTCAGCAGAATGAGAACAATCTATCCTGTAAATTAAATAACGGGTTCAGTTCAAAATTCCCTGAAGGTTATGTGTATTGACAAGCACTTGATGAAGGAACAGCAGCTTAAATATTATGATAATAACAACAAAGATGAAGACAATAGTTCATGTGAAAATAATGTAAATAAGGTTTTCTGGACATTTTATCTTATGATCTAAAATAACCCAAGCTTGTTCAATAGGACTTGTCAGGAGACTGACTTAGCCATGAAAGTTGATAAATACTTTTGGTGATTTGTTATTCTAGAATTTTTATTTAATTATTATTTTACTAGATGGCATGAATCTCTATCCATCATGAAAAGTTTTTGTTTTGTTCAAATCTTCTCTGTAAAATGGATATTTTTTGAACTGCTATAAACTCTAGAATCTTTGAATATTTTCGTGGTAATTGTTCTGATGAGCTTTTCTCTTTGATACCATGACTTTATGAATTTAAACACAGTGCTAGATTGACAGCAAGGTCTCATCATTTTATGGTTGAAATTCCTAGCTGTAACCATAAATTCTATGCTAACAATTTCTTCTCTCACACTCCTCTAGCTTATTGCTTTCAAATTAACTTTGATCTCCAAAAATTTAAATGCAATGTCTCCTTGAATCCTGTTCTTTTATTGTTCTCTCTAATGTTTTTTTCTCATATTCTTTCACGCCCAGTAATCCATTGCATCTTAGTGGTTTTATCATGTTTGCTTAGGGTGAAATGATTAAAAAAATTTTAATTACACAATTTCCACATCCATATTTGAAAATTAAATAAATGAAGATTTAATCTGAAAAGATAACCATGTGCTAAAACTCCAATTGTCTATCTATTTCAGTTGGCCACTACTTTCTCTGTTGTCAATTGGATTAAAAAGTATATTTCTTTTACCTGCTCTGCTATTATAACCTATATAATATGGATAATTTAGTTAAACTAAACTGAGCTGATTTAATTTACAGTGGCAATTTTTTTGGTCTTAAAATGCATGAATTTTCTGATAACCTTGGTTAAACTAAATGAAATGCAGTGGTTTACTTCATCAATGAATTATACAAGCAAGCAAATCATTGTTGAAGTACACTCCTTTTTGTAATCTGACAATTCACATGCTTATTATTGAATATAAAGCAGTGTGAAATGACTTATTTTCCATTAATTTTTTTAGTAATTCATTTAATTGTGCATTTCTTTATTATTCTGATTGAAATGTATCTATTTAATTATATATATGAAAGAATTAAGAAAAGTTTCAGTGGATTACAGTCACATTTTAAAACCTGAGTTTAGCATATTACAAAAAATTAAATTTTAAAGATTAAACTTTCTCTTTTCCAGAAGCTGTTGTTGCTGAGAGTGTAGTGGTTATTAAAAAGTTATTACAGATGCAGGTAATCTTTTTGATAACTTGATATTTAAAAATTGTTTTATATTCAGATATTTCTCTTTATATTCCTTTGTAGTAATTGACCTATCTCCCAAGTTGTCAATCATTTTTAAAATGAAAAATAACTGAATTAGATCATAAATTATGCTTAGGATTTTTATTTAAGTTAGTAGATATTCTATTTTTACTTAAAGCTTAAATAAACGATTTATAATTTCATAATTTAACTCTCAATAATTGTTTCTAATTTAAATTCTGAAACTGGTATTTATTTTATTCCAAAAGTAAAAAGAGAAAGCAAGTTTTAACTGTAACAACACTATTTAGTACAATATAGATCAGCTTTTGTATATTTGGTTTCTCAATTAAAATTATTGCATTTCTAATCTCAAAATTTTTCTAAGCATTTACATACAAGACTTTATTAAAAATATTTATATTTATCTTTTCAACAGGTTAATAAACCCTAATTTATTTCTGAGACAGTTACCCCCCCCCCGTATCTTAGTGGTTTTATCACCTTTCTTAGGGTGAAATTATTTTTAAAAATAAGTATTGCTAGGGGATGGTTATTTGATCTTTACAAAAAATCAGTATTATTGACTGAACAGCTGGAACTAAATTTGTCATTCTTGCCAAAATATTAAAAAGTGTTATAAATCTGTTCAAACAACAAAAGTCTCAATTACTGGTTGCAGATATGGACAAAAGTTATCAGATATTTTTGATAACAAATCTCAATGCTTTTGCTTCTTTAAAATATTAAATATAATTCATTTTGTCATGTTTGCATGAGTTTTTAGTTTTGGATTAATAAGACCACTAATTTGCTACCAAGAAGTATTTCACTCAATGGAAAAACTGATTTTTTTTTTTTTTTTTTTTTTTTTTAAATTCCTGAAAGTCGGGTGTCCCTCTCATATCTTTATAAACAGATAACGGTAGTATGTAAAATTGTGTTATACAATTACAAAAATGAATACTAATTGTTGGTAAAATGTCTTTAGCTTATGTTAAAATATCATACCAACAACATGGTTACAAAAATACTCTTATTTAAGTTTAAATATGAAGTATAGTTATGTATAGCCTTTGTTTATTGCAGCAGTGATGAATCTGCTTTGTATTGTAGATTGTTTTAGATAATCCAGAACAGTTTATGTTCTTCAAAAATAGATAGAGCAAAACTTTGCTAATTTAAGGGAAACTAAATGTATTCATGGTTTGTTGTTTATAGTATCAACAAAAAGCAAATTCTCATTGGATTTGTTTTTACTCTTTTTCAAACCTATAAAGTGAAATTTTGCAAATAATACTTGGCTTTTTGTAACTGATTGGCTTAAGAAAATTTTTTTTTCATTTTCATCAAATGTGAAACCGTTAAATGTGGATTTTTCAGTTGAAAAATTCTCTTTATCATTTTGTTTTTTAGTGCAGTATGTGTTCATGTTCTCTGCCTTGATACACAAATACCATTAGACTACTAATAAGCTTCACTTGGTCTGGCACAATGCCAGGTGTTGGGATAGATGAGAATGAGAGTAGAAATATGGTGGTGCACCAGTTTTCCAAGTGTGAAGGGCCTTCCTCACTTGAAAATCAACATTTGAAATTTTGGCTTTTACCCAGACTTAACACTGATACAACTGTCATGATAACATATGTCAAACTATCTAACATTGGATGTAAAAGATTCCAAAATATACATTATCCAATGTCCTTCAATACAGTGGCCAAGTAGATAAGAGCATTGATTACCTTGATCAGGTAACAAATTCCATACACACTCATTCAGCAGGAATAAGCAAGGAGTGGCATTACAAGGACAAGCATAAGAATAATTAAGATCTATTTTATAAGCTAAAATTAACACCTGAAGATGGACAGAGGATACAGAACTGAAACATTATTTATAATAACAACAACAAAGATGAGAACAATAGTTTGAATGATAAGCAAATCTTATTAGTGAAATCTTTTTATGACTACTTTACAAGATCCTGGGGGCTACAACTCCTGGTCAGTGAGAAAGTTGATTGTATAATAATTATCTTGCATCTATATAATTTAATCAAATCTTAAAGATTTACATAAATTGATTTTTAAGCCTAAAAGTTAGAGATGAATAGGAAACAAAATATTAGCTTTTTTTCCCAGTTACTTGCATAGACATATTCACGATGTTATGACTGAAAGTTATGTGATTCAAATTAGCTAATGTGTAACAAAGAATTTAAATCCCTAACTAAACACTGTATCTCTTTGTTTTTTGTTTTTTTAAGATTATTCACATAGATATTGAGTACATTTTAGTTTGCTTCAATGCTGTCAGAGATAGACATCATGAGAGTTTCATCTCTGTGTTGTCAGTGTAATAGATGTCTTTGTCATAATGTTCACTTCTGTTTTATGCCACTACAGACAAATAGCCATTGGAATGTGTGTTTGTAATTTTCTTTCTTCTAGTATGAGCTTATTTTTGCCACAAGCTTATTGCATTTTTGTGTGAACATGTCCATGTGTTTGCTATAAATACTGTGTAATTTTGTTTCAAAACAATGTAAACTATATAAATTCGTATTTTAGTTGATATGAACCAAATGAAAAGTTGGACAAATGTTGAATTTTGCTACAAATTCTAAAACGTCAGTATGTATTATTCACGAGAGATGTATTTCTCCAGAATTTTATAGTTCAAAGTTATGGGGGTGCATATTATACATAAATAGTGTGTGCGTGTATGTATGTATGTATGTATGTACAGTCATGCAGCAACGTAATAAAGAAATATGCAGCAATATAATAAAGAAATATTTGCATAATTTTGTTCATGCACCAATATATATATACATTGCTGCATGAATAGAAATATGTAAGTATTTCTTTCTTCTAACTCATTATAATATCAACATGTTTAAGACAAAATTTATTTTTAAATTGACTTTATTTCTCACTTTTATCTGTGAAAACAAATTTTTAAAGTCGTGTCAAAATTCTCTGTGGTTTTTACAACTTGTTTTAGTGTGTAAACAATAACCAAAAACTACTGAAAATTATTTGATATTTTTTTATATATTTGAGGAATATCTATGCTTGATGAAAATCATGAATATTTTTTTTTTATGGTTATAACTTTGATGTACAGAAGTTTTGGCTCACTGCATGAAGTTTTGAATTTGAAAAACTTAATTATCACAAATCTTGGTCTTTTATCTTATACTAGGAAATATTATTAGAAATTTATTACAGGAAACAATTTTATCTTTATTTTAGTTAATTATTTAATGTTAGAAATAATTTTCTACATTTTTTGTATTTAGACAAGAAAAAATATTACAATTAAGTGAAAACAAGTCTTGTGTTAAAAAGAAAGTAGTGGATTCTACACTATTTTTTAAAGAAACCTTGAATGAGCACCTTTTTGAATCACACGAGTGACAGTCTTGATTGCAACAAATGCATATAAAGATGCTCTCTCTCAATGTCACCATGTTGTTTTCTTTCCATTGAGGATGCTTCTCCACAGTGACCAGCATCCATTTATCCTCTCCTCACTGACACATGCCCTATAGATAGGTCAGCCTGGAGAATATGGTGGCATCTTGTCCAATCTGTCTGTTGACTTCAGTGTCTAGGGAAAGGGTGTCCAAAATGGTGTAGCTGGGATATGTGAATTTATGAATCACCTCCCAGTTGTAGTTGTTGATTTTTATGGTGGGAAGCTGTTCAATGCCTTGGCCCATCATATTGGTCTTCTTCAGATTGATGGTCAGACTGAACTCTTGGCAGGCTTTTGAAAAATTGTTCATGAGTTGCTGCAGTTGCTCTTCAGTGTGTGCTACCAGTGCTGCATCAACAGTATGTGTCTAATGAGCACCTCATGGACTTTGGATTTTGCTCAGCCAAGACAAGCTGAACAGCCTTCTGTCTGTTCTTGTGTTCGGGTAGATGTCATTGATTTCAGTTGAAGTCCTGAACACAAATTTCAGCGTGACTGAAGAAGATGCAGGATAAGGTAGGTGCAAGCACACGACCCTGCTTCACACTGATGTAGATATTGAAAGCCTCTGAATAAGAGTTGCCAAATTGCATCACAACCTTGATATCTGCATGAAACGACTGGACAATCTTGAGTCTCGGAGGACAGCCAATCCTGTCAAGTATCTTGAACAAGCCGTCTCTGCTCACAAGATCAAATGCTTTTGTGAGGTCAATGAAAGCAATGTACAGTGGTTGTTTCTGTTTTCGGCATTTCTCCTGTAGTTGTTGAATGGAGAAGATCATGTCAATCATGGAATGCTTCAACCTGAAACCACACTGAGAATCGAGATATACCCTTTCAGTGAACTTTTGTAGTCTACTGAGAACCTCATGGGCAAAGCCCTTCTCAACAATGTTCAGTAGGGAGATTCCTCTGTAACTGTTGCAATCACTTCAGTTCCCTTTATTCTTATAGAGTGTAACAACATTGCAGTCTCTTATATCCTGTGGCACCGTTCCCTTTTCCTAGTATTGATAGTCTCACCATGTAGTCAAGCAGAACAACCTTTGTGCACTTGATGACCTCTGATGGAATGCCATTGAGTCCTGGTGCCTTTCCCATGGGTAAATTGTCTGTGCAGCTCCCCAGCAGTTGGCAATGTATCCAGTCCCTTTATGACTGATAGATGAGCTATGGTGTTTGGCGCATCACCCAAGATGCTGTTTTCCCAGGAGTACAGTTCCAAGTAGTGCTCCACCCACCTCTCCATCTATTTGTCTGTGTTCTTGATAATCTCACTGACCTGGAATTTCAGTAGTGATGTCTTGCATTTGGTTGGGCTGATGACTTTGATTCCTTCATACATTTACCTACTCCATGCTATCCTAGACAGCTTGGCCATGAGTCATGATCAGCATCTTCCCTGGCATTGAGGTTTCCAACTAGTAGCAATAGATGAGAGATTAAGACTATACCATAAGAGTGTAAATAATTAATTTGATATAGATGAGAAATTTAGACTATACTATGAGAATGTAAATATCTTTCTAATTATAATAGTAAAAATAATAGACTACTTTGATATAAAAATTGGCTTGTTTTGAGAAAGTCATTAACTCTCAAAATCTTAACCATAAAAATGCATTTATCTTAATGCAAAAAAAATCCTGACATAACAACTAATACTTGCATGAGATTGATACCTTTTTAATTTTGATAGTTGCATATAAAACCTTTGGTAAGAAATCATATTTCTGTTCACAAAAAGAGGAGTAAGTATCTAATTCTTGTGACTGAAGTGTTGTAAATTTGGAACATTGTTTTATTCAAGATTATTTTAATTAAAAAAAAAAAAGTTAGCCTGTGAGGCAATGCTAACCACAGTAGTGTTTGTCTGGTGTATGCACACTAAAGCTGAGCATAAAAGGAGACAAATCTTTATTTCTAAGAATTGTCTACTTTGACTGCTTAAATATTTGTAATGCTATTGAAAGGTTCATAAATATAATTCTTACCTGAAGATTTAGTCTGATATAAGCTTTCTCCAATGCACAAATGTTTTTTTTGTTTTTGTTTTTAGTTGGGTGATTTTAGGAATGATGGTCCCTTTCTTTCTCTTCCTCCTTCTCTCTCTTTCTGCTTGCTTTCCACATAACGACTTGCATATTTGCATTTTCAGGTCACTTGTAAGCAAAAGGTACGAAACCTGAGCCACTTTCCTCCATTCTACAGCTTACACAATCTCTCTCTGCTTGCTTTCTCTCTTTTTGCAATTTTTATTAAGAACTTTAAAGATTCCTTTATTCTTAAGTTTTTCTTTGTGTTTTACACTTAAAAATACATTGTAAGGTTTGTAATAAGTACTCTTGAGAAACAGTCAAATTCTAAGCTGGCATTATATATGCTGGAATTTTTTATTTTGTTTAAACACTTTCTAAGACCATTTAACATGTTTATTTGGTGCTTACACATTCTTTTAACATTTTTAAAATTTCATTCATGAAGAAAAAAAATACTTTTAAAAAAAACTCAAGAAAAAAAATTTTTAGAGTAGTTTATTTTTACTTTTCAACCTTTCATGTTTTCTTCTAAGTCATTCTCTTTTTCTTAAGCAATGTTTATAATTTGCTGTGTATTGTTTTTCTTGATCACTCTTATCTCTGAAAATATTATCATCTCTAACATCTTCCAAATTCACCTTCAAACAGCAGAATACACCAACCCAAACATGCAGACAAGCAGAGAAAAATTTAAAAATATCTCTGCCTGAAATTAACTCGCAAAAATTCTGAACACCTAACACAGCTCACACAGTTTTTAGATCACTGCTTGCTAAGAACTAAATTAGGTTTGTTTTAATGAAGATATTAAATATCTGCCTTTGCCAAATAATTGCTTTCATCTAATCTTTGGTTAAGGGAAATGGTTTTATGCAATTTTTTTTTGTTTGCTAACTCCTAACATCAGTGTCTAACACATTGAGTAGCCTAAACTTTAGTATTATTGATTCTTGTTTTCTACGTGCAAGATTTGTAACTTATTACTTTTTTGTTATCTATGAATGTCAATTTGCTCATTTTATATTCATTATAAATGAAAATTTATTTTCTTTATAAGCTTAATGTGGATATTATTTTATATTAATGTTCACTCAATACAAATCTAAAGACTACTCAAGGTAGAGAGTCACTACATGATGTTATCTGAGTAAGAAAGGGCAAGAAGTGAAGTTCATGGGGCTATGCAGGAAAGATAATGTTTAACCCAAAACCTAGAGGTTAACATTGTACTGATTCCACAAAGTAGCAATTCTTGGAGTAGTTGTTTGAAAGGGAACTTACTCCTTACTATTGAAATACAAAGGGAATGGGGATGATTCACCCTTGCGTACATGACATGGTGTATCCCAATTGTAAAGGTTGGGTGATGGGACCAAGGAAGGTAGCTAGTCAGAACACATGCAATGGAAATAGAGCAGTGAGAAGCTTGCAATGTTTAATCTGTGAGAAAAGGGTTGTAGGGTGGAAAATAATTTATCATTCACAAGGCCGCATAGACACTTTTGAATTCTATCAAGGCAGGCAAGTAAGAACTGAGTAACCCCATCCCAGATATGGCAGCAGTACTTCCTTATTGGTCTGATCCGGCTCTTGTAAAGGTAGAGTATAGCAGAAGTTAGATACTTGAGCAATACAAGGAACTGACCATTTTTCTAGCATCTTTAGCAATAGATCAGCTATGAGTTCCACTTCAGGTCTGGAGAGAGCTTGGGCTCCAGTAGATGTTCAAGGCAATGAGCATCATTGAGAGAAGTCTCATCCGTCATGATAGGTGAAAGTTCAGGGTCTGCTTGGTGGTGATGGAATGTTACTGGTTTGATTTTGGCTGTATTGAGTTTTACAAGTCAGTCCTCTCCCCATCAAGCCACCTGGGCTAGGTCAGAGGAGAGATTAGCTGCTGTTTGGCTCTTTCCATAATGGTTTGCAGCAGGTCTTATGAAAGTTCTACTTATTTATAAACTGCCAATTATATAATTACTAAAATAATTATAAGGTAAATGAAATAAGTACCAAAATAAGTTACTGGTATAAAATTATTACATTTAAATTGCTTGGAACATGAAACTTGATATTGTATTAGCTTTATTTTATTGCTGCTTTTTTACACTCTGGGTTGATATAATCTTTGTGTTGTAGGACAAACAGCATAAAATCGGAAACAATAAAGAGATTAGCTTCTAATGAGAATTTGACTTTTATCCTATGTCTTGAAAGCTCATTTTTAAGCACTTCAGACAATAATGTTCACCCTGTACAAGACCCAAGAACTTGAAGTGGAGGGTTACAGTCTAAGAGATAAGTTTGAGGATATGTTTTGAAGATAACTGTTAACCCTAGAATTGAACAGGTTAAGATTGTAGTGATTGGGGAAGCATCCTCTTGGGTGTTGGTTCCATAAAGTTGGAGAGCTTTCTTAATTAAGCAGAGCACAGATCTGTAGTTTTTCTATCTTCTCTTCAATTCTTTAAGCAATCCCCTTTTTTTGTTATTTAATAATAGTTATTTTTAAAAAAAATTTACACCAACCATTTTCACTATTATTATAAAGAGCTTTACTTGAAGTGTCTGGAAATAAAAATCAAATTTCCTCAAAAGCTACATCTTCATTTCTGAATTTTACACTGTTTGCTCTTGTGATCCAAGAATTGGAATAAAATTACTTCCCTTTTTTTTTTTTTTTAAATAAAATTCTGTTTTTGATTTTCTTTTTTTTTTTTTTTTTTTTTTTTTTTCATTTGTATTATGAATAATTGCTCTGCCTTTTTTTTTATTTAAACTAAATTTCTTATTTTAGTTTGTAAGAATTTACTCCCAACAGATACTTGAACATTTATTTGGGATTCATATTGGCTCCTTTGAAATATCTTAATTAGGCTGATACTTCTAGTATCAGAAATTAGATTAAATCAGAATATTCAAGTTAAATGTTCACTCAAGAGTGAACAATGTAAAGACACGTTTCAGTTGTCTTTCCAGTTAAGGCACATGTTCAGACATCAGGTTTCCAACTTGTAACGATTAAAAAATTACTGAACAGAACATGATACTTGCTATATGTATTAAATTCTTTAGAAAATTATTTAACCTTTTTAGACATTAAGATTCTCTTGAATAAATCTACACACTGAACATCAATGAATGATCACTGATTAAACTGATTATTCTATCCAGTTTTTAATACAAAACTCTTCATCTGTGCTTATAATAATTAGTAGGTTTTATTTATATGATTGGTCAATAAATTAAGATTTTCATTCATTCTTTATATAATTATGAATTCATTGAAATCAACTTTGAAACAGGTTTAAATAAATTTTGTCTAGACATTTATATTGGATTTTAATTTCAAATTTTTATTTCACTTCTCTAATGTAACAAAATTAAATGGAAAAAATGTTTTTAGTTAAAACATTTGAACAGTTTGTCAGAAAATGTTATACCCTCTTGATTCTATTTAGAAATGATTCAACAAAGTTTTAAACAAACTTTAATCTGTATCAAAGTAAAGTTATTTGCATTTTTTTTTTCTAGAATGCTTCTTGTTTAATAATTGTTGATAGTTTTGTGAATAATATCAACCATATTGTAATCATTCTATAGAACAATCCCTCTGAGTGACTAATTTCTGACAAAGCAGTTGTATGGACAGTGGCAAAACTCAACCTCCATTTAAAAAAAAAATTGCATTTTTTTTTTTTTAACCTTATTTCCTTTTAACTTTATTGTTCCTAAATCTTCAGTGATGGATAGCAAGAAAGGTTTTGAAACTCTATATTATTAACTCATAAACAATTCTAATCTATTTTTAAGAGAATTTTTATTTTCCTCTCTATTTAATGAAAGGATTACATCTTACTTTCTAAGCTAATTATTAAAATAAGTTGAATTGAAAACACTACTTTATTTAATTTTTTTTGTATGAATAATAAATAATTTTTTCATTTTTTTCTCTATTCATATACAAGAAATTGAATTAATGAAAATATCTATACAAATAAGTTTTAAAAGGTTTGCAACTGAATAATTACAGCAATTGTGATGAAATGTTTATCCTTCATATTTCAATGAGAGAAATGATTATCTTAAATTTTGATTTACAGGTTTAAATCTGTTTTTTCATCTCATTGTATATATCAGGTTTTGGAAAAATGCAATGTGTATTCTTAAAATCAAGGCTTATATGTTCTGATCTGTCATTCAGTGAATTAAATAATTAAAAAACCTTCCAAATTACTTAATTGCTGTTTATCTTTTATTGATCTTTTATTGATCATTTATGCTTATAGACATCGACTAAAAGTCTTTTGTGGGAAATATATTTTCAGTGTATTTTTATTGTAGCAAAATAATGAGGGGCCAACTATAAAGTTTTTGTATTTCAGTGTCTACTATTTATGAATATTAACACAATACAGATCAAATTATTTATACCATATTAAGTTTTTAAGATTAGTGTAACATGAGTTTCTGTGCTTTGGCCTCTTTATAGATATAATTTTACTTACCTTTTTATTTATTCTATTTATAATTAGTCTTTCATATATATATATATATATATATATATATATATATATTAATTTGCATTTCAATAATTGGCTTTTAAGATCATTGCAATCTCTTTGACAATTTGCTAAATTCTTTATTTCTAATAAAAAAGAAAACAAAGTTATAAGCATGGGTTTGACAGGAGAATTCAATGCTATTCAATTTTTGCTATTGTTTGCATCAGGTACCAGTAGTTGTCATTTTTTCAATGTAATTTTTAAAAAAGTTAAAGCCAGACCAGTGACCAAAATAACATATTCCACTTCACTCTTTAGGGTTATAAAAATTAAAAAAATAATTATTTTTTACTTATTTATAAATTTATTTAAAAAAAAATTAAAAATTATCCAGCACCAGATTATTCTAGCATTAAATTTCTATTTGAAAATCATAAAACTGCTTTTAACAGTGTCATGTATTCATGAAAATTTCATATTAATCCTGAAGTATATTTGTTTAATATTAATAATTTCTGTTTAAGTTGTTCTGAATATTATGGAGGCACTGACAGTCATAAGTTAGATAAATGTTAATTAAATTCCAGAGTTTACATCCACTAATTCTCTACACTTAAAAGAAAGAAATGCAGAAGCATTCTACAGTTTTTTCCTGCTGTTGGGATTGGTTGGCTGCTTTTTGAATATTTTAAGCCTCTTTTATTTGATTGCATGTTTTGCCATGATCAGTTTTCCTTCATATTTTTTTTTAATTAATTTTACCCACTTTTTTTAGCATAAATTAAATTTAAAACTTCCAATTTTTGCTTATTTTGACTTCTTCAACACCTTCTTCAATGTTGGATACCCAAAGCACTGAGTTGGGGAAAAAATATCAAAGAAATTATTTTCTGGCAAATTTTTTAAAAATCTCTCAAAAATATCACTTCCCTCTCAAAGGCCACAATGAGAAACCAATGCAGGTAGATGTGCACTTTCTGTTAATTTTGCTGTCTTTTTAGTGGTTTTGTTGTATTTTGTGTTCTTCAGTGAAATAATTTCTATTTTATCCATCTCTTATTTGTCAATTTGTTTTTCATATTTCTTCATTGGTCAGCATGGAACTTCATTTAAAGTTATTATCTTATAAATCTTTAAAAAAAAGAAAAAAAAAAGAAAAAAAAACTTTACCATTCCCATACAGTGGAATTTGTTTTTAACATTATTGTATTATCAGCTTTATTTGGACTGCAATTTACAAGTCTGTTTGGGAAGCCAATCTATTTTCAGTCTACAGTTTGGTTAAGCACAAGTAAAGGTTTAAGTTTCTACTTTATATCTTCCCTGTGTTCTTCAGTGATCAACTTCCTAAGATGCAGTTGGATAAGCAGTAAACATTCCTTTTGGGTGTTTTATTTATTTAAGTATTTATGTAGTTTCAGATTTTTAAACAAGTTGTGAAATCATTTCTTATTTACAGAGCGTTTGTTTTTTAACAAATCCATCTGTCTGGCTTATGTTAAAATGAGAAAATAAGTTAAAAATTTAACCGATTTGGCCATCTTCACAACTGAAGTTTCTATTTACACAATGTTTTTTTTTTTTTTTTTTAAATTTATCAAATCAATTTTTTCTTTTAAATCAACCATGAATTTAGTTTTTATTATTGAAAAAGAAAATGCACTTCATTCTACGTTATAAAACAACTCTATTGTTAGATTTTTATGTCTCTTGTTAATGTCCAAAATAGATCAGTTATAAATATTGTTCTAATATTTATCAACTTCTTTTTCAATTTCAAATTAGGTAAAATAAAATGACATGCAGATATATACACAGTGTCGGGTTTACACATGGGCTAGCATTGGCTGCTGTCCAGGGGCCTTCTAGTCATGGGCCTCTGATAAAACTAAAAAATGATAACAATATAAGAACAGAGGGGATTTGTTTATTTTCAGGTTTAATGGGGCTTCTTTGAGCTAATTTTAAACAATTTAAAGTATTTGAGCCCCTATAGTTGGAGTGGGTCTTTTAAATTTGATTGGGCCCCTTGAAGGAGCCCTATTTAGATTTTGATGCATCTTTTTTTATATACATATAAATTTTGGATATAGAATTTTTTAGTTTTGCATAATTTTGTTGAAGTGTTTCATGTTTTTACACCAAAAAAAGCATCACCTAAAATATTTTACACACACACACTCACACACACACAAATATATATATATGCACAGGTGGCAAACATACATAATGAAGGAGCTCCAAAATTCTATTAGCCCAGGGGCTTCTTATGGCCTACATCTTGCCCTGTATATACATATTTTTAAAATATTTATTCAGGTAATAATTAAAATCCCAAACTCGTATCATCTAGCAAAGATCAGAATCAGAAATCAAACTTGGTAAAATAATGTTAATAAAAAAGATAACATTGATGAAATTTCTTTGAATATCTAACATGCAACTATTTTCTACTAGAAATAAATTTAATGAAACCAAATCACCTTAATTTTTTTTTTTTACTTATAATTTATAATTTTAATTTTTATAATTTTGACTGAATTCACTTAGCATGAGAAAAACAAAACATAGGTATGATTTTATCATCATTTTGTTGTTAATTAAATAGTTTACAAACAGTTACAGAACATGATGGTTATCAAAAACACCTTTTTAAAAAAAATCTGTCATATTTTTACAGATTATATAAAAAAGAAACAGTTTTTGATTGGTCAAAATTTGACTTTAATGACAGCTGATGTAATGGGTGGAGTGTTTCATCCTGTTTCTTTATAATACAAAGACCTTCTAATTATTGCTTTTCACAATTTCTCCTCTCTCTTGTACACATACACACTATTTCTCTTTGTTTTCTATTTTGTCAACTAGGTATTTGTCAAAGATGTAAAAAAATTTTTCTTTAGGACCTCATTAAGCAAAAGCTCATCTCATGTTAACAACAAACTTTTTTACAAATCATAATTATACTAAATAAAGAATTCTGTACTAAGATGACCTACAGTGGTTGATATGCCATTAAACAAGAAAAAACAAAACAAAATAGTTTCATTTTATGAGTAACACAATCCTATTTTAAAATTTAAATTGGAAATATATAAACTATTCTCCAAATAAAATGTTCTGTTTTTTTTTTTTGTTTTTTTTTTACCATTTTTGCTGGTATGCATTGCATTCAGCCACTTTTTTCAGTAATTACCTTTTTGATTTTACTACTATAATATATATTTATATGAAAAACCAGAATGAGAAGCTTGGTAGCTTCAAATTGAAGACATTCTTGTCTGAAAAAAAAATCTGTCATATTTTTACAGATTATATAAAAATGATTGTTTTGAAACTTGTTATATTTGGTGTAGAGCAGCTTCTTTTCATACCCTTTTTAACAGTCTCTCTTTTTTTATATAATTTATGCAATAATGGTATGGTTTGGTGGAGGAAATTACTTTATTGAATTACTTTGATAAATCATGTACCCAAATTTCAGATTGGTGCAAGTTGCTATCTTTGGTATAAGAATTAAAGTTTTTATTCATTTGCTTATATTTGCTTATAGATCAACATGAAGAAAGCATTATCATTTGACTTTTAATTTCTACCAAGTTAAAATACTATGAGAAATTGCTGTTAACCTGATGAGTTTTTAATAAATGTATAAAACATTTTCCTAGGTTAACCATTATTAATTTTTAATCAGTATTTTTCTTGTGTTAATTTCATTTGTTTTGTCATTAAATTACTCATTGTCATTGTACACCCATTATTAAACAATACAGATCAGAAGTAAAGAATAACATCTCAGCATTCACTTAGCCTGATCAGTTTAAATACAAGAGCTGACAGCTGGCAAAGGATAAAATCAAAATTTAATCATATAAATTTATTCTTCATTTTTCCATGATTGTTCAGTACTACCATATTTGATGTTTTTGCTTAAATAGAATATTTATGGTCTGAGTAATTACAATGAAAAGCAAATTAAATTAAGATGAAATACTAATAAAAAAAATCAATAATAGTTGACAATGCTTCTGCTAATAAAAATTAAAGTTAATATTAATACTCATATATGTAAACAATGCAATAACATCAAATATGTTGACAGAGTAACTGGAAAAAATAAGGAATAAGTTTTAGATTTGGTCTTCTGCCAACCATTAACTCTCTTAAATGGTTAGAGCTATCATGGTAAAATAGAATTATTCATAGATAAATTAAAAATAAAAGATGTGAGTTTGAGTTCTATAAAGAACTTAGTCTTTATTTCTGATCAACACTGGTTAACAATGCTTCACCTAAAATATAATTCAAAATATTACGACTAAATGAAAATCAAGTGAAATTAAAATGAAAGAAATACTAATAAAAAATTAATAATGGTTGACAATGCTTCATCTAATAGTTCAGTATATGTGTTTTAGAATAATTTTGAAAGCACTTGACCAGAAATCTTTCTTATAAAATAATCTGTTTTATAGAAATGTGAATCTTGCTTTCATCAATTAAAAATTAGTCTTTTAAATAATTTAATGAAAACTAACAATATCCTATCTTGCTATTGATTGATATAAAGAAATTAATCTTTTCATGTCTTCATGTTTATTCAATCAGATAAAAACAATGGAGTTGTATCTCTATTTTTTAAAGTTTTGTCTTGATGTTTTTCAGTTATCTTTTGGAGAAATATTAAGTTTTGTGTAGAGTATTATAAAACTAATCACATTGATTTAGAAAATGTTCGCCCAAACACCTGAACAGTGCTGGTATTTTCATTACTTCCTTTTTGGATAAAGGAGAGATTACCTGCCCTTAACAGAAGTTGGATGAAAAGAGATAAGATGGGGAGCAGGTATTGAATGAACTTCAGTAATGGACTTGGAAAAACAATTTGAAAATCTTCTGATTAAAATATTCTGAAAATTTTAAAAAAACAAAAAACTTTCATTAAATTTACAATTTCTTTCTCTATAGAATTTTATTTTCTTACATTTTCTTGAAATTACCTTTTTGTTGTTTTAAAGCTGAATTGTTAATCTGAAAACATGCCACACATTTTCGGAGAGAGATAAGAAAGAAATGTAAAAATGATACAGAACATAAAGAAAAATGATTTTTACTGTTGTTAGATGAAAGGAAGTGTAAGACAAACACTGACAGTTAAATTTCCTATCCCCATTGTTGTCAGAAGCATTTTTCATTGAACAAAGCCTAGCCATTCATCAAATAGCAGAAAAGCACTTATAAATTTAGACAATGCTTTTTTTTTTTTTTTTTTTTTTTTTTCTGAATTTTTGAGATAAGTCGTTAATATTATACAAAGATTCTTTCAAGTCAATTTCCTAATCTTTATCACATTTTGGCCACTGAACCTACAAGCCTTTCTCATTTGTCTGTCATAAGCAGTAACTTTGCAATAGAATTCTTTATTTCATATACATATTCTCATTGTTTTGACTGATTATGTTTGGTGTCCTGAAGGAATTGGGCTTACAGCCATATGACATTGAAATACCAGTTCTCATATGATCATGAAGTTAAGCAACGTTGAGCCTGGTCAGTAACCAGGTAGGTAACCACTTGGGAATACTAGGTGCTGTATGATTGGATGTGTGGGTCGTGTAATGGATGATGACTCAGAATTAGAAATTGGAGACCTGAGTTCCAATTCCAGTTGAGTTCATTATATTCACTTACATGCAAATACTCTTGGGAAAGGTATGAATCCACTTCTTCCCTCTGCTATGGGTTAATTAGTATGATCTGTATGAGTAAATCATTATTATCTCCAAAAAATTCTTACAATCTAAAAATATTTTCTGGCTTTAAATGACCTACAAAAATTTGATCAGCTGTAAGAAAAAAAACAATCAATCTTGGAGGAATTTCAGAAGTTTTCATTGTCAGTTTTCCTCTCTGCATCTTTACTGAGTTGGTTCTGATAGTGCAATGTTCAGTTAAGAAGCAAATCAGGTATCATAAAGAAGTTTCAAAAGTTATGACTTCTGAACATGACAAGTAAAAGAATAGACAACCTATCCCTGTGGATCAAATGGAAGCTTTTGTTCAAAATTCCAAGAAGATTGATATATGACAGACACCTGAGGAAGGCTTGTGTATAACAACTGAAACATGAAACTGAAACATGATAATGACAACAGATAAGAAAATTTGTTCAAAAGAATAATTTTATCATTTTAGAAAAAAAAAGTTTAATTCAGAAAACCTGTCATATCACTTTAGTTGGAAAACAGAATTGTGATATTTGTTAAGGCAAAAACTGTTGTACGAGAACTTCATTCTGCTAATATTAAACAATGTCTTTCTACTTCCTCTCTTAGTTGTTCCTTTTTTTTTTTTTTCCTTTAGTTGAATCATTTTTATTCCAGCTTTGATAATTTTTAAAATGATATTTTGAAATTCAGACGTGCTTCTCCTTATGAATATTTAATATTGGTAACAGATTTTGAAAGAAAGATTGTCTATACAAAAAGCATAGATATTTGGGGATTAAATAACTCCAGTCATTCTACACTTTGTGATTTGAATTCAAGTGATAAAAGCAAGTAAAGACTTTATCTATAAGAAGATCTAGTGATTCTTGCCTGTTCGGCATTAACCACTTATGACAATATTCTATTCAAATAAAAATTTACATTAATCTGTGAATATTTTATGAATGTTGCAGCTTAACAGTATTGCTATTTATAATTTTAAAATATTTGTTGTTGGAAGTATTTGTTTTATAACTTCCAATGCATCTTTCTACATGTTAACTTTCCCTTGTCCATTTCCAGCCTTCTGAACACAAAGACATTATCATTCATATGGCCAAAATGGTGGACAATATCACAGTACCCATGGCACGAGCAAGTATTTTGTGGCTGATTGGTGAATACAGTGAACGAGTGCCTAAAATTGCCCCAGACGTGCTTCGAAAAATGGCCAAAGGATTCATTAGTGAGGTTTGTGAATTACATTGGACTTTCTTTTCCACAAAGATACTTTTGCTGAAGCAATGGCAAGTTTTTGATAGAATTCATACTTCTACCAGTACTTGACCATTGATTAGGTTTGTTCTCTTGCTTTGCTGAATTAAAGACTTAGTTTGTTTTTTTACTTGTCCATTAAACACTAAACGCTTAAAATATCGTCGTGTATGGATCAGTTATAACAAACTTAGTATAGGCGATAAGGACATTGAACATTGAAAAGACTGTACTAAAAGTAGTTTCAGCCAACACCGCAAATTGCTACAAAAACAAAATATTAACCTGATTAGCCAATCTTTTTTAAATATAGGTTCAATTTATTTGTTGATTTTAATTTGCTCAAACTGTGAAATTCAAATGTGATATTAATGGAAACAAATGGCTTTGCAGTACAACTTATTCAGTATTAGATTATTTACTCAATGCTATATTATTGAAAGTTTATATGGATGTCTTCCATATGATATTAGTGAACTAGTTTATCAGATCATTACTATTGTGTCATTTGATCCTCACTGAATGTCTCTCATTTGTGGCCTTGTACCAGACTTAGCATATATTTTGAAAATTCATATTTATCTTGATTTACAACATTGCACAAAAATGGATTATTGATTCTCACACTGGTGATTTGTCTTCTCAACAGATCATAAATTATTAGATTGTTTGTGTGTTCATGGATTTATGGTATGACATAAAGGTTTCTCCAACCTCCTGATTCTTGTTATGGAATACCATAAATTCTTGTGTACAATCAATAATGACACCAAGATCTGTTTAACATTCAACACCCTTTTATTATAAGTGTATGGGTAGCTGGTAAGAAAAACATGTTGAGGTTTATAACATTACATGGATACAATACTGCAGTGTAGTAATTGTGTCTGTGTTCATTTATTCATAGTCTACATGACTTATAGACCTTAATGGCTTTCAGTGGACCTTCTATTTTATCACGTCATGTGTGCTCCTTAAAAAGTCAATTTACCTTTACCTTGACGTACAACTAATATCTCGCAATTAATCTCTGATTCCCAAGATTCTTTCTTTGTCCGAAAACTAGATATCCCTAATGCTGACAAGTGATCCAAGACTCAGAATTTTAACTTCCCTATAATTCAACATAGAATTAGCTGAATAGTATGAAACACAAAACAATTTCATTTATATTAACCAACTCAACTATGTGGGCTGAAGGGGGTTAGATAAGTTTTAGTTATGCTGGATTTACTCAATCCTGATAAACTAAACTATCATTCAGTCTTTGCTATCTCTGTTTCCACTATTCACTTGTAGGTTCTAATTAAAATTCTTAATTGTTTCTTTCTCTCGCCAATCTCTATTCAATCTAACTATTCATTATTTTTCTCATCTGCTTTAATTTGTTTTAATTATAAAAGCCTCCTCCAGTGGTGTTTTCAGGCATTAACAGGTGACTTCCCCCAGTTACAATGTTAAAATTCTTGGAATCTATTAGTGATCAGAATTTCTTCTAGTTCATTCCAATTAAAATGAAAAGTGATGGGTAGTTTGCACCAATTATCTTCACAGAAGTGTAGTAGTTGAAGTACAAACAAAATGGAAGTGAATGTTTTTTAGTGATTTATTTCATTTGCCAACTTGTTCCATGTCAGACATGATGACTAATTGTTAAAGCTAAAGTAGTCAAACAACATTTTTCAAGAAGAATATTAGTAAATAGATAATTCTTAGTTCACAGAATAAGTTTAATAGGTAATTGCAAAAGAACAGTCTCTATTTGCATGCTCACTTAAGCAGAATACGATACAAAGCCATGTTTAAAGTGGGAATCCTGCATGTATATAGGATTGGTAACAAAAATTGTTCAGCTCCCCTGGCACTTCCCTATTTGAATGCCGCAAACATCAGGAATTGACCCTAATCATCCCACTTCTTAGTGCAATGTAAGAACTGCTGCTTGGCACCTGAAATTTATTGTATGCTGAATCAAACCCATCTATAAAGTTGTGAAAGAACCTTTTTGCAATTGATAAAGGGCCATATTTATTTGCATGCCCACTTTTTACATGGTAAAATGTTGTGGTTAAAGTGGAATCCAATAGTTTTTGAATTCCCTGAAGTAGAAAAATAAGCTTCTTTATTTAGTCTTGGTGGATACAGCCATTTGTAAAAAAGTGAAGTGAGCCTTTTCAATTTGGAAGGTTCCATAATACATATCCAATTGTCTTTTTCATGGTTAAATTCTTGACAGTTATTATTTTGCTGTGACACAGTAGGATCTGGCCATAAACTGTTCACCCACATTGTAAAGTGGACAGTAAATAATTTTATCTGAGTTTGAAGCAATTGATATTTTATGACTAGCAGTAAAGTCTACAAGTGACATCTTTTAAAGCAACTTCCAGTCATCTCCAAGTAGGGAAAAAGGAAATGAAGTAAATAAATAAATCAAAAATTTTAGGATCAAGTGCTACTTAAGCAGAAGGTGGGGAATTCCAGACATGTGTTTATATAGGCACTCATAGTTAGAGAAAGTCAGTTATGAGCCAATTGCTGGATGGTGACAAGCTGATGGTAGAAGTGTAGAGTTATGGGCATGAGCAATGGTAGTGTTGTAATTCTTGCTGGCCAAAAGGAAATCTAGTCTGTTAGTCTATTGTAAGAGAAGACAGAAATAACAGTGAAGATATCTCCAGTATTACTTGCCTCTCTCAGACGATGCTAAGTGAATTCATGAATAAAGAACCCATTATATTGAAAACAGAATTTGTCTTTACTTTTCTCACTGTGACAATACTTTACCTTTTGTTCCCTTGTATACCTACAATTGATCTTCTCCAGTTTTTGTTTGCACTGACACAAATGAGAATTGAAACACGTTGTGGAGCAAGGGTTGCAGGTGTATGCTTATACTGTTATTTTCATCGGTTTTATATTTTATACCCCAACTGTCTTGGTGGCTTCACTGCCTTGTTTAGGATGAAATGATTAAAAAAAAATAAGTAACTTTTTCTAAATTGACTAATTAAAGAATTATTCTGAAGTTTATTGATTTCTCTTTTTTTTTCTTTCATAGGAAGACATTGTGAAACTACAGATTCTGAACCTTGCTGCTAAAATGTGCATCACTAACCCCAAACAGACTAAGTTGCTCTGCCAATATGTCCTCAATTTGGCCAAGTATGACCAAAATTATGATATTCGTGATCGTTCACGATTCCTTCGACAACTTGTGCTACCTTCAGGAGAGAAGGCTGGAATACTTTCTAAATACATCAAAAAAATATTTCTTGCAACAAAACCTGCTCCAGTTTTAGAATCCAAATTCAAAGGTTAGTTAAAATATACTTTAACCCCTTCTAAAATCTTATTCTCTTAAGATACATAATTTTCATTAATTTTAAGCAACTAAACTTTCTTTATCTAACAAAGTCTGATAAAAAAATTTCAGAACTGTTGCTATGGTAACAGAGCTAAAGTACTCAGAGTGAAGCTGCTTGACACAGATTGACCTTGAACTCTGTCACACATACACACTAAGTTATAATCTTTTCACTCACTTCTGTTGTTTATAGCAGTGGAAGGCTTGGAAGGAAAGTATGTAGTGTGTAGACATCTCAACACACTACAGAGGTTTCATCAGTGACCATGGCTTGTGCAGCAATTTTAGGCTAAGAACAACGTTCCTTAGGTTTGACAATGACTATAAACCCAGATCTCACCCTTGTAACATTTTCTTCAAAAATCAAATCCTACTTGAAAGGGACAAAATTTTAAGACATTAAGGAAATCCAAGAGAATGCAATGAAGTACCTGCTTCCTTTTTCTAAAAAAGGAATTCCAGGAATGCTGCCATCAATGGAAATTATGCTGGATAAAGTTTGTGGCGTCAAAAGGAGACTACTTCAAAGGAGATTAAATGCCTAATTAACATGTGTTGTAGTTTTCTTTTTATAGCACCAGTCCTGATATTTTTTATCAGACCTCATATAGTGTATAAAAATAGATTATAGAGAAATACTTATCTTTTGAATGAGAAAACAAAGCGGAATATTAATAGCTAATATAAATTCAAAATATTGGAACATTAATTCCACTTGTATCAAATTAAAATATAAAAAAATACTACTCTTGGTATACTAATGTACAAATAGTAAATACATTTTACTATTAGATTTGTTATTCAAAGGGAAATGTCGAATAAGCTTAGCATTGTCAGCAAAGATCAAGTATATCTGCAAGTAATAGTGTTGTTTTGAATAAGTGCAACCTTCTTGAGTGATAACATTTTAATGCCTATTATTGATTTTGGTCATCAATAAATTGAAGATATCAGTCAACTAGAAAATTCTTGAAGCTAAAATTTTGATATCTGAAATCCTGTAATTCAGTTAAAATATTCTTGCCTAATAGATATCAATTGAAATGTTATTATTTTGCAATGATGGATGATTGTTTCTTTGTCCAGATCGAGATCAATACCAGTTGGGTACATTGTCTCATTTATTGAATACTAAAGCTCATGGCTATCAGGAACTGCCAGAGTTTCCAGAAACGGCACCTGATTCTTCTGTCAGGAATGTGGAAGTTCCCTTGCCATGGTCAGATTTGACACGAAATAACAAAAAATCTAAGAAGAAAAGTACAAGCTCTGAACATTTCTATTCAGATGATGAATCCAGTCCAGATGGTAAGAAAATGTTTGCAAATTTAAAATTATAATATCTATTGTCAGAAGTTTGATGAAAGTCATTGCACATTTGTCCTCATATCAGACTACCTGCTGATATAAATAAAAGCAAAAATTATTTTTATTTACTCCCTTTTTAAAAGGAATCCACTACTTTTCATTACCCCACCCTCTGCTGTTTGTAAATGCTGTGGAAAAATCAGAAAATTCTTCACTATTTTATTTATCTAATTTTTTTTTTTTTTTTTTTTTTTTTAAATCATTTTGCCCCAAGCAAAACAATAATGCCACAAGGACACAAGAGGTTATTGGATGTGAAAGAGTATGACAATACATTAGTGAGGAGAAAGGACAATAAAAGAACAGGTTTCAAGAAGACAGAAGATAATGATTGCTGTTGAATTTGAATTTTTGAACATTGTAAGTGGTAGGGAAGCAAAAAATCAGAAAAGAATTGTATAGGTGAGAAAAGAAACTATCAGAAGAAAACATATGCCTAGTTCAACAGTAAAGTGGTGAAACCTAGTTGCCAGTTTAGTAGCATGCTTAAATTAATGCAGTTGAGGCACCAAGGAAGAAAGCTCCTCAGAACAGTTGCCATGAAAATATTTGTAGAAAAGACAGAGGGAAGCCACATCACATTGGTGAGAGAGTAACTGAAATGAAGATGTTAGGTCAGGATTGATTATATGACAAAATTCAAAGAAGGGTTTGTAAAGAATATCAAGATATATAGTAGGAGCACTAGACCAGATATGGCAGCAATATTCAATGTACAGATAAAGTGTAGATTTATAAATGTGCAATATGGATTCTGATGAGAAAAATTATATTACATTGCTTCAAGAATGCTATTTCTTGTTTCTCTAAAAAAAAATATCTGAAAGTCTTGCAATAATATAGCAGTGGAGTAAAATCCAATTTCACAGAGAGTGGATCATCAAAAGTAAAACATTTACATTTTACAAGTTTTTCATGCACCAAATAAACAAGATTAGTTATGCCAAAAAAATTAATTTTAACTTGTTAATCATAACACTATTACCAACAATCACTACAGATCGGTCAACCAGTCTTAGATGTTTTTGTCAATTCATTCTCTAATGTTCAGTATGTTTTGTACCTTGTTGCTTAAAAGAAAGCTAAACTGATTAATTTTAAATAAACAATTATCTGTAAAATTCTATAGAATTACTTTTATTTTATTAGTGATCATTTTATGAAAATTTGTAATTTTTATTTTCTATGTACATTGTCTGTTTAATCAGATGAATTGAGTAAAAGTAGTGATGAAAGCAGTGAGGAAGAAGATAGCAATGAGGAGAATTCAAGTGGAGAATATTCTGAAGTATCTGGAGACAGCCATGCTGTAAATAATGCTGCTGAAAGCAGTGAAGATGAGGATGATGATGATGATGAAGAAGATGATGAAGATGAGGATGAAGAGGATGATGAGGATGAAGATGATTCATCTTCAAGTGAAGAAGAGAGTTCTTCTGAGGAAGATTCTGATGAGAGTGTCAAAGAAAGTAGAAAATCCAAAAAGGTAAGTTTTAAAAACAAATCGTGGAGGGAAAATTCTTGTCACAAATACACTGTTGGCCAAAATCTTAAGCCCAATGAAAATAAAGAAAAAATATACCTTTTGCATTATATCATGTAGAAAATGTTTCTGGTAGCATATCCTTATAATGCCAGTAACATTGGACACCATCTGGATCAAACAAATTAAATTTTTTCTCATCAGAGGACAAAACTTTCTTCCACTTTTCTATGTCCCATGTTTGGCACTTCTTAGTAAAGTTTAACCGAAGTGTTTGGTAGTGTAGAGAGAGGCGTGGACTTTGAAGCTTCACTCAAATAAGTGGTTGAGTCTAACAATGCAAAAGGTATATTTTTTCTTTATTCCCATTGACATTAAGATTTTGACCAGTAGTATATATTAAATGAGTATGACATATATTTCCATTGCAACTACCTGTTTCTTGATAGCACTGGATTTGTCACTTGTATTTAATAAAACAAAAAAATATTTGTTTATGGATTAAATATCTATAATACAGTGGAATTCCTGACTTAATATACACTGTTTTTATATCATTCAATGAAAAATTAAAATTTAGGTATTTAAAAGCAAAGGCAGCTGTCAAGAGGAAATGGATAAATGTAGTTAATTCTATCAACAAAATGTTGACAAATTTAACACTATGATCAAGATTCCCATCACCCATTATGGTTATAGAGGCAACACATGTACTGCAGTTGTAGCAGTGGTATGTTTTGGGCAAGATAGTCTGTTGGAGTTCAACCCTCTGAAGGCTGGTTAGAATTCAGTTTTTTCTTCACCTAGACTGGTTGCCAACCAAGTCTATAGGGCCAAGTTTGTCCTATTTGACAGCTGTCCTGGGTATGATGATAAACTACATCTGCATCTTATATATAAGACAATAAACAATAAACTACGTCTGACAGCAAGGCCTCTGATCAAGATGTTTTGAGGAGTGTGGAACCTCTTAATTGCTGGTGTTCCCAGGTCCACCCTGGCCCGGGGTGGTAGCACCTGTTAGGCTATGGGCATTATAAAAGTGTAAAAATAGGTTTTAATACCAGAAATAATTTATAAAAAATTATTACCAGAAATAAATTTTTGAAGAAAAAAAAAAACAAACTATTACCAGCAATATATTTTTGAAAAAAAACAAACTATTACCAGCAATATATTTTTGAAAAAAAAAACAAACTATTACCAGCAATATATTTTTGAAAAAAAAAAAAAACTATTACCAGCAATATATTTTTGAAAAAAAAAAAAAACTATTACCAGCAATATATTTATTGAAAAAAAACAAACTATTACCAGCAATATATTTTTGAAAAAAAAAAAAAATTACTAGCAATATATTTTTGAAAAAAAAAAAAAAAAATTACTAGCAATATATTTTTGAAAAAAAAAAAAAAAAATTACTAGCAATATATTTTTGAAAAAAAAAAAAAAAATTTACTAGCAATATATTTTTGAAAAAAAAAAAAAAAAAATTACTAGCAATATATTTTTGAAAAAAAAAAAAAAAATTACTAGCAATATATTTTTGAAAAAAAAAAAAAAAATTACTAGCAATATATTTTTGAAAAAAAAAAAAAAAAAATTACTAGCAATATATTTTTGAAAAAAAAAAAAAAAAATTACTAGCAATACATGTTTTAAAATAATATTACCAGAAATAGATTTTTGACAAAACAAAATATTACTAGGAAGAAAAAAAAAAAAGAAAAAGTTGTCGGCATTAAATAACCCATCGAGGTTGATATGCCATAAAACACAACAAACCTATTTGCCTGTAGCTGATGGAGAGGGAGAGGAGATAAATTCATACCTTTCCAAAGAGAACTTGTATGTAAGTGAATGTTAACAAACTTGACTGGAATTCAAATTCCAAGCTGTTATCCATTACACCACTGTGCATCCACAAAAAAAGAAAAAAAGTTTCACATGCAACAAAATGGTGTTTGAAAAGGACAGTTTTTCTCATGACACTACTATTATTGTATATGCTTCAACAATTTTTATTGTTTTTATAAAGCTATTTTTTAGAATTTTAATGAAGCCCAAACATATGAAACTGGATTTAATATTCTCTTTTTTTCTCAAGAATTGAAAATAAAAGAATTTAACAATATTTTATTAGATTGTTTATTTACAAGTTTATAAAAATATGTGAGTCAACTACAGTGCAATATTTAAAATTTAAATAAACACATAACTTCAAGAAACTAATAATACATTTAAAAAAAAAAAAATGTCTGAGTATTTCTTTCATTTTCTCTTGCCAGATAAATTCAATATATAAATAAGTTATAAGCATCTGGATTTATATTTTTTCCCCCTGAAGAATTAACAGGAAAAATGTTAAACACTATTTATTTATTAGACTGTTTAATTGCAAGAATAGTATATTATTGTCAATTCTCAAGAAAAAATATATAATATATAATATATATATATATATATATATATATATATATATATATATATGCAGTTTCATTTGTTTGGATTTTAGTAAAATTCTAAAAATAATTTTTTCAAACAATAAAAATTGCTGAAGGAATATACAGTAATAGTAGTATCAAGACATTTTTTGATACTCATTTTTTTTTTTTTCAAGTACAAATGTTAAACTTTACCAAAAGTTTTTGACATTTTAACAGAACAACGTATGATTCCTAACAGTAGCTGTGTTTGTCTCTTGTTTAGATATCAATAAAGAATAGCAAAAGATTTTTCATATTAATTTTTTTCAATTTATTATTAAATTCTATGCAAAAAACAAATAATCCCATATATTTATATCAATCTGCAAATTGTAAAGACTTGGTTCTATATGCTTATGAGAATTTAATTTGATTACAGTTAATGAGTTAACTAGTATTAATTTTTTATGAATGGTTATAAAGAGTGGGTTTTGTTTTTTGTTTACAGTTGAAACCAAATATAAAAAATAAACCAGATCCACCCAAGAAGAATTCTGATCTACTTCTTGACATTGATGATTGTAAGTATGAAACAGAATCAAGGTTTCTCTTATTATAAACTGTTTAATCTAGATTCACAGAGCCTATATTAAGCTGGGTGAACAATTCCTTTGAAATTCATCAATAAAAATAAACATTACAAGTATCATATTGTTTGGCTTTACATAATACAACATTTTTGAGTACAGCTAATCCCTAACTCATTCTAATCTCTGAGTCATTGCTAAGTCTCCTATTTGACACCTTAGACTCAATGTAATACATGAAAAGAGGTTTGTTTTATTTTTTTGAAATTCCCTTTGCTACCAAATTGCAATAGTGATCATAAACCTTGGATTCAAATTGCAAATTAACTCTTGGATTCACTTCTGTGCTATAAATTCAATATAAAAATAGAATAGTAAATTGAAATCTTGCAATGTCTTCACAAGAACTGATAAAACCAACTTCTATGGTGAGGCCACCAATCACTCTCCCTACAATCAAAAAGTAGGACCAACAGCTTACTGTGAAAACCCTTTTGGGACTAGTGATGTGTGTTCTAATCAGATTGGACCCTCTGGTGCTGAATCACTGAAAGTTAAACCAATTAAGAATTGACCTGCTAAATAGAAGCAGTAGGATCTGGTTAGAGAAAAAGTAACTGTTTTGGTCTTAAGACAAAAGGAGATATATATATATATATATATATATATATATATATATATATTTATTTATTTATTTATTATCAATTTAAATTGTGGATTCAAAATGAAAAGATGTAGATAATCATCTATCAGCAGACAAGTTGAAAAGTATCAATTTGGGACTAAAAAGCAAAAGAATGTATTTCTTTTTTTATCACTAGCTGATAAGTAAAGTTTCTTTACTTAAAAATTTTTAGAACATATTTATTTTCTTTCTTGAATGATGGCACACTGATTAAATAAACTCTTGTCTGGATTTGTATGTGGTGTCCATTGGTATTACTGTTTTTCCTTTGGTTTACATGCATGTATGCAAATACTCCTCATTGTATTTGTTAGATTTGCTTTTCATATCCAATATGGGTGAGGCTCAAAAAACCTATCTGAATAGAATGACTACTCTGCAACATCATGTCTATAAAATATACAATTATTAAACGGAGTTTGAAAGAAAAGCTAAATTTCCTTGTTGGTCAGTTTTTTCTAATTTCCTGTCCCTATATGGCTAATTTTCCTCTGGTTAGCTTTTTAACCATTTTTTAATCAAACTATTAATTAAAAGTTTTTCTCTAATATCTGTTTTTATTTATTTCAGTGTGTTCTGTGGATAATAATTCTGTGATTACAGCAACCCCAAGTGCTGGACAAGACATCCTCACACCAATGTTAGCATCTCTTGACCTGTCCACTCCTACACCATCTGTAAAGCCCACAGTAAATTATGTAAGTTCTTTCCTATTTAAATTCTTTTTAGTTATTGTCCTTTCATAAAAAAATATATTTAAACCCTCTTTTAAAATTGATCCTGTTTCAACAGATCAAAACCTGAAATTGGTTTGTTTTACTTTATCAAATTATAATCCTCCTCTTTAACTTGTCTGCTTGCAATTGTTCAGTAAATTTAAAGTTTGGCTTGGATTTTGAATAAAATGTCAGGTTTTGGCATTTACTTTTAGAATTGTTCAAATAGTCATGAAATACCTGGCATAATCTGTAATTAAATGATTTTTTAACTTGCTGATTTTCTTTTATATGCACACGCGTTTATTTTTTCAATCTAACATTTATCAACTTGAAATTATGGACTGTATGCATTTAATTATTTTATTTCTTCTGACAAAGGCACAAATATTTGATTACATATTAAAGATCTTTTATGTGCTGTCCCTTCACGATGATGACAATTTTCTATCTTTTAACAGTGTTAGTCTTTTTAACATCCCTTCCACTTCCTGTTCTGCTAGCTATTTACATAAGCTTGTTAGGTAGGTTACTTGCTGTTTCCCTCTGCTCCTCTTGCCTTCATGTCCTCTGAGTGTCAAATTATTCAAACCCTCTTTCCATTATGAATCCCTGAAATTTCAATTGTATCTTTCTATGCTCCCATTTTCTTTAAAACTCTTGTGCTCTATCCGTTATTCTCAGCATCCTTCTGTAGAACCATGTCTCTATAGCTTCAAGTCTCTTCATCTGTGAGGAAATTGTCCAGCATTCACTGTCATATAGAAAAACTGATATTGCATAGTGGTTCAGTCCTCTTTTACTGTTTCTAATGAAATTTTCTTGTTTCATAATACTTTGTTTACACTTTAATTATAAGATAAGGGATAAAGAATAGTTTGTGAATATTGCTTTTTTTTCTCAACTAGACACTTGGCCCTCCAATTGTGCCCAGCAAATCTTATGACCTATTGAATCGCATGACAGCCAATGGTTTAACTGTGAAATACTGTTTCACTCGAACCATCTCCATCTTCAATCCAAAAATGACCTCTATTGAGTTGACCATAACTAATGACAGTGAGAAACCAATGACCAATATAAAAATTGGAACAAAGGTAAGTAAAATACTAAAATTTGTAAAAAAAAAAAAATTACAGAAATATAAATTTTTTACTTTGATTTCAAGCCAGTTTATTGATTCCAATACTCAATATTCTCTATATAGAAAATCCATTATCAGAAAACCTATCTTCCCTTTACTTGTTGTCTGTTTTTTTTTTTTCTTACACAAGTATACAAAACAAATTAATCTTTTATAGAAAGTGTATGAACCAATAATAATATTATGATGCAAAGAATCTAAATTTGATATTTCTGAAAAATAAAGGATATAATAATAAAAATGCAACAAATTACACAGCACTTATTTTGATTACTTCAGTACTTATGTAAATGTTAAGTCTTAGTTGGGTTGACAATAATATAAGTGACAGATAGCTATAAAATGGCACTGTTGATTATTTATAGCTAACTTGTTTAAATAATGAACTGACTATTGTTTACATCATGTGGTAATAATTGTAAAATGATGCACTAAGATAAATAGCCAAGTTGTAAAGATAATGCGACTCTCACCCAAGCTTTACACTGACCAGTCAATGTTGCATTCCAATTCTCAATCTAGTTGGTATACGCCAAAAGCTGAGGAAGAGTGCACATGTTTACAAGGTAACCCGATGAAAGAAATGCCACATTGAGAAATAAGAACACAAACTTCAAAAAGAACTATCCACTGGTTTATCAAAACTGAAATGCTTGAGATGGAGATAAAAATCACCTCCTCCCTTTCTATGTAGCTGTTACAAGTAATCATTTTAAGTTCTCTGAATATCAGTGGATTAATAAAATAAATAAAATAATTTTACTCACAAGAATAGTTTGATTTTTGTGAAAAAGCAAGTCCACTGATTGGGAATCCAAGAATTAAATACAAAATGTGAAAATTTAATGAAAACAGCAAATAATTTTTATTTTTAATGACTCATCCTATATTTTTTTTTTTTTTTTTTTTTCAGAAAGCTCAGCCAGGAATGGAAATTCATAATTTTCCTGATATTAGTAAGTTTTTGTTTTCTTTGTTATCCTTATATTTTTTATACTAGTTTTATTCTATTTCTGAAGGTGTGAAATGTCATAAGTTATCAGAAAATTAAAATAGAATTAGTGAACAGAGTTCAAATTCTGGCTAAGGCAGTTTGTGTTCACTTTGTAAGATTACTGTTGGAAAAGGCATGAATGCACTTCTCTTAATAAGTCAGATTAGATATTACTCCCTACTTCCCAACAGGATAGTTGGAACTATTCAGACCTGCCAGACAGTCCAACTAAGAGATGGTTACAAAAAACATAGCTTGGTAATCTAAGAAGCTAATCTAATCTCTGAATAAGTTTGTCTTCACTTTAAATGGTGTAGGAGGTATTTGCAGTAGGTGGAGGCATTTGTACCTCACAATTCAGGAACAAGCAACATTATATTTTACTGTTCATAGTCATGTAGCTTATGAAAAGTATGGATTACATGAAAGTAGACTTTTGTTTTTCTCTTAAAAGCCTTATACTAAAATTGCGTAACAGTAAACGGAATAATGGTTTTGATTGAGTCTTCAGCTTCTGCTTTGGCTCTTTTTCTTTCTTGAATTGAAACTGAATTTATTGGCTCTTGTGGTGATTGTATAAATGTGTAAAGATATAAACAAGATCTATTCAGTTTTTTGGTTAAAATATCTGAATTTGGAGACATTTTCATTTTATTAAAGGCATGGAAGATTGCTATGGAAGCAATTGTCTTCCTTGTGTGCTAGTCCATTTGCAATTCTAACCTCTGACAGAACTATTTAATATGTGCCTTTTATGCTCATTTTAACAAATACTGATTTTATTTTTAAGAAGTGGTCATCAAATAAGTCCATATTGCAGTTACTGCAGTGAAGAAAATACAAGAGTTTTGATATTCTATTTTGTTAAAACCACATGTAATACTTTCATAATTTTGTCTTATTGAAGAACTCTGTTTAAGTCATAATCAACCAACTTGATATTTTTTTTATTGTGACATAAGTTCTTTGGTTATTCAGATGGCAAATCATATTTTGACATTTGAGTGCTTTCAAATATTTAGATTTTCTAGTTGAATACTTTATTCATTATCCACCATTAAATACACTTGGATGACAGTTGTAGGATAAAAAAAGGAAGAAAAGTAAACAAAATGTTTTAAATAAGAAACATTTTCTTCTTTTTTGTTTTAATACTTTTCATTATAAGGTTTTGTTGTAAAGTGAGAATTGTGTTGCATTGTAGAGGAACATTAAAATATATTTAAGCCTTTTCTCTACAAAAATGATGTTCACATAATTGATAAATTTATCTCCATTTTACTTTCAAAGCACTTATTTCCAGAGTATTTTCCAAACTTTTTCTTTCACAAATAAAATTGTTATTGCAGATGTCCTGGCTGTAGGTGCTACAACTTCAGTTTTGATGGCCATCAACTTTAATGACACAACCCAACCTGCCCAGTTTGAACTTTGTGCTGGAGACTTGAAGTACAATGTGAAAATATCTGCACCTGTTGGTGAACTGCTGCAGCCTTACACAATCAATGAAAGTGAATTCAAGTTACAAAAAAGTAAGCCATTTACTTTTCATTTCAGTTTTGGAAACTCAAGTTTTATATAAGAGACTTATTTTACCCTCCAAAATGTGATCAACCAGAGCAATTTCTGGAAGACGACACATCCAAGGCAAGCAGTCTTTGGAAATAAAGAGCTCAATATAGAGATAGAGCAATAATTATTAATATAATAAAATAAATCACTTAACTTATCCACACTCTAGGTTTCATGGACACCTTTTTTTATACCCAGTCTTTGTCAGATTTTTTTACTGAATTAAAGAAAAATATGATCAGTACATAAAAAGGTATCAATTGAAACTCAGTTTGAATAAGTGAATTATTTTATGTGAAATTCTGGAGTCAAGGTGCTGAATATAGCAGCAATCAGCTAAGTGACAAATTTCATTTGTTAATCGGGGGATCATTTTTGTTGTTACAATAATTTATTATTAGTCTATTAAATCAGGCTGATTTGCTTGAGAACTTGCAGTGGTTCTCCTTTTTGCAAATGCTTTTTAAATATTGGTTGTATTTTTTTTTTTTTTTTTGAAGTTACTAAAAGGAACTGAAAGACAGTTTTGATATTAATTGCTTGGTTTTGTAATGCAGGTAAACTGACTGGTATGACTGAGAACAGTGTCAATGTGGAGCTGGCTCCAAACCATCGTACTGCTGAGTCCCTGCGTATGTGTATCCACCAAGTGACCAATGTCCTGCAAGTACCTTCAGCAGATGAAAATGTCTATTATTTTGCAGGCAAAACTCTGGCTACCCAAGTGCTACTTTTAATTACAGTTCAGGCCAATAGTGAGGAAGGCACAGCTAAAGTAACAGTGAATTGTGAAAAGTTGGTGATTGGGTCAATGATGACAAAAGACATTCAACATATACTCAGCAAAACTGCATAACAGTATATATTCTTTCACATGTACATACTCTGGGTTAGAGTATTGGACTAAAGGCCATAATCACCCCCACTCCCCAAAGAAGAAAAAAACTTTTGAAAATAAGTTTTCCTTCTGTGGTCAGTCTTGCAAAATCTGCAATACCCTCTCTCAAACTTTTGGATTGTGATTTTATTTTCTTTGTCACCAAATTTCTTGGTATTGGTACTAAATGAAGAAAAGACAGCAATCCCTTTCTCCAGGGTGTTTAAAAAATTAAAAAATAAGAGCCTTATATAATGTTGTGAACATTTGTCTTTATTTCTCCATCTCTACTGCTCACTACATTTTTTTTTTTTAATTTTCAAGTTTCTATACATGACTGAGTAATATTGGCTGATTAGAAACAGTTTTAATCTATTTTATTGCTTTTCTTTTTTATAAAATATTAATTTTTATCAAAAGCAAAAAAAAAAAAAAAAAAAGTAGCTACTGAGATGGACAAATAAAAACAAAGTATTGAAAGGCATGAAAAATTTAGGAAATCATCAAACTGGAATAAAGAAAGAAAACTTGAAAATATAGGTAAATTTCAATTATTTTTTCCTTGAATACCAGTTCCAAGGGACCATGTAAGAACCATCAAAGACTCAGAACTAATGTTATTAAATTTTTGCATCTTTACAAGCATTTTTTCCTCTCTTCATTTTCATAAAAAAGAAAAAATGTTTTCCAAAATAAAGTCAGTAATTTAAAAAATTATTAAATTTTTCTTTTATTCACACTAAATCAACTGGCTAAAACTCATGGATTTCTGTGTTTTGTTTATTTTTTAATCAGAAAAACTTAACCTGCTGTTATGAAAATAACAAGCATTTTACCAAAGTTCTCCCCTATCAAAATGTTAATTTGTAAGATATCAACTTGATGATTTGGTTCTCTGCTGTTTTGCTCCTCGTAATTCTTTGATAACAACTGCCAAGGCGTCAGGGTTGACTCCAGCCTCACACAGTTGAATGCAAATAGAAAGAGTTTCAGAGTCCAGGTCAGTATTGAGGACATTTGACAGAAGCATAAGGATGTCCATTGCTTCACGAGAAGCACTGAGACTTTCTTTGTTGGAATCCATTTTTTTCCCCTTTATCTATAAATACCTATAAAGAAAAAAAAGAAAGTTGAAAATATAGACAAAAGTAAATAGACACCTTTATTTTCAAATAAGTGACTTTAATTCAATAAGAAATTAAAGATTTAACATTTTTTTTTTACTCTAAATTGACACTCCACTAGCTTTGCAGGGAATTTTGGATAGGACATCTTACAATTCATACCTGTCAAAACTCCAAGGATTTGTTTTCCACCTAACTGTTCATTGCTATATGGTTTAAGAAATGGCTTTCATCTGACTTTATATAAGAAACCATTGTTTTTGGTACACTTCCATCTTTGTCCTTGGAGTATAAGGTGAAGATAAATTTCTTTAACACAATAAGATGAATAATTATTTATAAGTATCTTTTAATAAAAAGATCAAATTTGTGTAGTAACTGTGGCTATATCTGTATAACTTAAACATTTTATCTTTCTACTTAAACTGCATTTTGGTATATAATCCACTAATATTTGTACAGACCATATACAATCACTCTCTAAAATTAGACCAACAATCCTATGTAAACTTCTACCTTGCATGATGCAAATACCTTTTTGCAATCATTATAGTAACAGCGATGGATTCACCTCATCTAATTTCTACATTACATAGAAAACTTTAATAAATTAGTATAAAAATGTCATTCATATAAACCAAAAGACAAATATTAATAGATAATATAAAAATACTATATATCACTCAATGCAAAGAAATACTCAGAATCCTAGAAGCTATTATACAAAATAAATAACGCACATTAAATATCTTTCAGCAAAGGAGACAGTACCTTGAAAAAAAAAAAAAAAAAAAATGACAATAATAATACTTTTTCCTGGTGTAAAACACAATGATTTGAAAATTCTTTCAAAAATACAAATAATTGTCAGATTTTAATTAAATTTTCAGGACTTATTCACGAATGAAATTTTTTTTTTTTTTTTTTTTTTAAATCAGACTTTAAATCAGCTAGTATTCCTCAGCTAGTTTCAGAAAAATATATTTTATTTTTAAAATTTTTTTTAAAACTGAGAATTAACTTTTTATAAATTCAGCAATTTTTAACACATTTATAAATGATTTCTGATAGCAAGGAAAAAGTTGAGATTCTAATCAATATAATTTCTATTTGAAATACACCAGAGTATTTTGCTTACTGGAAATAGTAAATTTAATCATTTAGCTTTCAATTAAAGCTAAAAACAAAGCTTCAAGAATGCTTTTTCAATTTTTAAAAAATTAATTTTAAACTTTATTTTAACATTATACATGATGTAGCCAATGGAATCTTGCCTATCACACTGGCAGCACATGATTCTTAATAATGAAGATGGTTGAAAATAGTTGAATAAAACATCAGAACAAACAAACTTAAGACAGTTTATCTAAAATTTAAATCCTGATATTCATCTTATTTGAAAATTAGAAAAATACCATAAAAAATTAGACAAAACTTGTTTAGAATAATACACACTTTAAGAAACTTATAGAAAAAGTATCTATGAAATGGTTTGTATTTACAGGAACTTTAACACTAAGAACTACAATCCTCCACAAAAATATACATTAAATATAATTATGGCAGAAGTTCAACTTTATAACTGGTTCCTCTTCTAAGGGATGATTGGTATTTTAACACTGTAGCATAAGACATGCAGTAAAAACCTGCTTAGGCTTGACCCACAGAGATCATTGGACAATGCTTGGAAAGGCAAATAAGTAATTATCAAATTTTAATTTATTCATAAAGTTTTTAAAGTGTTATATTGGGTTTGTCATTAAAAATGAAAATGTCTCAAATGAATTGGTATTGGTTGTCCAATACCAATCAGAAAGCACTCTGACTCACCCAGGTTCCCAAAAAGTTTCTTCATTATTAAGGTCACTCTCAATGATTATCATTTCCTGCTTAAAACTAAAATACAAATTCATGATAATATTTTATCATTAAACTAGCATGGTTACCCTGTGTTGATTTGGTTCAAAAAAGTTAAGAGATTGTCATTAAAATACTCGTTAATAAATTTAACCAATTGTTATATTTTTGATAAACTACATTAGTTGTGATTAATGTTCAAAGTTCTTCATCGTAAAAAGTACATTGAAATGTATATAGTAATCCATTTCCCGGGGTGTGTGTGTATATATATGCATGAGAAAAGAAGGTAGTAGTGGAAGCTTGTTAAAATCTCAATGGATCTCTAATTTTAACTTTGATGGTTAAATTAACTAGAACTCCAATTTGATGAAAAATATAAATGCAATGTGTTGTGAACTTTTTATTATGAACTGGAAGGATGTTTTTTGGGTTTTTTTCACAAAAAATTCAGCTGAAATTGCCATTGTCACCTTGTCAGATCCACATTTAATATAAGCATTAAAAAAGAAAAAAAAAAAATAGAATACAAAAAACCTGTTTATCATCATGTTATCACAACAGTGCAAAATAAAATGCTTTTATCCTGATCTACTTATTTTAGCATGTGTTTTTTCCCATGTCTAGAAAATCTAGCAGATAGTATTTTTTTTTTACATCCAATATTTGTAAAAGCCTTAAAAAGGTAAAGGGGGCAAAAATTAAGAATTAAATTTTAAAATAAGTCAGCATGCAAAATAAAATATTCAAACTTTAAAGAATTTTCAGTTAATATGGTATAACTTGATTTGGGGGAAGTTGGTTTGTCCAAACAATTCACATCTACTTCTCAATTAAAATTGATTAAACAAAAAAGGTTAGAATAAGGCATTACTTTATCATCCAACAGACTAAATAAAAAAATTCTGAAACTTTAAATTCATGCTATCCTACAAACCCAAGTTAAATTGATTATTTTTCAAAATTCACCTTTTTTGGCAAGGGTCAAAGATTCATATTGTGGGAACCCTTTGACCTAGAGATGTAAAATAGGCACCATTCAATTTTTATCATGAAGCTCTATAAGTGTACCAAATTTGAAAAAAATCTGTGTCAGCAATGGTCAGATGCTTGTTGATTTGATATGGAATGACTATGGTAAGGGTGTGCAAGTAGCATACCAGTTATCAGTATGAAGAGAGGAATTGGTAAACCAAATTCAAATTCCAGCTTCCACGCTGATGCCCTTGGGAAAGGCACCAATTTATCTCTTCAGTCTTTGGTGGTAGTCAGTCTAGAAAAAGATGACAAGAAACCACTCCACTATCCCAAAAAGTTATGGCAATTCCCAGATAATGAAGAAAAGAAATCTGTGGAGAGCCAAGATTGGTTTAAAAAAAACAAAGCAGTAGTGATTATAGGAAATACAACTTTATTGTCCATGAGAACAAAAATGAAGCTATTTTTATCAGTACATCTTTTATTTAAAGCACCACTAACAATATGATCCAAATTCATATGACTATTATATCTTGATGACTTTTATCTATTAGTATGATACCCAAGTAGTTCCAAAATGATGAGCCTAAAATAATACTATTATGAATCCTTACCTGAAACTTTTTTCAAAGTGACAGAAATTTTTAAAAATATGTCAGGTTATTAATACAAAAAGTCAAGCAACCAACATCATTTGGTATCTTGTACACAAAAATCTTTTATTTTAGAAGCAAGTAAATCATGAATTTTTTTTTTCATTTAATTTTGAGCAGAGATGTTGCTATAGCTCTGTCTAAAGAGGTAAGATTATAAGAAAAGTAAGACACTACCAGATATGTTAGAATCATGAAATGCTTTCCTTAAAATAATTCCTAATGCATTTTCAAGCAAAACATTTTAGTATTTAATCAAAGTGGCCTTTTTTTCATTACAAGATTGAAATTTAGATTTGAAATAATGTTTATACTACCAATTCATAAGTGAAGAAAAAAAAACATTAATATCTAGGCATCGCCTCCAAATGTACATGTTTTAATAACGTTTAAGGTTACTATCCAAAGTTAAACAATTTTAAAGCAAAGTATAAATATAAAATGATTTTTTAAAATATTTTATTAACTTTATTTAAAGTGTAAAAACATTTTAAAAAATTGTGTATACTTTTCTCAATCTAAATTATATGCTAATATAACATTCTGTTCAATTGCCTATCTCTAAGCAGAAAGAAAATTCCTTTTTCTGCTAACCTAGATCCATTATATGTAATCAATTTTTACTTGACATTTTATGTGAGAAGCACCACCACAAGTGCAAGTGACTGTCAAGAGCTTATTTATCAAAACAACAGCTGCAAGCAACCAACAACAAAGAACAGGTTGATTTTTTTTTTTTTATAATTTAAGAATATAAAAAAAATGTCTGGTCAGAGATAAATTAAACTCATGGAAATGAATTGGAGAGAAATAGATTCCAACATAAGATTGACCATTTTCATTAATAAAAAAATAGAAGTTTACAATGTTTTCTTTTTAGCTTGGTCACAGTTACATTATAAAACCTTCATTTTAAGATCTTAAGTACTATAAAGTTTCCTTCTCTTAATAGTAATAAAAATGAGCTTTAAAAGTTTTTATTTCAAATCATGATAAAGATATTTGCATACAAAAACCATAATTGGGGAAAAAAAAAAGAAGCTGACCACACATACAAAATATTAGCAAAAGCTAGCTCCTCTCGTCACCTGAATAACAGAGACTATCCAACATGGCATGGAGTCTATGAGGTGTTGCAATCATTTAATGGGAATAGTAATCCAGGGTTTCTCATAATTGAATTGTGTTTGTTGGGTGTAGCTGCATGGAATGTAGTTAGGTAGGCAACATGTCCCAGACATTTCAAATTTGATAAAATCTGGTGAGCACAGAGGCAATTGGGAGACCTGGAGTCAACAGAATGTTCCTGGAAACCAGTTTTGTGTACCCTGCATGTGATGGGAGCAGATAGACATTTATCGTGCAGGGTCAAACCACCACTACCTAAACAACATAGCTAACATAAAAAGATGCAAATTGTATGTAACAAAATTTGTGTACAAAGAATGCTCCAAAAATAATACCTCCAATTTATTTCCACACTGATACAGTGATTATAACATCATTGGATAAAACAAGTTTTCATGATTTCCCATATAGTCATAAACCTTGGCAATGCTTTTTGGAGCCATTTTTCATTTTGGGTTTTGACAGCTGTTCAGAGTTGCTTGGAACATAGCTTGTTACAAATGTTGCTGTTATTACATTTACCTAGCCCACCTTCCTATGATCACATCCACTATTTGGTCTCTGTAAACATTCAGCAAGTGTTGGTAAATGTCAATGAGTGAAATTTTTTTCCACCTGGAATACTTCAATGATACATTTCAACTTTGTACTCATTTTCATGTCAGATGCCATTTTGTCAAACTGCTACCTGTAACAAGGCAAAGAAATGACAGTTTATTGTTCAACCTCTACTGCAGTACCACCGACATAGTAATGTAAGAGGTATTACTTCTTGTACATCACATCTAAGGCAGGCTCCAGTTTCATTACTGGTTCATGTGAACTCCAAAAGGTACACATTATGCATAATTACATAGTGACCACAAGCTTGCATACAACCCTGCTGGCAGACTGGATCCATTGCTTCATGCAGTCTCATCCAAAAACTGAAAACACAACATAGTACCAATAGTTATGTTCCCTGGTAGAGACAAGATACAGCATTGCAATACCATGGTGTTAGTAATCATACTCATTTTTGGTTGATAACTATAAGACCTCATGATGTACAGTGTATTCACTGATGGGTTGAGCAGCACCAATGTTTGAATTGGAATGTGATCTGATGTTCCTATTTGTTGAATGGTTACCATCCTTGTCAGTTGTTGGCAGTCCTCTTCCTGTATCACCTGTAAACACATTCACTTTTCAGACACCATTGTTTGTCCAGAATTCATACATAGTTGGTATATTGTTGCTACTCTTGTCCAAAACAAATCTTCAGTAGTTATCACCTCAAATCATATCCATGTCCCATGACTGTCACAGTTACACTATTTACTTATTACATCATGCATACATCATCTGGCTGAGTTAATTTCTGCAAGTGGGGAAGGGGAAAAAAAAACCATGCAGTGTATTACTGACGCTAATTCTTTTGACATAATCTGTCATCACCACAGACATTTTTCTAGTCTATCATAAAATTTAATATCTATACACATTATGTGAGTGAAAGTCCACCAAATATTAAATGGTTTACTTTAATTGTTATTCTATTGTTGCTATTCAAAGCAAACTTTCCTCATTGTGTTAATAAGATTTTGATATATCATCTCAAATATCCAACACAAGTTTTACATAATTAATTTGACAGTGATCAGATGGAGACTGGAGAAGATAATATGGCTAACAGTTTTTGTTTGGTTTTGTTTCTTTTAAATGTCCTTTCATGATGTAAGTGATCACGACTCACTATAGATACCATTTCTTTATCTGTAAGTTGACACGATTTCTTAGGAAAGATAAGAGTGGTTTCCTGTTGTCATAGCTTTCAATTCAAAATTCTTTCTCCTACACTGGCATCCACACAAGGCTATAGACACTAGTCTACCCTTCTATTTAATCTATAGCTGTGGAGAAAAGAGATGGGTTTATGCCTTTCCCAACAGCATTTGTGCAAACACAAAAGATTAGGATGGAACTTGAACTTGGCTTACCAATTCCACTTTTTATGCTACTCACACATCCTGGCTGACATTTAGCCTTTCCCCATTAAGTGAAAAGAAAGAAATATTTTTAAAGCATGCTTAGAGATTGAGGATAAAATGAAATATTCTCCCTCTTAAACCCACAAATAAAAATTATCCTGCTTATCAAAATAGGACAAAAAACCTTGAACATTGATTTCCTAGGGCCCCCGGTTTTCTGTTTCAAATTTTCCTTGATTCCATTTCCACATTTGGTAAACTAAGTTTTTACTTTTGGGAAATTTCATTTTCATAGTATTTTACAAGAAAATTGCAATGCAATCTGCTATAATTATTATTAAAACTGAAAAAAAAAAAACATAATTCAAAGTTTTATTGCATATAAAGAAATAGCAAATATCTACAAACCTTTTTTTAGAAGTTAAAATCCAAGTCCAAAAACAAGGAAATGAATTTGTTAAACTTATTGGTTTGATCTTCATCTCTCTCCCCTATCAATTTTGACATCAACTAATGTCTATTTTCCTCATTTCCACTTTAACAATCGATCTCAGTGGCCACAACTTTTGTTCTTAATTCTTTTTCATGTCTTAAAAGGAGAAACAACTACAAATATTTGTAAAAAAACAAATTTTAAGGCAATAACTATGTTATATTATTGTTATATTTATTAAATTCACCTTCCCAGAAGACATTGGGTAATAACAATTTGTCCAAGTTCCAGCAGTCAATAGATTGCTGAACTTGGACAAATGTAGAGTTCCTGCTGAATCCTTCCAAACAAAAAATTTGGATTCAACTACCATTTACCAGGCATGAAAAGCAGTATCAAATTATTGCCCACTTAAGGAAAAGCAATAACAGTATACTACCACTTAATAACTTACTTTTCATTTTTTAAATTGAATTAAATTTACTATGATGGAGATAGTTTTAGTGGGGTTTTTTTATTATTAAAACATGATATTAATTTTACTATTGTTAAGGAAATTTAATTCAATGGTTAGTATTGAGATTAGGAAATTAATTTAGTGTATAAAGAAATTAAATTAATAAGCTGATGATAATTCAATTGTTTTGGTAAGATAGAAAAAACATGCTTGACTATCATCCACTTACTTAAGGGGGTGATAAATCACTACTGTTTTCCTCAGCATGCTTGGTAAATGGTAATTGAGCCCAAACCCCCACCCCCACCCCAATAGATTCTGTTTAAGTTGTTATCTTAGATTTGATTTTTTTCTATGTTTAGCAAGAATAGAAATTACAAATGTTTAAATATGGACTGATGTTCCGTTTCATAAGTTCATGTGCAACATCTTTGTCTAGTTTCAGAATATTTTCTAAACTTAGTCAATTGTACATGATTTACAGACTGCATAAGCAATAAAAAGATGCTGAGTAAAGTTCAAGAATACTTCTAAGACTTTCCTAACATTGCACAAAAAATGGTGCTGGGAAATTTTGCATCAAGCTAGTTTCATTTATTCATATAAAGGTTTAAGAAAATCATTGTTTCACTTGTAATAAATTTAATAATATTTCACTTGTTTAAAATGAAGTTTAGAAAACATGTTTTTACCAGCAGAAATTGTTTCAGATTCTACAACTCTGTTGTTTACAAATTTTTCAGAAATGATTAAATTTATAGAATTTAAAATTTTATAAACAAACAACATCATTCTGTATTTTATAATTACAAACAAAAAGCAATTCCTATCATATCTCAGGTAATCCAGAAGTGATTTTTTTTTATTATAGGATGTAGACAATCTTGATTCTCCACAGATTTTTTATTTATTATCTGTGGATTGCCATGCATTCTTGGGGAAGGTAGTAGAATGGTTTCCTATTGCTTTCTCCATGATTTGAAATTCAGAGTTTTCCTTCTCTTAGAGTGGTTGCCACTCATGGCTAAAGAAAGCAGTCTACTCCACTACTTAACCCATAGCTGGTGGAGGAAAGATACAATATGAATGTTCTGACTAAAAGATAAAAATATCAGAATGAATTTCAAAAGACAGTGAAAATATGCACGATTTGGATGATTTGTGCAAATGAGCAAGAATATTTACAGCTGGATGTGTATTTATCTGGTATTTGGGAAAATTGCCACAAGTTGATTGACTGCATTTAAATCTTATCCAGACTGACCTAGAATATTTATGTTGATTTTTTATTACATATTCACAAGTTTAATATTTATACGAGAAAGTATTTATAGTAAGTATTTTCCTATAAATATTCATTAGATACATAAAACTCTTGACACTTCTATGAAGTTGATTTATACTGCCCACTAAACATACATTAAGAAAAGTCTAATGTAACAGCCATTTTGAATGTACTTCATAGAACAATGAAGATATGAAAAAGCAATTTAATAACTTTTAAAATGACCTGAATTAACCCTATGTAACCTTATCTGATATGAAATAGATGTCATTTTGGCATGGGGTGGGTCAAGTAACCCTAAAATATAATAAAAATAATATAAAATTAAGAACTTTAAAGGGGATTTTTTAAAATCAAATAAGTATTTAAAAAAGGAAAGAAAGAAAAAAAGGGAAAGAATTTCATTTTCAAAAGAATATGAGCTAGTTTTTTATGTGGAGTGAATGAGCTTTTTTTAAAGAATTGTGTAAACAATGAAGGTAGTTTATAATGATTAATCACAACAGTCAGAAAAGTTATGATTGAAAGGTTGAAGGGTAGGGTTGATGTGGGTGTATTTTATGGCGAGGGTGATCAGTGACGTTTTGTTAGGGAGGGGATACACTCAATGGGGATGTTCCTCCAGATGACGTAACTGCAAAGATGATGATGATAATTATAATAATAACAATAATAATAAATGTTTAAATTTCACGTTGACAACAGCAAACAGATGACAAAGAAGAAAGTAGAAAAAAACTAAACAGAATGAGTCAGGGCGATGATGAAATATAAAAAGTAAAAAGAAACCCAGGCGTCTGCAAAAGGAAAACGGATTTTTTTCGCCTTTAACTTGCTTCGTTATTTGTAAGAAAAGGGAAGAAAAATAAGAGGAATTAAAATATTTATCAGGGCCACCAACAGTCACCATGGCAACGAGAAACTGGAGGGTGACTTTTCTTTGTATATAAACATTTTATACAGGATTTTAAAATAGGGAAAAAAGAAAAATATGCAATGTCTGTTTCCTGATTTCCTCTGTTTAGAATCTCTTTTGAGCTAAGGTTGGGAAGACGATCGAGTTGAGAAGATATTTAGGGGAAGAAAAAAAAAAAAAAAAAAAGAAAATCCTCCAGAGGATTTTGAAAAAGTATTTGACAACCAACAGGAAACACTAGTTTTTATATCAACAATATTATCTACGACGATCCTTCATCAGAGAGAGAGAGAGAAAAAGAACCTCTAAAAACAAAAACACATTGACCAACCAATTAAACATTACAACCAGATTGAAGGTAAACATTTTGTTTAATTATTGATTTTGTTTTTCCCCCCAAGACCAATTCATTTTTTAAGGTATCTCCTTACTAAAAAAAATGAATGTTGTCTTAAAAACGAAACGCATACAACTCCAGAACAGTAAAATAAATAATGAAGAATTATTATTGTTATTAATACCAAAATATATTTTTAAAACTTAAATTATAGAGAAATTAATTATTTTCCCTTTTGCGTATTTTTTATCTAATATTTATAATTTAATTTACAATTTAATCAAAGTGACATCGTCGGAACGCATGTTAATTGTTAACGGTTTGTCAATGTAATAATAAAATATTTACGTATAAACTTTATATAAATCAAGGAAATATAGTTTTTTTATTTTAAAAAAGACTGTCTTTAATTTAATATAAACCTTAAATTTAATTGGACAAATAAATAAATAAAAAATAACATTTTTTTCAATATGTAATTTTTGTGTCGCATTAAGAATGACATTTTTCTCTATTGCTGGTTTTAAAAAATAAGAAATTTTAAATTTTGAATTCATGATTTTTTTTTCTCTTACATTATCTTTTACGTTATAAAAAATGTTACTTTGCTTACATGTAGGCCCTAGGGTATATTTCCTTTATTAATTTTTTTTTCATTGGAGTTACTTAAGTGTTATGAATTGTTAACCAAAATACAGAATTAGCAAAAATTCACCGCCGTGTGAAAAACTTTCTATTATTTTTCTTTGATTCAACAAAATTTCGATCTTTAATATAAAAGTTTTTGAAGATTATCCAGGTAAATCTGTTTTTACATTAAGCGTACGCCGTAAATAAAACAAAGTGTAATAAATTTCGCTGTTGCTATGGAATGAAATAAAACGATTTTAAAATTTTATTCTTTCAGTTAGGTAGGATAATCGATAAAAAATAAACTGAAAATTTATGCGAATCTGAAATTAGCCTTTACTTTGTAAGTAAAGCATACTGAAAAATAGTGTTGATCGAGGGTATTATTAACTGTCCAAAAAAATTGGGAAAAAATAAATAAAAATAAAGAGGATAACTTATCTGATAAATTTCAACCACGCTTTCTCAGCACGTGTTTGCTTATTAAACTAAACAGCTCCATAAAACAATGAGTTTGTGGAAATATATTAAAAAAATAGACTACGTTATGAGTAATTGATAAAACGTATAAGGTTATGGTTTAATTGTAATATTGAGATAAAACACTAGAAAGAAAACTTACTGAATTTTTATAATTCATCCATTAAACTGGCGCCAATGGACGTGGGTTATCATTACTTACTTCCGGCCGTTTGGTGAAACTTATTGTCAACTTCCGGATCACATGACTCAGATTTTATTTTGGTAATTAATTACTTTTTATTTTAATAAAAAATCAAACCATTAAAATTTATTGTCGTTAAACACTTTGATGATTTGTTTTGCTAACAAAGTGCAATCAGATTACATTTCTTTTTATAACAGCGTTAGCAATTTGTCATAGTTACGAATATGAATAAATCTTCCAATCAGTGTACTTAGTGTAAAATAAAAAAAATAAGGGAAAAAGTAAACACAAGCGTGTTTGTTAACTCAGAGAATCTGGTATGTAGCTTTAGTTTAGCTTTTTATCTATCTTTATTTATTTATTTTATCTCTAGCTGCTTTACTTCTCTCTTTGGTGTGAGGGAATTGCTGAACGTAGATTTGTGTAGATGAGTTTGCATTGTGAAATGACTGACATAGACCTGTTGCAAAGGCTTGTAGTTAGCTGTTTTTATAAGATACAAACTCAAAGATTTTTTTAATTAACTCAAACCAAATCTGTTTTTATACCAATTTCACAATCTGTTTTCTATGACATCTGTGAATTTTAAATCTTATTTAAGATTTTATTTTTGGCATTCTTATATATAATATACTGATCCCCTTTCTGTGTATTTTCATGCCTCTGAAATCATTACACTTTTTTCTTCTATGTGCCATGTCCCTTTATGATGTTGGTGATCATGGCTCTCTATAGTTTCCTGTCCTTTGTAGCTCTTAATAAATTTTGTTTTTTGTTATCTCTCCTAAACCTTGCTCCACCATCCATTTACTTGAGTTTGCTAAGTAGGTTATGGATTGTTTTCCTCTTTCCCTCTTGCCTTCAATCTGTCCTGTCAGTATCAAATTTTCCAAACCCTCTGCTACAAGAACCACTGCTACAATGTTTTATAAGTTCATGTTCTAGCCTCTTTTCTGATCTTTGCCCCAAATTTTCCCCCTGCTTTCAAGTCCAGCTCCCAAAGCCTTGATCTTTATCAGAGATAAGAATATATTTTCTGACGAACAAGAGAGCTGGAAAATATAAAAAGGAATCTGGCCATCCTTGCCCTGACCATGGTGCCATAAAGTTGGGGGGTAATGCTCACAATTTGTCTGACCCTTGCTTCCAAAAAGCAGCTCCCAAAACTTTGATTTTTATCAAAGACAAGAATATATTTTCTGATGAATGAGAGAGCTGGTAAAGTGTATAGCAATTGGAGAGAAAAGTTTTCAATATTTCTGACTCTTCTAATCTCAATAAATACAGAGAATATATTCCTCTTTGGCAGTGAGTATTTGACACCGTCTGTGATAACATCAGGTTGGCGATAAAACACCAGTCATCTTCGGAACCTGTTTCAAGAAAGAGGTCTACCTGCTGGGCTCTAAAGACAGAATGTTGTCCCTCTACTAAAAACTAATTGAAATCTGCCTCCTTGCATCTAGAAATTCCTGTCGTCGGCCTACAAACTCACTCAATTACAAAATTCAGATCTTCCAACAGTTTCCTCCTTAACAAGAGCTCTGAAGAAATCTATGTTAACCCCTTAAGAACAATTTATTCACTTAAAGAACTTTTAGGCACTCAAAGAAATATCTTGAGCAAGCTTTTTTATGAACATTTTTTCTTCCTTTAAATTAAAGGAATTTTCTTCTCCCTTTCTTTTTCTAAGAATATTTGTGTATATCCATTTACCTTTCTTTGTGTTTGTAAATAAACATTTTCTTCTATTGTTACACCCTGAGCAGGAGTTTGAGTCTTTATTCTTCTGCCTAAAAGAGAGAATTGTCTGTTCTAATCTTTCAAGCTGTTGTTGCTTTTATCAATTCTGTCACATTTAACCTTAACCTTTTCATATTGGGAAAGCCGAGACAAATTTCCCATACCTTATTATTGTTATACTCTGTGGCAATTAGATCTCTTTCTGATTCACTGGCTAGATGTGAACACCATGAAGGTAGAAAAGAAAATAACAAAAGTCGTTTTCTGTGCATTAGACTCTGTGCATCACATCTAGTCTATGAAGTGAGCTCTGGTGGTGGCCAATTGTGATCGTTTCCACTGAAGAGAAAGATGCCCCAGGGAATTATCGGACACACTTAAAGCAGGTCTCTGAGAACGACCAGGATAATTGTGGCCCAGTGTGACTGCCAGCTGTCACACAAGGTACTGTTGCTACCACTGCCATGACCTTTCAACAGGCTGCTAGCTTTCACACAGGGTGCTGCTGCTGCTGCTGCAGTCACCACCACTACCTTTATCACCACCACCACATTTGTCACCACCACTCAATATGACTGCACCTCTCTACAACCATTACCATTCCCAGACTTGACTAACCCCCTCAGCTATCCAGCTTTGAATTGAAAACATCTCAACCTTGACTCCTCTCAGCTACAAGCCTTCAACGACACCAACATCATCACCGACACTGTCACCTTGACAAATATCAACCAACAAAAATTGACCCTCTATTGTGACCTTGATCAGTGACCACTCTTCCATAGAATGGGCCTACCAGTACCTACCATAACATCAGCCTACCTTGACTCATTTACAAGGCATTCCCTTCAGAGTTTACACCTGCAACCTCCATTCTAGAAAACTTGCCTACCAACACCTGCCATCACCTTGCCCTACCTTGACTCATTTACAAGACATTCCCTTCACAGTCGACACAGCAACCTCCATTCCAGAGAACAGGACTACCAAAACCATACCAATCCAATGTCACCATGGTTCAAAACAACAGGTATATCAACCAATAAAACAACTTACCACTGTGACCTTGATCAACCAAACATGCACCGACCATATCCTGTGACCTTGGCCAGGCCAGCACAAGAAATAGATCAACTCCTGATACTATGCTTACACCAGATTGCTATTCCTCTACTTTCTATCAACAATAAACGTTGTTTCAATCTAATTCATTATTCCTTTCCCTCGCTAGCAAACGCTTAATATAACATTATGTACTCTAGAAATTTCAACTGTTTCTTTCTGATGTTAAGTGTCCTTTGTGTTTCCATTTTCTCTAAAACTGCTTCATCAATCACATGTTCAGTTTACGGTATTCTCAGCATCCTTCTGTAGAATCACATTTTTGTTGCTTCATCTGTGAGGAGATTGTCCAGTATTCACTGCCATATAGGAGGACTGATATTACATAACTGTTCTCTTTTCTTTGTTTCTAATGAAATTTTTTATTTTCTAATACTTTCCTAGCTTTTAGAAGGCATCTTTTGCTATCCCAATGAGCTTTGAGATTTCAGTGTTGCACTTTCCATCCTCTGTTAAAATGCTTCCCTGATATTTAAATTTTTTGTACTTTTTGTTTGATTTTGGTACCTCCAATTTGTAATTTGCATGTTTGGCTGTTCCTTTTGCTTACAACCATGCATTCCATCATCTTGCATATGATGTTTAGTCCTTTGTTCTTGCTTTTCTTCACTACTATTGGTAGGTGTTCTTATAGTTTGCTTTCTGTGTCTGCTATCAACTCTGTTAGAATCACCTCACTGTATAGGTTGAATAAGTTCAGTGAGAAAACACATTCTTGTCTTACATCCCTAATTATTAAATTTTGAATATTACTACAAATCCATTCCTAGACAACTCACTCAGTTTCCCATTGTATTAAAAAAATAGATACATATTGACAGAGGAACCCAGATTTTTTGCTGAAAATAAATAAATAAAAATAAAAGACCTTGTGTTAAATTTATATAGCTTGTGGTATTCGAAATACTTATTTTATCCTATCCAGGGTATCTTATATCTTATGCTTTACCTTACAGAGAAAACTAAGGTATGAACTAAAAAGCTTTGCATAAGGGGTGTAAATTTGGCACTGTAAAAATATCCACCTTGTCCTTAATGTAAAAGAAAGTATTATGACGTAGACTTTCTTTTGTATCTTATCAGTCCAGCAGTAGCCATTTGCTGCTCTACCTTCCTTGCTTGGGTATTTATATAGCCTCTGCTTTAGCTATGCTAATTAGGCGGCAGTCTTTTACACATCACTACAGAAGGAAAAAGGAGAATGCAGATAAAGTGCAAATAGGAGATTTTATAATCAAGAAATAGTTGAGGTGATTTTTACAAATTTCTTCTTTTAGTTTCTTAATTTATCCAGATTTTTAATACTTCTCTTTGTAAACACTACAGTTTCAGAAACAAGACCAGTACAATTTAAAATAAGTAACAAAATTATTATAAATAAAGAAACAATAATTTTAGTATGTCATACAGAATTTTGTACCTTTAAAAAGTATTCTCAGTGAGGGACATGAAAAATGTTATTTTTATTGTCATAACTGTTTCAAATATTTTTCTTTTGACAGTTTTTTTCAATGTATATCTATTAAATAGTATATTCCAAGTTGCTCATACCCAGAGAGAGGATTTTATCATGGGGCAGTAGCTAGTAAGTTAATTTTTTTTAAGCATTTCACCCCAAGCAAGGTGGGAGTGCCACTGGTTCACAGAGAGCTACATAGAGTGAAGTTGAGATAAAAACTGTGTATAGGGAGAATGAGGAAAGGATAAAAATTGAATGGAGTTCAAGACATCAGAAGATGGCGATTGACATTGCATTTAAATTTTTGAAGATTGTAGTTATCAGGGAAGCAAGTAAATGGAAAGGAATTTCACAGGTGGGAAGTGTGAGAAAAGAAGCTGTTGGAGTAGAAGTAGTGGTTACATTTAACTATTTCAATGGTAAATGCCAGTCTAGTAGCATGCTTAAATTTATGTAGTCAGGGCACCAGGGAAAAAAGCTTGACAGAACAGTAGCCATGGAAATATTTGTAGAAAAGTCAGAGGGAAGCTGTGAGAAAGTGACTGGAGTCAAGATGCCAAGTTAGGATCAATTACATTGCAGATCCTCCTTTAGATTTTATCGAGAACCTCGAGATGAACAGCTGAGGCATGAGACCAGATATAGCAACTGTATTCAATGCACAGATGAATGAACTCTGATGAGAAAAAAACCTTCTGGCATGACACAGTGAGCTAACTTTCCTTGCAGCATATGCAGCTATTGATTCAATATAGTTGTTCCACTTCAAGTCATTTGAAAGTGTAAGGCCAAGAAGGCTCAAAGAGACACTCACCTGGAGTTTAGCATCAACCAAGCTAATAGCAGGTAGGAAATTATCTCTGTGGTGGCTAAATGAGAGCAATTTCATTTTGGAGGCATTAAAATTTACAAACCATTTACTACCACAGTTAACTACTGATTGAAGGTCCTTTTTGAGAACAGCGGCCAGATTGACTTTGTCAGCACTGCCAGGGTTACTATTGACACAGGAGTAAATGGTAGTGTCATCTGCATGGGAGCTGATGACATCAGGAAGATCATTGATGAAGATCAGAAACAGTGTAGGACCCAGGACTTGGAGGACCCCTGCATTCATAAGGAAGGATCTGGAAGCGTTCCCATTCAGAACAAACTTCATTTAACAATTTCAATGGAATAATTGGATTAAATCAAATAGTTGTCATGTAATACCATAGTCCTGAAGCTTACACAAAAGACCAGCATGCCAAACTCTGTCAAACACCTTTGAGATATCTATAGCCACAGCTTGAGTTTTGCTTATTTGATTCTTATCAAGAGCATGTTATATACATTCAGTCATGGCTGTGAGCACATCAGCAGTAAACCGAGTAAAGTGGAGTCCATATTGTTTGTCAGAGAGTAGGTCTTGAGAGGTAAGGTGCTTGACCATTTCAGCATTGATTAAAGCCTCAAAGACTTTGCTAAAAAAGCAGTAGGAGACTGATAGAGTGGTAGTTAGAGGGATCAGAAGGTTCATTAGTGTTCTTAAAAATAGGGACTACAAACGAGGATTTCCAACAAGTTGGAAAGCAGGAAGCATCAAGGCAAAAGTTATTGGTTCCCCCATACTTTTAACCCTGTTCTAGACTAAGCTAAGCTTAGTAAATATTTGTTGGCTGCCTTAACAATAGTTAGCAAGCTAATCTCACAGATCATAATAACTGTACCCAATTCAGTCCACCCTGAGTGGAAAAATTGGAGGAAAAATAAATTGGGTAAATTAAAAAAAAAATATTAATCTATTACAGGCAAATTAGTTATGATTTCTTAGTAATTTAGAATCTAATAAGATAAAAATATTCATGACTGAAAATGTTCAGTTCATATTTATGCTGAAGAACATGAACCAAATGCAACGAATGAAAGCTTGGATCATCCTAATAATGATGATATTCCATTTATTTCCCAAAGCAGTTTATATGAGACAATATAAATGGGATGCTTGAAAAGAGAGAAGAAATATCTTGGTTTTTCCCCACTCTCCAAGGTCCACAGTAGACAACTTGGTATTTATACTGATAACACAATATTTACTCCTGTCTTAATAATAAGTCTGATCAACAAAACTGAATGTTTCATAAGATTGAGACTGGTGCCCCCCCCCCCGACATTTTTTAAACCATGACGACTATCAGCACAGAAATTTGACATAATGAAAGAGGAATTTAGATCCTCTTCAAAATCGGAATAGAGTTCAGTCATACACATGGTACCAAAATTGGTTGGTATATACAGACCTATAAGTGACTACAAACGACTAAATTCAATAACAAAAGTAGATCAGTACCAAGTGCCAAATATAAATCCTTTATCATCTAAACTGCATGGTAAGAAAATCTTTTCAAAAATTGATTTATCATCAAGTGCCAGTCCATCTTCATGATGCATGCAAAAACAGCTATTACAACACAGTTTGGTTTGTTCAAGTACAATTACATACCTTTTAGACTATGAAATGCATCAAGTACATTTCAGCAGATGATGGATAACATCTTCTGTGACTTCAGTTGTATATTCATATACACTGATAACCTTATCTTCTCTGATGACAAGAAACTTATTCCAAGCACCTCGACTGAGTTCTACAAAAACTCAGTGAGCACAACTGTAAAATTTCTCTTTGGAAATGCTTGTTCAGTACTCATGAACTTGATTTTTTAGGATTCAACATTTCTAGTGATAGTTTAAACACAGCACTAAGAAACTTGCTAAGTTAAATGACTTTTTTCCACCAAGCAACTCTAAATCATTGTGTCAATTCCTTGGAATGGCCAATTTTTATAGGAGGCTCATTCCATGTTTTCGCAATATGGTATTCCCATTCACAGAATGCATACGTGTGAACCCAAAGTCAAACGATCTAATGCTAAAAAAAGAAGAGGTGAAATCTTTTGAAACTATAAAAATAGACTTTATCAAGTGTGACTGCTCTCACTTACCCAAGTCAAATTGTGACATTTCTAATTATGTTGTAGGTGCAGCATTACACCAAATATAATAATCAATGGATTCTGATTGTTTTTTTTCCTGAAAATTATCACAGACACAGCAAAAATATTCCACCTTCAATAGGGAATTGCTAACTGCCTACATGGCAGTTTTGTATTTTAAACACATAATGGAAGGCTGGAATGCACTGTTATTAATGGATCACAAATCTCTTTGTAATGCTTTCTAAAGTCAAACCTCACTGAAATCTTACAGACATCACCACCTTTGTTTTATAAGTTAGTAATATTTCACATATAAAAGGTAATCAGAATATAGTAGCTGAGTGCCTATCTTGACCAGCTCATATTGTTACTATAGACCTATGTGATTTGCAGGAAATGGTGAAACCATATCCTATGAATGAACGCCAAACTATTCTATGTGACATGTCATTACCCTTTCCTCGACCTTTTGTGATCTAAGAGCTCAAAAAATTGGTATTTGACACTTGGCATAATCTATCACATCCTGAAATATCAGCTCCAATAAAAATGATAACATTGAGGTACCACTGGTGGAAAATGAGCAAATCAATAAAAATATGGCACAAAGAATGTCAGCATTGCCAAAAACAAAAATAACCAAACAGACAAAGAATGATTTACCTTCTAATCATTCCCAAACAGTGCACCTAGACATAGTGGGTTCCTTAACACCAGTGAAAAATCTTACTGACCCCTATTTCTTACTTTATTGATATTTAATAACATGTATTGATAGAAGTACTTGATAGAAGAAGTGTGTACCTCAATGGAGATTTAAGCACAATCAATTTCTATGGCATTCATTGACACATGGATATCCATATTTGGAGTTCCCCTCTATGTTGTTACAGACAGGTGTAGTCAATTAAAATCAGAATTCATTTCTCAGATTTTTTGAAGATAATAGGTTTTCACAGACTTCAGACAGCATCCTACCATGAACAAAAAAAATGGATTAATTGAATGGGCACATTAAACTCTATAAAATGACAGTCATTGCCAGGAAAGAATCATGGTTGTCAGCTCTACCTATTATCCTTCTTGGAATCAAATTACTCCCCATTTACTGCTGTAATAGGAGGTGACACACAAGTTCCTGGAATATTAATTGACACAAAGACAAGGATGTCAGAATAACAAATTCACAAATAAAGAATTTAGCTAAAGAAATGCAAAAATTTGAGCTCGACGAACTATCCAAGAGACATTTGCATTCATTACTCAGTTCATCTGTCCCAAAATATTTAAATACTTGTAAATATATTTTGTTACAAACACAGTTTGGAAGCACCATACACAGGTCCATTATACACAGGTATTATGCTGTAATCAGAAATATTTTATGAAAAAAATTCTGATTAGGTGAACAATATGTCTCAATTGACAGACTAAAGCCTGCATTAATTTTTGAAACTAAGATTGCTAGAAATTTTTTTCAAATCTCAACCAGATCTAACAACTATCTGTCAAATTCTGAAAGACTTAATAAAGAAAAAATACAACAGCCAAATCTAAATCAGGAAAAATGATAAAATGGGAAAAAGAAAATGCATATTTTTACTATACTAATTATGCACAAAACACACACACAATATATATAAATAATTTTATAAAACTCTTTTATCTAGTGCAGAAAGTGTGTTGTGATAGAGAAATAAATAAAATGAATAGCAAGAAGACCTAAATTTCACCATCTCTAAAAACAGATGGATTATAAATATTGCCAGGCAAACAAAGCCATAGTTTGACCAACCAATCAGAATGCTTTCACAACCAGGATCTAAGAAAAGAAATAAACAAATAATAACAAGGAGACCAAAATTTCGCCATTTCTAAAAATAGATAGTTCAACCAACCAATCAGAAAGCTTTCATAACTAGGATATAGGTTGTAAGCCAATGAGAAGCAGAGTGCCTTTTGAAGTGTGTCTAAAGATGTATATATAACCAAATGGAAAATCAACCAAAATCAGTGTTAATAAATTCATTTTATCCATTCTCCAATGATGCAGTCACTGTAACATACCCAGAGACAAAATATGACATTTGCATGACTATCTGGCAACCTTAGACAGGTAACCCATCCTTTCTACATTGAAAGCAAAACATACCTTCCTTCACCATATGGCCAAGGAGAAGCTACTACATTTGGATACATACATATACATACATACATTTATTTCCTCACAAACTCTTTCTCTATCTCTTGTATATGCCAGGACTTTCAAACTTGAACTCTTGAAATTTTCATCTTATCCTTCTGTATTATTATATTGTGTTATATAAAGATTTATTTTGTATTTTTCAACACTTTGTGCATTTCATTTAATCATTACACAAGGTCAATATACACTTAAATCAATTATACCAATATATGGTGGGAATGGATGTTGTTGTAAGATAACTTATCCATAACTGATAATGTTCCTCCTTAAAGATCCATAAAGTAGCCTGAAAGTCACAAGTAGTGAAATTCAAAATATAGTAGTGCTGGATTTTCAATAATAGCCTAATTCATACCCCAATGTAGCAATCCTGCACCCACTGACCCAAAGTTTTTTATCTAACAAAATAATAAGAGTTTAATGATCACATGATTTTTGGAAAGTGTTTCTTTTGCTTTTTCAAGGGCAGATAACTCATATACACAGTATCATTGCCATACAAAAATCCTGTAATACAGGAAGAGTACTGTAATAATTAACTTTCTTGTCCTGCAGATAAATACACTAGTGTTATGGATTCAATCCTTCCCTAGTTTCTCCACAGCTGTGACCTTGTACTAAAGTAAGATATACTAGAGAAATAATTATAGAGAACAAGAAACAAAAAAAAAGTACTTCAAAAACATTTATTAGATGGCAGCAGCAACTGATTTGTTGATTTGTTTTTTTTTACAGTGTATCAAGCCATTATGGGTTATTTAAAGCTGAAACATATCTTGCATTGTAAGAATAATTCATATTTTTTGGTGAGTGAATATTGTATTAGCAAATCTTTAAGAATAAAAATGATTTTTTCCAGAAGTGCTACGATTTAACCTATAGCTAGGGGGAGGAGATAGATTCATACCTATCCCAAGGGTATTTCCACATAAGTAAATAAGTTCGCCTATCACCCTATTCACCTTCCTCCACAGTTTTTTGAACAGGAGTAGATGTTTATCCTGTGTTACCTGTTTAGGATTGGGTTTCTGGTTCTTTCTGAAGTCTTTTCCTTTTCTTTCATCTCCAGTATCCCCTTCTGTCTGAGTTTGTTTTGTCTCCTTGCTTGGGGTGAATTGATTAAAAAAGACAAAAACAAATATGAATGTAACAAATTTTTGAATTCCAATTCAGCTCACCCATTTCTCATTTCCAGTCAGTATCCACTACACCACCTAGCAGCAGCAAACATTTAATTATAGAAAAAAATACCTGATGAAATAAAATGGATATTTTTCTCTTGTAGTTAATCAAAACTATTGTGTTGAAATATAACGAAAAATGATGAGGGATTTGGTTAAATGTTTTGTACAAAATGAAATTCATTACTTCATGAATTATTTAAATTAGCCTCCTCATCTTTATCATTTTTATCATGCTTATATATATATATATATATATATATATATATATATATATATATATATATATATATATATATCATCCAGTGTTCTCCATCTGAAAAATCTCAACAATTTACAGATCCTAATGACATAGATCATATTCTTTATTTATAGTTTCCATATGAATCATTTATATAATGATCTGTGAATTGTTTTTATGACAAACAACTTAGATGTGGTTCTCTCAAGTAGAAATAATTGTGAATTCTAATACCACACAGATAATGTAACATACTTTAGACAAAGCCAATACTTTAAACTAATCAAATAAAATAGATAACTTCTGAATATACATTTTGTTCCTCACCATTTGATACAAAAGTTATAGCAAATGGTGAGGAACAAAATGTATATTTATTATTAGTACACCACCCCATATATATATATATATATATATATATATATATATATATATATTGAGATGGAATATGGATCAGAATCTGACAGAATGATAGGATAAAGAACAAATAGGAAACATTTAGAAATCTAACTTTACTTTCACTTTTATTAAAGCTTCATCAAAGAATGAGGTATGGAAAAATTTTCTGGTATTTTTATTTTTGTGTTGTTTGACTTATTCATTGATTTGTGACTTGTATGGCTTATTAACCTCTTGTAGGTTATTTAAAGTCAGAAAATATTTTTAGATTGTAATAATTTTTTAGAGATAATAATGATTTACTGATACAATTCCTGATAATTAACCCATAGTTGAGGGAGAAGAGGTGGATTCAAACCTTTCCCAAGGATATTTGCACATAAGTGAATATAAAGAAACTGACTGGAATTGGAACTCAGCTCTCCAATTTTTGCAGCACCAAGATGTTATGAATTACATCCCATGCACATCCAAGCTTACAGCACCTTTTATTCCCACGCAATCACTCATCTAGGTACTGACCAGGCTTGATATTGCTTAACTACAGTGATCTTGCAAGTATTAGTGTTTCAACACGATATGGCCATAAGCATGGTTGTTTGATTAGTTAAGCAGATTTCACATGCATTTAACTTGTTAAGCAGCGTTCATGTGTATAATTTATGTGTGTAAGTGTATCATAATTCTAGTTTGTCTCTGCAGGATTCGGATGATAATGTATATGTGTATGTATGTATATGTGTGTTTAGTAGGTATTATTTATGTTTGGAGGTTGTTTGCATGTTGATTTGGAGATGTTTTTATGCGAACACCAGTTGTGGTAGTTAACTATACATTAGATTTAATAAAGGTTGGTGATGTAATATAGTGTTTTTGATGTGTATTTATAGTGGGTAAAATTGTTATTAGAACTCCCCTGAAATATTTTCAATGTAAATTATGTTCTTTCTTAATTAGGGTAGCATTTGTAAAATCAAAGTTATGCTCAGTCTTGTTCCTGTATATTAGATATGAGTTTAAATAGTTGTCCCAACATAGGTCTCTATTGTGTTCACAGAAGTGGGCTTTTAGACTTTGAGACATCTCTCTAATGTTAGTGTATTTACATTGCAAGCAATTATCTGATAAATCCCAGCATCTGAAATGGTGTTGGATCTATATTTCTTCCTAATTATATTTTCAGCTGTCTTGATGGTGATGGTAAACACCCTAGTCAAATGCATGTGAAGTCAAACAACACAAAAATAAAAATAACCAAAAATTATTTTCATATCTCATTCTCTGATGAAACTTTAATAAAAGTGAAAGTTAGATTTATAAATCTTTCCTATTTTTCTTTTATATATCTTTCTTTTACGTGCCGTGTACCTTCAGGACATAGGCAATCATGACTGTCCATCTCCTCCTGTCCCTTGTAGATCTCAATAAGTTTTGTCTTTTTGTTATTTTTCCCAGACCCTGTTCTGACATCCACTTGCTTTAGCCCATTAAGTATGTTATGCATTGCTTTTCCTTGTTCCTCTTTCCCTGTATCCGCCCTGCATAAGAGTATCAGATTTTCCAAGCCCTCCTTTCTCATTATGTATCACAGAAATTTCAGCTGCCTCTTCTTGATATTAAGTATAAGTTTCCTCTTTGTTTGCATCTTCTCCAAAGCCTCATTGTTGCTCCCATATTCGGTCCATGGTATTCTTAGAATCTTTCTGTAGAACCACACCTCTGTTGCCTCAAGTCTCTTCTTTATCCTTGAGGAGATTGTCCAATATTTGCTATTGTAAAGGAGGACAGATATCATGTAGCAGTTCAGTACTCTTTTCTTTGTTATCAATGAAACCCTCCTGTCTTCTAATACTTTGCTTAGCTTTTGGAATGCGTCTTTGGCCATCCTAATGCATCTTTGGATCTCAGTGTCGCACTTTCTGTCCTCTGTCAGAACACTTCCCAGATATTTAAATTTCTGCTCATGCTTTATTAAAGTATCCCCAACATGTAAATTGCATTTTGGGCTCATCTTTGTGCTGGTGACTATGCGTTCTGCCTTTTTGTAGTTTATGCTTAGTCCCTTCTTCTTGCTCTCCTTCACTACCTTCTGTAGGAGATTTTGTAGTTTTCTTTCCATGTCTGCTATCAGCACTGAGTCATCTGCATATTTTATATTGTTAAGATTGTGGCCACCAATAATGAATCCTGGTAGGATTTCTAGTTCTCTCAGAATTGCTTTGCTGTATAGGTTGAATAACTCTGGTGAGAAGACACATCCTTGCCTTACACCCCATTCTATTTTTGTATATCTTCTGAGCTCATTTTTTATCTTTATGCAGGCAGTTTTTTTTTTTTTTTCTCTCTCACACACACACACACACACACTGATTTAAAACTCATAGACCATTTTGTCATTGCTGACTTTTCTGGCTGTTTGTAAAATTTCTCAAAGCATATATTAATTACACCACATTTGCATATTCCTTTATTGTATTATTAAGTATTTTCCTCTAGTCAGTTTTAAAGTGTGATAACAAGTACTTTTATGCATGTCTACACCCTAACATTATTTCACTGTTTTTATTTAATTATTTTTTTCTGTTTTTTAAATAATATTATTACTAATTTTTTTCCCCTGGCATAAATACCAAATATTGAATCCCACTTTATTATTCTAGTTTTTTTTTCAAACTTTCCAATCAATTACAACTTGTTTTCCTTTTTTAACTTTATCCTTTATGTTCCATATATATATTTTGAAAAGGCAGTTCTGTTTTTATATTTATACATTTCTATTGACATCATGTGGTAATAATACCTTTGCTTAAAAGGTATCCTTGAACCAATGTAATATTGTTCCTGGAGGCTTTCAAATTGCGCAGTTGCCATATAAATCATATCGTTTATGAAACACTTATCATTGAGGGGGTATAAATCAAGCTTTCTGAAATTGCACATTAGCCTTTTTAATTTGGGTTCTCAATATAGGATCATATTGTTATATTATTTTACTAATATGCTGAAATTATGTATACAACAGTAACTCAGCTTAACATTATTTCTATTGAATATTCTGTACAGGGCAGATTCCTTAGAGAAATGTGTATACAAAAGCTTAAAATATCCTTATACCTATTCTTGCTTTTATCATCAGATTAAATGGTGATTTAAATTATAGGGGAAATGAACAGGAAAAATAAAGAACATTAGAAAGAGAAATATAATTTGGTTTATGTCATTGTTTAATTTTCAACAACTCGATTTCATATTTTTTATCTGTAAGGATGCAATTTTTTCTCTGTTTAGCAAAGAAATTCACATTGGTCTGGGTATTTATAGCACTTCATTTAACTATTTTTTTTTAGTTTAATGAGTTTAATTCTTACTGGGTGTCCCACTATTATTGTAGTATCAGGCCAGAATTTGCACTCACTATCACACCAAGCCATCAAGGGAGCTAGATGCAGAATTGATCTGAAGTTACCTCCCAGCCACCAAGTGCAGAATCACACAATCTCACAGCTGCATTGGGCTTGCAAGCATCTGAACAATTTGTATGAATGAGATAGATATATACCCCCACCACACCTAGTGGAAAGAGAGAGAGAGTTGGGGCCACACTCACACTGGCTGAGAGTAACTCATGAAGTCAGGAGCTGAATAAGATGTAATGTTAAATATGAAAGATGTAAGCCTCTCATGGCATCTTTTGGTTTGCACCTCTATTGCTTTACAGTACACTGTATCAGTAAATAAATATTATAATACATACATTTATTGCTTTCTTTTAATTGATTAAAAAATAAAAAAGAATTGTGCCTTTAAGCAAAACTTCTCTTGTCACAGATCTCCCAAATTTTTTCATATCTGCACAGTTTTGTATCCAAACATAAACAAAGTGATTTTTCTAAAGAAAATAATGGGATTTTATTAATCCAACAGATTTTATTTTTAGTGGATACTTGTATTTTAGTAGCTGCTCCATCTATTTATTAATCAGTATATTTATTTGTGTCTACCGGCCTGAATATTCAAGAAATCTTATTGAATTAATTCTAATTCTAAAAAACCTAATTGATTAATTCAATTACTAAAACATTTTAGTTTAGTCCAATTTATAGTTAAAGGTGATGCTGAAAAGTTCTTGACCTGACATGGAAGGAAATCCCGCCACCAAATTTTTCATGTCTAGTTATTTAGTTAGGTTTTAATAAAGTGAGACAGGCCTAGAACTTTTCAGCACCCCCTTGTATAACTACATCAAATGTAAGAATTTACTCAGTAGTCAATATTAGGAAAATGTCCAGAACAGGTTTAACCTCTTTAACCCAGAAGTCATAACTATTTGTGTAGTGAGTCAATTGCCAGTCTAAATAAAAAAAATGCTTAAAATGATTGATCCTGGCTCAATCTGCTGCAAATTACCATCTTTATTTGCCAACATTATCTCAGACATAAATGCAAAAATCTTACGCACACACACGCACACACACATACATACATACATATATATATATATATATATAAACATAATCACTATATATATATATATATATATATATAAACATAATCACTATATATATATATATATATATAAACATAATCACTATATATATATATATATATATATATATATATATATATATATATATATAAATATAATCACTATATATATATATATAAACATAATTACTAGAACTTTTTCCTGCACATTTTGAAAAATAGTAGTATTTTTATTGTCATAAAACTTTATTTGATATTTTAAATTGTTTGCTGTTTAAATTTTATAAATTATCTAACATGTATTTAAAGATTGGTTATTTAAAATAAGAATACAAAAAAGAAAATAAATATAATATTTTAAGTGAATTTAATGTTGAACATTAAAAAAAATATGCTCATTTACATATTTTGCTCATTTGGTTAATTTACTTTAAATTGATTTTTTTTCTTATCTCAGTGAGTAAAAGAAACATTAAAATTTAAACTTTTCATATGATTTTAACTTTTGATTGTGCAGTAAAACTTATATTTATTTTGTATCAAGTCAAGTTGCCTGAGAATGTTCATTGTTTTTATTATTTTTATTTTCTTTGTTCTGTCAATTGTCTGTTGTTTGTCAGGAGTAGATTCTTTATCATATGTCCTATCTGTTGTTGAGTTGTAGCATTGCATGACATATATAACAACAACTACAACAAAAATAAAATAAATAGATAGATAAATAAATAAAGATACTCTCTCAAATATGGGGTTTTACAATGCACACAGACAGAACAATCAAAGCTAATTGCTCTGACATCTTGATCAAAGACCACAAAAACAGAATGTGCTATCTTATTGACATGGCAGTCCTGCAGATTGTAATGTATCTTTGAAGATCTTCAAAAACTATCAAAATACAAGGATCTTGAAGTGGCATATGAGGACATCAATATTTCCAATTGTAGTTGGAGCCCTCAAATTTATTGGAAAAGGTTCCAAGAGACTAATTGAAGAGATTCCTGGTAACCCATGCCTTAAAAAAATTGTGCTCACAAGTACAGATAACATATTATGAAGAGCTTTACCTATGTAAAATGTGTGTAACCTTCGGGTTTTTTTTACAAAAAAAAATGGAGGATATTATGAAGCTATTTCTGACCTTAGACCTCTAGGTGGGCCAAGAAGGAAATGTGTATACAACAGAAACTCAAAATGATGATGTTGATGATGATGATCATCATCATGACGGTGATGATAGTAGTAGCAGTAGTAGTAGTAGTAGTAGTAGTACATCAATGCTGTTGTAGTTTGACCACAGTCAAGATTATAGAGTCATTATGAATTCCATGATCTTGTTAATGACTGTATAGTATCTGCTACCCCAGGGTTACATATGGTTTTGAATTCACAGTTGTCTTTCTCCTAGGCTGGTTGCAAACCATGGATAGAGATCTCAGTCAGCCCTACTATTTAACTCATAGCTGAGGAGGGAAGAGAAGAGTTCATATACCTTTCCCAGGGATATTTGTGTGAAAGTAAATATAACAAACTCAACTGGAATTCAAACACAGCTCACTGATTTCTCACTTTGAGCTGCTATCCATTACGCCACCCATGTATTTGGCATCTGTGACAGGCAGGATTGTGCCATACTGTCTTTTTTTTTCAAACACCCTTGAGTATGAGATGAGGGATTGCTAATGCACTGCTTGAATTCAGGTTCAGGGTGTTGTACTTAGGAGAGGAGTCCAAATGTTGTCATCTACTAAGACTCAGCCCTAAACAAATTCAAAATCACAGATAAAAAAAAAAGTATAATAAAGGTTTTTTTGGAAATAAGGTATTGACATAAATTCATTGATCACATCTGGACTTCCTGTTCTGTTCTGAAACATCTTTAGACATCTTTTATAAAGTTGTGATTAGTAAATTAGTCTTACCAGCAATTGCTAGGCAGCTCAATCCTCAGTGAATGCTTTCATTACTGTGATTATATAACTAAGGTTATTAAATATTTACCTGAAGATAAATATTTAGTAACCATTTCACTCTTACCATAATACAATTTTAAAGATACAGTTATTGGAATAGTTCAGTAAAAAGTAGTTTTTGTAGGTATAATTAAATTTTCACATGATAAATAAAAATCAATATTTTGAAGAATTTATTCCAAATGCATTGCACTCTACAAAACTTTTTGAGGGGTGGTAGCATCTGTTAAGGTCCCAGCTATTGGTAAATAGTGAGCACCCCCACCAACAAACCACTATGCAAGTATAACAATACATTGTTATAGTAAAAATACCAGCAATACATTTTTATATAAAAAATAACCAACAATACATTTTTAAAGCAAAATGACCAGCAATACATTTTATATCTGTAGCTGAAGGAATGCAATTGAATTCAAAGTATATTTAGTTGAAGCCATAAAATTGTGTTCAAATTATTTAGATTTTGACATTAAATAATCTATCATGGTTGATATACCACTAAACAAAATCAAACAAGCAAACAAACAAAAAATCTTTGAAAATTATTTAAATAAAACCCAAATAATCAAACAACATACATTTTAGTAAGGGCAAAATTAGTGCCACATTTAATAGTCAATTTTAAAGTGATAACTTTCTGTAATCTTTTCTTGTAATTTTTCAACAAGTTTTTACATTTATTTTCATCCACTCTCCTTGAAAATAGTCTCTAATTATTGGAGATTCTTAGAATTCCTTAACTTTATTTTCACTTTCAACTGCCTCCACAAATTTTTTATCAGATTAAGGTCTTTGAGCTGGCCATGGCAAAAAATCAGTTCTATTTATTGCCAATCAAGTTTTCACTAAATTTGAAGTATTCTTAGGTTCACTGCGTTGCATGAAGGTCTAACAACATCCTAGAATCAATTCCCTTGCTGACTCCTTTAAGTTGTGGCTCAAAATGTGTTGATCCTTTCTCATGACACTATCAACTTAATTGAATGTCCAGGACTCTTTGCTGTAAATCCACCCCAGAACATCAAACTACCACCTCCATACTTCACTATTGGAACTGTATTTTTTGACAGATGTGTTGCACCACTTTTCTGCCAAACATATGGCCAAATAATAATTTTTTTCAACAGATCATAATATTTTCTTCTAAAATATATAATTCTTCTCAATATTATCTTTAGCAAACTTCAAACATGCCTTCAATTGGTGAGGTTGCAAAAGAGATGTCTTTCTAGGATGACATGCTTTCAATGCACCTTTTAACAAGAATTCTATCTACTATTCACCTACAGTTGCTAATTCCTCAATTATTTGTTTGGTGGTCACTTTAGGGTTATTCTTTGCAATCCTCACTATCTGGTGTACTGCTTGTTCTGCAAATATTCCTTTTACAGCCTCTTCACCAGACTACCAATCTCAAAATTCTCCTTATAATAATCGCATGTACAATTGACTTTGGAAGATGATACTTACCCATAATCTTGTCATATTCTTCACCATTCTTATGACTCTTCACAATTTCATTTCTAAGGGCTACACTGTGTTTGCTTTTGACATGGTGAAATGGTTCTATGAATGGGAGACAAATCTGAATTGGGATTAAATTTTTTAGAGCTAACAGTGTTTTGCATAAAATTTTCTAGAACTGAATCTTCTAAAAGCTGCATATTCATGGGCTTTTTAGAAATATATGAATATTCATGTTTTAAATGAAAAAATTGTAACCACACCAATAATTTTGCCCTCACTAAAATGTTTTTGATTGTTCGGATTTAATTTAATTTTCAAAAGTAAAAAATATTACCGTTTCTTTTTATTTGCCATGTTAAAATTTAAAGAAAAAAAACAACTCCTAAATAGTGTGGAGGGGGTGTTTGCACATGCTTTTTTTTACTCTTTCAGATATAGGAAGTAAATGTAGAGATTGATTCAGGTATTTCCAATACTTTTTCACTGATGCCCTGAATATGAAAGGAGGTGCATATGGCAAAACGGTTATTAGTACAAAAAGTTAATTTGGTGTGCTGAGTTCAATATCTGTTTGATTTTGTTACATTCATTTCAATCTAAAGTCGTTGGAAAAGACACAAACTCATTTTTCTCCAGCTATGGATTAAATAGCAGGACAGACTCTTTTGCCTTGATCTGGCAACAAGTCTAGGAAAAGGAAAACACTGAATTCAAAACCAGCCTGAAGAGAGTGGGTTACATTAGGTTATCTGACCCTAGACACACCACTGCTGCTATGGCTGAAGTATATGTGGCAGATTTATGACCATAATGGGTTTGGGACTCATGATGTTAAAATTTAATTATTTCCCTGAAAACTACTTATTGAACCATGCCAATCACTGTATGATGTGTTTACTCACATTCTTTTTTTATTCAAAATATATCTTTAGAAATAATTTGTATGATCAGCCAGAAATTATACAAACTGCCAAAGCTTTCTGCAGAGAAAGAATCATCAGATTTTATTTATCCATATCAGGACTGTCCCAGTTAATAGTGTCTGTTTTTGTGGTATAAGCATTCATTTTATTTTGTCAAGCTTGAAGCTTAAGGAGAGTTGGGTCATGAAAATACAATAAAACTAAACCTCAAATAAAAAATGAAATTTATCCTGGTTTGAGCCTTGGAAAATCTTGGCAAGTCTAAATCTACTGCAATAGCAAAAACAAATTAATAAATAAATACAGTATATAATATTAAGTATTTTAAATTTAAGAGTTTAAGTTTACTTTTAGAAATTAAAACTGAATAGTGATTTTTAAAAGTCTATGAAGAGCCTATGAAGAGATAATTGTATATTTCCCATTCATTTTTGTGGTAAATATTTCCACCCAAGTGATTTAAGGTATTCAAGTGCTAGTTTTAAAATCAAGCAGGCTTTCAACACTAGAAAAGACTGATGCAGTATAATTTTCCTTATCCTTATTTCTTTTGTTTAAGTTTAGTAAATATCTAAACATTTACAGAAGATTTATGTAACACACAAAAATGTTTATTCAGCATTGTTGCATATATTTACTGCAAATGCTTTAAGATTGATTTTAAAAGAATGTGCTAAAAAAATTGATAGAATCTTTATTAAATTTGATTTAAAAATTAATGTTTCTTGTCTGTTAATGATTTTCAAAGAAAGTCCTATATAAGAATTCCAGAGTTTTATTGAACAATTAAATATTATTTCTTCGGATTTATTTAAATATTGCTCACTCTGAGTGTTGTGTTCGAACCAGAAGGGGGAAGAGTTTGTGGGGTGGGCACGCGCACGCACGTGAAGCCAGACACTCCATCTTCTTCCTCCTCTATTTGATGATATAAATGTTGACAAGAGGCAAAGGGAAGTAACTCTCAGTAGATTCATTCCCTCGGGTCTTCAACTGAATCACATAACGAATGCGGTTGTCGTCGTCTCTGTTACCTCTGCCGAAAAACAAACCTACACGCTTCAACCGAATGAAATCGATCGTATTTCGCCGCTCTTACGTTAAAAGTGAAAATAGTTAAATAGAACAATTCGGGTGGATAAGCTCAAAGATTGGAGAAATGGCCAGGTAGCAGCAGCGCACATTTGCATTCACAGTCAAGGGATCATGACTTCGCTAAGGCCGCAAACCACGCACGAAGCTGCCATGAAGACGGTAAGAAAAGTGATACTCCCTCCCCTCGTATTTCTTTGTAATAGGTACCGGGAAGCCGGTTGTATAAAAATTATTAATCAAAAAGAAAAACGTTTAGGCATCATTTTTTTACTTATTTATTGAAGTATTTAAATTTGAGCGAAAGCAATGAATCATTTTGTGCCAGGCTCAGATTCGATCGTGGGTCCATTCTTTTTAAAAACCTATCGGCCTAACTATAATGCGACAGCTGAATTAATGAAGTTATCTCCCTTGTCCGTATATTCTCTAATGCGCACGCTGCTTTTACGCTTTTCGGATTCTTAAAGTTTTATTAATTTTCCTACGATTTTTAATCGACTAAATTTTGCTTTCATAAAGTACATTTCTTTTTCTTCTTATTGAGATTTAGATCGGGTTTTATATAACGAAAATGAGACTTGAGAACAATTTCGCTATTTTTTTCCCTCTTCTTAAGACTTAAGTGCTGTCAGATTGTTTTTTAGAATGAACGACGTTGGCAGGATGGTTCCAGTGTTATTTTCTGCTAATAACGCTGAGAAATGGAAAATATTTTGAAACTCTAAATTTTTATAGCTCTCTCGATGAACATAACCGTTTGGAAGTACAAGGGAAAAAATGAACAACAATATGAATCCGATCATTTATTTAATTTAAAATTTCATGCTGCAAAAAAACTGAAAAATTATAATTTTTTTTTCTTTTTCTTTCCACAAAAAAATTAAAGAACACCAACATGATTTTTATTTTTTAAATTGCTGTCATTCTTATCTTAAGAAGATCAAACACTGGATTTATTTGTAGTTTATTGAAATTAACATTGAAATGAAAATAAAATTGAAAAAAAAATGACGTCAGTGTCAATGACGTAAATTTAAACTAGAATGCAACTTTATACGCCGTAAATTTCATAACATCTGGGGAGTGATTACAAAAATTAATCTACTAATTTTTAAATCCTACATTAGCAACTTTATTGGTAGGTTCAATAAAGAGAAGTATCTTCTGACATCAGACAAATAACTTCTTTTTATAGTTTTGTCATTAGTGAAAAAAAAATGAGATAATCACCTATTGATTGATTCATTAAGAGAAAAAATTTCAAGCTTATCAATTTCTATTTCTGAATTATTGTTCCTGTTGATTTCCCTTTCATAAAAACTGTGCAGAATTCTGAAACCCTGCTAGATTGAATGCTTGTCTCTATGCTAGAAATTACATTCATTACTTTACTTATTTGTAGCTTTGCCATTTGTGTGACAGCCGAGCACAGGTCCAACGGGAACAATGTGCGTTAAGAAAATCGTGTTACAAAAGGGAAATGTTTAGTTTGTCATCAATCAACATTCGGAATTCTGGATTTTGTTTGGACTTAGCATTGCTGGTGGCTGAGAGAGTTGAGATTTCCCATCACTGCTAAACATTTGTGTTCAAGCCCCACTAAAAGACACGATTTCAAATGCAGAGTCATGCATTGATTACTGATAAGTTTTTGGCTTGACTAAATAAAGCTGACCAAACAATTTTATTTAATGTTCTCGTGGGTCAGACCAAGAACTTTTCATCACCCACTCATATACGTATAGCCATTTTAAAATACAAAGAAATGATTTTCCCAGGAAGATTCATGTTTTTTCTTCATTTTTTTTTATGAATATATTTGCATATGTGCATACATGTATTGTAGATTGTACTTACATTTATTTAACTTCACTCTTATTAGAGTTACCTAGTCTTGATGTCTATTCCTTGACTATACCAAAGCTAATATTTTTACTAGATGAGCCACAGCATTGTCCAATAATGAAGTTTGTAATTTTCAGATATGGAGATTCTTTTAAAATAAATTTTTATGCAATTCTTCAGTGCAAAAAGGCGTGGTTACAAGACTTCAGCAGTTGACCTATAAACATGGAACAATGCATTTTTGGTTGCTTGAAGCTGGCATAATGTGATTGTTCTGCAAAACAGTAAAAAAAGATTTTCAAATAGGTTGTTTTATCAGCAGTCCTTAACAATGGGAAGGAGTAACACAGATTTGACATTTAAAGACTATCAAATGACCAAAGGTTATAGAAATCAATTACCTACCTTTATTCATAGGGGATAGATTTTTGTAGAAGGAAAACAAAAGCAGTGTTGTTTGCCATAATTTTGTGAAATCCCAGAGAAAATTGTGGTGAGTGCTTGAAAATTATATTTTCACTATAATTTATCCAATGCTATAATCTGACTTCAATTCAAACTTAAGAAATTATGAAGTTTTGAGTACTGATCTTAATTTTTCATAATATTAGAATTCATGCTTAGAATATTGCTGCCACATATGGTCTGGTGTCCCTGCTATTTACCTTGAGCTCTTTAATTAAGATCCAAAGAAGAATCTACAATATTATTGGTTCTGATCTGGTGGCTCAACTCCAGTCACTTTCCCATTACTGTAAGGTTGCCTCTCTGTCTTTTCTATAAATACTTTCATGGTAATTGTTTGGATGAGCTCTTCACTATGGTACCTAGAGTTTTTGAATTTAAGTGCAGCACTAGACTGGTGTTGAGATCTCATCAATTTACACTTGAGCTGGCTAGATGTAGCCATAAATTCTATGCTAACAGTTTCTTCTCTCACGCTTCTTGCTTGTGGAACTCCCTTCCAGCTCCATGCTTTCCAGCCAAGTTTAATCTGCAAAAATTTAAATGCAATGTCAATCGCTATCTACTGTTCAACTGATTACTCTCTTCTCTTTCTGGTCAACAATAATTTTTCTGTTCCTAAACCTGTTTCCACACCCTGTGTTTTAGGGGCATTACTGCCTTGCTTGGGGTGATTCTGATTAAAAAATATAATAAATAAATATGCTGATTTTACTACTGTAACATCATTAAAATCTCTTGACTCGGAATCAGATTCAGTAGACATGTAAATTCCAGCTATGGTTTCTGAAACCAGTATTCTCAGATTATTCCATCCTTGACTTGATTATCTTGAATATCCACATATTTTCGGAGACAGTGGTTGTTTTATATTAAGTGATGGCTAGCTTGGTTTGAAGACTAATTCATTACTGTAGTGAGTTTGAGGAGGAGGCACGGTGGAGTAATGGATAGCGGCTCAAATTGAGGAATCAGAGAGCCAAGTTCGAATTCTAGTTGAATCCATTAGATTCACTTACGTGCTAACATCCTTGGGAAAGGTATGAATCTTCTCCTCCTCCTCCCAGCTATGGGTGAATAAGCAGGACAGACAGGGTTCTATAGCCTTGGATGGCAACTGGTCCATCTCAGAAAGAAATGGCAACCTACTGTGGGGGGAAAAAATCTGCCTTGTCAGTCATGTATCGAAAGGTACATGAACGCCTAAGTGTATATCATACATGGTACATAGCTGAGTGAGTTTGAGCCTAACTAGGTGATCAGAAGGGGACTTACCCAAATATTGATATATATTTAGCAAGATAGGCATTGGGATATGTACAAAAGTTGAGATATTACTATATTGAAATATATTAGAAACAATTTTTTTTTGTGTGTATAACCTATGTATGTATAAATTTGTATTTATTTATTTAGAGTTTATGTACAGTCTTTAATATATTGTGATGTTATTAGAAAGAAAAAAGGTAAAGTAATTATTTAGAGTTCATTACTTGAAAAATAAAGTTACTCAAATTACAGGTAACATCTACTTACAGTGTTGATTGGTTGATTGATTTTGTTTTGGTAGCTTTATATAAAAATGTATTTTTATACTTAGTGTTTTTTTTGTTTTGTTTTTTTTTTTGTTTTTTTTGGGGGTGGGTGGGTAAGAGTTGACTATTTGCCCATAGCTGGGACCCTAATAGGTGCACCCACACTGGATCAGATTTGACCTGGGAACAACAGCAATTAAGAGATGATTCCATGCTCCTAAACACCTTCAATCTTCTGATCAGTGGCCTTGCTACTGGGTGTAGTTATCATACCCAAGACTATGCAGCGTTGACATATAAACTTGATTATTTCTCTTTAACAACATATGAACGACAAATCCTGGAGAAACCTCCAATAAAAAAAGAATCATATCAGAGATACTGTAAGGTGTATTTTTAACAAAATTTAGAATTATAGTATAAGATTTGGTCAAAGAAACTATATCTGATAGTTTAGCTTATTTACAGTCGAGATTTTGATAAGGCACATTTGACTTTTTTTATAGCTTTTATGACTTTTCAATCATTACAAAAATATCGTCCTCCTCATTATTATTTTATTTTTTTTATCAATATTTACTAAGTTTAACCTAGTACAGCACTAAAAATCAGCATTCAAAATTCTAGCACTTTTTCCCTTTAATCCTGAGTTTGAACATTAAAACCATCTCACCAGTGACAAATATGAAAGTACTTCAGCTATCAAGTTGTTTGGTTGGTTGATTTTGTTTAGCTGCATATCAACCTGTACGAGTTATTTAATGTCAAAATTTAAATATTTTGAATAATTTTATGGCTTCAACTAAATATATTTAGAATGCAATTGTTTTACTATAACTTCAGATAAAATGTATTGTTGGTAATTTTACTATAAATATGTATTGGTAATTTTTTTATATAAAAATATATTCCTGGTATTTTTAGTATAAAAATGTATTTTTATACTTTCATAGTGTTTTGTTTTTGTTTGAGGATTCACTATTTGCCCATAACTGAGACCCTAACAGGTGCTACCACCCCGGGTCAGTGCAGACCTGGGAACAGCAGCAATTAAGAGCTAGTTCTATGGTCCTCCAATCTCCAGATCAGATGTCTTGATGCCAGATGTAGTTTATTTATTATCATATCCAAGACTAGCAGCTGTCAAGTGTGTGTATGTATGTGTGTATATATATATATATATATTATAATACTCAGCTTAACAAAGCCATGTGTAGTGATTGAGGTGGGGATATGAATTATGAATAAAAAAAACATACCAATCTTTAAAATTAAAGTACAACACAAAATGAAATGGATGTGCAGAACTGAAATAGACAAATTGTGTTAAATCTGAGGCTCAAATGCCAACCATGCCAATGTCCGACTATTTGTTATAAGGGAGTACGGAAAAGTTATTGGCTCAACCCACTTCCCAAATTCTATTCAAATTACTAAACTTCAGAGTTTATTTTAAAATCCCTTCTTTGTTCGGCCAAATTGTCTTGTTTGCTTGTTTTCAGCACCTCCTGAACTATTTTGTTTCTATCTATTTAAAGATGCATACCGGAATCAAGAGAACTTGCTGACATGCAACTCAACTCATATACCTCAGTTACACTCACCTTATTCAAGCTCTTACCTTGTTCCATAAATTCTGTACCTGTCTGTACATTATTAATGTTCAGACAATAGCATTTTGATATGCTAAAAGATAATCTATGTTATAAAAACTTTGGAGAATTGAACATAGTGGTTTACATTTAAAAACCTTGGATATCTTATTAAAGAGTACAAGAAAACTATATTTATATAATGGCTTCATTTGCTGACTGACTCTGATGAAGAGTGTTCAAGCTAAAATCTAGGATTTTGAATTCTGATTTTCTAGGCAGGAAAGGCTTCCATGCATGGAATATTAGTACAACATAATCTTCATCCCTAAATCTCTTATTTGTTTTTGTGCAATATTAAGCTAAATTTAGTAAATATTGAAAATGCACTTGAAATGCTTATGTGACCATAAAATTACATTTATTCACTTTTATAAATTATTCTACCAATGAACATTAACAGGACCAAGCTGGGGTAAATGATTTTCAATCTTTGATTTGAAGATTTTGAGTCATGATGGCAATCTCCTATGCCATATAATGTTGATTAATCTCAAGAAACATTGATCTCAACTTCAAAAGATGTACCTGATGGTAAAGTAAGAAAATTTACCTGATTGTTCAGCAAGAAATCTTCTCCAGCATGCAGTGGCATATTAACTACTAACAGCCTTAAATGATAAAGAATAGAGCAACATATACCCTCAAATGAACTTCTGTCAAGGAAAATAACTGAAATATATATGCTAACAACCAAGATGTGTCTCCTACACACAGTGGTGCTGCAGCACTAAAAGAACATAATCTGGGTCTGTTCACAGGTTTATTATATTCACTTATGTGCTAATACTTTTGGGAAAGGTATAAATCTATTTCTTTTCCCAGCTATGGGTTCAGTAATATGACAGACTGTATTGTTATATAATTTATATTTATTGCTAAAGTTGTTACTACAATACTTATTTGCAAAAAAAGAATTATTTTTGTACAGTTCAAAAATATGTTTCAGCTTTAAATAACCCACAAAGGATTGATAAGCCTTAAAAACAAAATCAAACAACTATTGTCCTTTTGATATGTTCAATCATTCATAGTACCTTCTCTATAAACTTTACAATTATTATTGCATTTGAGTATCATTTTTACTTTTCTTAACATAAAATAATATGATGTAAAAAAATATTGCTCATTTTCTTCTGTCTTCAATATTAGAATCAATAAACAAAAATATACCAATAGATAAATAAATCTGTTTAAAACATGTATGTGATATGACAGCTATCACAAAATCAAAATCAATCTTTTTGAATAAAGTTAGTTAAAACTAAACATTCCTAATTCCATCTAATCACAAAAATAGACTTAACATTTTTCTTTCTTCCTTATTTTTTTTTCTCAGATTTACTTTGTTATGACTAATATTAATGTTTTTACTATATATTGAAGAAAGACTCATAATTGATGTTTGTGTGCATGGTTGTAATAAGGAAAAGACAGATTTTAGAAGATCTGTATTTCTCAGATTAAATTAATGTTATAACTGTTACTAGAATCATTACACAACTCATAGCTAGTGTTTGGGTGCCCTAAAGTATTAGAAGTGTATTTGATCTCATATCTTCAAAAATCTGAGCTATTTATTCTATAGTCAAAGAAATGGTGGAATAAGATTTAAAATTGAAGCTATTTAAACAATCTGATTTTAATGCTTATAAAACTGTATAAAATAAGTTTTGACCAGGAATTTTGTGGCCATTTTATAGATAATTTTTTTTTTTTTTTTTTTTTTTTTTTTTGAAAATACTTCATGAAGAAATATTATTGATAACATCTTTATAACTAAAAGTAACATTGTTAAATATTTTATATAATTTTTATTTTAATTTTTTTTTTTTTGTGAATAATATCATTAAAATAGACATCCAAGGATATGAACAGTCATAAAAAATCTTTTTACACACTTTTCAAACTTTCTTTTTGTGCCAAGTTCACATGAATTAAATATTGAATAGTTATCTGTCTGCATTTCTTTTTCTCTCTTCTAACTCAATTACTAAACTTAGCCAAGTCTGGCACAAAGCCATAAGAGTAGAGCACACAGTAATCTTGTGATAATCTATATGACTAGCATCTTAACTATCATTATACCAAGTGCCTACATTTATAGATTTTATATGTATGAAGTATAAATTGAGCAAAACAGATAATTGATGTATTCTTAAATGAACATAAATTCATAACTTTTAAAATAAAAAGTGTCTTTCTAAGAGGGTTCATATATTATATTTGGTTTTAAGATTTTACAATCATGAGATTTACTAAGAGAAGTGAATTTTTTTTCTTTTTTATATCTAAGTTGAATATTTTTTTTTTTTATTTTATTTTAACATTTGTAAAATCAATCCATATATAAGACACGACTCTATGAAATGGAAACTTTCATCAATCAAATGCAATAAACTTCACATGAGAATTTGTTCCACTTTATAAGCACAAGTTTTATTTTTATGTTGAATTGTATTTATATATGTTCTAATATTTTAGAAGTTTTTTTTTTCTCTAATCGTAGATATAACTAATTAACATTTTTCTAGGTTGACAATAGATGTAACTTTTTACTGTTACTACTGTCTGGGCTGTAAGATAGTGATAAGAGAATAATTTGCCTTGTGTTCACTTACCTGCTGACTAGTCATTTTACTTAAGATATTTGGTGATTGTGGGGTCAGTCTACCCAGATTTTAGGTGGAAAAATAAAATACGAGTGTCATGTCCACAAATTACAATACAAAATTATAAACAACACAAAGAAATGATCTTTGCACAAAAGAAAAGACCAAGTTAAATATGATAATAACATTTATACAGTAGATGCATGTATTTACATATTAAAATTCAATTGTCTTTGTTGTGGCCATGAAAAAGACCAATAGTTTGAGTGTTCAAAGTGATTTGTTGTGAGTGAGTCTGCAAAGGTCAAAGTAATATGTATGCCAATATGTGTGTGTGAAGCACATGCTAATGAAACGTGTGTGACTGCTTTCATGTGATAGCAGTAATTTTAAAACACAGTGAACAAGGGGAGAAGAGACAGGACTTACTTCACCACGGCTTTGTATGTAGTAAAATCATTGCTGACTGATGTGTTGTCATGGTAATGTATGTTGAGGCTGGTCTAGTTCACTGACTGTTCCTGTTTGCAGATCAGTCCACTGTCTCGTTTCAGATCTGATCACGGAATGTGTGACGGAGAGAGTCTGGGAAACACACACACACACACACACACACACACACGCATGTATATTCTTTTTTTATTGAAATTGGAGTAGATCTGAGTAGCGAAATTAGATCAGAGCATTTTGTTTACTGATGAGGAAATTTGATCTAGGGCAGAAGTTGTACCCAATGGGATTTGGGTCATTAGAAGACAATGGAAATGGTCGAAATAATTTTTATCGGTTAAAACTTGGAATAGGGCTGAGTAAGCAGGAAGGACCTTTAGAATTCACATGATTTTGGTTGAGGCAGCCAGAACCTTGTGATCGCATGTGAGGTGGTGGGGCTGAGGGTCGGTTATGACCAGCCGGGTTTTTCCATATAAACGCGTAATTATGTTGGAAAAGTGGCAGATGGAAGAGTCATATATCGTTCTGAGACGATTTAACGAGTTAATCACAATACACTCTCTCTCTCTGTCTAGAATCCAGTGTATGAGTTTTTACATCAAATACTTTTCTGTAACCCGTTTCTTTTCTATACTATTCTTTTCTGCTCTATAAAAGACATTAACAATTCAACCACTGAATAGTTGTTTGTTCGGCTTTCTGCAGATATTAATTTTTTTTTTTTTTTTTTTTTTTTTTTGCTGCATTCTAAATTTCTTAGCATAGACTCTCCAGCTGTGTCTACATCTTCAGTCGACTGTGAATGGATGAACATCACTTCTGCTTTCTAGATCAAACCAATCACAATGTGGGCAGGAAGCAGGATTAAACCAATGGGCCGGTCAAATGATCTACGAATGCTCAGGGGACCTACGGCCACTCCCTTAAGTTTGGTTTAGACTGAGTAGACACCTCAACCCAGAGAGTAAGATGTCGGAGGTTGAGGGGCTGGGGCAATAGTGTTAGAATGTTCCATTTCAGGTCTGGTCACTGGCTGTTGCTGACAAGCCATTTTTATCATTTTTGGATTGGCTCTGAATCGCTATCTGAATTTTGCATGGGAATGTACTTAGTAACCTAAGCCCTGACCTATTTCCAGGTAATTTGGAGTTCATCCGCATGGACATTGTAGAGAGCTCATCATGTGACTTGTCATATCCAATCACATTCCAGAAACCACTTATTTAATTTTTGAGCGGTGTGTGTACAGAATTGTAAAAGTTTTTCATATCTACTGAATTTAATGAAATATATTTGAAGGTGTCTCTTACTTGTTTGTGCTTCATGTATTGGCCATAAAATATAGGAGTTTATCCTATATGATAGGGTAGAGAACAGTAATGTGGATTCATACCCTTTCCAAGGTCATTAGTACAATGTGAATGATAGTATCCTTAGCCATTATTCACTTTCTTTATTAGTATTTTCCTTACTAATGCAATGAACATTGCTTGATGAAGATTCAAGCCAGGCTTTCCATTGACGTAACATGGAGTCTTAACCAATAAACTATCATGACTATCAGTTAGTAATATATATTTTGTCATTAAAAACTAATAAAATATTGACAACAAAACATGTATAGTAACAGACTGACCAAATACAAATTAAATACAGATTATGTTTGTGGACACACAGATACATGTATATGTAAATACAAAATCTGTCTAGAAACTATCTATTTGAATACTAAGAACAGCCTTGATGTAAAGTGGCAATCATTCAGAGAGAACCTTATTGTACATAAGTTGACATCCTCTGACATAGTTATTTAGTTAACAGGTGCCATTGAGTGAGTTTGTGTATTATGAAGCTATTGCATTCACACCCAATATGTACTGGGTTTTACCTGAAACTTGGAAATTTATCCCTGAAAATTATTTGTCTGATTAAGAAGGATGATTCAATGATCAAAACCCAGATAAAATTTGAGCTGAGAATTCATTGAAAGTGATCCACATTATGGAAGGTCATCAACAAGCAGAACACCTAAAAATATTGAACTGCAGTCAAAGGTGATTGACATGGTGAGAATTCAAAGAAAATTTGAGGATTCTATGGGCTGCCAGGAATGTATTCAACCATTTTGAATATCTTGACTGCTCATGCTTCAAATCTTGGAGAAAGAGTTTCTGGCAAACAAGTGGACATTATTCTGGGATAATTGTATGAGGTCCAAAAGGAAGTAAGGCTATATTGCCCAGCAACTTTTTTGTTAATATTAAATGGCTTGATTATTTGTGGACCATCCTCATATATGATAATGGCTGTCTACTCAATTTTGGGCATGACCACATTCTCATATCTAAGAAATTACTTGTAACTCTAAAAGATTACAGTGGTAGACACTTGTACAACATGAATACCACTCTGAATATCAACTACTATAAACCAGTGACAAGAATGCTCAAGATAATTGATGAGAGATTCAGTCACTGATTGTCCTTCTCTTAGACTGTCACCCAAGACTGATGTGCCCAATCTGTCCCTACTATTTGAACTATAGCTGGGTGAAAAGAAGTGAATTCATACCTTTTCCAATGATACCTGTGCAAAAATGAATGTAAAGAACTTGACTGGAATTTGATCACAGCTTGACAATTTCTCACTGCAAGCTGGTATAATCCTCATACACAGTCTGATAAAAAGGTATCAGGACTGTTGCTAAGGTACGCAGAATGAAGTGACTTGGCACAGATTGACCTTGAACTCTGTTGCACATGCACACTAGGTTCTAACGTTCTCGCTCACTTCCATTGTTTTTAGTAGTGCTTGGAAGGAAAGTGTGTAGGGTGTGGTCATCTTACCACAGAGGTTCTATCAGTGACCATGACTTGGGCAGTTGCTTTTGGCCAAGCACAATATTCCCTGTGTCCAACAAACACCATACTCCCCACATCTTACTCTTGCGACTTTTTCTTCTTCAAAAATCAAATCCCACTTGAAAGGAATGAGATTTCAAGACATCGCGGAAATCCAAGAGGAGAATAAATACTGAATTGATTTGTCTTGTAGTTTTCTTTTTATAGCATCAGTCTAGATACTTTTTTGATCAAACCTCCTATTTGGTATAATAATGAGGTTAAAATTTTATGTTAACCGTGTGTTATATCAGAATAAAGTGTCACTGCTGACACTGGAGTTTGAACACAGATCACCAGAGAGCAAACACAGGTGATCCCATTTTGAATAAGTAGATCACATGATGGTAAAGGAAATGTATGGGAATTAGCATGGTGTCTAAGTGATCACTATACAGATTACTATTTGAGTAAGTATTATTGAACAAGTACTATTAGTGTGAGTGTTATTCAAAGGTGTCTAACACCAGTATTGTTCAACGGCATTACTATAGTTGTATTTGCGATTACTAAGTCTCTACTACAACAAGCATTAGTTGACATTACAAAAGTGGCAACGAGTGTTCATTGACATCACAAAACCGTGTTAATATTTTCATGATAAAATAAAAGTACTTCACCTGATATTAAATATCTTTAATGCTTTGATTTAAGAATTTTCTTTAAAATTTATTTTTGCTTATGACTGAATACTCTTATTGCTTTGTTTAAAGTAAGTTACCATTAATAAACTGATTTTTTCAGTTTTTACTGTTGTATATGCAAATGTCAATACAGAAACCTCATTTAGTCTAGAAATGCAAAATAAATTTACTTTCATTTGTTAGTGTTTACCATTAAGCTTTTTCCTATTAACCTGGAGAAAGTGACTGGTGTCTAAGAAAATTGCTTTTTATTTTTTTACTCTACTTGATTTCTTTCTCTACTGGGTTTGCCTTAAATTTTTATAACTATTTGAATCTTTTGAATATATTTGGTATGTTAATATTGCCAAGATTTTTCTGATTTTATTTCTCATTTGACTCTTGGTTAAGTTCTGACACGGCTTCTAAATTAATTGCTATGAAATTTACTCTATTTATTCATGCACTCATTAAAAAAAAGCAAAAAAAAACCAACTTCTATTAGTTTGGTGACCTTTGGTCTTCTTTTTTATGGGAAATCTAAGGAAATTGTTTTCTATATGTGTAAAAGTAAAGTAACATAGAAGGTACAAGGGATGCTTAAATGAAAGATGAAAATTGAGATTCAAGTTGGGTATGATGTGTCTTTGTTGTGAGATTCACATCATGTTCTGTGCAAATGTATAGATAATTTACTATAGATTTATATGATGTCAGATTTTATTATTCAATAAAAGGTTATATTTATATGAGCACTATAGTGCATGCCTTTGGGCTTATAATAGCTATATTAAAAATATTGATAACTTTTTTTTTTTTTTAGGTATCAAATTTTATTATACAAAGTTCAGCATGCTTTTATATTTATAAATAAATCTAAGTGGTATTAGCCAGAGAATCAAATATTTGATTAACCCAATAAGTTATTAGTTTCTTATTTTACATGTTATTTTGTTAGATTTTTTTTCATTGTTTCAACCATAATATTACTCTATTTACATTGTTCGGACTATCGTCCTCATTTTTGTTGCCATATTTATCACAACGTTTCTGTGGTTGGAATGTCGAACTGAACCCTTTATTTTGCTCACTGTTCTAGTTTCACGTGCCATGTCTAATGGATGTCCTGTTATCAGTTATCTCCTGTTAATTCCCCTCTCCAAGTTCTCCACTGCCTTAACCACGTATTGAACTGAAAAGTTTGAAAGCAACATAGAATCTCCACAAGGTGTTGGTATAAATGGTGTTCTCTTCAATATTTATTCTGAGGGCAGTTTCAGAAGAATGAGAAATGAAATCAATAATATCCCATGCACAGAACATTCATACTACCAAATTGCTAGAACAAATCTACCTGAAGAAATGATCTATACAGATGATATAGATAATACAAGGTAACGAAAAAAGTTCTGCCCGTTTTTAAAGGAAAAAAAGAAAACGCTTCATAGTATGTGTAACTTTATTTAGTCTTCGAAGTAATCATCATTGGCATCCAGCACCTTCTGCTAATGTGTCTCCAGCTGTTCAATGCCCTTGCAGTAGAACTTGGGGGGTTTTGACGCAAAGAAGTCTGTGAGGGCTTTGCGCAAGTCTGCTTCATTGGTGAAGGATTTCCCACGAAGATGATTATCCTGGGAGTGGAAGAGGTGGTAATCGGATGGTGCAAGGTCAGGTGAATAAGGTGGATGGCACAAAGTCTTCCACCCAAGTTGCTGTATGGTATCCCTGACCACTCGCGCAACATGCGGCCTGGCGTTGTCATGGAGGAAAAGCACACCTTTGCGATTCACCAGTGCTGGCTCCTTCTGGCGCAATGCCTGTTGCACACATTTCAATTGCTGCGAGTATAGGTCTCCAGTGACCGTTTGGCCCGTTGGTAGCAGTTCATAATTAAACATTTGATGACCTGTCCACCAGACACAAAGCATAATCTTGCGTGGGTGTATAGGCGGTCTTGCAGTGTGAGGGACAGCATCCTGATGAGACAACCAATGTCTGGAACGCTTGGGAGTTTCGTACAGAACCCACTTTTCATCACTGGTAAGCACTCGATTGAATAAAGATGCAGTATGGTGGCAAGAAACGCAGGCTGCCACTCGTTGTCCCTTGTGAACCTCCAACAGCGTTTGCGGAACCCACTTGCTCAGTTTGTACGTCTTACCTAGGTGGTGCAGGTGAAGTATAACTGTTTCATCGGAAACGTTGAACTGTCTTGCCAGTTCACCTCACGTTAGACTACTGTCCTCTTCAATGGCCGCCTTTAGGACTCTGTCATTCAAGACCTGTGGTCGTCCACTGCGAGGCTCATCATGGAGAGACAAATCTTCCGACTTGAATTTTTGAAACCAATGCCTTGCAGTACGTTCATCCACAGCACTATCCTCAAATGCTTGACATATGCGGCGACTTGATGCAGCTGCTGATAAGCCCACTTTGAAGTCGTAAAGCAAACAGAACCGAACGAGACCTCTAGACACTTCCATCCTTCTCACAGCTGTCTGGCTTATAACTGTTGGCTGGGCATGGTGTGCGTGTTTTTTATAACGTCTGATGTTCCTACTTCCGGCTGTCCGAATTTGAAAACAATTGCTACACGCATTTCGTATATATTTCAACTTCATTCAATGACTAATCAAAAAACGGACAGAATTTTTTTAGTTACCTTGTAAAAGGAGGAAATGCAACTGTGACAGTATTTCTGATTAGAAACTGGAAGGTGAACCAAAATAAAACTGAGCATACAGTATTTGAGAAAAGGAATAGAAACACAGCAGGGTGGATAAATGTTAAAGTAGGAATTTTATTAGGAAATGCTGAAGATATCTTCTGATGCATAACCAATTTCAAGAAGGCATGGGTTTAACAAAATGGTATTAACAATAAGTCTCGATTGAAACTGTACAATGTGATATTGAAACTGATATTGACATACAATTGTGCTACATGGGGATTGATTGACAAGGTACAATGAAGAAAAATTTGATTCATTCCATTAAAAAAAATTAAAACAACTTAGCTGGCAACAGATACCCCATATCATCTCTAATTCCAACCTGGACAAATGATCTAAAACATACCCAATCTCATTTTTCATCCTCTGATTACACTGGAAACTATTTAAACTTTGTTGTGATTAGATGTGCAATCTTCTCATAAAGCAATGCTATTTTATTTTGAGAAGAACAATGCAGCACAATTTTGTGGAAGACCACAACCATAATATACACATTGAACAACAACATTAAAAGAACTGTCAATAAAATTCTGTAATTGTCTGGAAAAGATTTGAAGAGCTTGGAAGGCTTACAGCACTTTCATGAGATAGTTCAGGACAGGGAGGTTTGGAGAGGACTGATAAGAGGAATTAAATAAGTTAATTGAATGAGAAATTGTGCTGATTTGCAGTGTACCTTCAAGTTGAAACAGCTCTGATGATGATGACTAAAGCAAGCCTTAGAATTATTAAGTTTAACTCAATGTGGCACAATGTCATTGTAATGAAACACCCAATGAGGAGCAAATTTACTTATTTCCCACCTTAGAATTGCTTTCCCACAGACACAATATTGCAAGCCTATCGCTACTCTATCACTACTTCAAATGGCAAATGTTCCAATAAGCTCCTTTCTTTAGTGACACCAGCTCAGACCTTTTTCAGCTAAGACCCACCCTGCTATGTATGCAAGGTTGAATCACCTTCATTTCCAATGTATTCCTTTGGTAAGAAGAGTGTTCCACTCTGAAAGTTTCTTCCCAAGAACTGCTATGTTATGGAACAGACTCCTGTGTAGATGCTTTCCTGAACACTACAATCTTAACTACTTCAAATCTAGGGTCAGTCATTATTTATCTACCATAATCTTCACTTCCTATGTCCTCCTGTTATGTTCATGTTCAGTGATCTTCTACCTTGAGTGGCTCTTGACCTTCTATTGGGTGAACTGTAATTTTAGAAATATGTACATTAGTAAATTGGTTTTGCTAGCCATCAAATTGTAGCACCTTCACACAACTGATATTTGTTCAGAATAAATGTAGAAGTTAATAATTTATTTTATTCTTTTAACAAAGATGTTACCTGCTTTGTTTTGCACTTAGGAGAACTAGACTGACTACTTGAGAATTTTAAAAATCTGTTTTCTTTTTTTACTTTGATCACTAAGGCCCTCAGTATGCTGGGTGTTGATGCTCATGTGTTTTTTTTTCTTACTTTGAAGTTAGCTTAAGTAAATATTTTTAATGAAATTATAAAACCAGAAAAATTATATATTTTGCATGTTTTATACATTCATTAAGATTATTTAAGTAACCCTCTTACTCTTACTCTTAGTAACCCAAAAAGTAATCAACTTCTATGTATGAATAATAACCATTGTATTTTCTCCAATTTGAAAATATTAAAATATGCATTTACATGAAAGCAGAAATACAAAAATGGTTAAGCACATTTACATCTCTTCATACATATAATAGAAAAGACAGCATAAAATAAAAAGCCTGTCTATTTTTCTGTTATATGACAGGAGTTGACTTTCACATTTTAAATTTAGCAGAGAAGAAATTAATTTTGAGAGCTGTTTACAAAAATATCCACAGAAAGAAAACAAATACTGATTTTTGTATTCAATTTTTTTAAAAGTCTTGCATTTGTTTAAAACATTCTTTTTGTTTCTTTTTCAGCAAAATCTATTAGGAATAAACTTGTAAATAAAATAAATATTTCAATAGAATCTTTGATTAAATTATTGCACAAAATTTTTATAAACAGATAAAGATTTTTTTGTTGGCAATATTAATTTCTAAGTCATTCAAATTGCACGTTTCTTTTTGTCTTTTTACAAATCTAGAATTTTTGTGACCATATACAGATTTCATTGAGTTGATTAGATTATTAAAAGCTTACATCAAGCACTTACTTTGCATTATTCCATTTCAACTAAAGATTTTTTTCTTTAATTATTCAAATTTGAACAGTGGTAATTCTTTAAGGATTTTTGCTTTTAAATGATTATTTTGTTTTCTTTTTAATTGTTCTAAACATTTTAATAGTGAATATTTTGCATTAGATTAATTGAAGTAGTAAAACTGACACTGGAAATAGCTTTAGATCCTGTTAATTTAAGAATTTTTTTAATTCAAATATATAATCATAATATAAATATAAATTTTATACTACTTCTGTCCCATAATAATTGTTATATTCTAGTGTATGAAATGTGTATACAAATGTAATGACTATTAAGGGACAGAAGTAGTGAATAATATTCTAATATATTTATATTATTTTTCTGATTCATAATTAGCTTAGTCTGACATAAGTCTACAAATGTAGAGCATCCAGTGAGAATTGAATACATATACAATTCTTTGTGAGACTAACTTGCTATTTATTTTTCCTGGCAAGGTTCACTACTGATTATAGTTTTATTTGCATTGTAAATCTATTATTAAACATGGGTGATGTTGGAAGATTGGCAAAATCCCTGGAAATACACAACATTGGAGTGCATTATGTTTTAATAATAAATTCATTTATAACAAAAGTAATGATTTAAAATTTATTTTTTTGTACCTTATACCATGTGTCGAATATTTGTAAGCTTTTTTCAAAAAGCAGAATGTCTGATCATTAAAATATTTTTCCTAATTAGAGTCAGGTCGATATTTGAAGTTAGAATTGTATACGATAAATTTCTTTGAGTTCATTATCAAGTAAAATATTTTATGTGACCATTTATTTATTTATTTTAAAAGAATTATATACAGACATAAAGAAAAATTGCCACATCCTGAAGGACAATACTGATTTTTTTACCTGGGTACAGTATGTGTATGCTAGTCCAGGGGTAGTAGATATTCTGATAAATTTTCAGTCCTTGTGATGCACTGTGTTTGAGCTTTACACAATGATGCATGCTGCAATAACATTCAGTGTAGTGAAAGAGCAGGTGTCATGCTATGGAGATGCACACATACTCCTTTTGTTTAATTAGAGCCATTTGAGAAGGATCAGGTTGTGGGCCTTTGAGAGGCTGGATGGTCATTTCAGAGAATTGCTGTGTTGTTGGTCATGATGCAACAGTAGGGCTTTAGGATTGGCAACAGTGATCAAATGAATATTCTTACATCCTTGTACAAGGTTCTGAATGCTTGTCAAGACCAACACATTGTAAAAGCAGCAATGGCAGATTATATGGCATCCAAATCAAAGGTTGGAGCAAATGTAGCTCCAAGAATATCAACATGAACAATTTTAAATAGTTTACTTGCAGTAGGACTATGGGCATGTGTGCCTCTAGCCAGACCTGCCACAGCTCTGTCATACATGTTTCCACTGGTGTCATGAGATGGTCAAGTGAGGGATCGAATGGTGTTCTGCAATATTTATAGAGGTTGTGGTTGATACAATTTGTTTCATCATCTCTAAGTTAACAATGCCTCCAACTACAGAAACATGAATAAACACAAACATGGATTTATAGATCAAACAATAGCAACTATTTATTGGGCAGAACACTGGTGCTGTGGAAAAGAAAAAAGATTAGTTCATTGTAGGAATGGCAAGCACTGGTCATAAATCACATGTAAACTTTTCAGGAGCATATTTAGTTTTAGTATCCAAATCTCATACTTACAAATAAATCCAATTATCTATTGGTGGTGCATTAGTTCTCATATCAAATTTTACATCTGGGAGTAGTGAGTTGAATATTACAGCACTGTTGAGCAAATGTTTTGTTCCTGCTCTGTCAATGTGGTTGCTTCTCCTCTGTCACTATACTGCTAAATAATTAAGTGCTGATTCTCCTCTGCTTATATTGGTAGAGATAGGCTTAACTTGAACACAATTTTAGATTCTTCATCTCCTGCTTTGATTGGCCAATGTTGAATTCTTAATTCTGATTTGCTGGTTTTGTTATTTTGCTGAAACTACATCCATGTGTTGTTTATGTTATGGTGTCTAAATGTATAAGTTAACTAATATCTTTAATCCTGCCTACATCTGTACATATGCGGAAAAATATATTTTAGGTTTTTGGAAGTGTGACATATTTACTAAGAAGAGCAGGTTTTGTCTTCTTGCATCTGATGTTTTTTTCCATGATACATAGACCACACTGCATCTTAGGGTGCCATAAGTGATAACTTTTATTCACCTTTGGTGTTTGTGGAGGGAAAGTTAAACTGTACTAAGTATATACAAAATATTGATCAACCTGTTCTATTGCCATTTCTGCAACAGGAGAGTGGTGTGCTGTTCCAGCAAGATAATGCCTACCCGACATGCTCTGTAAGATGTTTTGACAACTTCCCTGGCCAGCACAAACATCATACCTGTCACTCATTGAGTTTGTATTAAACATGATGGAATGGTACTTGACAGTTAGTCAGCCCACCTACAACTCCTGGTGTATTGTGCCAACAAGGGGGCATGAAATTATGTATCACAGGATAGTATTTGCTATCTGCATGATTGAATGCCTGTGAGAGTACAAGGTTATGTTAATGCCCAAGAAGAATATTGAATACTGTTGATATGCATCTTGCTTTGGAGTGCTTGTATCTATTGATCTGTTGTATATGTGGTAATTTACTGTAATCCAGCTATACTAATTGTATGTTAATTGCAATTAAATTGGAACACACATTCAGTTTTGTAGTTTTATTTTTCATCAGTATACATTGGATTATGATAAAAACTTCTCTTTGTTGTATTTTAGGGTTTGGATTAATTCTAATTTCAGCCTAGAATTTTCAGAGATTATAAGTTACTACTATAAATTCTTTAGTTAGTAATTCTTCCAATTAAATTTTAAGTTAATAATTCTTACTATTAAAAGTTTTCTCTAATTAAAAATATCTTAGGTGATTTTTGTGCATATGAAGAATATATGAATTCTATATACATTTAAAATGCAATCACAATGAATTTGGGAAGAATCAATTCAAGCTATGCTATTTCACCTTTATACATAAGTGACAATTTTTCTTGTGCATTAAAGATGTATATTTTCTTTTTAAATCTTAATCTGTAATATAAAAAAATGAGAATTTTTAAAGTATACATTGCTTTATTTTTCAGTCAAATATGCTTAATTTATAACTGAACTTGTATTCAACAAGCTGAACTTGTTCATGTTTGTGTTTTAAGATTTGACTTTATTATTAGTCCTTACTTATTTTGGTTTCAATTAAATATTTCTGTTAGAGCTTTCTTGTTATATTTCCAGAATTTTGCTTCTAAGAGCACAGGCTCATTTGGCCTTCTTATGAATAAAGTTATCTGTAGCAGTAAGAAATACATTCTAGATAGAAATTAAGAAAAAATGAAAATTTTTTTAATTTTAAATCTTAATAGGTCTAAAATGGATTGTTGAATATTTAGGGAAAAAATATTATTTATACAAAAAATACAAACATTTATTTGATTTTTTTTTTTTTTTTTTTTTTTTTTTTTTTTTTTTATTGAATGAAATTTAAAGGTCTGTGTTGATAACATTATTGTTATAATTTAAAAAAATCTCCATTTATTTATGGATCCTATTATTTTTAGTTAGCACACAATTTTTATTATAATGAAGATTGAAGAGTACTAATTAAGATTTTCCCGGGACTATTTGCTTTTTCCTTACATTTTGTTTTGTGTATGTGTAAGCAGCCGTATGAGTACAGTACAAGATCCGGGCATTTAGGTTGGAAAAGACGCATGCGCGCAGATGACAGAAACCACCAATAGAACAAATAATGGTGGCGGCATAAATCGCATAGTACCAAATGCGATCGTTAGCATCTTGGCTCAAATTGGGAAGAGAGATGCCCAGCGGTTGCCTTAGCTGATAAATCCGTGTGTTCTCTTCTCCATCGTAGGACTTTGGTGTGTTGCCGCTGCCAAGGTACGCTAGAAAATTTAATCCCAAATATACCTCCCCTCTCGTTTTGTGTATGTTGTGATTTGTTTTCTCAGTTGTAATGAAAATCCCATGATGGAGTCAGCTTATGACACTGACCCTTTCTCTGTTCATGTTGTATTGCTTCCACATTTCAAATAGACCCTAAATTTCATAAATAAATTATATAAGTATTTATCTAAAATCCCTGAACATGATAAAGTCCATTCTCTCGATGTATATGGTTGGGGAATGAGAAAAGCTATTTGTAATTTGTCTGTGGACCGATTGAAATGTGTGTGTGTGTGTGTGTTTTCAGATGATAAAATGTAGTGGCGGTGCATTATTAACAATTTGATTGTTTCTTTTTTTCCTTTCTCCTCCTTGGTGGCTGTTTTATCACAGATGGAACTCAGAGTTGGTAATAAGTACCGTCTTGGCCGAAAGATTGGCAGCGGCTCTTTCGGAGATATCTACCTTGGTAAGTAGACTTTTATATACAATAGCTGAAAAAGAAGTCTAAGTTAAAGACGAAAGATGTTTTCTGACGAATTCTCTGATCACAACTCTTTCTGTTGGTCATAAAGTGAGGGTCCATTTCTATTTAATGCTTTCCATCTCTACTTTCGATACATACGTACTACAAGTCTTTCTTTAATTTCGTTTTATTATTATTATATAGAAGTTTTATTCCACCTAATTAACATCTATAATTTATATAAGAATGACTATTTCAAAGTCGTATTGGGATTAATAAGTTTGATTTTAATTTTTATTTATTATTTTTATCGCAGAAGAATCTCATCGTCTCAATTTTTTATGTTTATTTACTTTACTATGAGTTTTTTTTTTTTTTTTTAGTTTTTAAGCCTTAAAAAATGTCTTTTTGTTGTTTATTGAATATGTTTCTTCCTTGATTTCGCAAAATTGTCACTGAAGTAAAAACTTTAATTTTAACTTTTCCTTGCTTGTTTGGATGACAATATTGAATAAATGCCAACATCGTCTATTTTTTTTTTTTTTTTCAAAATTTAAAAAAAATAGTAGGTCCTCCCTCTAAAGGGAAATTTCCTAAAGTCTAACTAAAAAGAAGTCTTTTTTTAAAATTTAGACTTTAAAAGTAAATATTTCCGTTCTGCGTTATTTATTCAATTTTTTGAAAAAAAATTAATGGATCTATAAAATAAAAACGGCAAAAGTATGTTTTAAACTTGCGAACGAATATTAAATTTGGGGACAGTCGAATTTTGAGCCGTTTTTTTTCCACGATTCATTATGAAATTCAAAATATTCATATCAATCACAATTAATTCATTAAACTTACTTTACTAGTGACTATTTATCTTTGTCTATTCTGTGACCCAAACATTTCGTCAATCCTAACTTGGATTGTCACACTCCTGACAGAATTTATTTATTTTGTTTTTTGTTTTTGTTTTTTTTATAAAAAAAGCTGAAATGAAAATCAACATGGAATTTCTCCATTCAACACTAAAATGTTGCTCGTGTATCGTACACTGTGAGGTACTAAAATAAACCATTACACACATTTCTTGTACAAATTGATAATCGATCATCGATTATTTATTAGCTCATCATGTTCTGTGGATGATAAATTTATTAGTGGGTGCCTGATTTGACGTGTCAACGACGAGAGGGTGGTGCAATGACGATGATGATGACAAAGATGGGATTATTGCAAACAATCGATTAATACAAAAATGAGATCTGCATAGATCCCCGATTTTGTGTCCACTTCTAATTTTCTGCGTGTGTCTAAATGTTACATAGTGATGGTGTCAGATGTGATAACCTCAGTGCATTTCTTCTCCTCCCTCCCAATTCTGAGCCATACCTGACTTTATCGTCGTCACTAATTATCTTCCTTTCGGTCGTCGCTGGGATATGGAGACACACACACACACACTCAAATTATATAAAATGAGTAAAAAAAACTTACTTGTACTAGGGAGTAGTCATAGTGACTTATTACTCTCGAAAGGCTTCCAAAACGGTTGCTAAGTATTATTTCATTACACAATTACTATACTTTGAAACATGACTGATTTGACATTATTGAATTCGCCTTTTTCTTTTCCTACATTGGATTTATTTGAATTTAAATCTTTTTAGTGTGTGTACTGTAAATAAATAAATTATTTTTAAGTACCACTAAAACTAAAAGCATATTCCTTAAACGAATTCTGTTTAATTTTAATTAGTATATGTATAGTACAAATAATATTTTTTAAATAAATGTGGTTTGAATCAAATAATTATATATGTATATAGTCAATGTGCGTTTGGTCCCTGGAAGCAATGCCTTTCTGTTTTTTGTTCCAACAACTTGCCTTAGCTCTTTTGTTCGGGTTTGAACATGGCGGATGCTTTCCTTCCTGTTTTTAGAGTGTTGTTTAGGATGAGGAAAATAAATAGTACTTTTTTTCTTTTTTACTTTTAGTTTTATTTATTTTTATTTTGTTGTTGCATGTCATTAGGTATACTAGCAATAAAAAAAATCCACCCCCTTTTTTTTTTTTTTTTTTTTTTTTAAACTCATTTTATTGGCCTCCATCAAAACCTTTTTATGAACATTTTTTTTTTTTTTTTTGTTTGTTAATCTGGATTCTAAATGTTTTTGTTTAAAGTAAATCTCAATATCTTTGTTCGGACTCTTTCTTTCCCTTCATCATCCTTGCACATTTTCAACTCAGTGTCTGTGTGTGCGTGCCGAAGCGGCGGTTGTAAAATTTTGGCTGTTTTATTTTTCTTTTTTCCTATGAAAAATCTGTCAAAATCACAGATTTCACGCATAAATAAACCACACAAAGTAAGATCCAATTTTCCTCACAATGGAAGAAGTTGGGGAACTGGTCTTTTTATTTTATTTTATTTTTTTATAATCTTGTTCCCTTTCTCGGTCCCTTGCTATTTTGCAAGGGACCAAGAAAGATTAAATTATTATTCTAGATAGAGAAATACTGTAAAATTCTTGGCATAAAAATCTGAATTGTAATTTTTTTATTTTTAGGTAGAAAAAAACAAACAAACGTGAAAATGTATTGATTTTACACTACAGTTTACATAATTTCAGTTACTGGAGAATATTTCCAGTTCTAAAATGTAACCTGTTAATTAACGGGTTATGGTATTTATTATTTTGCGAAATAAGTATTTGTTTTGTTTTGTTCATAGACATTCTTGTACATAGCATAGAATCGTTAAAGTGTGCCATTCTCGAAAAATTGTAAATTAGGTATGTATTGTAAATTAAATACGATAATCTTTGTGACGATTTTATTTGGTAGGGTAAGTTAAAAATGTTTAAGGAAGGTAGTTGAAGTTGCTTATTGTGAGTTATATACTCAATTTGATGAAATAATTGTAGCATTTAAAAGAAATTCCACTTAAAGCGAGCTTCCACACCTGTTTTTTTTTTTTTGTTTTTTTTTTAATTTTAAACTTATTTGTATGTAATGCATTTCAAAATAATACATTTTTAAATTAAATTTCTCATCTATTCAAGCCTCTCATCTTTTTTATTTAGTTCATATCAGAATCAATAATCCTAGCAATTCTTCTCTAATCTAAATATTTTCTGAATAGTTTCAGTTGCTTAATGGTTAGATTTTTCTTTTTCATTAAACATGTTTCTTTCCTTTTTTTTTTTTTTTTTTTTTTTTTTTTAAATCATTTACATTTTGAAGTTGAACTCTTTCCAATACTAAAAGAGGACTCGTCGTTGTTGAATATTAAAATTATTGCTTATAAAGTGGAATATATTCAAGAGATTTTTAGTTCAGAAATGTTTATCAAACTGCTGTATCCATCTGCTAAGAAAATTTTCAAAATCTATAATGCCTGTTACTCGGTTTAAAACATAAATGATAAGAGAATTATCATCTCTAATAATAATTTTTTTTTTTAAATAGTTTATTGAATCATTATACAAATGATAGAAATTTTTCTCTTGTGTATAACAAATTGGGCATTAAATGGATTCTATTATTAACACTATAATTAAACATTTAGTTATTCAACTATTTGTCACATTCTCATGGCTTTCCTTTAAGACAGAACTTGTCTTACTGCTTTCTTAGTATTTTTCTGTAAGATTAGTTAAATTTTAGACTTGCTGTTGATACCTTAGAGAAAGATCAATTTCATCAGTTGTAGCGATGACTAATATTACCAGAATATGGGACTGATCATTTTTTTTTTTTAATACTAATAACTAGTTATTAGTTTTTTTTTTTATACTGCCTTCTTATCACAGGTACTTAAGTTCTCTTCCTATTTAATGTTTTTTTTTAAACAATACCTTACCTGGCCCTGTTCTGCAGGATGTAAATATTATCCTAATTTCTTTTTATGATAGCAAATGCTGCATCATTTCCTGTATTTAGTAGCAAGCCTTCAAAAATCTTAATATAAGACTTTACTTTAAATGATCAATTATATGGAGTTATGTTTCATATTTAGCCCAGATATACTGAATAATTTTTAATTTACAGTAATAATTTAATTATATATATGATTTAATATTTTATTTTATTTCCATGTCGATTGGAATCTTGTACTTTTTCTCATTGTACTAATCAAGGTTTTTAAATGAAAAATAGCATACAAAACACTCTTATTGAAGTGCCCATGGCTGATATTTTTCTTGTACTAAGAATGTATGTACTTATGAGAGATCCTAGTTAGTTATAAAGTAAGTGTTTAATGTTATTTTGCAACATTGCATAGTCGGTAACATTGCTAAATTCATCTTTCATTTGACTGGTTGAGAAGCATTTATAATTGTCAATATCTACTTTTTAAATAGGCAAATACAAACAGTTGAATAATGCTACCAAATTTGATTCAGTCATTTATTTTAGAAGATGAGTAATTGATCATCCCTTGTCATGTTTATTTAAAACTTACCTTTTTATGTAACTCATATCATGAGTAGGATTTATTAAATGTTTTGATGCACTCTAATGAATATATTGATTAAACATTGAATTTTGCAATTTGTTTGAAAAGTACTCTTTCTGTATGTTGCTTATTAAAGAGAGGGATTCAGTGGTTAGGAATTAATGAAAGTGTCACTGATAGAATAAAGTTGTGTGTTAAATTGACTGTCTTACTGAAATAAAATTTTGTTGGCATTATTTTTTTTTCTCTTGCATGTTTGATTATATTTCAACTGGGGATATAATGTGAAAAAATATATCCAAGGAATTTCAACTTTTGAATATCAGTCTCTGTATAACTGCTTGAAATTGTTAGTTTATTGCTTAAAAAAATGTTCACGTCTTTTGTGAATTGTATTTCTGTTGAGGAAAAAAAAATGATAAAGTGATCAGGATAGATTCCTGTTTTTAATAAATAGTCTTAAAAACAAGTAAATGTGCTATTAATGTATTTACATAAAAATTTTCCCCTTCAATTTGCTTTGAACTAAAATTAAATGAGACAATTGCATTAGATTAAGCCAGGTGTGTACAAAGTTAAATTAATGTTAAAAAATATTCATTAAAATTGAATTCATTTGTATCCAGAAGGTATTGGAATTTCTTTTGACCAGATTCATATTTTCATATGTGTTGTAAGTAGTTACTTTTATGGTCACAGAATTTTAATTTTCTAATTGCTATTTGCAACAGATAAGTTATGATTGTTATTCAAGAATTGCCTGAAGATCAATGAAAAAAAAAAATCAATTTTTTCCATAAATAAGATATTCAAGGACAAACATTATATAAACTAGATTCTCTGTCACTTTTTGTTAAAGTGTTAAAAGATTTTGTTTTTGTAACTATGTATTGTCAGTAAGAAAGACTTGAGTAAATAACGATGTTGATGAATAATAAAAGGAAGTGTGGTTGATACATAAAAAAAAAAAAAACTTCAATTTTTTTTTTTCTTTCTCTCAAATTAGATGCCTCATGACAAACTTTGTGTTAAATATTTTTTATCACATTGCACCTAATCTAGTCTGTTCTATTAATTTTTAATGATTATGGTTCGAGATCTATCATGCAAACATTTTAATAGCTGATCAAACTGATATGTTTAAGTCAGTCATTATCTTCTGTCCTTTTATTGTTCTCACCTCTTAATATTTTTCTCATTATTTCACACTCAAAAACTGCCTGTTTGTTAGTGGCTCTGTTGCCTTACTTGCAGTGAAATGATTTTAGAAAAAAAAGAAAAGTATTGTGCTCTAAATACTGCTTCAATTATTTTAAAAGCTCTGCTGGCTTTTTGTTTATATTAGCTCGAATTTTTATGCATTAAAACATGGTATAGTTCCAAAATGGTCTTTCCCAAATATTAATTTGACAAAAAATAAAAAGTTGGCCTTTGTAAAGGGGCATTGAAAAGTTCTCAGCCTCTTTACAACTTCACAAAATCTAACCAAATCACCAAATGTTAGAATTTCTTTTGGAATTCCTCCTTAGTATGACTGGGAACTTTTCAACACTTTTTCATATATGGTGTCAGTTGATGGTTAATATCATTTGCACTCATAGAAAATAAGTGACTGAAACATCATAAACCAATTTTATATTAATGCAAAAAGTAAGTTAAATTTCAACCCTTAAAGTAACTAAAAAAGATGATCAAAATAAAATGAATATGTAATGGAATAGAATAAGGTCTAATGTAAATCAAATTAGACTAACACCAGATTGAATTAAATTAAATTTAAAATTTAACAAGCAAACTGTAAATTTGTTAGAGAGGCAGTGGTTTATAAGTTGATTATTCCTCACCTCTCCTGACATGGGGAGGGATTAAAAGGAAAGGAAAGTGAGGAAAAGAAAAGTAGAGATTGCTATGAATCCCAATAAAATAAAAGAAAAACTGAAAAATTTAAATATGCAGCAAACTTATCAAACTTCAGTCTTACATTGTGTAAGCCTTAGCATCCATTGCCAATTTTTCAGAATAAGATATTAATTTATCAATCAATTTTTTAAAATAAAAATAAACCAGGTTAACAGTTATTTGTATATATTATGTATATCCTAAGTATAATTGCTTTGATTCCAATTAAAAACCTTAAATTTTATTTTATATTTTTTTTTTATATGCCATTTCAATCAGATGATTGTTCAATCTAGTAAGATGGTTAAAAGTGGGAATAGTTTAACAGACTAGAGTTACTGCTTTACAGGGAAATTATTTTGCAACATCGTTAGGAGTGAACCTTCTAGGCTGAAACTAGTCATATAGTTTAAGTATATCTAACCTATTGTGGGTACCAAATGTATATTTCAGCATGACTTTGTGGGGAAGAGAGGAAATATAGTGAGGAGAAGAAAATAAAAAGCTGTCCAAAGGTACAGATAGAGGAAGAATGAAAAGAGGAAAGCAGATGAAAGTTGCAATAATCTGCTTATAGTATTATTATACAATTGTTTTTTCTTGTACTCTAATCAGAAAACAAATGATTTGTCTTTTGCTCAAGCTTAAAAAACAAAGTAGCTTGATGAATTCTTTCAATACTCTAGCTTACAATGAGTATTAATATAACATTTAAATAATGAAGAAGAGACTTGAAGTGACAAACTAACATAGATGTAGCATGAGACAAATTTTAATGTCTCGGGATGTAGTCTAGTTCTTATTTTTAGTACTGCTCAGTTATTACTTGCCTGTTTCTACTGAGTCTGTAGGACAATGGCCTAGTGGTTAAAGCGTTGGTTAATGAATTTGGTGACATAGTGGTTGTGAGTTCAATTTCTGGGTTAAGAAGTGTGTATTTGGACTCTATGGAAAAGAGTGAGCAGTAACTGAGTGCTAAAAAATAAGAACTAGACAATATTCCTAAACCTGTGCAGTGTAACAAGAGCAGTTTACCCCTGTAGATTAAATAAAGGGTTTAGTTCAGAATTTCCTGTAGGTTACCCAGATCAATATATACCCGAGAAAGGTTGGTGAGCACTACAGCCAAAATGTTGTGATAACAACAACAAAGATAAGGACAATAGTCTTAATATAAATAAGTGTAAATAATAACTCCTCATCTCAGAAATTCAGATAGGAATTATCAAGAAACTCTTGTTGATATTCAGAAAGTGACAACTGTGTGCGTGTGCACACAATGTTTATTTGAGCAGCAACTTTCCTTTCAAATGTTTCGTTGACTATGACAGACAAGTAAAATTTGAATTTATTATTTAATTTTTCTAATATTCTTTTTTCCATTTGATGAAGGTAAGGGTGCGCAAAAATTGTCTGATGTGTCTATTGTTCCACGTGCTTTTGACCACTTACTTCTTTAGCCATTTCAAGTGGTTTGTTATTCTTTCAAGAAAGAAATATTTGGAAAGTTTAACATTCACAGATTAAAGACAAGAGAAGCAGAGAAAAATTACTAGTATCCTACTTGACAAATTTGAGAGAATGGCTGGAGAGAGACCAGTACCACAAAAAAAGGTCATAAAAGAGCAAGCATTACCAAGAGCAATAAATGCAGGAAGTTATGTGCATCCACATTCTGGAGGGACATAATGCAGAAACTTTGATGTTTACAAAATGTTTTTAATATTTTCTATCCTGAATATGTCGTAGGTGATGGAACATTGCAATATGAAAATGTTAAACATAAAAGGAGTTTCTAAAATTTTTCTCTGAATGTTGCCATGACTTTCATTTGATGTCTCGCACTTTCTCAGGTATCCACAAAGTGATCATTTGGGCTGATTTATTTTTCTCTCTCTTGAGGTCATACAAGATAAATTCTTTTTTTCATTTTGTTAAGCTACTGTGTCAGAGCCCCTATAAATATTAACATTCCAAATAAAATGTTTCATTTTACAAACAAATTTTGTTTTGGAGAATTACTTTCTTTTAAAAATTAATTAATTACTCAATAAAATATTGTATTTTTGTTTATGGTAGGTACTTTTTTTTTTTTCCCCTTGTGTTAGAAGTTAAACTTTAAATTTAAAAAAAAAATGATATATAATGGGTTTTAATTTTGTAATCTTTGTTAGTTTAAAGAAAATCTGATTTAAACTTCACCTTCTTTTGATAGCTATTAAGAATCAAGTTCAAGATAAGAATGCCATTCTCTTTTAAAATCTCATTGTGAGACTTTGTCAATTGATTTAATTACTGTATTTTTAGTAATGTTTTTGTGTTTTAGTTAATTGATAATGGCTAAACTAAAAATTCTTCTACAGGTACCGATATATCCAATGGTGAGGAGGTTGCAATTAAGTTAGAATGTGTAAAAACCAAGCACCCTCAGCTTCACATCGAAAGTAAAATCTACCGAATGATGCAAGGTGGAGGTAAGTTTATTATTTCTCTTATTTTATATATTAAAATGCTTGTTTTCAATATGCCTATAAAATTTAAACTGTTAACTATAAAGTACCTCCACAAAATCAGTAAAACAAATTGTGTACCATGATTTTTGTTTATAAACATACACCTTTGAAGATTTTTCTTGATTGCTTATATCTGCTCACAACATATACCTTGTTGTAAACATTGACAACATATTATGAAATGGATTAAGTTCAACAATTACCTTAATATATTTTCCATTTATACGTTATTTTTATAAATATAAATTTTCTTTATAGAAACATTCAGGCTGGTACTATTTAATTTAAAAAAGAAATAGAGCATTTACTTAAATAAATTTGTATAAATGAAAAAAAAAATATATATATATTTTTTTTTTTTTCTTCTCATTTTTTAATGGAATTAAGAATATTACATGATTATAGTCTGCTTTCAGCTTCATATCAATAATAGAGAAACTGACCTTGGAAGGTTAAGGATATTGCAGCACTTATTCTGAAGGTTCTTTGAGTTCAGAATCTAACTATGATATTAATTTTCCTAATTTTTGGCAAAATAGCATAGCCATTTCATAGGTTTTATATAAATTGGTCAATATATGTACTATATGGTATGTGGATAGTGTGCATGCCAAAATATAGCATTCAAAGCCTGCTTATTTTTAATTTGAGTTATTGTTTTATGATAGTAGATATAAAGTACACCATGAAAAAGATTACCCATATTGAAAATGAGCTTTAGTTATTGCAATAACATGCATTCTTTTACAATGTCTGCTTTAAAAAAATTTTTTAATTTATTGCATTGATATGACAAAATCTGAAATCTTGGCCATCTATGAAGAATAGTTTTTGTTGTCATAACTAATAATCCATTTTAAAAATTCACTTTATCCTCATACTTTTTATCTTTTTAGTTGGGATTTGTTTGCCAAAGTTGCTGACAAAAACTTGATACTGTAGTTGAAGGATTGTAATAATTATACATCTCTTGATAAACTTTGAAGTGAATGTTTTGATTGCTTTTATTTTTTTTTTCTTGTAGTTGGCATTCCGACCATCAAATGGTGTGGTGCTGAGGGAGATTACAATGTGATGGTGATGGAACTTCTAGGCCCAAGTCTGGAGGACCTCTTCAATTTCTGCTCAAGAAAATTCAGCCTCAAAACTGTACTGTTGCTTGCAGATCAACTGGTAAGTCAGTCTCTATCAACTGATATTCATTTCTATTTTCTAAGTTTGTTTTTTTTTTTTTTTTTAACACATTAATGTTCACTGTCCCGAAGCCTGGATGTTAGGCATTCAGTGGTTGTAAGTAGAAATCTATAATTTATAACAGGTATTTTATTAGTCTTTCTTTTTTCTTTAATCTATAATTAATACCAAATTTTATGATGGACATTATTAATAGGCTAAACATTATAAAATCTTAATTTATTTTTAAATATTTTAATTAAACCTTTTTTTTCTTATACATTTGCAATTAATACAGGTAATTTTTCATAAACATGTTTGTCAGCGTGCGCTCTCTCTCTCTCATATATATATATATATATATATATATATATATATATATATATATATATATGTATATATGTATGCAGGTATGCAGTGAAATAGGAAAGAACACGTTAGTTAGATAATCCGGTGTTCCTTAATATTTAGCTTTATTTTCAAAAGGACAGTGCTCCATACAGAAGTAGAGCTTATATTATAATAATATTTTTAGTTTTTAAAAATATGATTCCTCCGCTACATAAGAGTTCTCATGTTTCAAAAGCGAGAGCCGAGACCCCTAACATAATTTTTTAAGTTATGAAGAGTTAAGGCGTCTGGACCCGCTTCCTTGTCAAGCGAGAATTTGGGAATAAGCTATCTTTTGGTTAGCTGGTGTTTATTACTACGGTATCATTTGGAACATTTGTTGCTATGGAAACGGCTAGTTTCGGCCGTTGAAGTTTGGTGGTTTAAGGGGCTAAGAATTAAGAATTAATTTTTATCTACAGGCCAGTCCCTTTCTAAAGAAGCGTATCAAGTTACAATGTCCAGAGTGTTTTTGGCTTATGCTAGTCAGACGGCGTCTTTTTTATTTATGGGTTTGCCTTTAGTCGTTGAGTGACTAGAAGGTTATGTTTCATTATTATCTATTTGATCTGTTTGTTTATTTGTTTATTTACATGGCTTTTTTTATCAAAGGGTTTTTCTCAATAATTATTGGGCTGAGTTTTTTAAGGCTTTTAAATTATGGATTTAATTTGTTTAAATCTATTTATTAATTATTTAATGCGAAAATCATTTGATGACGACAGAACACCGTTAACTCATGTCTATGGTTTAGTAACTTTTCACTATTTAGACATCTAATTATGTGCAGTTTTTCGTGTAGGCACAGAGGGCATGGGTCATCCCAGGTTTTACATGTTCTAGTTCTATTTATAAATAGAACTAGAACATGTAAAACCTGGGATGACCCATGCCCTCTGTGCCTACACGAAAAACTGCACATAATTAGATGTCTAAATAGTGAAAAGTTACTAAACCATAGACATGAGTTAACGGTGTTCTGTCGTCATCAAATGATTTTCGCATTAAATAATTAATAAATAGATTTAAACAAATTAAATCCATAATTTAAAAGCCTTAAAAAACTCAGCCCAATAATTATTGAGAAAAACCCTTTGATAAAAAAAGCCATGTAAATAAACAAATAAACAAACAGATCAAATAGATAATAATGAAACATAACCTTCTAGTCACTCAACGACTAAAGGCAAACCCATAAATAAAAAAGACGCCGTCTGACTAGCATAAGCCAAAAACACTCTGGACATTGTAACTTGATACGCTTCTTTAGAAAGGGACTGGCCTGTAGATAAAAATTAATTCTTAATTCTTAGCCCCTTAAACCACCAAACTTCAACGGCCGAAACTAGCCGTTTCCATAGCAACAAATGTTCCAAATGATACCGTAGTAATAAACACCAGCTAACCAAAAGATAGCTTATTCCCAAATTCTCGCTTGACAAGGAAGCGGGTCCAGACGCCTTAACTCTTCATAACTTAAAAAATTATGTTAGGGGTCTCGGCTCTCGCTTTTGAAACATGAGAACTCTTATGTAGCGGAGGAATCATATTTTTAAAAACTAAAAATATTATTATAATTATTATATATATATATATATATATATAATCTCAGACATGTTTCCCTTTTCTTTGTTATTGTTAATTTGTGATGATTTTGGAAGTTGAGTAAGTTAAATGTTTTCAATAAGGTTTTTCTTATTACCAAAAGAAAAAAAAGTGGTAATATCATATTTCATTTGCAATTTTGACCAAATTGTATTTAATATTTTTAGTTTCTAATCCTATATTTTTCATGTTTAACTTTAGGTGAAATCATAATTTTTTTTATTCTGTCAATGATTATTATTGGAAAATGTTCTTAGTTGTTACTGCCAATTCTCAACTTATTTGACAATTATGATTATAGTTTCCAGCTTGTAACTTTTTTTTTTTTTTTTTTTTTTTTTTTTGGACATTTTGTTTTACCATTTTGCTTCAATTCATCTAACATGTTTTTCTTTTTGTATTCATTATAGATCAGTCGGATTGAATATATTCACTCAAAAAATTTCATCCATCGAGATGTGAAACCTGATAATTTTCTTATGGGATTAGGCAAAAAAGGAAATTTAGTTTATATTATTGACTTTGGACTTGCAAAAAAGTACAGAGATGCAAGGACACATCAACATATTCCTTATCGAGAAAATAAAAATCTTACTGGGACTGCAAGATATGCTAGTATAAACACTCATCTAGGAATAGGTGAGTGTTGTTGTTTTTTTTTTTTTCCTTCTCTCTCAAGTTGTATATTAATGTTTAAATGAGTGCCCAAATTTGTTGCTTCTTTATCCAATGTATTTGTCTTACATGAAGACTCTTTGCGGTATTTAACATTTGACTCATTTTATTTTTTTGCTTTATCCTTGTAAATGGAATTCAAGTTGTACTAGAAATTATAGAAATTGATTTTCATTGTTTGAATTTTATTGGCCTAATGATAGCTTCAGATTGTAAAGGATATGGAGGATAAGATAATTTATGACTAGAAACAACCCATTCTAACACTAATAAAGAAAAAAATTGTTGGGTGTGGGAGAATTCTTGATTGGTAGTGCTCTTGCTAACTTACTTTTCATCTAAATGTAATTATATATAAATCCTAGCATAAATCTTTTAAACCAAACTAAAAGTATTTCATTGTCTTATTTATTTTACTTGGTTATCATTTTTGTGCCACCTTTATGAAAAATAGATTCAGTATTTATCTGGTAGCTTAAGTTATTGGTGCAGAATGATTTTGGCATATTTTGAGTCTGTTTACTTTGCACTAATGACCTTTGGAAAGACCTGAATCTATTTCTGTTCCACCTCCCCCACTCCAAGGTTATAGTTTAATTAGCAGAGTAGATTGGACTCTCTAGCCTTGGGTGGCAGCTACTCTAGATAAAGAGCAATTCTGAATTCAAGAATGGAGAGTACAAGACGAAATCACTCAACTATCTTTTCCAAGAAGCCCTGGCAATTCCCAGATAATAAAAGAAATGGAATCTCTGGGAAGCCATGATCACCTATATCTTGGAAGGGCATGGGATTTTTTTAGAAAAACAAAAAAAAATTTGATAAGAATGAAAGAATGGTTTGTAAAAGATTTGAATGCAATATTACTCTTAATTTTGCTTTTCAAACTTACCTCTGTAGTTTTATAATCTCTTCACAAATGTAGCCATTGTGTACTAGTATGTCAATTATTTATCACTTGCCTTTTTTTGTAAATTCTGATTTGATAACTGGTTTTTGAATTTAAATCATATATATATATATATATATATACTCTTATTCATTTATTAGTCTCCTGGATCCTCATAAGTTATTTATTTAATCCACTTGAAAAACGAGCATTTGGTATGAGTTTACCATTTGATAACAGTTTTATGGAAACTAGGTTACATTCTAAGCTCTATAGTGGTCAACCACTATAGAGCTTAGAATGTACTTAAACAGAAACCAAACCAAACATCCTAAGCTAACTTTCTGGTTTAATATATTTACTTTGGAACTAACTGAAATAGATCTGCAGATAAACTCCAAATTCTTTCTATCTTGGTAGTTATCCAGTTTAACCATACCTGCTTGATATGGCCACTGTGATTTGCATGCTTACATTCATCTTTTTAAAAAAAAATCAATATTTTTTTTAAGTTATTAATTTCAATCATTTATTTGTATGAATGCAGAGCTGAACATTACTCTCTAGAGTTGGGTAGTTTGGAAATTTTGGTTTTGATATTGATTTTTTTTTTTTTTACTTGATACCTTGGTTTCCAGTTCAGTTTTGGTTTTTAATTTAGTATTTTTTCTTTCTAAGGAAGCCATTCATTCTCTTGTGTGATGATGATTAGTTATTATTCAATGTTTAGTTTTTTCAATAATGATTGGGTCAACTTTGTGACTCGATCATTCTCTATGATGCTATGAATCATAGATTTTAAGGAGTTGACTGTTGAAATCAATCTTCTATGATTTGTTTGAAACAGTTAACTCTTTATAAAACAGTGACCAAAGATTTGTGAAAGATTTCTGAAGAATAAAACTTTAAATCTCCATTCTGTCTAATTCTTTAACCCCTCAGAAACTAAAATATAACTCAAAAGTGCAAGAAATTAACAACTGTAAAATTTATGTGGATAAACAAAATAATTTAACAAACAAAAGCAGTTTCTAAGTAATTTTAACCTTTACCACACTGCAGGTGACAATAGTCGCCATAGAATTCTCTCCCTTACTACTATCAACAACTTCTGTCACCTGACAGTTGCTATGAATAAACATTTGTCAACTGTTATTTCCGGTATTTTAAGCTGGAAATCGCCTACTACTGCTTTGGAAGAAGGCTAAACTTCCATTTTCCAATGCCATTTTGAATTCTTCTAGACTCTACATGAGGTGTAACATCAATTAAACTCACATTAATTTTTTCAATTTTTTTTTTTTGTAAACAAAAATGGCTGCATCAATATCCAACAAAGCTTTTATTCAGTTTTTCTTTAACACGCCAATAATGATTTTGAAGACTTTACTAGATATCCCCTACTGACGTGGAGGAAAGTGATGATGACCACTAGCAGCTACTAGCATTCATGCCTGAGTAATTTTATGGATGCTACTGACAACCATTGATATATGAAGGTGAATTATGTACATTATTTACATTATTCGGACTATTGTCCTCATCTTTGTTGCCATATTTATTACAACGTTTCAGCCGTTGTATGCTCCGGCCTTCTTCAGGTGGTTGGAATGTCGAACTGAACCCTTTATTTCGCTCACTGAGGTAGACTGTTCTAGTTCCACGTGCCATGTTTAATGGATGTCAGTTATCTCCTGTTAATTTCCCTCTGAAAGTTCTCCACTGCCTTAACCAGGTATTGAACTCACACTCTTTGGGTCCTGTCACTGGATCTAACCAACGCCTTTATCCACTGTGCAATGTGTCCTTGACGAACTATAACCGTCTACTCCAGCGAGCAAAATAAAAGGTTCAGTTCGACATTCCAACCACCTGAAGAAGGCCGGAGTGTACAACGGCCGAAATGTTGTGATAAACATGGCAACAAAGATGAGGACAATAGTCCGAATTCCGAATAATGTAAATAATGTACATAATACCTCATCTCAGAAATATAGACAGACATTGATGGTGAATTATTTTGTCTATTTATAAATGACAAAATAATAACTTTATTCAACAACGAGACAAATAATTATGAGTTCAGTGAAAAAGCGAACAAATGCTAGTGTCTTCTTGTATGGAAACACGGAACTGATCACTTTTTTTTTTTTTTTTTTTTTTTTAATGAAATGAAAGCCTTTTTAGCAATTTTTGTTTCTTATTGCACCCCCAAAACTCCACAAGGAGTAATAAGTTAAAGTACGTTGAATTATCTATGTATTTTTTAATGTATTTGTTTTTTATTTTGCATTCCATGTCAAAACATGCATACAAAATGTAATGCATTACATAATGCATTGCATCAAAATATTACTCATTCATTCTTTTATTAATGCACAAAATTTAAAATCTATATGCACAATACAAAGAAAGTTATAACATTTTTAAAACAGTTGGTGTTCATGTGTTTGCGCCCTCAAAAAAAAAAAAAAAATGCAGTGGCAGGGGGAACAATTCTAGAAAGAAATTAGTGTGGTAATGGTTAATTTAGTACAAATTGACCACACACACACACCTGTCCAAGTGAGATAACTCCAGACTTACTAACTGCTAATTACAGGGATCATTTCCTTGAGTTTTAAGAAAATAGGTTCTCTGCTTATTTCACTTTTTTTCTGCATTTTCTTTCAGTCATCTATAGTTGAATACTATTGACATTACTTAAATAATTTTCTTAATGAAAATTAGTGTTTGCAAATATCAATTCTATAAATAGTAGGGGCCACCAAGGGCTGCTTTTAAGTGAGTAGATAGTAAATTTAACATTTTATTTCAGTTTCCTTGTGCTCAATTAGGTTACAATAAACTGTTTTGGCTTAATGAGCTTTATTTCTTTGTAACAAAAAATCTGAAACTTTCTGTCTGTATTTTGATACATAGAATCTGAAATTTTAAAAAAATCCATTATACTTTTAATATCAGATCTTCAACTAACTACTGAAAGAGAAATCTAGACGTCACTTCCGTAGTTAACCACATTCTAAATGAACAGGAGGCATGGTGGAGTAATGGATATTTACGTGCTAATATCTTTGGGAAAAGTATGAATCTATCTCTTTCAATCTTCCCAGCTATGAGTAAATAGCAAGACAGATTGGGTCTTTAGCCTTGGTTGTCAGACAGTCTGGGAGAGGGGAAAACTTTGAATTTAAACTGGTCTGGAACTACTTGGATTGCATTATCCTAAAGTGTGTATACATGTGGCAGGGCTACTTGTGAACCCAAATTTCCACTGAAACTCTTATGAATTTGCATGTCCTTCAGGATGTGGCAGATTCATTTGGCAGGGCTGGCTCAACCAATTCTGAGTGAATGCTGCAACAAGTACAAATATTCTAAAGGAATCTACTAATAGAAAATAGCAATCCTGCATTCCCTTCTGGGGCTAATGTGCTGATAATGAAGGAGGCTATGCTGATAACTTAGGTATTCATAGTCAGGATTAGAATAATCTTGAACAAAAAATCAATTAACATCCTCTACCATGTACTCTAAGAAATAAGACCCAAAATAAACCTTTCTAAAGCAGAGACTATGATCTGAACTTGGAATGAAAGTGATGACACTTACCTTAAATCCATCATAAAAATTCAGTATGTTAATTAGTAAATACTAAACTTTTAAAATACCTCTGTATGAATTGGTTATAACAAATTTATTATAGGACCTAAGGAAATTGAATAGGCTGCAAGAGGTAGGTTTTCTCAACACCATAAGTTACTACAGAATCAAAACATTAACTTAAAAACTAGTTATTTTCTTAAATAGCCTTGTCAGATCAAGACTTTCATATGGTTGTCATGCCTGATCCCAAACTTATTCAGAAATATCCAAATTGTCAGCTGTATACAACTAATTTCTCAGATCAATGGTTAAAAATGGCTTTGAGCAAATGAAACCTGTAGGTCTTCATGAAGACCATTCTTCTTCAAATGTTGTTGACTGGCACTACAGAAACACAAAGAACTGTATTAAATAACAAGTTGTGTTACTTGAGAACCTGCAGCAACAGCTAAAATGGATAGCACAAGTTTCTCAAAGTGAAAATAATGACTTAATCAAAATGCTGATGTTCCACTATTCAGTGTAGCGATACTCCAGTGCAAGCAGGTATTATGCCACAGATGCAGAACTATTTTATTAGAGTGTGTCATTTAAGATGGGTTACATTGAGCTGAATGTTCAGTTCAGAGAATTACTGAACATGTTTCATGTGTCACATTGGTGAGTCTTCAATGTTGGCAGCAATGCTCAAAAAACATTCTTGCATCTATAGACCAGGTTCTGGATGATCATGTAGGAAAAAAACGTTTGCCAAGACTGACCTACTGTAAGGGCAGCAGTGACAAACCTCATGGTATTCACAGTACAGATCACAGTAAATGTGGGCTTCAGAAATATCAGTAGTTCTTTGAGAATTATTTACTTGGAGCAGGACTATAGATACATATACCTCTAGGTAAACTTCCACCTGTGTTCAGTGATGAGAACAGATTCTCTCATATAATCACTTACATGTGCAACATAGATCTGGAAAGTGATGTCTAGGGTGTATTCAACCACAAAACACAGGTCTAATCTTTGTATTGTATACAGGGTTCATACAGGTCCTGGAAATCTTGAAAAACCCTGGAAAATTAACAGGGGTTTTTCCCAAGGCTTGAAAAGTCATGGAAAAACAGCAGTAGCCCAAAAGCTGTTTGAAAAGACTTCGAATTTTTGTGAAAGTCAAAATGTCAAATCCCAGAAATCTGGCTTTTTTTTTTCACAAGCTAAAATTGTCCTTTAAGGAAAAAATGTTTTTTCATCATCAGTAATATTTGGCAATTATACCAAACTTGGCCACTGTTGGGATGCTGGGAATGTGCCCGTCACTAAGGCACTTCTCTGCAGTGCTACCAATGCTAGAACAGCATACAACCAATACCTTGGGGTAGGAAGAAAAAAGGCAGGACGAAGCAGCTGGGAAAAATGGAAATCCATGCTTATAGAAATTGAAAAACTGAAGATAAAAAAACACAAGCTTGAAAGTTGCACACAAGATTTGCTCAAGTTAGCTGATAGCTATGCAGAGAAAGCTGAGCAGACTCGGAACTTCACACTTATTGCAAAGTTCAATGCCATACAAAGATCTGCAAAGTAAAAATCCATTGTGATATCAAAATTGGAAGAGGAACTGAATGCTAAACTAGATGAACTGAAAAAATGTCAACATAATTGTGTTCTGTGCCATGAGTAGCAGAGTTAACTAAAATGTGTAGTGTTTTTGTAAAAATTTCTGTTTCATTAAAACCATTATACTTCACAGGAAATGTTGCAGCAGTCAAGAATTTTTGTGCCATTCACAAACTAGAAGTAGTCTAGAGAGCTGAAATGTGTAGCAGTAAGAATTAAAAAATTAAAGAATTAAAAATTCAAACTTTTCAAGTATAGTAGAACTCCAAACTTTAGAATGCTACACAAAATGTGTAACACAATCAGGTATGTATTCAGTTGTTTTAGCCTTCAACACTTGGATTTCTTCACTGCTTTTAACTGATCCATCCATGTGACATGAATTATTGGAACCGACTGTAGCTTTTCTTTGAATATCTCATCTTTCAAACTATTAAAAGATAAATCACCGTTTGTTTTTGAAATCGATGACCATTCAGTGTGTGTATGTGGTGAGGGGATCCCTATGTATATCAATGGTGCAAAAGGTTTGAAATAATCCCTCACAGAATACTGTTTGCCATTTGTATGATTCTATACATATGAGAGTACAGGACTGAATTAATGTTGAAAGAGCATATACAGTGTATTAATATAGGGGTCTGAGTACTATTGATATACCCTTTATTTTAGAATCTGTGAACATATTGATCTGTAGATGTGATCATTTACTGTAATCTGCTTATATTTCCTATAAGTTTAATCTTGAGTTAATTGAAATGCATATTCAAGGTCTTCCACCAGTGTACAAAATGTTTTCTGTAAAGGAACTAAACTAAAACACTATAAGTAATGACTAACCTTGGTTTTGACTTCTCTGTTTATTGTTCTTTATTATTATTATTATTCTATTATTCTTTTTATTACTTTTGACATAATTTATGCCTGTGTCACTTGATAATTAAATTTTGCCATCATCCAAGGCATTTTCACAACTTTTGATTAAATTTATAGTGAGAAGTACGTAATTATACATCAGAGAGCTTATGGTCAATGTCTGTTTGTTAGAAAATGCAAATCTGTGGCATTGATTTCTTATAAACAAAATAGAAATTATCTGTGTATGAGTGCAAAGGCTTTTAGTTTGTAAACTCTTATGTGCATAATGCCAATACATTTTCCCCACATTAAAATACTTTTGATTATTCTAATCAAAAGGAAAGTAATTGAAATAATGTTTTATCTGAAAATTTGATTATATTTTTGTTGTGGATTTTACATCCATGAAATCGCTAAAAATATGACATAGCATGATGATGAAAAAGACGCCAAACTTGACTAAAACAAAATTTTATCGTCTAAATGCTTATGTTATCATGAAGAGGAAAGACCAAAGTTTTTTTCATTATTTTTAAAAAATTTCCTTCTTTTTAGAACATTCTAAATTTTGATTAAAAAACATTGTTTATCTTTGTATCACCGTCACTAGTAAAATAACATATACAATTTTTAGCACGTTTTTTTTTGTATGACACCCATTATTTTTGGAAATCTTGCAAAAATAAAAATAATTGTCGGATGTTAATGAAACTTTCAGAAAGTATTCACAGATGATGGAAATTATTATAAATATGTTTTTTTTTTTATTATAGTCATGGCAGAAATATTTTTTTTATTATATTTCTTACCCCCCCCCAACTAATTTTATGAAAACTCTAGAAATTCACTCGCATCGGGTTTAGTGATTACAATAGTTAAAAGCACAAAGCTTTGAAGAATGCAAATCATGTTTTTTTTTTTTTTTTTTTTTTTTTTTAATTGGACCCATTGTACCTGAAAATCAGCTCTGAATTGTAACATACAAAACTCAATAAAACAAATATATTATTTAATTTCAAATGCTTTTATTTGCTTTTAGTTGTTTTTATGAATATGGACAATATTTTCTGAAAGGAAAAAAATTTTTCGATGAATTTTTAATACAGTTATTTGTTATTTATTTAATTATAATAGATTTTTACATTAATTTGTTAAAATATTGTAAAATTACTTAAAAGCCGCGTCTGGTTTCCTAAGTGTCCTTATGAGATAGATCTTTTTTAGCGCTTTGTAAATTGTATCGTTTTGTGTAATCAGAAGACCGGAAGTAATTAAGAAATGTAATTTTGTGTTTATAATCGGGCTCTAATTATAAAGTACGGAAGACCAACCAGAATACAATTAAGTTGTGTTATTTAAGTTAAACATTGTTCTCCGCTGTTAAGGCCTTTAATTTTGCGAAACACGTGTGGAGAAGTTTATTTGATTTTTCAATTTCAACTGAGAAGGGTACCTAAAAGTATCAGTATCATCTTATGAAATTTATATGATCTTATTTTTATATTAATCTCAGTTATGGCATTTTTTCCATAAATGAAATCTCAAAATTAATAAAATGAATGGAAATACAGATAACACAGTAAAATGTAGTAAATGTACATAAAATTATAGAATTTTATGTACACTTCTGATAAAATTTCACGAGAAATGTAACTATAAATTAATTAGATACTTTTCTTATGAAATTTAATCTCATTCGTAACAGTCTTTTTTAATTTCTTTATAATATATTTTCCATAAAGAATCATAAACGTAAAGGTAAGTAAAAAAAAAAAAAAAAAAAATTAGAGCGCTGAAAGTTTTCCTTAAAAATAACAAGGTAAATAATTTGATCACTTAAATGTAAAATATGTCACTTTTCTCCTTCCGTAGAACAAATTATCCTCACGTAATCCATCAATAAGTCATTCAACACCTGTCAAATGAGGCGAAAGTTTATGACCTGCTTTGATTTATTTTCAAATTACATCTTTTCGGCGCAAAAGCTAAGTTAAACTTGGTTCAAAATATTTTAAATAAACATTATAATTTCTGATTTTAAAAAATGATAATTGATATTTAAAAAATTTCAAACTGAGATCATTGATTCTATGAAATGGAAAAAAAATGGTCAATTTTGCTGACTCAAAAAAAAACAAGATTTTTAACAAAATTTTCAGACGTGTTAGGAACGATTAACAAATGTAAAAAAAATACCACAAAAATACTTTGCTCTTTCCTCTTAATAATAACATAAACATTTAGACGATAAAATTTTGTTTTCGTCAAGTTTGGCGTCTTTTTCATCAAGCTATGCTCTTTTTTTTACATTTCGTGGAGGTACCTAATTTTACACTATTTAATTTGTTTGGACTGTTCTCATCTTTGTTGTCATATTTACAATGTTTTGGCCATTGTATGCTCTGACCCCCTTCAGAAGATTGGAATGTGATTTTACATTAAATTTTTATAATTTCCTTGACTTTTTACTTCAGACTTCCTTTTTTTTTTTTTTTTTTTACATATGTAAGTTTTAGTTGATAGCTTTCCATAAGAAAATAGGTTATAAAATGCAAAGATTTAAAAAGAATAAATGTATTTTTTTTAATTTTGTAGTTTTAAGGAAACAATTTATGAAATTTCTGTAATTTTCAGCTTGGGAAAATACTTTGATTTTGTATTTATTTAATCTAAATTGATGGAAATTCTCTTTCTAATATTTAACTCTTGTTTGCTGAAGCTTTTATATTCCATTTATTTTTACAAAAACTACTCTCTCTCAACATTTGAGCAAAAGCTGAATTCAGTATTTTAAATTCATAACTTTTTATTTTTTAATTTTTACTTTACTAGGCCTATGATCATTTTAATTTTTTAAAATTGTATTGAACTTGAGAATTTAAAAGGAAATTGTCTTAAAAATATAGCATTCATTGCTTTTTATTAAAGTTTTTAAATTTTTACATTTAATTTTTTTTAAACAATAGACAATTATCCTTTTCTTAATAGAACTTTAATGGAGTGAAATAGGTTTTTGCTCTCCAAAGGAATAGAGAACTTTTTTTTTTTCAACACTTTGCTCAACAAGAAACTGCTGCTTAAAACTAAGATGAATGTAATTATAGAAGTAAGCTTTTAACCTGACTATGAAAGGATTATTAAAAAAAAAAAAAAAAAAAATGTTTGGTCATTTACTTAGATTTTGGGAAGTGGGTTGGCTCAGTACTTCATTGTAGATGGTTTACAGAAAATGCAATGTTTTACTATGCTGGTATACTGAAAACTGATTATAAAGCCACTTAATTTTGTAAACCGTTTAGATTTTTTTTTTTTTTTTTTTGTAAACTAGATTTTAATTTGAGATATCAAATTAATTGAAAATTGAATTTCTGATTGAGGTTTCAAATTCATAATTTTCGAAGTTGGAAATTTGGGTGGGGAGTATTTTGCTTGGTTTATTGCAAAAATGATTGTGTCAGTGATTTGTGTATATTTAATTTAAAGAACTAACTATTTACATAAGGTAATTGAAATATTCACAGCACTTATTCATTTAAAGAAAGTCTAGAATAACTAATAACAAATGATATAACAAAATATGACTTTGTTCATGACTGTTACATTTGAAAAATCTGTTTAAATACCAATGTTTTAAATTTTTAAAATATTTTTAAAAGTATATTAATTACAATTTTTTTTTTTTTTTTTTTTTTTTTTTGTTATATAACTGTTAGAAATATTTGATGCTAAATTGAGAGGATTGATTTGCTCCCTCCCCTCCCTAGAATCCTAAAACTATTGTGAAAATGTCATTTAAGCTTAAAAGGATAACACACAACATACTGTTTCTTATTTTTATCAAATATCATTTGTTGCTTTAATCAACTTCTGTTTGAGACTCATACATGCACGCATTTTAGTTTGTAAGAATTATGCCTTTGATTATGTCAATGTTCTATTTATAATATAAGTTGATTACATGACTTGGAAACAATCATTATCAGCCCCATTCCATCCCACTAAAAAAAAAAAAAAAATCCTTCAGTCAGTGAAGAAATTGATGCATTCTGGGATGTAAAGGTTGTGCTGCTTGTGAACTTGATACTACATTGACAATTATCACAGATAATGTTAAATAGATTTTGGGAAGCTGTTCATTGAAAAAGACCAGTAAATTTGCATAAGGGTCTCATTCCTGCTGTACCTCTCTACACATGATCAATTTGATAAAATTGGCTCCAGCAATATCTTCAGATTATGTTTCAGTTGCTCAAATATTTTATCTGAGAAGCAGTTCCATACAGATAACACTGTTGTTACAATAGTGGTTTCAGTTGCTTGACAAGAAGTTCATGTACCTATAGGAAAAGTGCACCAACCTCTGTGGCAACTATGTAGATAAGTAATATATTTGTGTTCATAATTTATGTACAAAATTTTGTTTGTATTGTAATAAATGTTTGTATCTTAGTTATTGGACATCCCTCATGATTGACTCTAATGAATTCCAAAACTAGTACTACCCAATACAGTTTATAATTAAACAAGGTTGTCTCTGTATACTTTTATTTCTTTCCGGTTTTTTTTTTCCTCTGTAAATTTTTAAAACGAAGTTGATAAGTTTTTTTTTTTTTTTGTTTTTTTTTCTTCTCAATAAAATAGAAAAAAATCAGTATAACCAACTAAAGTAGCCAAATGCATTACTAGAATATTAAATGAAAGAACAAAAATCTCATTTGATATTTTTGTTTAAATTTTATAAGAAAATTTAAGAGGGGAACTTATTGCTAAACTTTCTTATTTAAATGGAAGGAAATTTAAGTTATCAACTAAATTAACTTTAAAAAAAAAAATTCCAGACTTTTTTTTTTTTTAGGTTTGATGTATTTGTTGCACTTTTCTTTTTTGTTTTCTTTAATTGAAAACTGGCCAATCAGACAAATCTGTGATGTATTCTTCCTGCTTCTTCATTGGTTAATGAGTCTATGGCATATATCGTTTGAATTTAAAATACATTTCTTAAAAAAAAAAAACTCGAATTTATATTAATCATTTTTTTTCCTCTTTGAACTGAAACCAGTTATAAGTACACACTAAATTTCACCCTTTTGTTATCACATGAAGATTTTATCAGGTGAAATTTTCTCATTAAGAGTGAAAAAAGATTGGAAAATATGCAAATGTATAGATAATTTACTATAGATTAATATGATGTCAGATTTTATTCAATAAAAGGTTATGTTTATACATTGCATAACTTTGGGCTTATAACAGCTACACGAAAAATAGTTGATTTTTTTTTTTTTTTTAAATTAAATTTTATTATGCAAAGTTCAGCATGCTTTTATATTTATAAATAAATCTAAGTGGTATTAGCCAGAGAAGCAAATACTTGATTAACCCAATAAATTATTAGTTTTTTATTTTACATGTTAATATGGGCTCCTTGACATTCTATAACCTTCATTAGTTTTGTTAGATTTTTCGTTGTTGTTGTTTTTATTGTTTCAACCATAATATTACTTTCAGCATGTTTTGTTTGTATACATATTTTTAAAGATAAACCTCAATTTATGTCTAATACCTGGAGATACTGGAGGCAATCCCATTAATTTGGTATCGTAAAAAAAAAAATTTTTTTTTTTTTTTTCAAGCAGGTAGGCTTTGCAAAATATGAAGCATTTCTTTTATGAATATACTCTTTAGTTTAAAGTTTCTTGGTTGCGGCCTGTAATACTTTATATATATATATATATATATATATATATATATAATCTTTTGTCTAAAAATTTACAATTTATTTTGTCACCTTTTTATCAAATATAAAGCAATCTATAATTATATTGCCTATAATAGTATCTTAAAACATTATTAACTAACACTATCATGTTGGTTGAAATTGAGCTAAAGCATGATTGAAATTAAATTCAAACAATCAATAGGAATAATTATTTTAACAAATAATACAAAATCTTTTCAAGTTCTCCTTTGAAGGCAGTGTGAAATGAATACTTCTGAGTAGAAGAGAAGTTAGTCATCCATTGGAGAAAGCAAGCCCAGTAAGTGCTGTGTGGGCGGCTAGGTTATAAAGTTGAACAGTTATTCTCTTTGACAGGATTGTGTTTGTATGTATAATAGTATAACAGTGCTGGAGAAATTAATGAGGATGATAGATTAAACTAGTGGACATTGTTCCTTATTTAGGGTCTAACAGGATCAAACAAATTTGTTTGTTTCTCCTCCACCCGCAATGAAATAAAGCATTCTGATTGGTCAATAAATTTCAAACTATAGCAACTTATCTGGATGTTGTTGGCTGAATACTTTGAAATCCATATTAGAAAATTTTAGTTTAAAAAGTTTTTCTTATGGCCTCTAAAATAATTGTTACTTAGATTTTAATTTCTGCAGAGTCATATTTGACAAATACACTCAGTTACTAAAAAGCAAATCTTAATATTTTACTTATTTTCTTTCTGTTTACATTTGAAACACCAGCTTATATTTTCTTCCTAGTCAATCGACTTTTTCTTGTTCATTACACTTAATTTTTCTCAAACCATTGTGACATTCTTAAAGCCTTTATTTTTTTTTATATATTTTTCTTATTTTGATACTATTTTCAAAATCATTTTTGGATATCTGCTCAAGTGTATACTTAGGATTCTTTAAGGTTTGTCTACTTTATATGGACTGTAAATTGTCAGTGCAAAATTCCAAATATTGTATCAAAATTTTTAGGTTCTACATTCGGTGAGATAGAGATATATATATATATATATATATATATATATATATATATATATACCCCTGAAAAATTATTTTCGGGGGAACACTCTGGAGAGAAAGCACGAATTTGTGAACAGTGACTACTGCTGCTAATACTGGGAAGCTCTTCTATGAATTGTGCCCTCTCGGTCCCTGGCATGTTTATTCAGAGAATAAACCAGCCTAACCTTTTTTAACCAGGCCACTACATCACCCTGGCCAGAGAACGGTTTTATGATATCGCTGCTTATGCGAACCTTCGCCATAATTTGCCGAAATAGCTTGTAGACGGTAAAAACACAAAAAACAAATAGGCAAAAGTGACGAGCTGTTCTTCTCTGCCGTCGCTACAAAGAAAGAGATTGCAAGACTCCTTTCCTCGGCCATTACAGTCGTGAAACAGACACCCAAATCAAACGTACCGGCTATAACTGTCTCTTAGTACGCCAGTCAGTTCGCACGTCCGACTCTGTTTCACGAAGTCCGCCGAAAGACTGGTGTTCTCTGTGCCGCTAATGTCTCCTTTTTATGACACGCCGACACTGCCAAAATTTGCATGTGTTGTTACGCAATCTCGTTCTGAACGAGACCGGCGCGCATAAAACGTGTTTTCACAAGCGGCCATGTTTCTTGCAGGATTCGCCACGCAGGCAAGACACGTTCGTACGCGTTTCGAGTTCCGGGGTAAGTCATCACACCCCTCCCTGATCTCATGATCACAAAGGTGGCAGCTCGGCGGCAGTCATTTCCGACGGGTGCTTCTGCGTAAGGGCAGGGCGGGGGGCTCTGATCTCGCTCCCACTTCGGGTAGAGCGTCAACGGGGGGATCTGCTACTCTCTCTTCAGATGGATTGACGCATTCCACACTCTCCTCAAGCAGCAAACTTTCCGCCCCGCTCTCAGATGTGTCGTCGGTATCGTCCTCAGACGCGTCGTAACTGCGGCGCGGGCGTAAATCCTTAACGTAGCGGGGTATTCCGTCCACCAGACATAACTGCGGGCTGATTACTTTCGACACCCGACCCTCGTTGAATTTGGTGGTGCACCGACTCATAGGCGCCTTGACCCACACGCGATCCCTGACTTGGTAGGAGCTGTTCCCAGGGTCTAAAGTCATCGTAGGGGCGTCAATCCCTTTCACCCTCAGTTTGTACTGGTGGATCCTGTTGGCGGGCGCAGTCTGGGGTGATGTACCGTCTTTTGGTGTGACGTTGTACCAGTAGACGGCTTCCTGGATGGTACAGCGCATTCTTGCCGCAATTCGCTTCACTGTACGGTGGCATCGCTCTGCTATGCCATTCCCAGCTGGGACATATGCACAACGGAACCGCAAGTTGACGCCCCACACGCTCGCGAAGGCTCTGAATTCCCTGCTGCAGAAAGCTGGGTCATTGTCCATGAGTAGCTCACGGGGTGGGCCCCGCTCGAGAAACACTTCATTTAGCTGGCGAATGACGGCCGCCGAGTCTTGTCTTGCCAACTGCTTCCAGAGTGAAAAACGCGACGGGCCGCAATCCGTCAGCGTCAAGAAAAGATGGGCACCATAGTGGGTGATATCCATCCCCAGTCTGTGCCAGTTCTCGCATACCTTGAGCTTTCCCTTTTTCCAGCGAACTGGTGCGGGGTCTATGGACTGACATTCCTCACATGTCCGTACTGCTGATCTGATGGCTGCTTTGGTTGTTGATGGACAGATTCTCCTTGCAAAGTAGGTGGTACGCCGCACTCCTGGGTGACCACTGTTCCTGTGGATGGACATGATTTGATCTGCATCCAGTTCGTCCACATGGGTGGCGCCAATCATTGGCCTGGGCCCATTGCTCGTCTTCATAGTCAAACCACCGCTGCGGTACTCTTGTCAGTCCATCAGCTATATTCAGAGCCGAAGGGACCAGCGTCACATTCACGGTCAGCTGATACTACTCCACGAGCTCCTCAGCCGCCTCCTGATGAGCATTTCATTTGCTGCCTTGGTGTGCAAGCGCGCTCGACCAGTCAGGGTGTCCGACACCCAGTGGTACACGCAAACAGAATCCGTTTTTAAGTGTAGCGTCTTGCTCTTCCACTGGAGTGCTAGATTGACGCCTTTCAATACGGCATCCAGCTCGGCCAGGTTGATGTGCTGAGCGTCATCTTTCGGTCGCAACCAGCAAGCGTCCTCCAACACAGTCTCTTGGCTCTCCAATGCTACCCCGGTCGCCAGGGAACTTGTATCGACCCACACATTCAGCTCCCGGGCGTCCACGCACCACTCCCCACGGGCCGGATCGTCCCGCTGCACAGAATCCACGGTCTCAGACACCATGCGCAGGAGAAGGGCATCATTTGTTTCGTCGTCCCAGCCCCTCGTAACTGTACTTGCTCTCCTCTTGAGCATTCCACATGCCACACGGAGCCAACCACACACTGGGAGGTGCCCAACAAGCCTTCCGCACAGCGAGAATACCTACCGTCGCGTAACGACGTCAGGGGCGTTAGGAATCACGCTTCCTCGTTTCCACCGCAATCTTCCCTGTTCCATCGTGACTGCCAATCCCAGTACCTGTGCGCCATCCTTCAACCGCTCTGGGTCCTTGCATTCGAGCCCGAACTGGGCTAGATGTTCTTTAACGCGGGTCGCGGGAACAACATCTTCATTGACATTGACATCGTCAATGTAGGCAGATGCTGCACGACTCACAGCTGCGTCCTGAGCCAGCACCGTACTGATGATCGCCTTCATGATGAGGGGAGCCACGTTTAACCCAAATCCTAAACGTGTCAGGCAATATCTGTTCCCATCGATTTCCACGGTCTGATATGGCCAGAGCGATTTGTGGACACATATTTGGAGGTATGCTCTCCTGAGATCCACCAAGGACACGTTGGATCCCTTCTGCCGCCATTCTCGCAGTTTAGCTGCACAGACATCTGCATCAGCTGTGAAAGCATCAATGTGATGGTTGAGCTCTCGGAAGTCCATCACTGGGCGTACCTTCGACTTGTTTTGCTGCAGTACGGCCATAAGGGGAATTAGCCCTTTGGGAGGTCCCAGTTTTTCTTCTGGGTACGGTATGAGCCAGCCATTGCTGATCCACGTGCGGAGCTCCTGTTCATAGCCCTGCCTGATCCCTGCTGCTACCGGGTACTCTGAAACCCCATTGTGCAGTCTTTCAGGTGCACGGTTCTCCGACCACTTCCATGCTACAGTCCAGGATCGACTCCGGTGGTCGAAGGTGGCAGTGAAGTCTGGTTCATTCACAGTAATGGCTGCGCACTTGGCTACTCGCCCATTGCCAATCTGCGCCCGTCCCGTAGGCCCAACAGTGACGCCTCCCAATGCTGCTATGGCATCAATCCCCAATAGCAGGTCAAATCCTAGCGGCTTGCCGCGCACCACTAGCACGTCGATCTTGGCAGAACCGCCTTCCTCCGTGGATACAGTTACCACTCCCACACCGCAACATGGACGGGACACGCCTCCAATAGTCATGACGTCTACTTTTGCTCTCCTCCAAGACCGGCACCGATCTGCATCCACAATTGTCCGTGAACAGCCGGTATCAATCGGTGCTGAGCACGAAGTTCCGTCAACAAGGACATTTGCCACTGGAAGCGCCGTATTTACATCTTGGTTGGGGAAAAGGCTGGCGCTGATGCCTTGTCCCCTGTAGCATTTCCCGAACAGTCTCGGGCCCAGTGTCCAAACTCCCCGCATTAATAGCAGCGCGTTCTGCGCTTCCGGCAGTCTTTTGCCATGTGGCCTTTAAAGCTACACCTGTAGCATGTCAGGCTGGTGTATGGGCTGCTTTTGGTGGGAGACACGCCGCCACTACGGGGTGGGCACACAGCCGCAATGACGTTATGACTTTCATCTCCGGTAGTTGTCAGAACTCTCGCTCTTGCTAACAATTCCCCTACAGTCAGTGCTTCAACATTCGGTGCCTGTCGGAGTTCGAGGGAGATTGCATCAGGGAACCCCATGACGAAGGCTAGTTTGGTGAACCTTTCCATCTCGGCGCCTTCGAATCCGGCCAATCGAACCAACTGTCTGACTTTATATGCGTAAACGTCTACGTGCTCGCCGGTCCACCTGAACAGGGTTAGTTTTCTGTACGCTGAAAACGAGTCGTCCGCGAACGCCTGCTTCAGTCTGGCTTCGATTTGGTCGATATCTCCTTGATCTTCCTCCTCCATTTCCATGTAGAGGGAAAGTGCGTCCCCCTCCAAGTATAATGGTAGCAGACTAGCCACATCGTCCACCTGCTGAAGTTTCGCCACCAGCCTAACTTTTTTTAACCAGGCCACTACATCACCCTGGCCAGAGAACGGTTTTATGATATCGCTGCTTATGCGAACCTTCGCCATAATTTGCCGAAATAGCTTGTAGACGGTAAAAACACAAAAAACAAATAGGCAAAGTGACAAGAGCTGTTCTTCTCTGCCGTCGCTACAAAGAAAGAGATTGCAAGACTCCTTTCCTCGGCCATTACAGTCGTGAAACAGACACCCAAATCAAACGTACCGGCTATAACTGCCTCTTAGTACGCCAGTCAGTTCGCACGTCCGACTCTGTTTCACGAAGTCCGCCAAAAGACTGGTGTTCTCTGTGCCGCTAACGTCTCCTTTTTATGGCACGCCGACACTGCCAAAATTTGCATGTGTTGTTACGCAATCTCGTTCTGAACGAGACCGGCGCGCATAAAACGCGTCTTCACAAGCGGCCATGTTTTTGCAGGATTCGCCACGCAGGCAAGACACGTTCGTACGCGTTTCGAGTTCCGGGGTAAGTCATCACAGTTTCGATCCCGGCTTGAGGCAATCAGATGTCTAGCAATACTAATGAGCTGTGATACAAACTGTTTTGCTGTATCACAGCTCATCAGTGTGAATAGAAGCCCCAATATCCCACTGGAGCTCCTCACCCACAGTGGTCCCGATATGAGGAACCGTCTCATGCTTCTTATATTGAAGATTTGGTAGACAAAGACCCTCCCCAGCGACTTCCGTGATGCAAAGGTTGTGACAATATTTAAAAAGGGAGACTGTGAGAACTGCAACAACTACTGAATATTACTGCTAAGCATCGCCAGCAAGATCTTCGCCTGCATTCTCCTAGACCGTCTCCTCGTCTTCACCGAAGATGTCCTCCCAGTGTGGTTTTCGACCTTCCCGCGGGACCATCGACATGATCTTCTGCGCACGGCAAATACAAGAGAAGAGCCTCGAACCGCAACAGCCCGCAATGTTCATCTTTTGGGACCTAAAAAAGGCCTTCGATAAAGTACCCCGACTTGCCATGTGGGCAGTCCTTACTAGGTTTGGATGCCCACCTGACTTTGTCACCCTGGTGTGCGCCTTGCAAGATGAAATGGTGGGGAGAGTATGCCACCAAAACTCTCTCTAAGACCCATTCCCCATTACTGATGGCCTGAAGCAGGGGTGTGTTCTGGCACCATTGTGTTTCTCTCTCTACACAGCAGCAATGCTCAATGAGATACCACCAGACACACCCTCAATTGACCTTCGTTACCGCTTGGATGGAGGAGTTTTCAACCTCGCTTGACTCTGTGCCAGATCCAAGACCACCATGTGTTCAGTACGGGAGCTGCAGTACGCTGACGACAAT
>OZ038486.1:119932217-120412217 GCA_964036315.1 Acanthosepion esculentum | reverse complement strand
GGACATACATATTTGTTTAGCATGTAATTTGTTGGCAAGATAAAATTATGGGAGATTAAGGTTACCCTGGAACCCAATAGGGAGAATCCCAAGTTAATCCTCCAACCATATGTAACAATTGGATGATTTGTGTGACAAACTTTGTAAAATTTTAACATTGTTATTGTGTGTATTTTTTATACTAACACATTTCTTTAAGTCATTTTTGTGAATAAGTATAGACTATACTTTCATTATAAATATACCATAAGTGGCACCTACTTTTATTTTCCAGCGGAGTTTGCTACCTACTTGAATTTCTGTCGATCATTACGGTTTGATGACAAACCTGATTATTCCTACTTGAGGCAGCTCTTTAGAAACCTCTTCCATCGGCAAGGATTTACTTATGATTATGTTTTTGACTGGAACTTGCTGAAATTTGTAAGTGCAAAAAATTTACTTTTATGCTCTTGATGATAAATTCATCACTGTAATTTCATTTTTCTTTTTTGATCAAAACACTTTCTGATATGTTTTTAATTCATCTAAGCTTTTTAATTACTTTTGGCATTTTTTACATTTAATTGTACATTTATTTGACATTCTGTTTTCTGCGCCACTCCCTCTGCTTCCACAAAACATTTACACCAGTCCCCCCTTCAAATGTAAGTGCTAAATGATTTTTTTTTTTTTCTGATTGCACCTGACAAAACTCCTTTAGTAGGTAGCATACTATTTTACTCTTAATGCTGCTGTTGTCCTCAGTTATATGCATTTCAACAATAGCAAGAAAAACTGAACTTTATGCCAATTTAAATGATATTTCCTTAAAGGAACATTTCTGATGGGTTGTAGTCCCAAGTGTTTTATATTTGTTTCTCTGTGATCAATGTGATTTTTAAAAAAAAAATTTTTTTTTTTTTTTTTTTTTAACTTGTTATATATGGAATATAAGTTATGGTCAAATGTTGATCCAGCTTCAAGATCCAGAGTTATATGAATATGGTTTAAAGTTACTTTCAAAACTTTTAATTAGCTTTTTACTATTTTTCTATGTACTTTTTTGTTTCAAAGATGTTTTTTTCATAGGTGATGTTGCTTATAATTGTCTCTTGAATTTGAGGGAACCATGAAAATGAAATCTAATATTCCTATAAAATAGCTATAATAAACAGGATCTTCTTTCTAAAATATATGTGATGTTATTTTTGCTGTAATAGTTCCTAAAATAATATCTTTAAAATGTAATTCATATTTTATGCTGGAATTGAAAAAAAATAATCAGGAGTTGTGAATTATTGTTTCTTTTGTAATGGCACAATTTTAACTCATCAGAATTAATTTAATGTACTCCAGAATAATTCACTCACTGGAGTGAAAGATTAAACTTTCAAATATGGCTAACATAATCTTAATATATTTTGTCCAGAGGCTTAAATGTCTTTCCTTGGTGCTGACCTACATGTTAGTCTGCCTGCTGTATGTATTTGCCAGTGGATTATCCTGCCCATCTGTTATAGATTTTTATCTTTTGAAGAGCACAGATTATAACTCCATTTTTGTGCCCAGGTGAACTACTTAAAAGGATTTTATCAATGTTTTTGTTCCTTTTTATTTTATTTTTTAACGTCCTTTTAACAATCTTGGTACTACTTGGCCATCAATTCTGAGCATGTTGATTTATCACCTGTAATCGGTGTGAGCCGGCTCTAAACTGTCAGCCTTGGCAATAGCAGAATATGTCCCACAACCTAATTTAACCCTTCTACTATCTAAATTTAGTTACTCTGCATTTTATCTTTATTTTCACATCCAGTTAATCACCAACACATTTGCATTTTCTAATTTTATATTTTTAAATCTTACAAAATTTTTCCTTTCATGTAATGATTGAAGTTATACCTAGCAATAGTGATTATTACAAGTGTGCTCAGGCTTTCATTTTTATTTTATTGTTTTTACTCTCTATCTACATTTAGTTTTCACTTATCTAAATTATTATTCATAGCAGAAATTTTCATCATCTGCAGTTAATTACCTATTGATATGGATACTTTAAAAGGCAAATTATTTTTGAAATGCAAAAAGAAAATGTAGTCTGCTGACAACCTGCTTAAATTAGCATACTGCTATTAAAAATGTGTTGGATTTTCAAAATTCCTTAACATTTTATACATTTTGAATGTTGGGTTTGTTCTGTTTGATGTTTAACTTATTTGGAAATTTTTTATATTGCAATTAAAAATCCTTCTAAAGAATTAATTTATGTTACCAAGTCATTTACAAAATATGTTCTAGTTAGGAAAATTAAATTTAGACATCTTTGTAATTGCAGTAGATATTGGCAAACTGTTGTAAATGAGTTAATAGATGAGTATATTCAATGCAGGATTTACCTTTTGTTAAGACTTGAGGTTTGTCAGTTGCTGTTATCATATTTTTTTGTCCTGTTTGTGGTTTGATGCCCTAATAACACTTATTTCTAACCTAATAATTGCTCTAAAATTAGCCATTATTAATTTATAGATTCTCTTTTGATTTAGTGTGCTTTTAGGCTGATTATTGGATATGTTCTACTTGTCACTTGCCTTATCAATAGTATTTTTTTTCCTTTGCTCTAGGAAGTTATTTTCTCTTGATACTTAATCATCTTTTAATTCTCATGTCGTAAATTATAAAATTCTTTAATCACTTTGATGAATTTAGTCATTCAAGGTTTATCCCCATCCCCAATGAGTGATTAAAGCAAAATGGCTTGTTAATAAAATAATTCCTGAATTTTCAAATATTTTTCTTGCCTTATGAGGTGGGTGCTGATCCACTCATACAGGCCAAAACTCTGAGAAGGTTTGACACTGATCAATAAACAGTTAAATGTAGATTGTCATAGTTTCCTGGTATTCCTTGAAGTATATGAAAGTAAGCTTGAGTATTGGAATAAATGATAGGAAAAGGACTAATTACGAAAGTTTCAATAAATTAGATGGGTTGAGGAGGTTCTTAATAAACTAATTCTGAATATTAACTTGGAGATAACTTAGTATAACTAGGTATGGTCATATACTTGTCCACTAGACTTACCAAATGAAACAAAATAAGTGATAAGATATTTCTCCCAATGTAAAAATATGATCTCTAAAACTGTTGAGATTAAATTCCTTACATAGACACATCTGTCAGATTTGCATGGTTTCTTATGCAGAATAGTTTCAAAGAATTAGCTTTTCTGAAACATGGTCAGTCAGCTAACTAATATATATATATATATATATATATATATATATATATATATATATAAATAAAAAGATTTAAACACTGTTTCCTTTTTGAATTTGTAGGTCTGATGAATTGGATCGTATTTACGATTCCAATGGAATAAATTATGACCATGGAATATTAGTGTTTGTCTTTTTATTATATCCTTACTCTGTCCTGGACATTGAGTTCTACCTGGAAACTTTCCTCTTGGAATTATTTTTTATACATATATATGTATATATATTTATATTTTAGATATATGATTGCATATGTATGTGTATATTTACCACTAATATATATATATATATATATATATATTACAAAGTCAATCATACCTTGAATCAATTAGCAATATTAACGCAATTATTGGTGAAATCCCTTCACTAGTAGACATAATTATAAGCATTATACTACTAATAATCCACTGAATGATGAGATCCTTATGTATAAAATGGATATGGTGTATTTTTTAATTCAGCTAGTACTTTCAAATGCTTCACGCATTCATCTTCAGGCTGTAATTTTCCTTTAGAATCAAAACTGGAATACGAAATAAATATGTTTTTCTGACCGAAAGATGTTTTTAAGAATGAGCTATTTATTAACAGCTATGTAGTGTTGGAGCGTGCAAATCCCATCGCTAAAGTTCAAATATTACAAGTGAGAATTTTTTAAAATTTTGTAATTTGGTAAATCCACAAATTTTTTTATTATAAGTGTTTTTGGTTAACATGACATGAACTAAGTAGATAGTTCAATTAACAGAGTGATATGTCTTAGTTGTTTTTTTCTCAGGAATTCTTTACTGCAGATTAGTTGTTTTTCATGAACATAATAAAATACGCAGCATATAATTTTATATTACAAAGAGTTGATCATACCTTGAATCAATTAGCAATATTAATGCAATTATTGGCGAAATCCCTTCGCTAGTAGACATAATTATAAGCATTATACTACTAATAATCCACTGAATGATGAGATCCTTATGTATAAAATGGATATGGTGTATTTTTTAATTCAGCTAGTACTTTCAAATGCTTCACACATTCATCTTTGTATGCATGTATGTATGCATGCATGTATGTATACATGCATGTATGCATGCAATCAATCTCTGAATATAAGGTTGGCATACATGAAATAAACTTCCAGTAACCAAAAACATTATTTTAAAAAAAATGTGCTCAATACAGAGTAGAGAGAATAATATTTATTTAAAAATTATAATATAAATTTGTTATAACATCACTACAAAAATAGTCATTTTGTTTCAACACTTGTCTTCTCAAGTGATGGTGTTGCAAGTAAAATAGTTTTTTAAAGAGTTCAAAACCAACCACTACACCCACTGGAGGAAATAGTTTTATGTAAGATGTATTGGCCAATAAAATGACAAGTATATGATAATTAACATGATGATGAACCCTAGATACAATTTATTAATGCTTTAAAATAAGTATTAAATTTTATAGGAAATCCGGATAACTAATTAATCTCCAATATTTGTAATTAAAAAATAAGTCATGAATAATAAACTCTTAATATAACCATGCATCAAGTTTAGAAAATAACAAAATTATTCAGAAAAAAATGCCTAAATTTTCATGTATTGTTCTTAGAAATAGGTTAAATTTTTTGTCCTAATCTGAGTGGTAGTAAGAGGTACTATATATGGCTACAGTCAGTTATATTGTCAGTGTTGTGATGATTTAGTGGACAAGGGAGAAAGGTTTATTTGTGACTAGACATACAGACATCACATCATAATAGACAACCACATAAATGTGATTGAATATATGAGCACGCAGATATACTAATGACAAACAGATTCATTAAGACTCAATCATCCAACATAACTACAGAGACAACGCAAACTACCTGTCAAAATTGCTCAAACATGGAAAATCAATATGCAAATGCATAAACTTCACACACACACACACACACACACACACACACACACACACACACACACACACACACACACACACACACACACACACACACACACAAACACAAAAGAACAAGCACTTAGAAAAGTACGCCCATATAGAACAAGAGTAGAAATAAGTATACTTGTGTACAAGCATCCTTACCAAAATAGCCCTATTAAATTTAGTCTCTATAAGTTTAATAAATAAGAGTTACAGCTATTTAAATATTAACTAAATAATACACTTTATATTGAATTCTTAGCAAATAAAGGTAGGTAATAATCAAAAACTTAAGGACAAATAAAAAATTTTTTTTCAGACTTACAATACCATTTCATCTTTATATACAATATTCTATCTAGCTAGAAAACAAGTTAAAAGGTAATTTATGCCTGCAGTTAACAGTGAGTGCTTTCCTTAGAAGTAGTGGTGTCAATTTTCATATAATTTTTAGTTAGGTTGCTTTTAACTAAGATGTTATAATCCTTAGGTGATAATTTGTAAAAGTTGGCTGTTTTATCCTATTTGACATATATATTCTTAGATTTATTAATATCGTTGACAATGTTATCTTGCTACTTCTAACCTTATTAACAAAATTAACCGTGACAGCAAATACATCACTGATAAATTGGACATTAGTGAATGTATCAGCAAGCTACAAGTTTAAGGAAGCAAACATTCTTTTAAAGGATCATAAACCAGATTTCAGAGCCAAGCCATCTACACATCTGATTAATCCTACAAGTTGGAAGATAGACAAACTTTTCTATAATTGTCCAGTCCACTTGCCAGGAGTGTTCAGCACCAAAAGTTTAAAATAATTTTTAGGAAATTGTGTTTTCTGAATTTGGTCAAGTTTGGCACTGGCCATATATTCTCTGAATAAAGAACACATTTGAAAGAGCATAAATTAATGGTCAGATTTTATAAATATGAGTCTGGCACACTTGATGAAATTCTCCAGAAATATGGTGAGAGACTGACAAAATACTAGCCAATATAGGTAGGTGCCCATGATAGAAAGGACAGGCATGAGATGAAGACAAACTGAAGCCTCTCCTACATGAATGACAGACCAATCTTATGGTGGACATGAATGTACAAACCACCATGCTACTGTCTCAATATTTTTTAAAAGAGGAAGATACAAGCGCTCAGATACATACAGCTGTTCTATCATTGTCTTGGTTGTAAATGAGCAACTCAAGAGTTCAGAGTAGTGAGAATCACTTTAAAGTATTAGAATTTAAAATGGGGATTGTGATGTTTCAACTCTTGAGCTTTATACTTTTTCAGCCTGGGTAGAGAGGTCTCTTTTGCAGGAGGTTGGAAGATCTTTATGAGCCTATCTCTAACTTATCTTCTTTTGATTTAGTTAAATCTACTTTAATTACTATTACCAATTGGGCTCTGATTTATCTAAAATCTATGTTGGCATAATAATCTCTTGGATTTGTTTTCATGTCTTTTCCATTTGGAATAGATTAACAAATAAAATGTGGGCAAAGTGAATACTGGGGGTAAAAATCTATAAATGTCTGTCAAGAAAAATTAATTCTGATGGTAATAAATAATAGGTCTTTCAAATTTTTGTTTTGACTAAGGAGCCTCTTTGCAAGACAAGCTTTGATATGATCTAGTTTATATATCCCATAATTGTTTCATTTTTACTAGTTTATGTAGTAAAATAAAATTAGTTGTGTAGTTAACAATTTGAAAAAAATATATATATATAGTGTGTGTGTGTGTGTGTGTCTTCCGTGGAATACAATTAAAATTATCATGATTAGAATATTTCCTCATCTACATTTATATTTTCCATGATGGCTAAAATCATTTTTCCTGTTGAAGAAGAAAGACACAAACTGCTTATTCTAACCACGGTATCTTGTGATATTTCATATAATGACTAAGAATTTGCTGCTTTGTCAACATGTTAAATTCTAAAATGATAAAAATAATGAAACCTTTTAAATTACCAATTATTTCCCTTATCTTTTGTGTGCTTTGTCCCTTTAGGACTAGGTGATCGTGGCTCTCTGCAATTTTTCATCCTTTCTGTCTCATTACTGTCCCTCCCAGTTCATGTTCTGCCATCAATTTTCACAAGCTTATTAGCTAGGTCACTTGCTGTTTCTCTCTGCCCATCACTGTCCTGTGAGTGTCAAATTCTTCAAGTCCTCTTCCTCATTGTGTGCCTCAGAAATTTAGACTTTCTTTCTAATTTTAAGAGTAAGTGTTTTTTTCTTTTCTTTTTTTCCTTTAAAACTTCCTCATTGTTCACATGTTTCATCCATAGTATTCTCAGATCTTTCTGTAGAACTACATCAGTTGCCGCAAGTCTTCCTTTTCATCTATGAAGAAATTGTCCAGCCTTTACTGCCATATAGGAAGATTGATATTACATGGTAGTTCAGCATTCTTTTTTTTGTTCCTATGGAAATTTTCCTGTTTCTTAATACCTTTCCTGTTTCTTAATACCTTTGTTTAACTTTAGCTATTCCATTATTCCTTTTTGATTTCTGTGTCACATTTTCCATCCTCCGTTATACCCTCCCACTTTTTTTTTCTGACTAGCATTTTGTTTTGTGTATCTTTGGTGGTAAAAGCTTGGACCTAAAAATGTTAATTTTAGCTAATGCCATGTAAAGAATTCCGAGAAATTTAGTGCTTTGTTTTCCTTAATTAATACTTACAGAAGTAGTTTTTCAGTTTGGGATATTGAAAAATGCATTTGTTGCTTTTTGTATTGTCTTCCTATGCTATCTTGAAAAGTAAAAACTGATTAAAAAGTTTGGCTTCCTCTTTATTGATTAAAACTGTTTATCATTAACCTTTTTCTTTAACCAATTAAAATAAATTATGATTCATATATATATAAATACTTTCACAAAAAAAACATTCAATTTTTTTTCTTTTAATTTGCAACTTTTCAGTTGTTTTCTCCATATTATATATATATATATATATATATATATATAATTTTTTTTTTTTTTTTTTTTTTTTTGACAAATTTTAGCTATTTGAATTTCTAGTTCTTAAAGCTTCATTTTTAAACACATCTACTTCTGCACCAGTGTCCCTGGAGAAGCTATGAATCCATTTCTTTCCTCCCACCCTGCTGTACTTAGGTAACATAATCTGGCTACAACCCTGGATTCAAAATTGAAGGCAATAGAAAACTGCTTCACTTTTCCAACAAGTCCTGGTAATTCCCAGATAAAAGGAATCACTGGAGAGACATGATCAGTTATGTGTTAAAGGGATATGATGTTAAAAAATATTTTAAGAAAAAGGTTTACATATTCAGATAATTATTCTGTTTTTTTTTTTGTTTTTGTTTTTTTTTCCTCACCTAATTCTAGAAATTTTCAAGATTTTTCACATTTTCTCATAGTATGGAAATGTAAAGGACAAGCAAAAAAAGGCAGATTTATTTTTTAATAATTTTAATCAGTTTTATTTTGGGTAATAATTTTTGTCTGGATGCTGATTGTTGGTAACTGGCTGCAATAAAAATCAATCTGCAATTACTTTTTATTGCAAGGGTTTTAATCTGATCCTGCTAATCTACCATATATTAAAACCATTGCAGGATTAGCAGTCTGATTGCATGCAATACTCTTGCATTTATGCTTTCTGAACAGTTTGAAATAATATTTACAACTAATCTTTATATATTTTTTATTTAATATCATTTTTTTACCCCAATTTTCATGTGAGACTTTTGTAATTGAGAATATTGCCATAATAAATGTTACTTTTATATAGTTTGTTAGAATAGATTGTAACTTCTAGTTATTGTAGGAAATTAGAAAACCTAATTGATAATGATTTATATATGTTCATTCATATAGACAGACATTAAACAATTATAATCTTATTGTACAGAACAGAATAGGAAAATAATTTATGGTTTTATAACTCTGAAACTGTATTTACTATTTGTGTGTTTTTGGTTTTATCTATCTATATATAATATATATATATATATATATATATATTTTTATTTTCAATAGGAGTAAATATGTTCACCTATTTTCTGGTTCACACTCTTCTCTGGTTTCTTGAACAGGAGTAGAGGTTTATCCCTTTTTTTTTTCTCCCTCTTTAGGATTAGGTTTCCAGTTTCTTCCAAAGTCTTCTCTTTCACTTCAAGTAGCCCTTTGTGTCTCTGACATTATCACCTTGCTTGAGGTGAATTTATTAAAAAAAAACAAAATGTAAATTTTCTACAAAACGATTTAACTTGTTAGATCAATTTGCAAAAATGTTAAAATGTAACTAAAAGATTTTTTTGTCTTTAGAAAATTCAAAGTTTAAATATAACCTAAATACTGGAATGTGATAACTGATTTCATAAACCAAGAATAAAATCAAGCTCTAAAGTAGCAGAAAAAAAATCTCCATCTATAATTTTTAAATTAATATCTTTCTCTGAGAGAACATACAAACCTTCAATAATACAATCATTAATATTGTAACATTTTGGGTGGGAAAGCTGATCATCTATTGCAGATTCTGTCTCTGAACATATGCTGGTAATACTCTGTCAAAGTTCCCTCTACCTGAATTTTGTTCAACATCTGAAGAAATCTGTGGAAGTTCTCCTGAGTTGTTGACACCAGCTACATACCAGAATAAATGTTGACAATTTTTGTGATTTCAAAATAAAGATGAAAAATCAAATTGGCATCTAACAATAATGATGAAGTGTTACTTTATTTGCTGCTGCTGTTTATAAAACTTTTATGATGGTATCTACCCTTTCAAAGGTCTATCAACTTGACAAGGGACTGAATTTCTTAATTATGGCCATTGGTATAAATAATTGGAATTATGGCCATTGGTATAAATAATTGCATCACTACCTGTCAATTCCTCTGATGGTGGTAGCACTAGTTGTCATAGTTGTCTTAGGCCTGCTACTAAACTGTTTTTGCGCATTCTTTCCTGTGGAAATTTGTCTTGATCTACTTCAAGTTGGCATGTACAGAGCTTTCTTTTATTACCTTTGATTTCTATACTAATTTTCATTCTATTCTTCACTTACCTACTACATAGGTGTCTTAAGCACAGTCTTTGGGTACCTGTTGAAAAGTGTTAATTCTCTGGTGTTCTTTAACAGTTCTCATGATGCTCCAATGCTCTGAAAACATTTTCACCTGGCTGGCTCATCTTTCTGGCAATCATTGGAACTGTCTATTTGGATTTGGCTATAATGTGCTGAATATGTGAGAAATTTATCCATTTTTCCTGTCAGCTATGATGGGTAACAAGTACACTCTCTTGTGGGTTCTGATTCTCCACTTGATTGATAAGATGACTTTTGCTAGTAGGTTTTCTGTATGACGAGATATTTCTTCAGCTGGCCAAATTTATTTGACCCATGGCTCTGGCGTGGTCACCGATAGAGAAGGCCTGCTTGATAGTGACGTGACATCACAAAAGTAGTCCATGCAGTGAAACAGTAATCATAATGTAACGAATAATTGTAAAAAAAAAATTGGTTTCAGAAAACTTAAAAATACATTTATAAAAGAAACGGAATTGGATTTTATACAGAACTTTTTCATTTTAATTTTTTTTAAAATAACCGATAAGGAAAAAAATGTTGTTGCTGAATGTTTTGTTAAAGTAAAGAAATTAAACATCATGTTACATTTCATTATTAAATTTTAAAGACTGAAATTTGTTCATTATTTTATTTGTTTCAAATTTGAAAACATTTTTAAAATCATAATCAGTATTGTTTTAATTTGCATGTTTTTATCTTAATTTTAGTAATTAACTGTAAAGTTACAATATCGTAATTATTAATTATTATTATTCTTATACACTCGGGCAACAACAGCTCAATTATGAATTAGGAAACAAACAATAATTAAATAAACAGACGAGCAAATTACAAGTAAATGATAAATAAATGAATAAAATATAAATAAACAAATAAACTAAATACATGAAAGTAAATAAATTTGATACAAAAAAGAGATTTAAAATTCAAATAATACTTAGAAAAGTAGGTTACAGACAGACAATTTTAAGAGTGAAATTCGTTCATGATTTTAATTGTTTCACATTTGAAATTTTTTTATAAATCATAATCAGCATTGTTTTAATTTGCATGTTTTTATTTCAATTTTAATAATTATTCTGTAAAGTTACAATTTTTGTAATCATTAAGAGATTATTACTCAAATACGGTAACAACTGAATTTTAAGGAACAAACAATTAAATTATAATTAAATGATGAATAAATAAAATAATTAAACATTTAAGAAACAAATAAATACAAACAAGCAAATAAATTAGATACAAACAATAAATAGATTTAAAAATCAAATAATACTTTCAGAAAAATAGGTTACTGATACAAGATTTAGCTGAATGTTTGAAGTTTTCTTTTTTTGCTTAACTTGTTACTTGTAATATTTTCCCTAGAACAAAAATTATTTAAAAGAGCATTTGTAGCGCTCCAGACAAACATTCTCTGTATTTTTTCTATATTGTGACCCTCACCACAAGTGTCAACATCAAAAAGAAGCTTATAATCTGCCAAAACATTCAATTTTCTTTGATTTACTGAATGGAGAAAAGAATGATTTTTTTATCAGCTTATCAATGACTACATAATTATAGAGAACAAAATTTATAGTTTTATCATTAGGATATAAGAGAGAACCTCTATTAATCCCCTGAAAATAGCTGCTTATTTCAGGTATTTCTTCCACATTATCTCTTACATTTCCAGATATTAAATCTTTGCAACTATTGCATTTAATTTTCTTAAAAACTGCAATACAGCAATAACCTGCTAAGTATAGTATTACAAGTAGAACTTCTCTACAATTATTAACATCATCCTCTTTAACATCAATTATACATATGTAACTTTTCCTCCTCTGTCACTTCATCCCAGTTTGCTTCTTGTAAACTCTTTAAATCAATTTTAATGCATTGCTGATTAAATGGTAAGCTCAATTTTAAAACTGATTGCATTCTATTTTTTTTTTTTTTTTTCACACTCAAACACTTGCTGTATCGAGATATTATACTGATCTCCACTAAGTTGCCGGTATTGACCAAACCTTGCCTCAAGGTGATCAGTTTGAAATTTGCCTGGTAATATGTACAGCATTTTCAGTTCTTCTATGCAATACTTGGTCAGTTCTAGAAATGCATAGGTTGTATGATGCAAAGCAGTCAAGGTTTCCTTTGTTAATTTACCATTTCTTCCAGAAATACTATTCAAAGATTCTACCCAGTCACAGAATACAGAGAGAAATCTAAAATTTTCTTCATTCATTCTAAGTGGATTGCAGTATTTATTTCTAAGCCGACAACCTTTATATGGTGTTTTAACATTCCACCAAATATAAAATATGTTTATATATTCTGTAACTTCTGCAAAATTAAGCAAATATTCCTGTTTTCCTAAAGTCAATAATCCCTTAATAGTGTATTCATTAAAAATTTGCAGAACTAAATTAACATTTTGCCTTTCAAGATTAGTAGGAGAAAGTGCCTTTCAGGTGAATTTATGACAGTATTTCAAAATTGACTGAGATTCTAAGGCATGAAGTTTCTGTAAGGTAGAAAATGGGACACTTTGGATACTATCTAATTCATGATTTCCATTATGACAAAATTTGGGGAACATCATGCATTTATTTGCATCTTTTTGACCAAGCCAATTGTTTCTAATGCATTTTAATATATGGACTGAGTCGAAAAGGAAGAAAAGGAGTTGAGACTTTATAACTGGGTGTGGATATATAATGGAAAGCTTTGGAGGACTGCAAAAGAAAGATATAGCTTTTTTATTTATAGCATTATTATCTGTTAGGCTTTCAAGTATTATCAATCATATCTCCTCTAAACCATTATACGTTTAAGTATGTTAAATAACTTCTCAGCTTTAAGACATTTAGTTGGCATAACAGGCACAACATCTTTATATTGTGAGAATACACTACTAATCATGAAAGCAAAAGCACTTGTTGCGGCTTCACTGCTGTTGTCAGATAAGCCAACAATAATACCACCCTTATAATCTAAATAAGGTTTTAGATGAATTTCATCAACAAGATACTGTGATGTCCTTCTGCACTAGTAGCTTAAATTTATTTTTAATATGCATAATAATCAAGCTTATTTTGTATCATTAAATTTAGCTGCTCATATATAAATTTGATTGCATTAAAATGTTTGTTTGATTCTTCTTGAACCTATAGTAGAAATGACATTACCAATTTTAATATTAAAAAATTATATTTTGAGGTTCAGTTTGCTATTCTGTGTTCATTTTCTTCATGTTTTTCTATCAGAATTTCAAGAGTATTTTGATCAGTTACATGTTTAGGAATCTTATAGTCCCCTATTGAATGCATTTCCACATCTCTACAAAACACATGTACTGCAAAATCGGATTCAATTACAAGAGACAAATTGATTTTTGGATGTGGGGATTTGATGATGCTGAATATAATAAGTATCTTTTGCCATCTAACAAAACTCCAGTAATTTCTATCAAGGAAATTTAATTTCCCTTCTAGATCATTAATATTATGGAATTTCTTCTGCATTTTATATGCTAGTCATCATTAATACTTTGATTTAAAATAGCACTTTTAAGAACAGAATTCTATAGTCGAATTCTCCTGGAATCTGGAGACTCTCTAGAAGTATTCAGTGAAGATAAATATGAGAGACAGTTTGGGAAAATTCTAGGAATAGCACCATCATGAAGATATTTTTTTTAGTTTAACTGCAATTGTGACACCTGTTTCTTTTTTTTTTTTTTTTGGTCAAAAGCTGACAATTCTCTCCTTATGTCCTCTGGTCGAAAATGTAGTTCACATACCTAAAAAGATTTTAAAAACCAAACCTATTTTAAATTCTTGTGAAAATCTAAGAAGAAAATCAATCCACAAAAATCTACAATAATATGAAACATTAACAATTTTAGGAAAAGTAGAGAGAATTCAACAAAAGATTATTAGTGACAAAGCTGTGTACAAATAAGAGAATTTTTAACATTTATTCATTTTTTTAAAATGATAAATAAAAAAACATTCTTATGAATAAAACAATTCTAAAAAATTGTTAAATTATTAGAATTCTTTATGAATTTATATCAAATTTCTTTAAAGTTTATTTTTATAAAAATTAGATTTCAGCTTTTAAAAACTTTTGCAACTTTCTTTTTAATGTGTTTTGTGAATTATAAAGATATGAAATTATTTTAAAATCCTTGAAGTTTTAATTGAGTTTAATAACTTTTTAAAACAAAACTTTGTTTTAAAATGTGTTGTGAATTACAGCCATGAAATTAATTCAATTAAAGTTTCATCTAGTCATGAATAAAACAATTCTAAAAAATTGTTAAAATTGTTAGAATTATTTTTTATGTATATAAAATATTCCTTCAGGAATTCATGAATGAATTTATGTCAAATTTCTTTAAAGTTTATTTCTTAAAAAAAATGTGGTTTTAGCTTTTAAAAACGACATGTACGAGAATGAATGTCTAAACTTTCTCGCTAGATTTATGTCTTAACTTTATGCTATGAATTACAAAGACATGGTATTAATTTTATCATTAAAGTTTCAATAAAATTTACTTATTTTTTAATACAAAAAATACTCACTCTGCTGAATTTAGTAGGTGAAAACTGAAAAATGATCTCTTCTGATTGTACGAATTCAAACATCAGATAAATCTTTATCTTTAGGGAAAGAAAATACATGTAATTTAGGGCCGTTTTTATAATTCCCTTTGTAATTTGGTACAACAAATCTATAAGGCATTGTCTTTGTTTTAAATTAATATTTAAAAGAAAATATTAATAAATAATTTAAAAATTCTGCTGTAAAAAATCTGATACACAAAACAAACTTTCTTCAAAGTCTGACTCAATATGATGACGTCCTATTTTTCCCTCCCTCAATGAAACAGGCCTTCTCTATCGGTGGCCACAGCTCTGGTTAGCAATCTAGATAGTGTTGACATTTTCCCAACTCACCCAGGTAGTTGTAAGGGTGGGGTTAATCTATCTGGTTAAGTTTTAGTTTGATTGTTATGAACTATTTTGACTGAATCAATTTATTGGATTCAATTCACTTTAAATATTTACTTCATTTATCCCTATGTACAAAAATCTAATCAATCCCTGTCTCTTTCCTCTAACCTACAAATATTTCTATCCACACTGTCTTACTCACATGCATGTGCACACATTTCACACACACACACACACACGCTAATTTGACTACTTATAAGAGTGTAAAGTAAGCTAAATTGCTTTAATCATTCTAACATTAACACACAACTAAAATTTGATGCAAATGAATTCTAATGATTTTGTCTCCCTCTTTTTCTTTTTTTTTTTCTACCTTGTCAAAAAAACAAAAATTTTGAATGGGTTATGATTGTGTAATTGAAATTTTTGCATCTATTTTAATTTTTCATCATTCTTTATCTTCAATTTTATTTATTAACAAAGCGTAAACTAAATGTTTTCACAAGGGATCAGAGCCTGCTTTGACATGAAATGACCCATGAAGGTTGATCCACCATTTAAAAAATCTTAATTTAAATTTGAGCCATACTGTTTAGATCCACACTTCTGATATTTGCAGGTACAGGAACTTATGTGCAAATATATCTCTCCATCACATCCCATGAATTCTCATTTGAACTCCTAATGTGGCAAATGTAGCCACACCATTTATTAGATGTCACCAGAATGCCCCTCAAAACCAATTCTAGGCAACTTGGGTAACCAATGACAGTGCTATTATCCTGCTGGAACAACTATCATTGTTTGGATATATAGTGTCCCTGAATTGATGCAAATGATTAATGATGTTTAGGTGGACAAGTAAACCAGAACCCATATCACATTGAACACCATTATGGAACCCCTACCAGCCTGCACTGTGCCTTGTTGACAGCATGGGGTCTGTACCACATCTGAGCCACCCTACTGTCAACTCCATTAAGGACCTGTGATCTGCAATTGCATTGTCCATAATAGACAGTAATGCTTTCTTTCAAGTGAAATTGTAATTCAAGGGATGTCAAATGTACTGAAATGGCATGTCCCATTTGTCTAGCATCTGCTGTCATGCCTTGTTCAGACTCCAATAATTGCTTTGCCATGAGCAAACCAGTTGATGTTCACAATTACTGACCAGATGTCAATAAAACTGATATAGGTCTGGCCATTTTCATAAGATCATGTTACATTGGCAGTTATCTTTACATACTGATACCCCATGATTTTTGACACTTTAATGTATAGGCAATAGTTCATATTTTCTCATGCTGCTAAGTAGAAAATCAGTTTAGAAGATAGTATTTAAATTGTCAACATGTACTTCAGCTCCTATATTGAACTCGTCCTGGGTACGACGTTAAACTGCATCCAACAGCAAGGCCTCTGATCAGGAGGTTTTGAGGAAGCGTGGAACCACTTCTTAATTGCTGGTGTTCCCAGATTCACCCTGACCTGGAGTGGTAGCACCTGTTGGGGTCCCAGCTATGGGCAAATAGTGAACTTCCAGTTCTTTTCCAAACTTCCGGGTCTTTTCCAGCACATTTCTTTTTGAAAAAATATTATTGCCAGCTATACTTTTTTGAAAAACAATATTACCAGCTATACTTTTTTGAAAAAAAAAAAAAAGAAAACTTTTTCAGCATTAAATGGCCCAATGAAGGTCGATATGCTGGTTAAACAAACTATCTATCTATATTGAACTAAATAGATTGATAATAAATGAATGTAAGGTAGAATAGAATGTCAATTATAGCACAAAGCCCTATTGGCTTAATGTAAATTTGAGGTTAGGTGATAACTGACTAAATATGATACTGCAGCTATAAATTTTCAAACTGAAATGGTGTCTTTATTGCCTAGGTATTTTTTACTAGAGTATTATGACTAGGATGAACTGTTAATCTGTGCTTTGTTTTGGTAAAACATGAATGCTTTAATGTTTTATAAAAATAATTGCTCATTACATACTTTCTTCATATTTAATAATAGAAAAATAATGTCTCTATATTAAAATTTACCAGTTACTTCCCTTTGGCAGATTAGTTTTATCAAGAAGTTTTAACCTGCTACAATGCAGAACTACTTCTTTAAGTGATACTATATTCCATATAGATAAAAATAAAGATATTACAACTGCATTCTTTTTTTCTTTTTCTTTTATTAAATATAGCCTAATAATTTTCAAAATATTAAATTAATGCTTGATCTTTACTAATTCAGTTGCTGGTGTGGAGTCTTTACTACCCTTTTCCTATATTAATTAGTTTGATATTGTGCATAATGCTGATATATTGAATTTAATTTTTAAAATTAAAATTCTATCTCTTCTACACAGCCTATCAGTATTTTATTTTTGCTCTTTTTCATTATATTTTTTCTTGTGTTTATATAATTTTTATAAAAATTTTTTTCAGGGAGGTAGGTCTAATGATGAATCTGATAGAGATAGAAAATTACACAGTTCTACAGCTCGAGGGTTACAAGGCACTACCACTGCTGGCCGTGTACGGTCAGACCAAGTTCCTGTCTCGGCTTCACCAGCAGGAGAATATGGCAGTAAGTAAAAATTATTTGCTTTTATTAACACTTGTCATTTATGGATAAAATACATGTTTCATAGAATGTAATATGTAATTCTTTTTTTAACTCTGATCTTCATATTAATAAGGAACATATAACTAGATAAATTAAGAAAATGCCATCAAACGATTTCAGAACAAATGGAATGAAAATTGTTCCCAAATACTCAGTTTTTAAATAACACTGAGCAACCAAAAAAAATGCCTTGTTTGGCACATAAATGATTCTGTAGTACTAAATTGAGTATGCTGATTCTAGATCTTTATTTTCTTCTACCAAATCAGGATTTTTAACACATTTATATAGCATATTTACTCTAATAGCAATTTTTTTTATTGCCCAGTGTAATCAAAATTTACAAAAAATTATCCACAGTAAAAATTAAAAAAATAGTGACGTGGTAGGGAAAAGAAAAAAATGATTTTAGAAAGGTGTATGTAATTATATTTTAGGAAATCTAAGTGGATGCTACAGAGAGATGAACAATCCAATGTAAAATGAAATCCTTTTGTTTCTTCCCTTATATTTTCAACTTCCATGTGAAGAAATATTAATATCTGAGGTTAATTTGTTCAGTAGATATTGATCTTTTTAAATCTAGTACCCTCTTCAGAATTACACTTTGAACCTCTTCTTTCTCTGTCAGGTTTTTATTAATTTCAACTTTTTATTGTGGTCTAAAAAGAAAATTTCAAATAATTTGTCAGAAAAAATATCTTTATTTACTATATTTGTAATTGACGAAAAGATGTTATCTTATTGATTCTTTGACTCTTATTCATATGGTTTACTAATGAATATTTGAGTATTTTGAGATGAAAAGCAACTGAAATTTAACTGAAAACAATACAAGTATAAAAAAAAAAATAATAGTTGACAATGTGTAGCAAAGTAGGTGGCTTGACAGTGGTCGGTAAACAAATGTAGGAAGACCTGATTTTTGTAGCATAGAACAAAGAAAAAGGGTGGTTTCATTATGTTTTAATGAGTATTAGAATAAAAGATGAAATAGTAATTAAAGTTATCTAATTTCAATAAATTAGTTGGAATGACGGGTTCTTAATCTAACCTGGATATAAGTCCTGTATCCACCTGCTTATTTTTTTGTGTCATGTCTCCTCAGGATGTAGGCGATCATGGCTCCCCACAATTTCCTGTCCTTTGTAGTTCTGAATAAATCTTGTCTTTTTGTTGTTTTTATGCTGTCCCTCTTGCCTTCAATCTGTCCTTTGAGTACCAGATTTTCCAAGTCCTCTTTCCTCATTATGTGCTCTGGAAATTTCAACTGTCTCTTCCTGATGTTAAGTATGTTTCCTTTTTGTTTCCATTTTCTCTAAAACTTGCTACTCTCGTCAAATCAGGCAAAATAACAAATTATTTCCTTATCCAAAATAAAAAAATCATCTCTAAATTCAAATTGGTACTGCTTGGCCTCCATGCTCCTTAACAAAGTCTGTCATTGTAGTTTATAGCAGATGGTGTAACTTAATCTCTTAAACTTTTCAGCCATATGGGGCTTCAGAATATGCCAACTACACCTCTGCAGAAATTGACACCCCTATCCACCCCCAAATAAATAAAAATAGTGCATAATATTGAGCCAGTGGAACAATATATCCCTGCTCCACTAAGATGTTTTAGGTGCCAAAAATCTGGACATCATAGGGATAGCTGCAGGAGCTGCCCAACATGTGGAAAATGTGGCCAAACGGATTCAGACCATTCTGCAAAAGAATGCCATGATGAAATAACATATGCTAAATGCCATGAAAGCCATCCAGCATACTGAAGAACATGTGATTTCTGGAAAAAGGAAAGGGAGATTGTTAAAGTAAAATGTAATAGAAACCTCTCATTTTCAGAAGCAAGTCAAATGAAAGGTCTTTTTGATGCAAAAATTCTTCCAAGGAAATGGTGCAGGCTTAACTGCAAAAGGACAATGAAAAAACTGAAATAATAGAGAAAAAACAAATAGCAAAGTGACAGCTCAAACACAAACTACTCCTACCAAAAATACCAAATCTCCTAAATAAAGGTCAGAGCAATCTCCTGTCTGTCATCCAAAACCCAGGAAAGACAGAAAAGCTTATCACCCAAAAGAACAGAATCAGCCAAACAAAAGCTGGAAATCTATAAACGACTAAATTCTTATGCAAAAGCAATTTGACAAACTAGAAAAGATGGAGGTAGAAAGTAAGATTCCTCAAATGGCTAAAACCTCCAAAATGAAAACCTAAGAAAAAGAAATCAAAACCACATAAGCGAAAGGTTGAAAACATTTAAACAGCCATGCATAAGATAATGCAATGAAATGGTCATGGAATAAAGGCAAATACAATATAAATGAACTGCTTCTGTTAATAACAGATCTGTCACTGGCAGTTGTTTGCCTTCAGGAAACACTCCTTAAGCAAGGTGACAGTGAATATAAAAGAATACTAGTAATACAACCATACACATGACATTGGGCTTTGTGTATCTGGTGGTGCATCAATCCTAGTTAGGAATGATGTACCCAAAGTAAAATAATTTTTACAACTACTTTACAGGTGGCCTACATAGGCCAGTAAACATTTTGGTCGGTATATATCCCACCTAATGAACAAATGAATCCAAAATTCATGAAATTATAAGGCAACTCCCTGCACCCTTTATGATACTAGAGGACATTAACTGTCACAGCACCATATGGAGCTGTAAAGACATAAATCAAAAGGGAAGGACTTTAGAAACCATTATAAACAACAATGATTTATAACAATAAAACTGACTTACATAAATCCACTTATTTGCAGCTACTCTGCAATAGATTTATGCATATGTGATCCATCAATCTATATGGATTTCTCTTGGGAGGTTTTGGCAGACACATGTGATAGTGATCATTTACCAGATCTGCATAAGGTTAAAAATCTTCTCCATTGAAAATTAGGCGGCGTGAACTAGGACAAATTTAAAAACTAATGTTCTGATAAACTAGCTAAAGGTAAATACACTTAAAACAGTTTACAAAAATCCTTATATCTATTGCAAAAAGTTCAGTACAAAAATAACATAACAGACCTTGGTTCAATGATTATAGGGAAGCTCTCAGGCTTGAAAGAAGAGCTTTGAGAGATTTCAACAGTCTTCAACCTCTAATTTGTTACAATTTAAGCTTCAAGCAAAAGCACAGAAAATAATTGAAGAAACAAAAAAGAATATTGGAAAAACTGTCAGCAAACTTAGTTCTACCACAAAAAGAAAATCTGTATGCGATACAAGGAAAATAGCTGGTAAACATCATTCTAACGCTATAAAACATCTCTCAATAAACAACTGTAAAATAACCAGCAAAAAGGATATTGCTGATCAATTAGCCAAAACTTCATCTGCCAGGAATGGTAGCCAACAATTTCTGAAGCTCAAACAAAAAGCAGAAAAACAAAAATTAAACTTTAAATCCAATAATGCTGAGAGCTATAACCTACCATTCACTATAAAGGAACTAAATGAATCTTTAAAGAAAGTCCAAAATACAGCTGTGGGACCAGATGATATCCACTATCAATTCATAAAACAGTTGGCCAACAAATCATTACAACTGTTATAAAATTTGTATAACAACATATGGACAAGTGGAAACTTCCCAGATATGTGGAGATAGCCATTCATAATCCCTATTCCAAAACCTGGAAAGGATGGCACAGGCCAATAGCATTAACAAGCTGCCTATATAAAAGTATGGAGAGAATGATCAACAACAGGTTGACTTGGTACCTGGAAACTAACAGCCTAATCAGTGGCTACCAATGTGCTTTTAGGAGAAAAAAAAATGTACCATGGATCAATTAGTACACCTTGAAACCTTTTGTAAGAGAAGCCTTCATTAAGATAGAACATGGCACTTGTTTTTTTTTTTTTGACTTAGAAAAGGTGTACAATACATGGAAATTTGGTATCTTGAAAGATCTGCATGAACTGGGTCTAAAAGTAGTAAACAAAAAAAAACATCTGGGGATAAAAACCCTTGCATGACCAACATAAGCTGAAATAACAATGCTGACATAGACATAAAACTCTTTAGTGGCTGAACAACGCAGAACTAAAAGCAGATGGGATTAAAGCATATTCACCAGGAAACATAATTTAAATAAGAATCAAAAACAAAACTCAGTATGTAGATTTGAAAAATCTATGTAACTAACAGCTTGGTAAAGAATTCTGGATTTCCATGTCAATATTCTAAGGCTTTGTTCAATCTCTGGAATCTTTTAACCCTGGTATTACAAATGTTTCATTTAATGAAAATCAAAGATGTTGATATTATTACTAGAGGATATTTGTTTACTATTTAGTGTTGCTCATAAATGAATTTCTTAAAGATTTACTTATAATTTAAAACTTGTATTATTTAACTTTATTGCTTTTAAGTTTTTTTTTGGGGGGGGGAACAAAAAAAAACACATTTCCTCTCTTTATTTAACTTAGAATCATTTGTAATACAAATGGACTACAATACAAGAAAGTTACTTTGAAAAGTAGTAGCTACCAATGATTAAGAGTCAACAGACAGCACTTTGGTGTTGGAAGAGACATTTGTATAAAATCAACTGATTAATTATCCATAAAAACATCTTTGACACTCTTCAAACTTTTTATTCAGTGTTTCTTTCCAAACCTGTTATCAAATGGATAAGCATAAACAAATATGAATATTTTTATAAACTTGCAAAAGTTGCTTCGTAAAGAAAACCTAATGGTCAGAAGATGCAAAAAATTTATAAAATAAGAATAATGATGGATGATTATGACAAAAAGAAAAGCTCATTGATTTTCAAAGATCTTCATTATCTTATTGTACAGTAGCACAAAACTTCATATGAACTACTCCAGAATATGTAATAGAACAAAGATTTGTAAAGGTGAATACTTGGTCATTTCAAAAAGTATTTGTTTGGTAATGATCATTTGGTTATTGATTAGAAATACTCTCAACTGATTTGAAAAGTCTTCAAAGCTATTTTACAGAAACTAAAATTAATCAAAACAAGTTGTCAGTCTTTGAATATATTTTCTTTCTCTAAAAGGTTTTGGATAGGCACAATCATAATAAATTGACATTGCTAAGTTGTCAAGTTGAATCTACACATATATGATCTCCAAAATGGTAATGTTGATTTAATTCATTTTTTTATTATAATCTCTATACATTTTACTACACACTACTTCATTGTAGGAAATAAGTGTATAATTTAAATAAATGTTTCTCTGATTCGATAGCACAAATTTAAATGCTAAAATAGTGATTTTTATTTTCTTTTGTAAAGTAGATCTCGCTTATATAAAATATATACATTAGCAATAAGGTTATGAGCCTGACAATTTTTAAAAACTGACTAAACATCAGAAATTTAGTAGGGAATTCTTCCTTGGCTGGGCTGAGAATTTTCCACCACCTTTCTTCTATCCACACATGCAGGCAAATTTTTCTATTTATACATTAGTCATTTGAATTTACACTTTAACTATTTATACTTTTAATTTACTTTCACTCACATCACCTAAAGGATTCATCTTTTCCATTCATACTGATTAATGCATTTAGTACTATTGATTCTTATGCTATAACCACTTCCTTTTATCTGTTATCACTGGTTATTTAATCAAATATAAAATAAGTAGTTTACTGTAATATTTTTTAAATTTTGTATTGTGTATATTATTATTATTATTATTATCTATGAATTATTGGTCTTTTTATATCATGAGAAATTAAACTACAAAGCCCTCTCCCCATTTTTTTGTAAGATGAGCAAGCAATAAATACAATGCTACCTGTTTTAAAGTCTTATACTATTTATTTTTTGAAATAAATTTCAGTTTTTACTGTTGGTTTATCTTGTTAGGCTATCATTTAAACTTACCAGTCACCAAGTGTTTTATTGTCAACTTTTGTTACTCTTGTTGAACATTTACATTAGCTATGTTTTTGTTCTGGGTCTTTCTACACTTGCTGCAGTGTTTTTGTGAATCTTTTTGCAAACAAGAACAGATTGACCTTGTTAGATGGCAAAAAATGAACTTGTTCAATATTTTGACACTGTTTCATCTTCCTTCAGAATGCATGCATAGCAAGGAGTATGTATTAATGACAGCAACTGTATTTTGTTTGCAATGCATTGAGCTAATAAATTGTGCCTCTGCCACAGTAAATTTTAAAATTCTGTTTAAGATAACTGTTTAGTCAGTTAAACACTTTTCACGTGATTGTTTTTAGTTTGAAATAAGTCAACATGTGTAATTTAAAGGTTTATTTATGTACAGATAAATTATGACAATTTCAACTATTCTCTTTTATTGTTTTCCTTTAACCCTACCTTGATATATCAACTTACTTTTGATTGGTGAGGAAGCAGTTATGAAAAAATGTTTATAAAATAGAAGTTTTTACTTTGGTTAGTTTATAAGAATTAATATCAAGTAATCTTATATTAAATGTACTTTGAAATTTTAAATTTTTTAAATGAATAACATAACATTTTCCCACTTGATATTTTTGAATTTATAAAAAAAAAATAGCTTATTTGAGGATTTAAATTCCATAATTTAAACAAGTGTGTTAGAAAATAAAAGTTAAGAGAACCATTTTAAATAGGATTTATTTCTTTTATTCTTTGTATAGTTTTTCAGTTTTGAGAACATCATTCATTCCTGCTCTTTTGCTTATGTTGCTATTTTTGTTCAAAATTGTATGATGGCTTTTTGTACAAATTAACTTTTTTTTTTCCATAGTGCTTACTAATTATAAATTGTTACATTTTACACTAGTAACTTTTTCCTATTATCTGAGGCATTTTCATAGGAGATTGGCTGATTTTTTTTTTTTTTTTTCCTATGAAAGTTTTGAAAATTTAATTGTTATTAAATATGTTTTTACTATTGCATGTTTCTCCATGACACTTAAGCTTTCCTCAATTAATTCCAATAATTTTGCACATCCTCCATAAATTGATTGTTATGCTAAAAATATAAGAATATAGTTATTAATTTTTCATAAGAATTTAATTTTTGTTCACTGCCTCAGGATTGCATAAAAGCTATATGGCAGTTAGTTAGCAAAGCTATAGAAAGTTGCTTCACTTGACTCTGATTCTAGACATTACCTGTAAACCACAGATGAGTGAAGAATTGATAAACTGTAATGAAAAAAAAACAGACTTATCTGTAATAAATGAAACTTTTTCTCTTCAAATATTGTCCTGAAATCTTCAAATATTTGAACATTAAATAATTTTTTTCCTGTATATTTAATTTTTGCTGATAACACAAATGCAACTCAAAAGCATTTTTTTATTCTCATGTTTGTACTTACATCTTAATATTTCATTATAACTAGAAAGCATATCATCAAAATTAATAAAATTTGCATATTAAAAAAATTGCCTTGAGCAATTTTTGGTTTATATATATTTGAAAATTGTCTTCTCATGAGAATGCTAACTTTGAAATATTTTGATGTTTCAAAATCCATAAAATGTGTTTTCTATTTCCCTACGTAACTCTTCCTTTTTTTTTTCTTTTTTTTTTTGTCTTCTTTCTTACGGATGTTTAAGGTTTGACTTGTCTTGTTATTTAGTGCCACAGTAATTTCAGATTTGTTGCTAGCATGGTGATTGGCATTTAAGCTTTGGAAACTTATTGCTTAGATTATTATTATTATTATTACTATTATTATTATTTGTTTTTATTACAAACTGAGAAAAATTTTATTCAAACTGTGCATGTTACAGTTGGCCAAACAGCATGACTTAAACAAAAATAACTTTTTTTTTTTAATTTTTTTTTATTACTTTTTTTGTTTAAAGAATTTCTTTGATTTAAATCATCTTCCTCTGCCTTATCATCTTTTCCATCCATCCTAGCTAGTTGCACTCAAGTAAACAAAGCATGGTCCTTTTTTTTTCTGTCTAATTTGGGTCTTTGTATAATTCTTTATGCCCAGAAATTATTACCTATTCATTGGAAATGCTTTAGTTATAAAATGTGAAAATAATTCAAGATGACCAGCAGCCAAGTATTAAGAAATGTTAGCTTGAAAGGTTTTAGATATTAAGAATTTTTTTTGTGTGTGGAAAAATGTATTGAAAAGAAAATGCAAAATTCTACAGACTTTATTATCTAATGGTTATGACTGTTCCACTTTCTAATGTTAAAAAATAAATAAATGAAAAATATCTCTATAAAGATTTCAGATTTAAGTGTTGAAAAATGCTACCTTTTAGGTATAAAACCAGTTGTAACTAATTAAATTTCTCTATTCATTTTTTTTTTTTTTTTTTTTTTTTTTTTTTAAGTGACTTTGCTTTAATACACTGATAGTGAAACTCCCTTCCCCATTTCAAGTAATATTTTCTTGCAAATCTCGGCCATGCCCTTGCTTGTGATGCTGGTGCTGTTCCATTGGCATTTTAGATGCTGCCAATATCCTCCAGCTTAATGAAATCTTGCCTTGCTGCTGCTGCTACTACAACCAATTGAGTTGCTTACCATGTTCTCAGATTCTTTTATGATCTACTTGTTATTCTACAGCTCATGTTGTTTGTAAGCAAATTTGGCAGATTATTAACTTAAATTTTCTTAATGGCAACTTTATTATAATGCAAAGGTATAAATAACCTATTTATTACAAGACATTTTTAAAAGATTTTTGTTTGCTTTTTAATTTAATTTAAGATTGAATTAATTTTTACCCTGCTTTTATTTGTATAACTTTTCTCTTTAAAATTTTGTTGTTTGCTTGTGTTCAGTTTCCAAATCCTTTGCCCACCATGCTAGCAAAACATGTCTTGTTGGCCAGAATACAAAGTTTAAGATTGACCATGAGTGACTACTTGGAAAATACAAAATAAAATATTAGCTGGCAAATTTATTCTCTGCTTGCTATTCTTGGATCACAGTATGGTCAAGTCTCTTATAGGCCTCGAGTAACAAGACATTAATAGGTCTAGATCATTAATGCTAAACACAAAATATTCTTATATGCTTATTTCTTTTCTTTTTTATATAGAGATAAATGCAAATCATTTAATTTTGAAATGTCTTTGATTTTTCTTCACCAACTCATCTAATTTGATTAATGGTATATTTTGATATTTACCCTAAATAATGGATTTGTCATTTGCTTAAATTATAACTTTAATTTAAAAATATTCTCTTAACATTTGTGTTTGTGATTTATTCCTTAAACTGAAAACAAATGTGGCAACCTTAATCCTTATTTGCTTTTCTTCCATTCCATTTTTGCCTTTGCTTTGATAAATAGACATATTATCCACTCCTCTCTCACATATGCTCTTTTTTTCTAAGAGATATCATTCTTAAATTAAAAGCCTGTCTAGATCCATATCCTTTGTTCCTATTTTCACACCAACCTCTTCAAATTTCTCTTCCTAATCATCAGCTAGCATATTAATATTTGACTGTTCATGTCAATGTGCATTATATAATACCTTTAGTGAGTCAATAACTTTTTATCATTTTGCTTGAAGACTCAAGAGAATACTTTCATGAAGCATTGCAAAAACAACCAAAGATAAATACAGAGCAAAAACACATTGTTATACTGTAATAATTTAATCTTGTTGAGGCATTCCTTTCTTTACTTTAAAAAGAAAAAAAAGAACCCTCCAATGGGTGGCATAATTTTCCCTTGTCTGCTATTGATGCAGGTCTCAGGTGATGAAGATGTGGCTACTAGATGATGCTTAACAAGAAACATTGACAAACCTTTTTCCTTGTGAGTTATAAAAAAATTAAAAAAAAAAAAAATCCTGCCTGCCCATGCTGCTAACACCAACAAGTGTGTGTGTGTGTGTGTGTAATATATATATATATATATATATATATAGTGTGTGTGTGTATATATATTTGTATTCATGGGTTTTCCGTTTGATGTGTATTGAAAGAACTGTTGGTTGGCAGTGTTTTTTCCATAGGTTTTTTTCTTATTTATTGTCATACTCAACGTGGTGGTTGGTGGTGGTGTATTTTTTTCCTTCTCTTCCTGAGTGCTTCTTTTCAAATATTTTTGGTGTTTTTTTTTCATCTTCCTTCATTGCATGGAAGTTTCAGTCTGTCAATCTGTACATTCTTGTAGAATTTTTTTTTGTCTGCACTCTTTGTTATTGCATACATTTCTTCAGATAAGTTCTTATGAAACAAATCAACTGATTGACTATTATTTTTGTCTATTTTTGTTTGTTCACTCTTTCAATTCAAGTAAAAGATTTTGAGTGCATGTTGGTTCTTGAGTTTTTCTTTTCACTATTCACAATTATTATTTTATCTTATTTATATATATATATATATATATATATATATATATATATATATATATATATATATATATATAGTCCACCTCATCACAAAGTATATTTTCTTAAAATATTTTCCTAATGTCTTAACTTTTTCATTGTAATAATTTTATCTTAGTTTCATTACAAATTATATTTGTATTTTATAGAAATTGGTAATGTTTGCTTTTTCTTTTTTTTTTCTTTTTTTATTATGTTCTGTTTTTTTTCTTTATCCAGTGGGCAATATTTTTTAATAAAAAGGTGCATGAATTTATGAAGTAGTGTTTTTAAATCAATAAAAACATTAAAATATTTTAAAGCCAATGTTAGTAAGCTCAGATGTGTGCTAACAGGCCATTGCAGTTGGTGACATTTGATGTGATGTATTTAAAAAAAAAAAAAAAAATTTTTTTAATCATCCTTCACCATTTGATTACATGCCATTTTATGTTGAGTTGGTCTCCCTGTTTTTGGAAAAGGCTTCCTTCATAAATTTTATTATTGATGTGAATTTTGATATGTTACAGCCTTAAGAGAAGCAGTCAAAAATCTATCAAAGGCTTGCATAGTTTAAAACTTATAATTTTTGCTAATGTTACTGGTTGTTTTTTATGTTACTTATTTTATATACAGAAGAATTTTGCAGAACCCAAATCTTAAGATTTACATTTTTTTCTTTACAATTTCATAAATTGCAATAAGTTTTAGACATTCTTGTTGATTAAATAATTTTTGTTATCATTAATAGCAGTTATAGCCTTCAGACAACTAATTTATAATAGCCAGTAATTTTTTTTTTAAATTTTAAAGGGTTGTTGGTGGTGATGGTAGTAGTAGTAGTTAATGAAAAACTCATGCATCAGGATATTTTTATAAGTTGATTAAAATAAATATGCATATAATTAGTGTGATCTTCATATTTAATATTCATTATTTAATCATTACATGAGATGGGGAGGGTAACCAAATAATATTTTTAACATGTGAAGTTGAATCTCTCCACTTTTTTTCTCTCTCTCTCTCAGGATTTGTATTTATTTATTTATTTGAATTAATTGTTAAAAAGCAATGAATTCAAATAAAAAATACAAGTCCTTTTTTTTTTTTTTTTCAAAGATGAATTTCTCTAATGTAATTGTCTTTATTGCATTATTTATTGGCCTTTAAAAAAACAAAATTATTTGGTTATAGTAGAGTAATTTTTTTTCTATCATCATTTTTAGCAGCAGTGTAAATGTTGGTCATCAAAAAAAGTTATTTTATTTACATCAGCATAACAAGTGAGTGTATTGACAGCTAAGAATTCTGGTAGGATCTTGTATTTCATGTGCAAGTATTTTCATCCTCAAGAATATTTCTGGGATCTGAATATGCCAACAGATTGTGTTCTTGAAAAACTAAATTTAGATATAGGTGAATATTTTATTTCTAATTTTGTGGCATTAAGATTTCTTTTTAATGTTTTGTTTTTGAGCATTTGATCCTGTGTTATTTCATGCAAGTTATTTGCGTTAGGCTGATTTTTTTTTTTTTTTTTTTTTTTTTAATTCTTTGTTTCTTCTTGACAACCTTGGTAGGATTCATCAGTCATAAAACATCTTCTTTCCCACCTCTCTAAATTTTTGGTGGGGATGTAGAAAACTGGCAGGGAAGAATTATTGTTAAGGGAATTTAAGTGCATGTTGATAAGACCTTTGACTATGAGAAATCATTTTCCTCAACCTATGCATGGTCTCTTCTCCAGTGAAAGGAGAATCTAACCTTTTTTTTTCTTTTTTTTTTTTTTCTTTTTCTTCACTTATTGATGACTATTGGATGATGTTTCACAGTAATGGTCAGCATGTATTCATCTTACCTGGCTACTAGCATTTCTGCTTTTAATGACCAATTCTCTATCAGTTTGTCTCGCTACCTGGCATGGTATCCATGGCTAGCTGTGCTCCAGTGCGGTGTTGCCTGCTGCCTTCTAATTCTTCTTTCTGTAGAAAACCCAGAATAACTTTCTGCTGATTGAGACTTCTCTTTCTGTCACTCAGATTCTCGTGGTCTCCAAGTACGGTGTAAGGATAAACCACCAACGCGCCTGTCTCTGGCCACGAGAGACTCGGAGTCATTTGAAGGTGTAACTGACAGTAAGATTAGTGAGAGCCGAATGGCTACACCATCTACTGGGGATAGACCCACTCCCAGAGCATCGGGTTTACCTGTGCCAATTGGAACGTCCCATGATAACTCCAAGTTACGCGGCATTCTGCCAGAGCAACGTCGCAGTATGGCACCAAAACATAAACCTTAATCAACGTGCAAAGAGAAACTACATTTTTTTTAAAAAAAGAAAAAAAAAAAAAAAAACGAAAGAGGAAAAAAAACCAGCAGCAGCAACAACAACAACAAAGTAATAAAAAAGAAAAAAAAAAATTAAAAACGTGGCCGAGATTGGTGTTGGGTGGGATGAAATGTTGTAAGGTTTGTGTGATGTGACTCATGTCCATATATTAAAACTTGTATTTTTAGCAGACCTACAGTTCTTCAGAAGACGGCCCTAAAGTCCTCTTACACTTGACCACCTCGTTTACTGTTGTACATAAACTTTTTTTAAAAACTTTTCCTATGGAAACTTCAAGCCAGAAATTTTAAATTTCAAACATTTAAAGTAAGACAAAATGAAAAACACCCAGTAATATGTTGGTCTTTAAAAAAAAAACACTTTTTTCCTCTCTCTCTCCACTGATAGATCTTCTTCCTTAATTTATGTATTTATTTTGATCACTGACAAAAATGATGATGTCATCATTTACTTTTCTCCAACACACATTCTTTGCCATTCCATATTGAAAAAAAAAAAAATAACTATGTAAACATCCTTGAGAGCTCTTTCTTCAATTCCTCCTGTGCCAACATTTGCTACTATGAATGAGGCTGTCCAACAAATTCATTGGAAATTGGAGAAAAAATATTAACACATAGACATCTATTTTCATTTCACCTGAATATATATATATATATATATATATATATATATATATATATATAATCCAAAAAATAAAACAAGAAAAAATTAGTTTACTTAAACTATCAGTCAGTGTAATAAATGGTGTCTATGGAAAAGTTCTGATATTGGTAATAGGTATATTTACTTACCTGAGCATTTGTCTTTAAAGTAAGACAATGTCATTATTGCATGATAATCATCATTGGAAACCTGAAGCAAAAATTGGTTTTCCAAATGACCAACTTGATTTTGCAGAACAACTTACTCTCCCAACCCACACATTGAGTCTTTTTTTTATTACATACGGTAATAAACAAATTATCAATCTTTAAAATATTTTTCCTTTAAAACAATTTTAATGTTTGTTCAAATTAACTTGGTTCCTATGTAATATTTGGCTTCTTTTTTTTTTTTTTTGCTTTTTTTTTTTTTCCCTCATTTATTTGAGCGCTTCATTTTTTAAATTTTTTTTTATGCAATTAAAATGCATTCAGTCTTAAAACCCTGGGTGATATTGAGATCTGGTGAATATATTGATGCATGTTTTGATAAGATTATGTTAATAGCCAAAGAAATAAAGCTTTTCCACCGAGTAAGATTTGTAGTCTACAACTGTTAGATGATCAAGGCTTGAAATTTTCAATATGGTCAGCATATATTATGAAACCGTTCCTCTTTATTAAGAAAATAAGGCATTTTTAGGTTTTTAAGTATCCTTTCTACAAGCCTAAAATATCAGTTCTGCTGTGGATAAATGCTATTTATTGTATCTCAAAGTGACTAAGAAAATTAACACCCCCCCCCCCAAGCAGCTCATTCTTGGTGAAAGTTAATGAAGGTATAGCAAGAACAAAGGGGCAGTTGGACTCTTACTTTAAAGTAAAGGTCGAATGTGTCTTTTCATATAAAAATCTTTATGATGTCTTTCTATTCAACATCTTTACTTATGATTTATGAATTCATTTTATCTCTATTAGCCATTTAAACATTTTAACAAATGCAAAATTTGATTAGGTGTTAACATGCAAAAAATAATTTACAAACAGCTGCTGTGAAATTGGTCACTCCAAGAACTTTTTAGCCTCCAAACCTTTCATATCTTGCTCTTCAGTTATTAGATTTTTTTCTTTAAAAATAAAATTTAAGATTAAAATAGTCTGATGGAGGGTGCAATATTTAAGCAATATAACCGAATTTTATTCTTTTTGTTTGAAAATTAGTTAATAAATTGTTTGTTGAATCATTTGGCTGATGGAAATAAAGTATCACTTTTGTCCAATAGAATATTTTTTTGAGGTTAGCAATAATTCAAAGTAGATAATTTATTTCTTACCTATTAAAAAATATTAATTTGTGTTCATGATTTTAAATTTTATTTTTGTTGTTTAAATTTTACTTTGTCATATTTTTATTAATTTATTCTTTCTTTGTATTCTATTTTGCATCATTTTGTGTTAGCCATATTCACTCAGTAGAGTGGTTCCTAACATTAAAAAAAAAAAATAAAACAGCTGATAAAACTAAATCTAAAGAGTTTTTAAAATGAATCCGTTAAAACCTTAATGACTTTTCAGCCACAATGCTTTTCACTCTTCTGATCAAAGTTTCAAATTGTTCTCCCTCTCCATATTCAGATTCCCTCCCTGTGGAGCACATGCCCCACATTAGGAATCACTGATCTGTTAAGCCTCAAGTATATATTTTTATATTATCTTTATTACAATCATTTCACATTTAAGCGTTTGTGAAACCAGATATCATAGAGCCTAAGTTAGGCCTTAACTACACAAATTGGACATCTTAATTAAATGAAACCATGATAAAGAAAAGTAACTTATGGGTTTTAATGTAAAAGTAATAAATTGAATCTTAACTTATATGATCATATAAGTGTAATTAGAAATTAGGCTTAAATTTATTTGCTACTGTTACTCATTTTGCCATTTTCAAACTCTAAAAGAAAATTGGAAACTGTTTATTCATTTCTTATTGTTTTTTTTTTATTTATTTTTTTAAATACCGCCTTTATATGGAATGAATACTTATTAGTTGCAGGTGTTTTACCATATATCATTGATAAGTTTTTATAGTTTATTTGTTTTTTATTTCTTTTCTTTTTACAAATCAAATAATTACACCATGTACAGCAATTGTATGTTATATCAATGTTTTATATTTTCCACCCATTTCAAAAATTGAGAGATATCTAATGCATTAAATTTTCAACTTTAAAAAAAAAAACCTTCTGATTTGGTGCTATACTAAGATATTAACGACCAGTGAATATAGACTTTGGATGTAACTGTTAATGTTTTTCATTTCAATTATGCTCTTGATCACTATCTACTAATTTAGAAACAAGAAATTGTGAGATGTATTGAAATAGTTAACTTCTGTTTCTCTTGATGATGTGTAAATTGTTCAGGATTTATGATAAATTACTTGAGTTAAAAAAAAAATTATGCTTGTATTATAAAAGTTAGTGGGAGTTTATTCCAAACTAATTATAGTTTTCATTAGCTTGACCCATTTTATTTATATTTGCAAAACATAATTTTTAAAAGTATGATAATTTTCAAAATAAACTTACTCTGTTTTTCAAATTTATAACCATAGTTTACAAAAGTCATAAGGTAATTTGTGATATAAGCAAATTTAGTGAATTGTAGAATATTTATCTTTTATAATATAGTTATGCTTACTTTAATTTTTCTTTTTCTTCATAATTGGAAAATTTTGATTTGTCATGAAATGCCAGTTTTGCTTTTCATGTCTATTGTTACAGGAATGTGTATTTATTGAAGTTTATAATGACCAAGAAATGGAAAATGAGGCATTGTACTCTTGATGTTATAGAAAGGCATAAACAAAGATTGCTCTGTGTCGGAGGGATATAATCAGGACTTTACTTTGGCTTAACAACTGCCTCTGTTTACAAAGTCTTCTTTCAAAAAGCTTTCTCTACTTGTCATAATAGCTAGTTTATAATAATTCAGAACCTTTTTCTGACTTTGAACTAATTATTTCTCTTTTCCTAAAGTGTTAAAAAAAAAAAAAAAAAAAAAAAATTACAAAGGAATTTTCAGCAGATTTCCTAGAAGGATGCAGTTGAGTCAATTTTTTCTTCTCCCAAATAAAATTCCAAAAGTACTTGTATAAATTTGATTTATTTAAATATATATTAGAAATATGTAAAGCATCTTTCCCATTTAATTTTTTTTTTCTTGATTAAATTCTTACAACAAATATTTTTTCATTATTTTTATGTTTTTATTTTTTAATTTTTAAAATTTTATATTCTTTTAGTTCTTTTGTTTTATCAACTTTTATTGCTTTCTGTTATTAGTTACCCTTGTTGGTGTTTTATTTTATTTATTTAAAAACACATTTTTTTTTCTCTCTCTTTCTCTTTATTGTAGTTTTGATTTTCATTTTTTCCTCATGATACTTTAGATTTCAGGTCGAAAAAAAAAAATTGAAGTTTGCTAGAAATGGAGAAGACTGACAGATATTATTTGTAAGCATCTTTTCTCATCAAAATCTGTCATGACTTTTTTTCCCCCTTTTTAATTTTTTTTTTTTTTTTTTTTCCTTAATGTTCTAATTTTTCACTTAGAATGACTCTTTCATTGCTTCTGTAAAACTGATTTTATTATAATAATAAGCTGAATGAAAACTACAAAAATAATGATCATAGTCTACTGTTCGTCAGTTTAGTCTCCTTGTTACCAATTTAACAAATTAGTTTTGTATTTTTACTGATATTTGTAACATTACACACACACACACACACACACACACACAGCAAATATTGCTGATAGTTCTACTAATAGTAATCTATTAAGATGAATCCTTGCTACTAATTGATTCCTGTGTATTTTCATCTTTGTTCTTATTTTAACAATTTAAGTGAATTTCACATCAAGTGCGTTTTGGTAACAAGAACAAAGTTGATATTTTTTATAATAGTAGTAATACATGCAAATTGTAGTAGCATGCCTTACTTTCTGTCTACAGCAATTTGTAATAATAATTTTACTCAAATATATAATACAGTGTTGTGAAAGTCCCCCCCATATATCTTTTAATGTCTTCAAAAACAGATGGTATACGAGTAACAATTGTCAAGGTAAAAGGAAATATATTTACTGTTGTAATTAATCCCATTATATGGTTAAGACAACCTGTGCATGAGTTTTATCTTTTGTAAACAAAAAAAGTGCTTTTAATTATATACATGTATTTTATATTTATTTATGATATCAATAGGGTTAAAGCCCAGGGGGAGGTGTGTTGTTGGGAATAAGTCTCTAATTACATAATTAGTTTTTGGTAAAAAATAATTTTCTTTTGCACATTCCTTCAATGCCTAGAGCTCACTTGCTATCCTTGTGACTTTGTTTTGATTTTTTTTTTTTTATTTCATGCTACCAGGAACCAAGTGTTCATATGTAACTAATATTTTAACAATGTTTTTACTAGTTAGGATTTCCCCTCTCCCTTTTTTATACACCTGACCTATTTTTATGTTGCTCTTTTTCTTTTTGCCATTTTGTTTTTTCTTTGATAATGTTAGAACAGCGCTCCTGCATTTGAATTTTGATAAATGAAAATTGGGATTATTTTTTCCCCCAAAACCACTTTACTCTTCTATCACTGAGCCAAGCATTTCCATGCAAACTGCTGCACTTTGTCTGCTTTTCATTAGTCATAGACATTTTTTTCTCTGATTAATCCAACAGATTTTGTGCTTCATTCTTTATTTTCAATATCTACCACTGATGCACTATAAACAAAAAATGAAAAATAAGCCATTGCTACAATGTATTTTCCTCTTTTGGACAATGTGGAGTTGAAAATTTCATTGTCACTTTACATGTTAGTCCTGAGAGTTAAGAATTTTTTTTTTTTTTTTTTTCAACCTTGGCTGTTATAATCTTATCTGTTACAATATATCTATCTACTGTAAACATACATGAATCTTTTTGTGAAATTTATTCTTTATATCAAGGTTTTCCCATATTGGAGGTTTTTTATTTTTTGTAACCCACAATACTCTGATTTTATTGATGCAATTAAATGCTCTAGCATGTCCACAGATATCTCATATATTTGGCACTTACAGGATGCAATAAGGCACATATGACAGTAAACATTAATTGAAGATAGAATTTTCTGGGTGGGTATGTTTAAATAGATCAACAATTAAAAAACAAGTGGGGTGGGGCCACTAATAATAAAAACTATGAAATGGTTTTTCTTCAAAATTTACAAATTTTAGTTTTATGGCCTTGTTTAATTCCACATTAGAAAAAGATTTTTTGTAAGCAGTTTTTTTAATTTTTTATAAGGAACTAGTGAAATAAGCATTTTTAATTATTTTTCTAATGACCTTTTTCCACTGCTTTAGATTCATTAAAAATGCTTTGATTTTCTTGTTAGATAGACAATAGTGGTAATGGAATATAAAATCTTTGACTCCAAAGGTAAGAAATAAAGTTGCATCCATTCAGTCAGATTTATGCCAAAGGTATCCACCGTCATTTGACTGGCTTATATTTTACAATTATCTTTAGACAGAAAAATGTCTATTTTCATGTACAATAAAATGGTGGTTTGTTGCTTTTTAAAAAAAAATTTTCTATATAGTGCTAGAGTAACACATGGCATTTAAATGAATATCACCCACTCATTAAAAAACTATATTCCAAAAATGTGATAGAATTTGAATATTTACTTTGATAAAGTTGCAAACTAATTGAACACATTCTGCTTTTAGCATGTTATACTGGTTATGCAGATGAAATACATTTTAAACATGTTAGTATGCCATTTATTGAAAAGACTAAAATTTTAAATATTAAGAAAATGATTTGATTGAAATCCCGTTGACGTTCCTCTGTAGTATTTGCAAGCAAATGTTTCTTCTATTACATTGTTGATTTCCTTGTCATTTGAGTGATGCACAGAGGAATAGCTTTTTCTTCCTAACTTATCGGTTCTGATCATATTTAAAATAATATTAAATAAGTTTTGTTTAGAGGAAATTTTTGAATTATTTTCTGAGGAGATTGACTAAAGGAGACGAATTATTTAAAAATCTCTTGAATGAAACATTGTTGGGATTTATGTGCAAAATGTCCATTTTGCTTATAAGTATCTTGTTTTCTATTGATGCTTTCTAGTGCATTGGAAAGGGATCTGTTGTTTCATCAGAAAACCAAGTGCTTTCATTCTTAACTAGAGTATTTCTTATATCAATCTCTGTGGCAGTTGCTGTAACAATTTAGGAGATAAGTGTCTTGCTCTGCCTGCAAATTGCTATTCTTAATCCCCCTAATTCTTTGCTAACCACTTTGCATTTAAGCACTCAACGTTGCAATTAACGGTTCAAAATTTCCTGCATGTCAAATTGGAAAGATTTTTTATTTTTTTTGCTTTAATTTTGTTTGCAGCTAATTTACAAAAGCACAATACTATTAAAGTATTTATGTATTTGTTGATGATTTTTATGATTTACAAAAATACCTTTCTCCTAGAAAGATTGACTCTTTCAAGAATTTGCATATTCTTGTTTCAATAGTATTATGTCTAAGATTTAAGTATCAAATTAAAGCCTTGCATTTTGGAACACTGGATTTTTTTTTTTAAATTCTTGATGTTATGTATATAATGGAAAAAAAATTCCTGAAATTGTCTATATTGCAAGATAAGATTAACTAAACAAAATGATTAAGTGTTTTGCATTAGTATTGGCAAAATAATGCACTTAAGATTGTAATTGCTTTATTATTTGATTTGAAGTAAATACTTTTAAGTAATAGGGCCCAATAAATTCAGTCAAAAAGATTTGATTTTTACTCAAAAAGTTTAATTTTTCTAATGTCAGTTATTATTTCATGTGAAGTTTGTAGTGTAAGATTCAATGTTTATGCAATTAATACTGTAAGTTTCTATATTTCTACCTTCAAAGAAAAATCTGCGAATTTCCAACACTGCATGCATTTTTTTTCTCTCATCTTCAGTTCCTTTTTATGAATTCTCCACTTTCAATGTCTTTTCATTTTTGCTTGTTTCCTTGCAACATTTTCAGGCTCCCCCCCCTTCTTTTGGTTATTCAAAAAGAATTTTTAACATTCTAGGACTCTTAGAAAAAAGTAGTTTGGTACAAATTTTTCAAGCATACCATTAGAGAAAAAAAATGAGGTTTTAAGTTTGATTGAAATTTTCCCATTTCTATTGAGGTTTTTTTCCTTTATGTAAAGAAAATTAATACTAGATTTCTTAGATGATTTATAAAAAGTTGGACTGAAAAATAAAATCCTGAACCAGTTGCTATTTCTGATTAGTGCTAGTACAATTTGCTTTGCATACACATTAGTCTTATCTTAACCAAATAATGACAACCAAAATTAATTATTTCTATATATCCTTGTGCCTTTTGAGACAGGGATGCTTTCTGCCTTTATCAGCATCAATCAATATTTAATATTGAAAGTACCACTTTTGTCTTGTAATTTTTTAATGAAAATTTTGAATTTTGTTATAACTTTATTCTTGACCCATCTCTTCATTTCTCAATGTACTCTCATCACATTTACATTTTTCTTTAATTTCATTTCCCAACTAGTATGTAGTAGGTTCAATTCTGGGTTAAAGTTGTATTTTAGCAAAACTTTAAACTTTTTATATATATATATATATATATATATATATACTAATTATTAATTTTTCAAAAGATACGTAAAAATTTTTGTTTTTGTTTTTCATATTCAACCTCTAGACACATTGAGTCTGTAAAACTGCTCTGAAAGGGAATTAGGCTTCACTTTGTTTTTATTTCATAAAACAAATTTTTTACATTATTCATCAAAGAAAAAATAAAGAATTTACTCTTTTTTTTTTTTTAAACAGGGGGATTAATATTGATGAATTTTTCAAATGTACTTAGGAACAGGAATAAATTTCTAGGCATCTTTTAGTCAGTATTATAAACCTCAATAATTGTCAAAAATGCTTTATCAGACATTCCGCTACTTGTGGGTATAGAAGTTTGCAGTGATATTCAATCTCTCCTCTTCCCTCCACAATAAATTTGTTTACAAAAATTTAATTTACATTGCTCATTTAGATGGTAAATGAATGTACTCTGTACCATTTTATATATATATATATATATATATATATATATATATATATATATATATATATAATGACTTACTTTCCAGTTAATTAATTTTCAGGTTATTTTTTTTCCCTCCCCTTCTGTACACTTACTCTCTCAAACTCATTGTTTTATTTTATTTTTTTATTTTTTATTTTTACACCCCATACTTTAGTGTCTGGAACACGTCCAGTTTCCCGAGAGCGAGAAAAGCGCAGCAGTAGCCGTCTTCATCGAGGATTGCCCACAAGCACAGAGATTCCTCGTGACCAAGGACGGATGCCAAACAACCCTGTTCAGTCAAGTATGATTCCAATTGCACAAATAAATTCAGGACTTCGCCGTAGCAGTGCTTCCAAAGATGAGACTACAGGACGTTCAGCCTCTTCTCGGCACTTGCGAAAATGAAAAAAAAAAAAAAAAAAAAAAAAAAAAAAAAATACAGCAAAAAATATACCCAATGACAGAAAAATAAAAGATATATAATCAAACAAAAAACGAAAAAAGCAACCCCCCCCAAAAAAAACAAAGCAATTGACACCCCTCAAAAACTGCTGTCAAGTGTGTGCATATGATCATTGTGTATGTGTGCGCGAAAGAGTGTACGTGTGTGTTATTCCCCCCCCTTCCTCTGCCTCTGGCTACCACACTGTCATCGTTGTCTTGTCTGTCTCCATGGTTAAGGAACGTTGGCACTGGTGGCCCTGGTTTTTGAGGCCATTCTACCTAAAGCTAAAACTAGCGCCGCTGCCACTGTCTTTTTTTTTTTATTATTTTTATTTTATGGGACTGCTTGGATGTCATTGTTATCATCTGCCGACTCCCCATCAAGGATGCTTCAAAAACTTCCATCATTATTATAGCCCCCCTCTGCTCAAGGCACCAATTAATTATTACAATTGGCTTTTCTTTCTTTCTTTTTTTTCTTCTTGACTCCTGGGATGGACGGGGGAAAACTCAATTGTAAGGAAGTTTAGTCCTAATGGCTAGAGTTTTTCAAAAACCTAAACCTTGCCTAGTCTGAATATAAGTGAAAATAAAAACTGATAGGACCATCTATCTGAATATACACAGTTAATGCTTTTAAGTTAGTATTTTAACATGTTTAGTGTATACTTTACCTTTTTTTTTATTTATTTTTTTTTTTTTTAAGGATGACAAAAAGGAAAAAAAAAAAAAAAAGCTGTTGAGAGCAAGTTTGTTTTATAACCAATAAAAAATTAACTACTTCATGAGAGAATTAACTTTTAAACTATCCTAATCCCCACACCGGAAAATTCTCAAGTTTGTTCAGAGCTTCATGAATATGTGAAAATGCATCATTTGTAAATAAACTTGTTTTTCATGCCAGATTTTTCTAGTTTGGGGGGGAAAAAGTAAGAGAGAAAAATAACTGCCTATAAGGATCCATTCCATTATGAATCTTCATCCCCCCTCACACACGTATTCTTATGGTAATGTTCATTTTTCTGCACAGTATCACTTTCCTTGTTAGTCTCATGCGACTTATACTTATTTTATTCCTTGGCTTTCATCGTAGATTAACCTCCCTTGTCTAATTTGTCAGCCCCATGAGCTCCCTACTAAGTATAGCAGCTTACTGGAGGATTAGCCACTTGTTTCTGCTTAGTCTTTCTTTAATGTTTTCTTGCCTGGCATTTCATTATGTCAGTCACTGCATCTTAATATATTGGAACTTTGTTATTGTAGTACATCCCATTAGCTGCTTATGACATTCTCTTAGGTTTGAATGCCTTTTAGGATTTTCAGGACAAAATTAAACTTGTTACACATAAAAGAGAGTTAAGGTATTGACATATGTGCATACAAATGAGCAAAGGTATTGACAAAAACCAAATTTTATTTTGAGGTCTAATAATTAATCCTTTAGTTTATTGGTACGTTATGTGTTTTTGGTTTTACAAGAGTTGAAATGTACATTAAGGAAAAAATTGCTTGGACTGACTTGTACCTACAATACTTTCATCAGTTGTAGATAGGGGTGGGTTAGATTGGATATTTTTTATTGCCAATGAGAATATTCAACATTTTTTTTTTTTTTTTTTTTAAGGTTAGGGAATGTAAAATAAAGAAAAATGGGCTACCAGACTTTTCTGTTCTCTTTCCATTCATTTTTTCTTTTTAATGGCCAAATGTCTTCAACATAATAATTGGGAATTAGAAACTTTTAGCATTTTACATTTATCTCAATAAATGTAATAAAATTTTTTAATGGGGTACATATATTAACTCTATGCTGCTAAGTCTCTTCTGTTTGGTTGTGAGAGAATCCCACAAGGCAGTCTTCTCTTTTTGGATTCAATATGATACACAATAATTTTCTTATTGATTCTGCTTAATACTTTCTAATTCACCTTCATCTCATTTTCTTCCTTTTAAAGGCAGATTTTTCCATTCATCTTGTGTTTAGACAAATTTCCTTTTGTATATTTCTTTTCTGGTACTTTTCCTTCATCTACCCTTAAAAATAGGGAAGGGAGCACCAGCAGCATAGACCCTGGAATTGAATGTATCATTTGATCTTCCTCCTTTGCTATGCAAGAAACACTCCAAAATATGAAATAAATTAGGAAAATTTAGTTTTATATAATTTCACTTTTTATTAGTTTTTAATGAAATGAAAACCTTGATACAATGTTTATTGAAATGGCATGAAAACAGATTCCAAGAATTTTTCCCTTCTTTCTCTTATGATTCCCATATTTCTTAATTTCAGGTGATAGGAAAGGTGATTAAACATTGCATTGGCCATTTCCCTACCTTTTGTATGTATAAATCTTCAACAATTAACTGCTTCTATGCAATACCAAAACATAACTTTCATCACTTCATAATTTTTCTGATGGGCCCCAATGCTAGTTAATGCTTTTTAAGTAACTCTTGAATCTTAAATTAATTCTTTAGAACTGCTCATATCTTTTTGTATGCCCACCTCCCAATTTTTGGACCTTCATCAGTATTTTTCCCCTCTTATATTTAATTTAAATAAAAAAAAAAAACTTATAAAGCTATTTATGTACCATACACAATGATTGTTACCAAAATGAAAAGGCCATTTTTTTCTCTTTAAGCTTTGTAAAGAACAAATATCAAGTAAATCAAATAAAGTTAAATTTACATACAAAATCCTCACAAGTACAACAGCATTGATCCTTTTCTGTGGTCAAGAATTCATTTTTTTCTTTTTGTAAATAACGCCAGAGCATTAAACTCAACCCTTCCCTTCCAATTTATTTCATTAGTCTTTGAATAGACATTGAAAGACTTAAGGTCTCTCTTGTTGCCATTCCATAAATGTTTGCATCATTCATTTCTTTCTATCAGTTTTTATTTTTTTTTTTTTTGTTATGAAAATTCAATTCCCCAACTTCGAAACTTGTCATCCATTAACAGATAGAACAAAAGAAAAACTGAGAGGTGGGGCAGGGAGCATTCCCTCTGACATGCACATACATTGTGTGCATAACTTGAAATTGGTATTGTAGTTTGTATTTGTGAGTAAAGTAATATAGCTTGAAAATTTGTACAGAAACTCCAAATAATGCCTTATAATTAAGGCTATTATTTGACACTCACTATTAACTTCCGATTGATCAAAATTTGTAATGTTTATTCCATTCTGAACTCTCTTAAGAATCAATCTCCTTTCTATTGGGACAATTGCGACAATCCAAACAAATGTGATGAATTGTTTTGGGGGAGTTAGTGTAATTTATCTGGTTTAAATTGGAGGGTATTTGAAGATCACACTGAATAGTAAACATTCAAAAACAGCATTTACTAAGATCAAAGATTTAAAATAAATAAATAAATAAATAAAAAAAAAAAAACGAAACACAAACATGCTACCCAAATATTTGTACTAGTGTTGTATCCATAAAAAAACAAAAAAAAAAAAAAAAAAGGTTTGTTTCATTGGCATTTCTCTCTTGAAGTAAATTTTTTTTTTACCTTTTTTTTTTTTTCTTTCTCAATACATTAAGTTATAAAGTTGGCGGTCTCAATTCTTTTTATTTATATATATATATATATATAATTTTTTTTTTTTCTTTGTCTCTTGCTAGTAAATGATATCATGTAAGAGGTAACTTAGGTCCTCTTTATTCTTAAAATTGGATTTGAACTCCTTTTGTCTTAGTACACATAACCAAGAGGGCCTACACTTACTCTAAGGGATAAAATAGACAGGTGTTTCTATCAAAACGATCTCTATCATTACTAAGGCTTGTGAAGTGCCTGTAAATTATGCCTCTCTAATCTTGTGATCCCTTGGTCAATTAAGAGGTGCCACAGCAGTGTTCCACCCCTGTGGTATTTCTGTGTCTCTTGCTCCAGTTCTCAGTATTAAATACTTTGGCTAGTTTCCTCAAAAGACTTTTGCCTTGGAATCTTCCCTTTTCCTGGATGTAAATTTGACAAAATCCACTGCCAAAATCTCTTGAGTTCATGCCAAATTGCTTGGTCTGCCTTGACTTTTGGGAAGATCAATTTGAACCCAGAAAAGGAAAGAAAAAAAAAAAAACACCCTCATGGAGGAGAAAGTGATGATAGCACTAGCTGACCAAACCTAATGTAGAAAACTAACTCCACACACAAATTGAAATGTTAACTTATGAATTACAGACGGTAATCACAATTTTGTTTTTCTTTTTAGAGTAAGAAAAATGATTTTTGTGTATGTATGTGTATGAGTGAGTTGGGGAGGGTGGAATAGTTTTGAATACAAACTCAGCACTTGTAATGTTAAATATGCAAATAGAATTGTTAAGTACTTGTTCCTTTTGGAATTGCCTGACTGTCAAATGAAATCTGCAAATGTTTTTCAATTAATTTTCGCTATTGTCTCTTGGCTTGCTTCTCTTAAACATGTTGAAATTTTATTTTTTTTTTTGTTCCCTACCCATCATAACACCTGTGACTTCTCACCTGATCAACAAGAAATCCATTTCATCTCAGGACTCAACCCAAGTTAAAATATTTTTGTCTTAAACATTTAATTTCTACTTGTCTTCATAAAAAAAAAATTTTTTTAAAAAATTTTTTTAATTATTATAAGCATGTTGAAGAATTACTTTGTGCTGCAGATTGCTTCTGTATCGTGCCTGAATGTCATCAGAAAGAGTAAGGATGAAAATCTTGTTTTTATGATTGTTGACATCAGTTTGTTTCCCCTACTCCACTCCTGATAATGTCATCCCATTTACTTGAATGTTTTTTACCCATGAAAATGGGGAAAGAAAATCCTTTTTCTCTTAAATCCGGCCAATACAATAAGGTTGAAGATTCAAACATTTCTCACTATTGTTTTGTTTTTCTTTTTTTACCTTTTTAATTTCTCTTAACGGTGAAGGCCCCAAATCTTGTGGCTGTCGGCCTTCTTTCTTATTAATTATAATTAGCTTGCTTTACTTTCTCCTGAAAATTTTAAGTATTACAAGTTCTCAATACAAAAGTAGACTTATTTATTTTTTCTCCAGTTTGAGGCAAATTTTGGCCTAACATTTCATTTTGAAAACCCATTAATTATTGGCCTGGAGGAAATTCTTGTAGAGGAGGCATGACAATTTTTTTTTAAAAATCTAGTACCTAAATAAAATTTCTAATTTGGGATGACTAGTAATTATGAATATATAAGTTTAGTTTTACATTTATCATCTTCCCTTCCACAAAAAATATTTGATGGGATAATGGAAGATTTAAATTCCTGAAAAGACAACCATTACTGAAGAAATGATTAGGTATTACAGATTTACACAGGTTAATATCTGATTGTTTTTAAATGGTAACCATTATGCAATAGCTGGATCCCTAAATTGTTTTCAGTACAACAGCCTGAGTCAATATTAATGAGGAGGCATGCAAAGTGATGGAAGATTTAAAGAAATGGGTGGGTTGGGGGAGTAACAAGACAGGTTCTAAACAAAAAGTAAAGAATGGAGTTTTTTTGCTTTTTATTAATCTGAATCTCTACCAAGCCGACAAACCTCTTCACAATTTTTATTTTATTTTGCCATCTGAAAGATTTAATCAAGATTGTCACTTTTTTTTCTTTTTGTGAGGGTAGTGATGTAATCTAAAAGAGAAGTAGGCTGGAGCCCATCATGATTAGTGTAATTTGAACTTCAGTCAAGTACTAGTACTGAGAATTAAAGTAGGTTCAATTGCTGTTAATGCTAACTAGGGAGCAGGGGGGAGACAGTTACTTTTTTTTTTTTAATACCATCTACAGCAGTTCCAGAATGGTGGTGTCTTGTCAATTTCTCTGATAGAAATTCCCAACAGAATACAATGGGGATAATTTTTGAGGCACAAAGGTCAGAAATCCAGTTATCTGATATTAAGAAGTCAATGATGCAGGGAGGTTAGTTGTCCAGAGTTTGTTGAATTCCAAAGTCTTCAACCAATTCCTTTTCCCCATGAAGTTGGGCAACAAGTGAAATCATCTGTCACCAAAGCAGAAAAGTGGGTAGAATGTTAATCAATAAAAGCCTCCAGCTTGGCTCTATTGATTAGAACAGGATTGTAAGCTAAAAGGTGAACAAATTCTAAAGAAATGTCAAGTGGGAGTTCAGGTTCCTGATATGTGAAGAGGTTGCAACATTGGCAGAATTAGATGATGGCCACAAGGTCCAAAGTTTAGGAGAGAAAGGAATAAATTAACATGGAAAATATTATTCTCTCATTTCTCTGCCAGGCAGAGACATGAATGAAACAAGATACAAAATGAAAAAACTCAATAAAAATCCAAACTATTTTTCTTATTTGCTTTTCTTTTTCTCTTTCATTCATAATTTTCATTCAATTAAATTCATTCAGTCAAACCAATTCAGGTTAAATTTTTTTTTTTTAATCTTTCCACAAAGAAAGACTGCACAAGTTGAAGATTTTCATCACAGAAGAGAAATGACCCACTGGCAGCAAAAGGGAAATGCTCCACTGTTGCTTTGCATGCAAATGACACAATTTATGGTGCATTAGCATTGCTGTAAAAATTATTTTGAAGGATCCCTGATACCAGGAAGAAGAAGCAGTATGAGTTTTATTCCTCCCAGCACTGATAAAAAATAAATAAAATTATAACCAAATTTTAATCTTTATCTTTCAACAGTTGCTTCTTTTACTCATTGATGCCATTCAGAAAAATGTTTTAACCAGTTGACTGAAAAGGCTTTGAAGAATCCATGACAAGTTCTGAGAGGATTGAATGGGACCCTAAGAAAGAGTGCACAATAATAAAATTATCTCAGAAGTGAAGGCAGGCTGATGAGGTGTTTTTTTTTCCTCCTTTGGTTGGTTTCCTTGCCTCTACCAGAAAGCAAGATTGTTTTTTTTATATAAGACTTTTACCCCTTGGATATCTTGAGTGCTTGACTGTTTAGTGGATATGGGGCAGGTATGAAAATGTTTTTTACTTGATCTGTAACCAAATGAGTCTTCATAGTGATGGTTGCAGGTTTTGGCTGGTAAATAAATAAGCAAACAATATAAATGATGCTTTAATTAACTGATTTATCCACAGCTTGTGACTCCTGCTGTTGGTTCACATTTCACCCCAATTCCCTAGATTGTCTCTGACATCAAAACAACTGAAGACAATTTTAGTTGAGGGGATCAAAATAATAAAAAATTCTTGCTTTTAATTTTTCTTATTCGACTCGTTTCGGCCACAAACTTTTTTTCCTTGGAGTTAATGTTGACATGCCAAATAGTCACCTGCTATGCCAATGCATGACTTCTCAATTGTTGGGTAGATTTCTTTTCTTTTTACATTAATAGATTCTCTCGTAAAAAAGGAGGTAGGCCTGTGCATTCTTCACGGCCGTTTCAGAAACTTCTCGAACATGACTGTCACTGATGTGGTACCATTTGCCTGAGGGTACCAGATTATCTACATCAACTTCAGGTTCCACTTTATCATTGCTGCTACCTGACAGCAGTAATGTACGGTACCTAAGAATATATTCCTTGGGATCAAGTTGACTTTCAGAAAGGAAATTGTTTGGCTTGTTGATGTTGTTTTTGCACACCTTGACATAGGCTGTGTAATGGCCACCCGATAAGCGACCGTTGTGCTCAACAATCCCATACAAAGAGTACAGCACGTTCTTCTGGCCTTTCTTCACAGACTAAAAAAACAAAATTAAATTGGATTATTTGTAAACATATCAACTGATATTCTTAAAAAACAAAGCTAATTATTTGTAAATTGTTATGCATGTCCATTTATCTCTTATATAAGTTAATTAGCAATAAGAAACTACAATGATTTGCTCGAGATTAAGAAATCAAATCCCTTGATAATCACGCAAGAATTAGAATTTGGGGGAAACAGAAGAAATAAACAATTGCACCAATTCAAATAAAATCTATAAAAGGGGGGAAAATAAATTTCAGTTTAAATCTGTTCTAAAGAATTAAATTGTACTCTTGTGTTTCTATGTTGATTCCACAGCATTTTGGCCAATCCATTCTACAGCCTTCAGCTGCAAAATCCCAGATCATTTTATTTAAAAAAAAAAAAAAAAAAGGACAATAATTGTTAATATAGTAACTGGTTTAGTTCATTCCAGTAGTATGAAACAATACTGTCCGCCACCACATACATAACTTGGATGATTTATACAAAGGAGTCTTCCAAAACTACCAATCTGTGTAAAGAAAATCATAGCACAAGCCAAAAGAGAGTTCCACAAGTGAGAAGTGCAAGAGAAGAAAATGTTAGCATAGATCTAGAAATTACAACTGTAAAATGAGACCTAGCTGCCAGTTTAGTACACATAAATTTGTAAAGTTGAAGTACCAAAGAGGGAAGCTCATCAGAACGGTTACCATGAAAATATAGAAATTGCATATATATATATATATATATATATATATATATATATATATATATATATATATATATACTCAGGAACATTGAAGTTCATTTTCCTCTTCTCATTTTGGAAACACCAAAAAGACAAAAAGTTATGTTGGAGGCTGCTAGTTATATCTTATTTCTTTCAACATTGCAGGATTACTGCTGAAGACCTTTGCCCAATGTTGAAGGCAATAAAACTAAAACTTTAACACTGAAGAGTGACTTAGGGCAAAAATTCAAACAACTTTTGTATTAGTTTTTGGCACTACTTAAAATGTCTGATCCATTCATAAAAAAATAAAGAAAATCTTTTCAGGGAATAATTTTGTTGATTAGTATTTAGACCTTCCTCAAGCCATGACATTTGTCAGGATAAAAAATTGATTTTCATATTTTTTCAGAAGAGAGTCTTGTTCATAATATTAATACAGTGTAAAATCGACCCCTGACTTTTTAGAGTTATTGTTACTTACAAATATCAGGTTTGAAACTGCTGACATCATTGATATCTAGAATTCTTTTTATATTTTCTGAATTTTAAGAACTTTTTGAGGGAATTTTTTTCAAAAGCACATGCAGAAACATTGTGGGATAATTATTTATCTTGAAAAATAAATGGATATACTTTTATTTATTTATGTAATTTTTTGTTTAATTAAGCATGTATATATCAGTTTATTCTTTATTTAAAAAAACAAAAATAGAATAAACTTTTCCTAAGTAGAACAGCTAAGTTCAATAAATCTGTAAAACATTGGATTGATTTTACATTTGATATAAAGACAACCCTCTTCTAAAAATTTTTAAAAATTACTATTTTTCAATTCTGTCAAGTTTTGTGGCCTAAGAAAGGAGGAAAAAATACAATGTACAAAAAAAATATTGCCCAAAACACTCCTTTTTTTTTTTTTAAAGGAGTAAGCCATTCTAAGTAGCATTTTTTTTTTTTCTCGTCCATGTTAGCCCTTTACCCAACCATTGTATGGATTATCAGGACAGACATTAAAACTGCTATTTTGTCTTCCTCTGTAAACTATAGATGCACTCAGAGATCCTATGATCCAACAAGACCTGTATCTCAGCTACAATTATTTTTTGCAGAAATATTTTAAATAAACAAGCTAAATTCACAGCTCACTTTGATCCTTTCTATTTTAACACTCTTTTATAAAAGGGAATTTGGAAACTAAGGAAAATGAATAATTGCTTTCAATCTCAACAAACTTTAAATCAACTTTAAACCTTTCTCTAAAATTCGACTTCAAGTTTGTTTCACTTTTCTCAACACAACTTCCTTAAACATCAGTGCTAAAAAATTCTTGGCCCAACTCATTTCCAAAAATCTGACAAAACAACCAAGCATTAGAACTTTAAGAGGAATCTTTACTTGGTTGGGCCTAGTACTTTTCAGTACCCTCTCACAAAAATAAAGCCTAAAAGTGAAATAAATAGGTGATTTTTTCATCAATTCTGATAGAAAAGTATTATTTTTTAATGTCAGATTAAAGACAAAGATGATGAAAAAAGAAACGGACAAATATTTGGCAACTGCTAGGGTCAAACAAATTTTGAAGCAACTGGCCAATACTGATATTTCAGGTAAGAGATATCTGAAAGATTTGTAGTTTTTTTTTCCTGATTACATTGAATCTATGCCAAGTGTGTTTTGATATTTGGCTGAGAAAGTGCTGTACAAATGGACAGGCTCATGTTTTCTTCGAGAACTTAACATTTAACCTAACACATATTTTTATGGTTACACTTTTATAAGAAACAGGAAATATGACAAAAAAAACTCTTTAGAAACACTTCTTACCTGACTCAAGGCGCTACAGAAAGGGGCAATGTCCAAAACAAAAGGAAAATCCACATGACGATTGACTTTTCGTGAACTGAAACCAATCTGGGAAAAAAATAGATAAAGGTGGTTTTACCGAGAGGCAGTGACCAAATTAAGAACAGTTTCATAAAATATTTTATTAAAATTTCTATTGTTAACCCACCTGACATTGCTGGAAAGAGAGAGTAAGAACATAGCATTGCCATATTTTCTTGTGTATAATGCAAGAAATTTCAAACAGAAATTAAAGCAAACAAATGGAATCATATTATACTCAACTTAAAAACCTCTTATTTGAAACTACACTCAGCATAATAGATAACAAAAGAGAGTAGGCAGGTGTTGATAACAATTGTTTACAAAAGGTATTTGATATGTCGGTAATATTTGATCCTATCTTCATTCTTAATGAATGACAATATTTTTTTATTTTCATAGTTTATTAATATGTAGAAATATAATAAAGTCATATCAAACAGAAAAGTATGACAGATTAATTAACACCTTAAAATGTAATACTGGGTAAGTTTTGTTAGCAACTTCCCTGGAAAATCTGAAAAGAAGTTTTGAAATGGAGATTAGGAGAAGAAATATGCAATAGCTAAACATCTGGTTCATTTCTATTATTTACTTTTGTGAAAAATTAAATATTTTAGTGAAATATATGTACAACATTGAGATTTTAATGGATAATATGGTACAACTTTTAAAAATAGATTTACATAGGGTACTATTTGACCATATTAAACTTAAGGATGTAATTTATTATTCCCCATTTTTAGTTTCAGAAACCTGGAGGTCATATTATACACAAGAAAATAGGATATGTCAGATTTAATTATGCAAGTAAATGTTTGCATAATAAAAGTGGTATTAACCAATATTGGCAACATTTTCAAGATATATTTATATGATAAATATACTTTGCAAATTTCAGTATGCTTTTGTTAGAAATAATTAGAATAAATTATTTGATAGTATGATATTTTAAACAGTAAAGTTATTGGTTTTTATTGTTTAATTTAAGGTATATAAACATTGCTTTGGATTGTAAGAAAAATATAATTTCAAAAGAGAAACAAAATATTGTAAAGTTATTGAGTAATGGAAATAATGTTGGAAACAGTAAATAAAGAAAAAATAGGAACACAGAAAAAAATGTGTTTAAGAATGTCACAAAAAGAGATAGGAAAAAAATTAAAGGGAAATGCACTGACCAGCAAAAAATGTGAAGAAAAAAAGATGCAGAATATTGAGAAAACCACCAAGCAATCAAACTACCACCTCACAAAGAGAAACATGTAAATTAGCAAAGAAGTATGTGCAAACTGATTTCTCAACAATTATTTTTAGTGATGAATATAGTGCTACATTGGCTGGACATGGTGGCTGAGCTAAATTCCTCGTGGAAATATTTAACCAATATGGCTCAAAGGAAACTAGGGGAGGAATTATAGTAATATTTGGGGTTAGTATCAGAAAAAGTAAAATGAAAAATCCCTTCAAAGTGTGTGATGGTTCAAGATAAATACAAAGAATTACTTTAACTTCTTAGACAAGGCATTTTTCAGATGGTACCGAGAAGCTTTAAGCTAAAGGGTATATTCACATCAGATAATGTTATTTCACATTCTGTAAAGTTGACTATTGCCCATGTTGCCAAGAAAGATTTTAAATTCACCAAACTAATGGAATTACTGCCCAGCCTCATCAGACATTAATCCAACAACAAACTTGTGATTCATCATTAAAAAAGAAGTATGGGAGAACAGAAAACAATATTTAAGCAAATAACATCTGTGAATGAAGCAATAAAAAAATACTATGGCAAATAATGTTAAAATTGAAATACAAAAGTTAACTAAATCAGTAGTTGGAAGACTGATAAAGGTTATATACATGGTGCAGCAGAAATACTTCCCACATTAATTAAGACATTAGTGGCAATGGTATCTTCATCTAGCTGGTGCCTTACCATTATGTGGGAGGTATTTTTGCTGAACCCTGTAATGCAAAGTTCATATTAACATGTAAAAATAATAATTTATTCAGGTATATGGGATATTGTGTTAATCAAATATATACTTCTATAGCATTTGTCTTTTGGATATATTTATAAATAAATATTCATGCTGTACTTGGTTTGTACAGGGTATGACAGAAATACCTCCTATATAAGACAGTGTGTGTTTTTTTTTTAGAGTTATTGCAATTTTATCCCAAATTCTGAAGAAATTAAAAATGAAACAAGTTATTTTGTTGTGTTATTTCAAGAAAAGAAGAATTCAGAAATATTTTTCTGGCAATTATCAAAGTTCATTCAGCCATTTTGTTGCTTTTCTTTCAAATCAATCCTGACATGTGCTCTTATATATTACAGAGTTACATTGGCTATTGGCATTAAGGCATCACTTTTAGAGCTGGATTCCATTAAAAGGTAACATTTATAAAACATTCAATGGGGAACAAACTCACTTTTCTAACCTTATCCATTAACATCATTTGTTGCATATTTTCATATTAATTTATGACACTTTTTAAATTATTTTCATTATGTCACTTTTTCATATACAAATCTATTTGTTGTATAATAAAAATAGAAACAAAACTAAAAATAAGGTTGTTTATTTTAACCACAAACAACACAAATTCTGTTGATTTTATGATGATAGCTCTCATATGAATATTAATCAACATTCAAACAGCTTTCCAAAGTTATACAACTTGACCATATTGGGAGATATGAAAATGTTAGCATGTAGTGGCAAATACCAAAATCTGCCATTTTGAATTCGCCCCCAACTCAGTAAAACCCTTGTAACTCAGGCCACAGTCAAAAGTCCACAAAATTATGTACATATCTTGCCATAAAGCAGATGAATTTGTTGTTAAATTTACCAAAAATTACCCTTTTTGAGAAATTAATGGTCAAATTATCTTATTTGACCTTTAAAAAAAAAAAAGAAAAAAAAAAAGACCACCTTTGAGATCTATCCAAGTTATTTAAAATGGTTTATAATTTAGCTTTGTAGGTGAAAAAGCAACTGAGATATTAATTTAAACTTTGTGACCATTTTTTAAAATTCACCTTTTTGGCAAAGGTGAAAGGGTCATATATCGGACTTAGAGATGTAAAATAGGTACCATTCAATTCATACTATGAAGCTCTATAAGTTTACCAAATTTGAAGAAAATCTGTGTTAGTGATGATCAGACCCTTGTTGATTTGACATGGAATGACTCAAACACTAATTTACAAAAGCAAAGAAAGACAAACAGTGAAGACAAATGAATTATTGTGGTGTATATAAGAAACAAACACACATGTATTAAAAGCAGAATGCACAAGCAAACACACACACATTGACTGCTTTTGAAGATAATCACCTGTTCAAATCTCTTGAGATGAAGAGTGAGTATGGCAGGTGGTCGGAATATCAGAAATTGTTTACTGGCATTAGTGTATACCACCTCTTTTTCTGCTGCTGCTGAAATAAAGGGAGAAAGAATTTCATTTAATAAAAATAAATAAACAAATATAAAAAGCAACCCACTTAGATTGAATCAGAATTGTTGCTGTGGGAATGAACCATGACTCTCATGAAAAGATTTAGGCAAAAAGAACAGAAATTTTCATTGCTGCATGCAAATCTTAAGTTTTTCTATTTCACTGAAGCAGATAGTAAACACATGACAGTATTAACACCTTCCCTGTCCTCTTTCTATCTTTCTTATTCTCAAAGAAACCAAACAGTACCTCCAATATATCTTTTCTGTTTTTCCTCACAATCAAAACAGAAGAGTCCAATTTTTATGAGGTAGGTGGTAGGGTGTAACATAAGAGCTAAAGAAGAAGCAAAATTATAATATGATGATGATGATAACTTCTCCCTCAAAAAATTTTTAATCTTTTAAAATTCTTTGTCAAGATTTATAAGTAAGGCTCAGTTGCCTAACAAGTAAAAAAAAAAAAAAAAAAAAAAAAAAAAAAGAGGAAGATTTTAAAGATTTTACAAGCATCAAAATGTAACACAGCCACAGGAAGATTCATTTAAAAGAATTCATCAAGTTGAAATATTTGCATATTTTTATATTACTATCTCCTTTGGAAACTTTTCCAATAAAAAAAAATTTTTTAAATTGTTATGTATTAAATTTATAGTATAGTTAATTTTCAATTTTGTAAGAAAAATAAAAATGAAAGAGACTGATTGAGTTCACCATGAAAATCTAAAACAAAATGTGAAATCTGCATTTAAAACCTTTCAAGGCACATTTTTACATCAATTGATTGACATGAAAAAATTGATAACATCCATCTGCAGACCTTAACTTGAAAATGGATTCTTTGGGCTCTAGATTAACATTTTTCATCATCTCTGTACCAACTACAAAAAAAACCCCAAAAAACTTAAATTGTGCCACAAAATTTTTAAACTGTGCTATCCTTTATAGTAACATAATAAAAACACCATTAACATTTTTAGAAAGTAAATTAAAAAAGCTAAAATATTCAAGTTTTAAAAATAAAAAAATGCAAAAATAAATTAAATTTTACTAATATTTTTAGAAAAATCATTTTTTTATTTAAATATTTCAGTTAAATCACTTTGATTAATTTTACATGGAAATGTTTTTAATTTTTATGTTCAGTAAAAAGAATTTGTGGTTCTGTGCATTCATTTTCTATAAAGAATACTAGCACATTCCAATTCAATAATAAAAAAAGTTATTAAAGTCTTTATCAAATTTTTCTCTTATAATTATGTACCTCACATCATGACTAAAGTTTGCTTGTTTATAATTTTTAAAATTCTTCCCTGTATAGGCAGAAAATAATGCTGTTTATGGTTCAGTGAAGTTTTTTTAAGGAAGATATTAACAGAAACAATATATCATTGCTTTGTTTATTACAGAAAATCAGTTTTGTATATGTTTTGCTCCATTTTTGAAAAAGCCTGACATTATTAATAAGAAAGACTTCTTATTTTTATTTTAAGAAATTAGTTGCTTTTAGAATAGGTAAAATAAAATCTTAAAAAATTTTGAATCATTCTGTCCACCCTGCAAAAAAAATAAAGTCATCCTAAACTAATTGTAACTTGCACGACATGGCCCCACTTGAGAAACTGACTTTGTGGGATACTGATGATATCAACATTCAGGATTAGCCAGACATGGTGTTTATACCATTATTCATTTATGCAAGTGTTGGTTGAGTGATGATTGTCACATTTTGATTGATTCGTTTGTTTTGTATGACTTATCAACCCTTTGCAGGTTATTTAAAGCCAAAAAATATTTTTAGATTGTAAGAATATTTGTGGGAAGATAATAATGGTTTAGTAATACAAGTCTTACTAATTAACTCATAACTGGGGGGAGAAGAGATGGATTCATACCTTTACCACAGGTATTTGCACATAAGTGAATATAACGAACCCAATGGGATTTGGAACTTGGCTCTCTGATTGGCAATTCTGAGCCATTATCCATTACACTACCCACACATCCAAGCTTATAGCACCTTGTATTCCTATGCAGTTACTCATCTAGGTACTGCCCAGTCCAAGTGTTGCTTAACTTCAGTGATCGTACAGGAACCAGTGTTTCAATGTGATATGGCCATAAGCCTGTCACATTTTTATTGTTTTGTAATTCTGTAAAAGTTTATTTGCTGTTTTTGTACATATACCTGAATTTATTTGTTTTCTTGTACTCTATTTACTTTTGTTTTATTCATGTATATGGGGGCATAGCGAGAGAGATGAATAAGTCAGAAGTCACGCATGATAATAATTTAAAATACATATTACTATGTATTTTGAAAAAGGGAGGTAATGTTACAGAATGTGAAAGCTGACCCAAGATAGCAAACTACTAGTCAGAAGATTCCATGGGTGTGGAATTCTAACAGCAAAAGAGTACCTTTTTCTAAGTTTTGGATAAAAGACCAAAACAGTGTGAAGACAGCAGCTGGCCACAAGAATTGTGAAGAGTCAACACACTTCCTACACCCAAGTTCCTTAGTGTGTGCTGAAATGTTAAGCTAAGGAGTTGGCATGCATTCCCCTAATGATCTACTTCCTATTTTCTCCTAGAATTGATGCTACTACAAATTTCCTTCTTATATAATAAAGTGAATAAGAAAATTTCCTTTGTTGATACAGTTTATGATGTTGCATTTGGGTTTGAAGAGCTGAAGCCAGTGGTGACACAGAACTCAAGATAATGTTCTGTTGTCTCCAGGCGACAGGACAATATTAATCACAAGCCTGGGAACAGCAACATTTTCAAATTGAACTAGTCATTTTTCTGCTAGAAACAACCCACACAAGTGTCACTTTTCAACCCTTGGTTGCTACATAAAATTGAAAAAAAAAAAATCTTGAAAATACACTTACCATTGTTAGAAGAATTTTTGGCTTTCCTACGAGTACAGTTTTTACAGCGCACTTTGTTATTACCCATCAATAGTTCTGCTGACGTGAATTGGTGGAGACATGACATAATGGAACATTCTCTTGAAGATGGCTGGTAGCGTGGGGAGAGGGTTGACATGGACTTGGCTTGAGCCTGTCGCTTTATGGTACTCATGTTGATGTACTCCTTCTCGTCCACGTCATCGATGTCTTCCTCCTCAGGGTGGGCCAGTGGTGGACCATGGCTACAGTTGGACAACAATTGGGCAACCCTAATCGACGAAGACGAAGATGACTTGCTGGCCATCACTGGACCTTGCCCTTCTCCTGAATGGTTGGCAAAAGCAGAGCCATTGTTTATGGGCATCTCTTCACTCGCATCATTTGTCTCCTTTCCTGGGAGTTCTGTTACAATCTCAGCACTCTGCTCGCTGCCATCAGTCTCATTGCATTTGGAAACTGACTCAGAAGCTTCAATGGTTCCTTTCTCTAGACCCTCACTTGAACAGGCCAGGTGCAGTAATGGAACAATCCCATTTGTCTCAGCTGCAACAAAAGAACCAGACTGTTCTTCAGATTTCTTTTGGGGACAGTCCTGTTCTGATCTATTGCTGTCCTGTATTTTGTCACCTGCTAGGCAACTCTTGCTATCCTCCTCAGAATTACTGGCTGTCTTGTTGTCAGTCAATTGCAGGCACTCAAATCGATTGCTCAGTTGGTTAAGTTCCTTGTGGAGTCCATCTGTACTACCATTGGAGTCCATTTTCAGGCTGTTCTGTGAGGCAACTTTTGAGGGCATCTTGGAATCATGAGCGAGTAGAGTGGAATTTGTTTTACCAACTTCTTTCTTATTTTCTTCTTTCATACTGTGGTGGTTCATATTTGTTTCATTTGACTTCTTATTCGATGGAGTCACTTCATTCTCTACATTGTCTTCTATATCAGCATCTGCAAAAAAAATAAAAATATAGAAAAAATATCTACTGAAGATAAACCAAATTACATTCAAGTTTCATTTTAATTCAACAGACACATTTTTCATATGGAACTGCTTTTCTATCTAAAAGTTCTTCAACATTGCAACATGAGAGAATTTTTAAATTGGCCAAGTTTATGTAGAAATTAAATTATGTCGAAACTTTAGAATAATAAAATAGATGACAGAAGACAAACAAAAGAAAAAGAAATTATGTAAGATTGGAAGTGAATTTTAAAGTCATTTATTAGAAAACATGAAAGAAAAAGAACAAAGTAAGTTTGCCAATTCAAAAACAAATTCAATTTGTTTTATTTTTTTCTTTTACCTAATGCACATGGCCAATTTTCTTTTTTATCTTGAATTTATGTAGATGGTTTATTTGATTTCCATTTAACTTGTTCTGTTACACAGTACAGAAACCATATTGTTTATTTCCCTTTTGTTTGTCCCTATTTTAGGTTAGGTACTTTTTAGATTGGTCACCATTTTGACCACTTCTGGTTAGCCTTTAGCATGAGGAACTCAACTCAATAAAGGCATCACACTAAGCACATAACTAGAGGATAAAATGACAAAAACAAAAATAAAACATTGTGGTATTATTTATAGTAATACCTGATGTGTCTACAATTTCATTGCATGTTGGAGTCTCTTCAGTTTTGTGTGTTTCTTTTTCATTCTCCATTTCTTCTTCATCTTCATCCTGACGAGCTTTCCACTAAAAAAAGGAAAGAAATTATGCTACATAACTCATGGTTTGGCCAATTTTATATGTTCAAAATCTTCACAGATTTCATAATATTTGAAGGTGCTCAGTTTGATCTTGTGTCATGCTGCCTAATGGATGATGTAATTAAATATGGCAAAACAAATGTTAACATCTAAAGGTTGAGTAAAATGCTATTTGATTCTCCAAAGTGAAAATGTAAATGGCAGAATATCTCATCCAAACTGAAAGCGCATCATTAACAGTGTTTTATATAAATTCTAAATATGAAGAGAATTATTTGACCCAATTCATCAAACCAAAGTATACTTTACAAATATTATCCATGATAGTAAAAGTTAAGCATTCCTTGAGAACACTGAGAATCCATAAATACATCTTTGACTTGACAATAATAGATGATTGTTATCAACAAGCTAATGTAAAAGTAATAAATGGAAATCAATTGGGGAAAATAAGAACAAGTCACAGGAACTGTTTTGTTTTTGTGTACATAATCTGTAACAACTGACACAAGGTCTGGAAAGAAGAAAGCAACAAATATCATAATAAAAAAGGAGAAGGAAAATGTGTGTGGCTTACCTTAGCAACTTTTTTGGCCATACGTTTCTGTTTGCGTTCAGCTGCTGGATGTTTCACTTTTTCTTCAGTGACAGGTAAAGAAAGATCGAGGAATGGCTCAAAGATTTGTGACATCTGGCAAGAAATGAGGAACTATTGGCATGATCTGTACAACTCGTAATGAGTCATTTGTAAAGCAAAAGTATTTAAAAAGAATAACATTCAAAATATTTTGAATTTTAGAAAATCCTGAATCCTAAATTTATATTCAGGCCAATAATATATGCCAATATAAAGTATCAAATATGAAAATGCAGGATTGAACTTTGCTTCCACCTATTTAAATACCTGGTTGTATCTGTGTCAACATTGAATCTTTTTTTTAGTCTCTCAAAAAAGGCAGCTTATTTGGTAAATAGATGGTACACTAAAATACTCATTTTGCATGCAATTATGCATGAAAATCAAAGACCAAAGCCATGAATATTGCTTCAATTCAGAGTTAAGTTTTTCTTTTTTACATATCTGTTTTTTAGCAAAGCTGTTTTCAATTCCACAACTTCAAGAGGGAAGAATATGTTGCCTCAGTCTTTTAGGTTCTAATATGTTTAATGCTTTTTGGCTAAGATTAAACCTGGAAACTTTGTGTGTGTGTATATATAAAACACAATTATTACCAATAACTCAGGACCTCAAAAATCTTCCATGTATATATATATATATATATATATACACACACACACACACAAGTTGGAAAACTATCAATGCCCATGTATTAAATGAAATATTGTTTGAAAAAAGCAGATATCATACATTTTTAATGTTAAACCCTTCCAAAGAAATGAAAAAAACAATGTGAACCATAACATTCTGTCAATCTCAAACATCATTTTCTGAGTGAGGAAACTGGAGGAATTTTCTTATAACATCCCCCACCCAAATTAAAAACCAAATAAGATTTGGTAAAAATAAAAATTTGATCTTACAATTAATGAAAACTGACTTCTATAAGCTTGTTTTCAAGGATTAATTTAAATCAAAATTACAACAGGTCCAAATAAATTGTATAGAAATTTTCACTGGGTGATGCCGATTCAGAACATATTTGGTTTTATAGGTCATTTTCTGAGAAAATACTGAACACAGAGACAACTCAGATTTATATTTGTTATAGAAATTACACAAAGAAGAAAATTACTGGAGTAGTCATATTTTTTACTCAATCTTTGAATATTAACATTCAAATTCATGGTTATTGAATGAAAAAACTTTTTCATTAAAAACAAACTTATTCATAAGTAAGCAATAAATAATTTTTTTTAAATTTTCTTTCTGAAGTGAATCTTTTTAAAGAATGTATCCTTAGCAAAATGAACTGACAAGAATCCTTCAAGTTAGCTTTAGAGATGAAACAAATTTGACAGTAATTAAAATCCAAACTTTGCATGTTAATGCTTTTCCAAACTGATGCTTATGCATTAAAAAAATTGAATTAAATTTAGAAAAAAAGAAAAAAAAGATTTAACAAGTAGAAACTTACATGTTGGCATACTTCACATGAAACTGTGCTGATCAAATGCCCTCCAAATAATCGATCAATGAATGTATGCTTTGCTTGACGGCCGTATTCTGAAACAAGGGGAGATAAATCCGGCCATGATTTAAAAACAAAAAATGAATTGTTAAAAATGGCATTTCTGAGGAATTGTCCAACAGTCACTGAGATCTTAATATTTACTGAACCTTGTTTTTGTTTTATACTAGCTTAAATAACAGAAATACATAATGTAAAAAAAATAAAAAATAAAGAATTATTTGCTACTAATTTCAGCCAGTATATCACAAAACTTCAAAATCATTTTTTTTTCAATGTTACAACAAAGTATCTACTGCAGCATTATGACAAGCAAGCTGACCTCAAAGATTAATTCGCTTGTGTGAAAAGCTCCATCTTCATTGATTGCCTACTATGGCCTTGTACCAGACTAAGCTTAGTAAATTATAACTAAGCTGGCTTATTGGATTAGATATACAATAAAAGCATCTTTGTTTCTGGTGTCATTAGTCTTTGAATGTTTATTTTCAAGGCAGGCAGGATCTCATTATTCAGAAGACTGGTGTAATGCAATCTTCTAATTCTTATTTAGCCTTACACCAAACTAAAAGATATCAAATATGATGATTAGTAAAATTGGATTTTCAACACCTCCATTATACCATTTGTTTTGGGTCTGAAAAGAATAATCAAAACACTTGTCACTTAGCAGTTATTTTACTATGAACAAGATTGTCCTTATGTTATCTTTTAGACAAAGAAATTGCATAAGTCTTTAAACATCATAACTTATTGACACTTTAATTTTTTTTAAGAAAAACTCACCTTTTATTTTTGTTTTTGTTTTGTTGTCTACTTTGTTAGGATTAGTGTTCTCTGATAATTTAAAATGTCGTAAAATACCAGTCCGTGCTCGCTACAAGAAACAAACAAGTTACAAATAAACTGTAATCAAATAAAAATAAAATCAACAATATCATTCACAAACAATAAAAGTGTTTTGTTTTTTTTTGTTTTTTTTAGGATACCACATTTCAACATCTGCACTTATGTTTAATTCATCTAATTTTTTAACCGTTGTCTTAATTGTTGTTGGTATTAACATGTTTTAGCCACTGCATTGTGTTGAAAACAATATTCCAAATATTATGGAATAATAACTGTAGATATGGACAAGAACTTATTAGGAATTCAATTTTTTGTGATAGTGCCACTGTTCACAGTATAATTACATCTGTTATTTTTCAGGCAACTTCAAATTCTATTCACTCAGAATTTTCTCAGCAAAACAACTGCTTCATATGCTTTTGTAATCTTTCAAGACACTTTCTTTTGTTATTACAAAGATTCTGTAAAGACCAAAATAAGTGGTCCTCTGAAGGTGCCGTATCTAGTAAATATGTGGAGATGATTGAAAACATACCCGTTAAGGAGTAACAATTTTTTTCTTGGCCAGTTGTGAAGTAGTTATCCTGATGGAATATCCCATCCTTTCTCTTAACTAATTACAGATGATCCTCATTGATTACTGCCTTTAATTTGTCTAATTGGAAGCAATACTTGTTTGAATGAATTGTTTGATTCACTAAAGAAGTCCATAGTAGAGAACTTACAATCTCTCTATAATCATTTTGCTTGCATCAAGATCTCTAGAGTTCTAATTTGTTGTAAACAACCCATTTGCCATTACCCTTCACAATTTGTTTCAATTAGCTTTTAAAGCAGCGATTTGCAGATGGAAATACAGTTGAGTAGGGTTTTTTAATTTTTTCACTTAATTTATGCACAGCTGCATCAAACAAATTAAAATAAATCTGGTACAAATTATTTCCAACAGTTAATTTAGATATTCTCCCACATCTTATAATGTTGACTAGTTTCTTGATAGGAATGGGAACTTCTGGCAATTTCCATAAATGGGGCAACATTCTTCATATACGACAGATACTTATTTTTCCTACACTGAATCTACTCAGCTAGTGACAGGTTAAATCATAACAACTATGAGCCCAAGTGGAACATTGTGAACTTTGGGAAGGCTATACATGTGTTACTGTAACATTGGGTCAGCTGTTTCATTCCCCATGAAGTAATTTTTCTTCAAGATGTGTGACTGTTTCCTCTTGGTTTTCAAGATTGGATGTATTTTTTTACTGTAGCTAGGCTACCCAATTTTTCTGAGTATTCAATAGTATAGTGTTGCCCTTGTTTGCCAGTAGTATAGGGATATAGGGAAGCTGCCTCCTCAAATAGACTTTACATTTCACTGGATGGCAGTTACAATGAAAACAACTTGGAATTTATATAAATCTTTGTAACTAAACACAGCTTATCAACTGATTCTTTTTTTTGTTGCTTCCTTGACTTCTATTGATAAAAAGCTAATTTAAATGTGTTTTGTGTTTTCATGCCCAACCCTACATAACTACAGTGGGTATTCTTTTGACATTAAATATTATTAAAAAACAAAACTGAGTCATCAAGAAAAAAAAAAAAATAAATAAATTTTCCACATTTATTAGTTTCCCCAATTTCACTTACATGGTTTTTAATGGCAGCTGATAGAGTTCAAGGCTTTATTACTAGTACTGGATTGACAAAGTATCTTACTGCACAGTCATGCACACACTTAACCTTTATCACTCTGTATGTTATTTCATTTGCTATGCAGAAAGTTTATCCTGCCACTGAAGGTGACTGATCCCTGAATTTGAATTTGTTTGAATTTCATAGTTGTGTTGTCATATCCTGCTATGGCAACAGAAAACACCTTTGAGTGAAATTAATAATAAGGTAACAGGTTACTGCAATTGAAAGGCATTGAAAAAGCAGGTAGTGGAAAGGGATGTAATAATAATAATGCAGAGTACTAAAGGTTAAATGTTCAAGTCTATATCAATTTTATACTCATGAAATCAATCATATTGATAGTGGGCTGGAATAATTAGGACTACGATTCAATCTCTACATAAGTTACTTAACAATTTTTTCTAAACCAGAGTAAGTGGGATACTTTTAACAAAAGTAGTAGGTGCAGTACTAAGCATGGAAAGTGGAAACAAAGGGGTTTGGTTCAAAATTCCAAGGTTACAAAGTTTAAAGTCAGACGCCTGAAAAAGCCAAAGGCTACAATGGCTGAAACAACAGCCAAGATGAATATATTGGCCTGAATAATAAAGAATATAAGAACTAGGATTTTGTTTTTCATTATCCAATTAAATAAAAACATAGTATATACATTGTAAGGAAAAACAGTGCAGTTCTTGTTTTATTGAAACAAAAGTTTAGGGCTTCTTCAATGCAAAGTTATCAAATGTTGAGGATGAGAATAAGAGATAACACATTGGTGGCGATGGAGTTGGAGAGAGAGAGAGAGTTGTTCTGTATGCCTTCTACCAAGTATTTGTAAATGCATAAATTAAATGTAAGAGGTGAACCTCTCTTTGCTGTCTTGGTAGTCTTTACCCTAATTCTATTGTCAACATTTATATAGCTTCTCTTAATTAGGAACTGCCATTCTTAATTCTTTTGGTTTACTGTGTGGGCTGAGAAAACTACCTATACAGACTATGGCTTATCAAGAAATATTTTGACATAAATAAAGCTTATAGATTAAAAAAGAAAAAAGAAAAGAAAACAAAAAAACCCCTAGAAATATTTAGCACAGAACACAATAAAACATCACAAATAAGACTGGTTGCAATGTAAGAATTTTTCCAAAGATACCTACCCGGATTTCCTCATTTCGCATTACATCTAAAAGATACCTAAGTAATTCATGACTGTCTTGCTGTTGAAAACCCTTGAATCGAGGAGCTCTGAAGAAGACAGAGTAATTTTATTTTTTATAAATATTATATAAATTAAAATAAAGCATAAAATAATGGACAACTTATCTTTTATCATTTATATATGTTGTGGATTCTCATAATAAACAGAAAAAATATAATAGAACCACAAAAACTTATTTTAATTGAACAGAGATAAAGAGTTAATATAAAAATAAGCTTTTTTTAATGGAGAAAAATGCATACACACATTCATATCAATTCATTAAAACAGGCAGTGATGAAGACGGAAGCAAAGAACCATCCATGTGAAAAAACACCAAGAGAAAAAGGCCACCTCCTTGATTTATGTGATCAGCTCAAAGAGGAATATAGCAGCAACCACTGGAAGAGCAAGCATTGTGGCCAACAACAAAAAAGTCTGTCAGTAGTTGCTTGTAGACAAAGCTCGATGGATCATTACATTCATTTTGGTTCCTATCAATGATATTCTGGGTACATAGAACAACAATTGTTATTTTTGTCATCCAGGTTACTGAAATGCTTTGAAAACTATAAAAGCAAACTGTTTTGGTGGTCATGGATTATTTGAATTACTTTTCTCTAAGCAAAGAAGAAAAGTTCAGTTTTTACATCAGTCTTTAGAAAGTTTCAGTGATTGCAGTTATTATGCATGGTTTTCTTTTTTTTATCAAAGCAGTTTTCTTGAAGATCATTAATTGATTGGTTTGATTTTTATGGCTTATCATTGCTTTGTGGGTTATTTAAAGACAAAACATTTTTTGGATTGCAAGCAGACTTCATTATTTTTGTAAGTGAATATTTTTGAGAATAATGTTTTTTTCCAGATACAAGACCTACTATTTAACCAATAGCTGGTGAGACATGATGAATTCATACCTGTCCCAAGGGGATTTGTATGTAAGTGAATGTAAAAAACCTGATTGGAATTTGAACTTGGCTCTCCATGTTCTCATTCTGAGCCACTATCCATTACACCAATTGCACATCCTTCTTCAAGATCAAATGACTTAGTAATTGATTTACTAATCCTACAATCACAACAAATTAAACCTAAATACACTGTGTATATCCAGGTCATCAGAAATGTATGATCATCTCCCTATGACTTGTTTACAAGTCATAAAGTAATTTATACAAAAAATGTAATGACAACTGAATAAGCACCAAGTTATCCAAATACAGAATAAACTATTTAGACATCAACTGTGGAATGCACACCCACCATGAAAAACTTTAAAGACAAAGTTTTATAATAGTTGGGTAAAATGTGCAACTTTACAGCATAAAAGTGAAGCTTAAGTGAGTGAGTGATTTTTTTTCTTACAGTTCATCAAGCCTTTATTGGTTATTTAAAGCCAAAACATATTTCAGATTGTTTCTTACAGCATCTGGTGTTCCCACGCAGTCCTCCATCTAAATACTGAACGGGCTCAACACTGCTTAACTTTGGTGATCAAATGAGAACTGGTGTTTTCAATGTGATTTGACTGTAGGCCCTAAGTGAGTGATGGGTGGCAATTTAAAAATATTTTAATGCACTGAATGTTCTAAATCATTTTGCATTGATGTTAGTAAATCTCTCTTTCCATATCTTAAAAGTAGCCTGGTATGTTAGCCAAGGATTCAGCCTTGGTGTTTTCATTACCACTCTTTTTCATTTAAACAACCCTTTGTTCTTGTTTACAATTTTTATTGGTTTGAAGAAAGGGTTTCATTTTAATATTATAATCTTGTAACGAAGTATTAACTGGACACAAAACAGATTTCATTCTAAATTAAACAGAGTAGTAAGAGAACAATCACAAAGAACAAACCTTTTGAAAAAAAGACACAAAAATTAAAAAAAGATTTAATAAGATCAACTGAAATAATTAACTGTTATTAAACAGTAATAAAGATATCTTTTTTACGCTATGCTTCATGTTAGCACTGATGGTTTTTGCTTACAAAATCCAAGCATGCAGTAAAAACAGACAAAAAAAAGGCTCACTTTTTACAAACTTGGCCAAATAAAGAGCATGGGTTGATGGTTGAGTTGTGGTTGGAAGAAGTTGTCATTTCATGTAGGAAGGCCAGCAAAGAGCGAGTAAGAGGGCCAGGTTCAGGGATGGTTATGTCAATTGGAGGCTGAAATTAGAAACATAACAATATAAGTTTATTGCACAAGACAGAAAGCAATCAGGTTGTATATCTGTGTGAGTGCATGTATGACATTATTGAAAGACTTGTCAATATTTTCAGTTTCCAATTTACTCAGGTAGTTCAAACACAGGTAGCCCATATATACATACAGACATACATACATAATTCTTCCACTTAACATTCAGAGTTAAAACTATGAAAGACATAAAATATTTAGTCTGACTGAGATTGAATGTATTAAATTTACTTATTTGTTTTTATCATTGCAGTGATTTCTATTTAAATAGTAATTGATATAATTAGCCATATAACTAGAGTAAAATCAAAAAATCTTAACAGCTTTGACTTTGAGATAGTGAAAACTTTGAAGATATCACGTAACAGAAACAATCATATTCAAATCAGGTTTTCCAATTAGGCCAATGTGTAGGAGTAGTTTTAGATTATATTTAATAAAAGAGAATGTTCAGCACCAAATGAGATTAACATTTTTTGCTACTTTACTCATAAAAAGATGTAAATGAATGCTCCTCTTTTTAAAATCTATAATTTGCCTTTATTTGTTCTTTGCACACTGTTGAATCTAATACCTGCTTTCTCAATTGTTCTATCTTTGGTCAACACATATCAGTGAAATGAAAACAGTAATGCTAAAGGTATTAAGCAAAAAAGCATATTTAGGTTAGGAAAAACTAAATTTAAGAATGTGTGTGTGTGTGTGGATTTGCTCAAGTTTGAACAAAGAATAATTATGTTTTAAATAAGTCACCAGTTTCTTTTTTTTTTTTGTTATGGATAAGATTTTTTTGTTGAGTAGGATGAGGATAAAAGTAGTTGACATTTTTTTTTAAAGCAAGACTTCTGTTTTATAAACTTGTAACTTCTTTTTGTTTCTATTTATTTTGGAGATTTAAGATTAAAGAGATTATGGAACAATTTTGAAATAAAATATTTCTGAGAAAGATTAAGCTTTGGACATGTGAAAAATTATTTAGGTTTTTTTTTTTTCAATTTGATAAGGAATTTATCTATATCTATAAAACAGAAGATGTGTGTGTATGTGTGTCTGTCTGTATGCTATTTATGCACATCCACATTTCTCAACTGATTTCAATGAAATTGTACACACATGTTGCAAATTTACCAAATTAAGTCAAGACCAACATTTCAATCTCCATCCCCCCCTCCCTGGTTTGGCAGAAAAATTGATAAAACTGAAGGTGGGTACAACTTTTTGCAAAAACCAAGGTAAAGTTACATGTGAACAAAATTTTTATTGAATGAGCTGATGTTTTTGCACTTAATGCAAAACATAGCTCATGTTACGAGGTTTATGTAGAGTGCTTGATAATTTTCCTGTGACATTGGTTTCACACAAAAAATTGCAAAAAACTGTGGAGAAAAAAAAAAAAAATCAGGTTTTTCATACTACTTAAAATAAAAACTTGAATAACTTTCTCATTTTTTATCCAATTTTCTTCAAACATGTTGCAAAAAATTTACCATCATGCAAGAAATAATAGTGTAGTTTTAGTCCTGCTTGCTTCTCTGCATATAATGAAAAACCACAAAAAAACTGTTTTTCGGTCATAACTCCCTGGTTTTTCATCTGATGCTTTCCAAATTTGCCATGTAAATTACATATGACACACAAATTATCTTGCATGAATGTTTGGTTTAGATTATTTCAGTTAAGTGGGCGAAATCTGCAACAAACTAGGTCCAAAATCGGCTTTTGCCATTTAGCCAATAGTTTCTTCATATGATTCCTAAATTGACACTCAAACAGCCTTTGATGCAAAGATTGTTTGAGAAGAATTATTGAAGCTTTAAAGGGGAAAAATTCCCGAAGAACCTCTTATTAACTCCAGATTTACAATAAACGTGCAAAGAAGGAGAAGGTGTTCACGTATTTGCACTTGAATCAAGCTCTGTCGCTTCATACCTATTTTTGTGAACAATGCCATACTATTTGAAAGTTATTATGGCCATAGGAAATTTACTGAATATGTAAAACATTGAAACAATTCAACCCTGAGCAACGAGCTCACAAGAAGGTTTTATAGATGGAATTCCTTTATTAAGAACAATTAAACACTTACGAAGGACATACGGTAAAAAAGATGAGGGCTGGGAGTAGCTTAGTATACCAAGGGATGTTGTATGCAAGTGGGAACGCAGGCAGACAAATCTAGATAAAGGGGATGTAGGTATACAGGTGATGTGGTTATACAATTGCAGCCATGTACACCTGGACAACATCGGGTACCTCAGCTTAATGATATATCATTACTTAAAAATTTTTTTTTTTTTTTTTTAATTATTTCATTATGCATAAAATATTCAATTTTGTTCAGAAAAATATTAGCTATCAGTCATGTAAAATGCAATAGTTATAAAATTTCATGGAGGAGGAGAGAGAGTGACTCTATTGCAAATAATAAAACTTTAATTATCCATAACTTTATACTATTTCTTCCATGATACCTAATAAAATATTTTTTTTTAATGGATATCAGAAAATTATTAAAAACACTTGTGAGAACTGTTATTATTGTTCTAGCCAGTAGTGAAGAGTGATAACTAGGAATATTTTTTTGTTTTTCATGTAGAACTTTCTACTTCATTGAAACCTCTGAAAATGATATCAGTTTGAGCTTTTTGGATAAGAAAGCAAAAATGTTATTGTTTCTAATAGAAAGCTACAAAAAACAAGTAAATTCAGAAAATCAGTGAGTAACTAATAACATTCCACAAAAGTTCAGTGATTAAAATGAGTCCATTTAAAAGCATAACCCAGAAATTGCAAGTCAGTCAGTCAGTTAAATGCCATACGTTATATGCACTTGGGCGATCATATCTATTTTGATTCATGACTGACTAGGCAGATTTTCCTGCAGTAGGTTGCTACTTTTTTTTTTTTGCAGTAGACTGGTTGCTGACCAAGGCTAAAGGATCCAGCCATTCTTGCAATTCAACCCCTATCTAGGGAGAGGGGAAATGGACTCATACCTTTCCCAAGGGTATTTGTATAAATGAATGTAATGAACCCAACTGGAATTTGAACCTGGCTCTCCAATTTCTCATGCTGAGCTGTTGTTCATTATGCCACCCACACATTCAGAAATTGCAAAACTATCTAAATTTTACTTTTTATTAAGAATACTAAGTGTAAAGTTATTACCCTACAAGACTATACATTATTATAGCCTTTAAATGTAAAGTATTTTGTATTTCACACAGAATCGCAGAAACACAACTTGTTTTTTGTCATTAAAAGTGCTCTTTATCTCCACAAATTACAACTGTCTCAATTTCACTAGAAGTCTTTTTTTTCTCATATACAAACACATTTGGAACCAATGTCAAAGTTTCATAAAATGAAAAATTTTCTTAGACTACAAATCAAAATATTCACCCAAACATCAATATAAACATGGATAAAGATTTCTTTTGGCTAAAAATAAAGACCACAAACAACATTGGGGCCATGCAACACAACAGAAATTTTTAAATGTCAATTTCTCTACTGATATGGAAATAAAACAAAAGTATTTTTCCATTTTTCAAGCAATCTTGTTTCTTCATTGTACCAAGTGAATAAATTCACTAAAATTGTATGAATATATTTTATTAAACATAAATATTGCAGAGTGAAATTACCATATTTGCTGGCACCACAGACACATCAAGTTCAAAGTGCAAATTTTGGAGAAAAAAAAAGAAGAATAAACATGAAAATAAGGTCTCAGCACTTTCCCTTACCTTACCAAGATGTTTTGTAAAGGGGTTTAGCAACATGTTGATCATCTTAACTCCTTATGAACTGGATTTTTTCATTTTACCCTTACAACACAGAGACATGTAAGTTTACTCTCTCTTAAACGTATAAAATACTGAGTGGGATATGTACCCCCAGTAGAGCTGCATCAAACACAATGATACTCCAGTTCCACAATCTATTGTTCTCCCCAGCAATGTTTTTCCATTTACTGGAATTATCACCTGAAGGTCCATTATATGTCTAGAGGGAAAAAAATTATCTTGGTTGACTTTTTTTTTTTTTTTTTAAATTTTATCCATAGGATGGAATATATGGAAATTAAAAATAATATAAAGCTTTACTTTAAATAAATGTAAAACGTCTTTAAAAATATTTTCAAAGAAACAAAAAAATCTTTATTTTGATATCTCATAACTTTTTAGGAAAATATTTTTTTAAATAAAATTATTTGAGAGAGAGAGTCAATAAGTTTTATAAAAATATTTGGTAAATTTGATTCAAAATTTTCTCTTCTATAAATAACATTTAAACAATCTTTTATTTTGCTTTCTTGTCATAATAATGTTTTATTTTAAAGCACTTTATAACACTCCATATTGCTTCAATATTTTGAGTGTGTATTTGTCTGTTTGATGGATCAACAGAATTTTTTGAATGATTTACTGAACAAAGCCAATAATGAGAAAATTCATGATTAAAAAAAACTAATATAACTTGCATTATAATCACTAATTTTGGATTAGTATCGAGATTAACTAAATCCATAAGGCATTTTTTAAATGTTTTTCTTTTATTACTTAATAACTGATATCTGAATAGAAAAATAGAGACACCTGGTTAATGTTTATCATTTTGTGACAAGTGGGCATGGCTTATAGCTTGGCAGTTGTCAACTAGGATATTCATCGAGATGGAGTGGTGCTACCGGTGTTTAACTTCCTTGACTACTACTCGTCGGTTGGCTCCTCTACGCTAGCCTGCCTCAGGAATATATTTTTTAGAATACTTTGTTTATTTACTTCTTTAGACAGTGTATAATTTATAAATTTAATTAAGTGATTACACACAAGAATTCAGTTTACTGTCTGGTATAGATAACCTTCCTTTGGGGGTCAGCATAGACCTATGAATACCCCAACCTTCGTCCTCAAGGATGCACAGCAAATTTTCAAAACTTATTTCAGGACAAAAACTGCATTCTTGATGCCGGCAAATACAGTAATTCTCTTTTTTTTTTATTAAGATTAATCAGTAAAAGAAATCGAGAGAAAAAAAATTGCTCTGAAGAAGCTAAATGAATATTATCAAGAGAAATAGCAACATGCACAATAATCAAAGAGATGAACTCAATTTTAATAAGGGAAAAAAATCTTTTCAATTTTTGTAATATTTAAAATATACATTTAATGGCAAATCAGATGTTGAGGTCATACATGAAAGTTATAATTTTATAAAATTTGTGTATGAGTTTAAATGAAACCCGCACAGAATATTTATAAAATTTATCTTTTCATAAACTAATTTATTACAGTTTATTATTAGCATATTTTTTAATTCAATAGCACAACTACTGTTCTTCAATAATAATGCAAGCATGCAATCTTTTATAAAGTGTGAGATGTTATTAAGTCTTCCCTCAAGTAAATACTGGCTACTGTCAATAAGAAAGAATAAGCTGTTATGATACCTATATGGTCAAAAAAGTAAAAACTAAGAGATAAATTTTTTGTTTTCTTATTTTTAATAAAATATGTACTTAGTCGCTTAAACTATGTATATATAAACACACACACACACACACAGCAACATATAGTGTAGTAAAATTAAACATTTCTCTAGAGATACATGCCTATATAAACACATACGCACGATGCAATATTATTTGGAATTGAATAGAGAAATCCATAGGTAAAACAAATTATGCTCCGAGAACATGAAAGAATGAATTGTGTTATGTAAATGATATTTTTAGTGAAAATATATTTCTATACAAATGAGATGCATAAAGAAAACTTGAGTTTACAGCCAACACAGCTAGGTCATAAGTATTTAAAGCTACAGCTAGTGGACTAATCTAAGAACTATACGTTTAACACTACAACTAATACATTGCATTGGAAAACTATTCATCCACTACCAAAGCGAACACACTTGCAGAAGCAGTCTCTACATGATCAATATTATTATTATTGAGAAAAATATTATGCAATATTATTATTTCTAAAGAATTACTGCACAATGTTTTCTTTTTTTTTTTCAAGAATCTGGCTCAAAAGGTTTTGAGGAATCAGTTATATTGTATACTGTACAGGGTGTCCACAATTTAAATTCACAATTTTAAATATTTATAAACAAAATTAATTTCTGAAATTTTGTACCTTAACAGCTTTGATTCAAATTATTTTTTATTGAATTTTTTTTTCCTGTATATCTTGGTATGTTATCACTATATATATATATATATATATATATATATATATATATATATATATATATAAAATGATTTTTCCATCAAAAGAGACTGTGTAATCATTAAAACACAAAGGCTTCACAAAAGAAATGTACCATGATATCACAATACATAAATAGAGACAGGCAATCAACAACCCAGGGTCAAATAGAGCTAAGAAATGAGTATTCACAAAATTAATATTGTTTTCAAAATGTTTTTATGCATTAAGCTGATCTGATTATGTTAGCGTTGGACTTTGAAGAAACAGGTTATGTATAACAATTGCAGCCACCCTGCATCTCAAAATGCAAAGAATCCTTTTTTAGCAATATGTGCATTTTACATCATGCATCATAAAAGACACTAACTGCAACATGTCAGCCAATTATTTTTATCCACTGTAATCATTATTACAAGTTTGTTGATTGTTGTCTAATAAGGTCTATTGCAACTATAAAAGGAATAATGTAGATAATAGAAGTAAAATTACCAAATAAGCAGTCAACATATCATGGCTGACAAGAGGGCAGTGTCATATTTCTCTTCCCATTATATGTAAAGTTCAACTTAAAAATGTTTGTATAAAATGAAACCAATCTAGATTCCTTCAATGCAGTGTATTTATGCTAACAATGAATGGTCAATGACATTGTGCAATAATATTGAACATGCAATCAATTGTCAAGCACTCAATATTGACGGACAAATAGACGGAGCAGAGAGAATCATCAGCTAAATGATCCCATATAGTCAGAGATGCAGCAAATGAAAGACAACAGAAATGGATTCAACAACAAATTTTGAAAAAAATCTTATCAAAAAAGCATCTATCATGGTAGATCTAAAGGCATTGGAGTAAGGGATAAGGAAAAGGCAATAGGAAACAGAGAGTGGAAAGAGACCAAAAATGATGATGGCTTAAAGAAGAATAAATTAGGAAAATAAAATTGGGTAGAGGAAATTAAAATAAAATTAAAATAAATTTTGACAAAACCTCAAGTTTATTACAGTCTGATATTTTTAAAAGCTTTTCATTCATATGAAAAGAAAAATTATGTTCAAATTTAATTTTCCAAATATGGTGACATTATTTTAAATATTACATTTTCATAGCAGATGACAAATACCAGCATGCAATATTTTGCTTGGATTTATTCAGGTTTTTTTGTTTATTTTTTTTTAAGAGCAATAAAGAGTACATAAAATAGAACTTCATCTTTCTTCAGCACACTGTAGGTGACTATTTTCACCAAGGAAAATGTTAGTCCTGTCAATGCAAGATGAATTTGATTTTCTTGGTTGTGTAGTCATGTCCTTCTATGGCAACACCTAAAACCATCTTGACTAAAATTGAGAGCCAAGCTACTTTCAAATATAAATATATATATATATATATATATATATATATATATATTTTGAGGGGATTCCATATACAGTAAAAGGGGAAGTAATATTTATAAATGATGCAGAGTGCTAAATGTTAATAAGGAATATGAAATCATCAAACATACTTGGATTAAACTTTCCAGTTAATATTTTCTTATTAAAAACTAAAAAATACTATTTTCTATTTTGAGTCTAAATTCCCTGGATCTAACAAATCTTTGAAAATTTTCCTGCAAATGTTACTGAGTTGACATTAAAATATCTTTATTCTTTTAGAACTAATTAGTTTGTACTGTATTTATACAAATAAATAAGTTTTAATGATCCTGTGAAACGTCATATGAACGTAGGAAAGTCTTTCATTTTGTCATTTGCAAATTTCCTGAGTTTTCATTTTTTAATATAGAACAAAGTTATATAAATGTATTATCAAAATATAACAATAAATTAGGAAGAAGAGTTGCTTTCATTAGTATAAATTTTACAAAAGATTGACATTTATATATATATATATATATATATATATATATATATATATAACTCAAATGTCATTATATATATATATATAACTCAAATGTCATTATATATATATATATATATATATATATATATAGATAACTCAAATGTCATTATATATATATATATATAACTCAAATGTCATTATATATATATATATAACTCAAATGTCATTATATATATATATATATAACTCAAATGTCATTATATATATATATATATAACTCAAATGTCATTATATATATATATATAACTCAAATGTCATTATATATATATAACTCAAATGTCATTATATATATATATATATAACTCAAATGTCATTATATATATATAACTCAAATGTCATTATATATATATATATATATATAACTCAAATGTCATTATATATATATATATATATATATATAACTCAAATATTATATATATATATATATATATATATATATATAACTCAAATGTCATTATATATATATATATACAACTCAAATGTCATTATATATATATATATATATATATATATAACTCAAATGTCATTATATATATATATATATATATATATATATATATATATATATATAACTCAAATGTCATTATATATATATATATATATATATATATATATATATAACTCAAATGTCATTATATATATATATATATATATATATATATATAACATACACACTTAATTTCAAGATAACATTAGCAATGATATCAAGCAATGGGACCAATAAAATATTTGATAAGTTTTTACCTAACCCTCAGAACTATTAGACTTGTACTAGCAAGGTAAGTACCTTATTTACATTTTAATTGTAAATAAAAGAATTTTTTTTTTTTACATACCGAGAAAGTCTTTTTACAGACTAAGAATACAAATGCACAACACAACAATATTGATATTCATGGAAAGCCACAAAAGAAAATAAATTCTTTTTCAGCCTTTTTGTACTGACACTTCATTTTGCATTAAACAATTACTTCAAAATGAATATCTCTAAGTTAGGTACAATGGTTTAAACATTAAACTTGCAGAATAAAATCTCATGATGTAGAAATGGATTCAATCTTGCATAACCATTAATTATCAGCAACATTTTCAACCTATTTTCAGCCAGTTTATCTTTCATATAACATCAAATTAATATCACCAAATATGTATATTTCATGAATTATAACGGTTTAGAAACTATATTACACCTGAAGAATGCATTAAGATGTTACACAATTATTTCATGAAAAAATACCTATGGTATCATCATAAAACTAAAAAGATTGACAGACGTGTCTTTATACAATTATCTCAGTTTTTCATAAAATGAATGTATTCTAAAATATAAAAACTTTAAAAAGAGAAAAAAAAGAAATGAAACACACAAATGCACAAAGCAAAATGTTTAGTAGGCAAAAAAAAAAAAAACTTAAGTAAAATAGACAATATGCTACACATAAAAGATTGAAAATTATCAACAAAAACAATGTATCTCACCTGTAATGACTAATGACTAAGTAAATATATGTAAACATTTGATTTCTAACAAAGAATTGAGAATTAACAGAAATGTATATTATATGGCATGTGTACCAGAGATGATTTAACATACATGGCACTTCAATGAGATTTGAGAATTGAGATAAAACTAGGATAGATAAGGCTTAAAATATATTATGTATTATCAGTACAGGTGATAAAATATCTTTAGAAATGAAGATGTAGATAAAAAAAATACAAACCAATGATAAATATACAATAATTGTTGCACAGTTATTTGATATAAGTGACAATATTAGGTATTTTAATCTTTGACAAAATATCTCAATTTTGTTGTTGCCAGAAGGACACAGAATGGCAACACACGCATTGTCATGTTAGCCTGTTCTCACACATGCACAAAAGACACTTCAATGTCAAACTCAGTCATCATTTTACAGAAATCTATATCAGACACCTTTGAAAGTGCATATTTATACAATAGATAGTTAAAATAAAAGCAAAATATGGATAGGAGGTGGCAGAAAAAATGAAATGCAAACAATGGTTTTGTAAATGAAATGGGAAAAAAAAAAGATTGGGACAAAATTAGAAAACAAAATTTTGGGGGGAAAAAAAGAGTAAAAAAAGGCAAATTCAAATAATTTTTTGAATGAAATTTTGAGTGGATGCAAGAACTAAATGATAGAGATAGAGGAGAAACTGGGTGTCTGCAGCAAAACAGACAACAGAGGCATAGTGTGGGCAGCTGACCTGATATCTGGTGTTGCAGTTAGCACTAGTGCTGGCTGCAATCTCTGCTTTGAAACCCTTTCTCCGCTCTTTTGTAAATATCCGCCAAACAAGGGAGCTGAGTTTTGCCTGCATATAATCCAAAACTAACAGTGAGACACACAAACAAACAAACAGACAGACTGACATGGACAGATATTTTGGGTTCTTTTTAACCTTTATTTTTAGGCTGGCTTATAGGCAGGTTTCTAATACAATATTAGCTATCAGGAAAGAATGAAGAAAGCAAAAGATTACAGATATTGGCATTAAAATAAAAAGGTGATCGAGTTAATTATAGCCAGCTAATGATTAAGGAAGAAAAGAAAGCAAAGAACAAATAGAGTGCAATTCCTGTCAAGTACCAATAAATTGAAATAATTTATCTTCTCAAGTGTTCTGTTAAAAAACAAAATTAAGTACAGCTCAACCAAGTACAAATTGTAAATATTTGACAAATTTAGAGGAAGAAATGAGTTTTATAAATAAGGTAATGTAATATTATTTTAAAGATAAAATTAAAAGCTATTTTTCCTTTCCTTCTATGCTCCCTGTTATAAAATTTCATCATTTTTGTATCTATTTAAAATGTTATTATAACCTCTTACTTCAGTCGTACTTATGCCAGACTCATCATCAGGACTTAGAGATGCAGATGATTAGCCAAAATTTTAATCCTCACACTCCATCCAAATAGAGGTTATTTTTCTGTTCCTCAGATGATATTGATTAAAATACAATTTTTATCTTAATCTTTACAAAAAAGCACTACACTTAAGATGTAGGTACTGAAGGCAGTTACATCTATTATGAATGACTAAAATTGATATCAATTTGTAACAATTAGATTTCAGTAAGACAATTAAATTTACTGGTCTTTTATTGCTAAAATATACCATTTGCCATGTCTTCTTTTATCAGCTAACCATGACCAATGCACATCATGTACTAGTGTCAATGTCTATGTTGCAGTGAGAACAAGCCAGACCGTAACAGAGCAATGTTTAAAACATTTATCATAGGAATACAGCAGATAAAACAAAACTTCTGCCTTTGAAGATTTTCTTTAAATTAGCATTTCAAAAAACAGGTTAAGAATCCTTTATCTGAAGTTCTTGGTACCGGAAGTGCTTTAGTTTTCAAATTTTTTTGATTTTGGAATTCAGGCTATTTAATTTGTATATAGCATCTATAAAATGGGGCAGCTTGGGAATGGAACCCAAGCTTAAACACAATATCTCTTTACATTTCATAACACAGCTTATATATACACTATGAAAGTAGTTTTATATAAAATTTAATGAATTTTGTGTACATACAGGTACAGGTAATGACGCTATTCATGTAATGCTCACATAGATTTTTAAGTGGTGAAATTAAGATTTCATGTAAAAAAGATATTTTGTACTTTCTATACATGTGCAAAAACATGATCACTACTCACAAAAAATATATAAATGCAGGACTTTGACATTTTGAAATATATCTTTACTGAGCGCAAAAGACCTAGTAAGTAATCCATGAACGAAGGTATTGTTGTGATGATCACTAACAAAAAACTGGCACCAAAGTAGAATACGTAGCTGGGGTTTCTGAAATTTTCCATTTGTGGCAAATCATGTCAACACCTGAAGAGGTTTTAGCATTTGGGAATTTCAAATAAAGGATATTCAATCTGTAATTCTATTAGGAACAGGTGAAAAGTCAGTTTTTTTTACACCTAAAATACTGATTAAGAAAGAATAGAAATGAAAATATTTAAAAACAAATAATTTAGTAAAAAGATATCTACAAATAAAGAATTCATATATACAAAACCACTCTCTCCTATTATATATATATTTGTATTGTGTATTTAGGCAGCAATCCCTCTTTTATACATGTTTTGTTAAAGACGACTGACAAAGGTACTGTGATAAATCTTTTTATTTATTTTTTCTTGTGTTCATACAAGTGTTTTCTTTTCTGCCAAAAGTTTGCATTTTTGAGCACTTTCGGCTATACTTATAGCCATTATCAAGGATGATTTGATTTTACTTTTAACTGAATGTATAGGTTGTGTTATGTATATATCTAGAGTTATAGAGATGTTTTATTTTTCACCATCAACACATTTTTGCACCTATGCAAATTTGATTTGTCACTCAAACTACAAAAAGTGCTTGACAAGGCAACATAGGAGTGCGATTTTGGTAGTGAACAGGAGACACGTGTGTTGGATTGTTTGGATTGCACAACACTGTTTGGTGAATGAAACAGAATTTTATCCCAGGCACGATGAAACTGACTACATATTTCTTGTTTGTTTTTCACTAAAATAAAAATATTGTCTATGTAGCGGACATATTTTTGGTTTAGTGTCCTGTTTAAATGTCATGTTTTCTACGTGGGACATGTAGTAATTAGAGAAGCACGGGCTGAGTAAATTTCCCAAACTAACACCATTAGTTTGAGTGCAGATGTTGCTATTATGGTCATAGAAGGGGTCTTTGGCTGTGTATGCATGTAATAATTTTTTAAGGATATTTGGTTTGATGGATGGAGGTGGAATGGAATTATTTGTGTACACAGAGTTAAGGATTATGTCAATAGTTTGATCAACGGGGATGTTTGTGAATAAATTTTCAACATTGAGTGACACTAAAACCAACCTAAGGTATTTTAGTGTCACTCAAAACATACTAGTAGAAGATACAAGCATAATAACCTCAGCCACATGTAAAAAAAAATTAAAAATAATGGAAGCCCTAATAATAAAAAAAGGAAAAGCCAACACTCAATATCATTAATTATGAACACAGCCACAATGTATTGATCGTGCTTCAAAAATAAATTATCCATGATAATGGCTAACAGTATAGCCGAAAATGCTTGGAAAAGAAAACACAAAAAAAAATTTTTTAAAGTTTAATCACAGTATCTTGTCAGTCATCTTTAATGATATATATATATATATATATATATATATATATATATATATATATATAATTTTTTTTATATATATCAAGAACAATTTTAGGGAAAGAAGTATAACAAAGTTTATGTTTGATGCAACTACACATGTGCCTGAATGAGAAAGACACTGAGAATTTTAAATTTAAAATGTTTTTTTTATGTGTTTTGGTTACATAATCTAGCTGATTTCATTTAGATTCTTTTTGTTTATGTTTTCATCACTTTTGTTATTAAATAACCCAGATTGTGATAATAGAAGATCTGCCAAGAACACTGAAACATTGTAAGAATCTGGATTCAAATTTACTGTAGATGATCTATTGATTAAAGTACATAAACAAAAGGAAAAAGAATCTAAATGAAATCAGCTCAATTATATACACAAAACATGAAAAATAAATTTTTAAAAAATAATTTTAAATTTTCAGTGTCTCTCTTTCATTCATGTGAATGTGTAGCCAAATCAACTGTGGCAAACACACGTCAATACAGATGCAAAAGAGGCCTTAGATCACATGCAGACAGTTTGGCAAGAAAGATGTAGGCAGTATCAGGGATGCCTTGTACATTGCCTTTGCCACAGATCCATTCATAGCATACAAGCAGTTTGTAGTTAGGCGTTTGAATTCAAATGAATCTGCAGATACCTACTTGGCAAGCCTCCACAGGCTGTCAGCCTTATATGGAGGTGTGCCTGACTTTGGATTTGCATTTGCAGCTATTGGACTGGGCTAGAGTTATGCTGAAGGATAATACACTGGTGGTGAAATTGATTGTGGCAGCCACAAAACCTGAGTAACTGGGTACAGACTTGACTTCTGCCAATGATACACAGAGTGACATCATCTGCCAGTCTCATTCCCTACCCAGATATAAACGTAGCACTGCCTGTAGTCAGTGTATTGGTTGACAAGGAATGGTGTCCAGCTCTCATTGACTCTGGCTGCTCTTGGACTGGAAAGCATGTAGATGTGGAGACAATCAATGGTAGAATGCAGTCATGCTGTGGTGTTGGGACTATTAATATCTGCACAGACAGTGGCAACTCAGCCATGACCTTGTGGTGTGTGACAAACCTCTAGGCACTGACTTACTTTCCAGAATAGATATGATAAATGCATTAGGTGGCATCTATACCAGCAGACTGGAGCTGTACGGTTCTGCAGCAAAGAAACACCAATATGTGCAGCAATCCATATTGACCGGCCTGAATTTTCTATGGAATTCAAACACCAGCAAAAGATCAGAGTACCCTGTTTCAAAGGAGGTTAGGGATGCTTATGAATAAGAACTCCAGACAATGGATCACCAATGGTTGGCTAATGCCATAACCTGAAAAGAAACTGGTGCCACCCAAAGGCTTAGTGCCATTAATGGCTGTCATGCAGCACAACAAAGGAAAGATGTGCACAGTGATTGACTTGTGAAAAGTGTATCTTCAAGTACATGTACATGAGTTACTGTGACCATATCAAACCGTAATGATCAAGGGGAAGTGATTTTGCCTAATGCAGAGAGGGTTCAGCCTCAACATGGTACCTATAGTCATGAAGACCATTATTGATACCATGTGGTCACAGGAGGATTCAGTTGGGAGAGCGGCCTCAGCATAAATATACAATGGGTATGTCAGTGAGAGCCTCATGTCTGCAGAACATGTCAGGCCAGAATTGGCCTAGTATGGGCTGATGCTGATGTGCAAAGACAGAGAATGTTTGAAAGATGTGTCTCACATGCTTGGATTGGAAGTCTGTGGGGAATGTGGACACAAGGAAGTGAAATCCCAAATGTCCCTGATGTTATGACTCAATGGAATGTCTTCTCACTATGTGGAAAGCTGGTGGAACATCTTCCCCGTGTGTGGATAGCTGCATGTGGTGACTGGGTTTATCAAGCAGCATGCAAACTCAGTCTCAAAGGGATAGGATGACTAAATTGACAACATTCCCATCAAGCAGTTGATGAAGGAGACCATAGACAGAGTGCAACAGGAAGACCCTGCCTGGAGCAACTGGTGATGTAAATGGGTTTGAAATCAACATATGAGTTGATACAAACTCCCTAGCAACAGGAGTGGTGCTGGAAAAATACAGAGCAACATTGGAGGATGCATGCTAGCTTTGGCCAACAAATGATACCCAATATATCAACTTGGCTGAACTGGATGCTGCAATCAAGGGCAAGCAGAGTGTCTGTACATAAAAAAACAATTCCTTATGTGAGCACCATTGGCTGTCTGACACCATCATGGGTAAAGCTAGGGTACGTACCAAAGCAGTGAGCAAGATGCTGGTGTGAAGAAGGTTGAGCACAATGAAGGAACTGGTCCAAGAATATAAGTTGTCTGTCAGCATCATGCCGACAGACAACTAGAACTTGGCAGACAAGATGACCCGTGTACCCAAAAGGTGGCTTGATATAGCCAAAAAGGGGGCTGAATCTGTGCAACAGGTGAGTGCTGCTTCCCTAGACACTGTGAGTCCCAGTCAGATAATAGGAATACATCAATGCAGTGGGCATCTAGGAGTACGGCATGCCATATATTTTGTGAGAAGATTTTCCCTTCCATGACAAAAGCCTGGGTAAAATCAGTAATTGGGACCTGTGTAGAGGGCACAACAATAGATCCTGCACCAGGCCATTGGAAAAAGGGCAAACTAGGAGTGAACAGTACTTGGCACCAGCTTGGCATGGATATCACTGACTACTGCAGCAGTCATTACCTGACACTAACAAACTGGGGCCTGTCAAGTTTTTCAGCGTGGTGGCCATTACACTGCCAAGATTCATTGAGTATCATATGTCAGCTAGAGTCTGTGTTCTGTGAGAGAGGACCACCACATGTGATACTCACAGACAATAACACTGCATTATAAAGAAAAGAGTTTCAGGTCTTTGCCCATGAATGGGACATGCATTTGCAATTCTGATGCATGCATGCCCCAGCAAGAAATGGAACAATGGAGCAGTGTCACATAAGTGTCAAGAGGATTGTGGCCAGGATGAAGTGTTGTGTTGAAGAGGCCACCTACTGGTACAATGTAACCTCCAAAGATGACACCTCACCACTGACTGCACCTATAAATCAAATCTACAGATACAAGGTTTAGCTTAAAGGGATTGATTCAGTATTTCTTAACATGTCTGTGGTGGGCCACGTGTTCAAGGTGGGAGGCCGTGTGGGTAAAGGACCCACACAACCAGTGTACAACAACTTTCGGAAAGGGATGAATTACTGGACTTGTTGGCCCACAATCTGTCTTAGTAGATGGAATGCTCCACCATCTCAGGGACCTTCTCTGAATTCACAATCTTCAACAAGTAGTGAAGAAGATATGTTTAAAAGTCAGGATGAAATCCTCGTAAGCATGGATAGGCCAGATGATTCCATGGAGGAAGAATTACATGTGAACAAGGTAGGGGAACACGAACCAGTTCCACTTCAGAGAAGCCCTCAATGAAAGAGACCCACTCCAAGATGATGTATCTGTGATCACAGGATCAGAAGAGAGTGTGGCAAACACACATCAGTACAGACACAAACGAGGCCTCTGATTGAATGCAGATATATTTGTCAACACCAGTTACAACCAGGTTTTTTCCTGTTAGTAGTGGGACAGTTTGGCATGTCTAGTACAGGCCTCTCTGCAATTGGTCAAGATCTGGGTCTTTGTAAGATGCCTCATGCTAATAAAAGCTGTGGTTTCCGAGGTCATGTTATTTTTGTTACTTCCTGTCTCTTTCCCCTCTCTGTATATTACCCCCATTATTGCTAGGAGAGCAATCAGTTAAGTGTTTCTCCCCAATCTCAACAGACTTTTTGATTACATTACAACATCAACATAAACTTAGTCCAATGAAGTCCTAAAGAGCAAAACACATCACACAAAAACATTTTCCAATTTGTTATACTTCTTTCCCCTATATGCACCCATACATACATATATGTATGTATGAAGGGATCTGAACTGCCTTCTGTCTGCTACTGGGTATAAAATAGATAGGTCGTTTCTTCTCCCTTTTCTTTCTCCCCTAGCCACCCCTCATATCCAGACTTAAACTACTTCATTGTTTTTATTTGCTCTCTTTTTCTTTTTTACATTTTTCTTCCATTCTTTCCTTCTTCTGTATGGCCAGTTTTATTTCAATATTTTATCATCCATTGACTGGTTTGAAAAATCCTTGTAAATTTTATTTCAATTTACAAGTTGAAAATGATCATTAACCTAATGTAATCTTAATTCATATATATATATATATATATATATATATATATATATATATATATATATATATATATATATATTCAAACAGGTTTGATTAAATAATTGAGAAATATCATGAGTTATTTTAGTTGTGATCCTTTCAAGTTCACGGATTAATTTCTCGGTAGCCTTAAAATTGATTAAGAAAAATACAAACATTTTTTTTCAAATAGTTATTTTTCCAAGTACTTTCAATCTCATCTGAGACCATCTTCAAGGGGTTAAATTGTCTGTGAATGTGTATATGTATTTCTGTAATTTCAAAACATTTTGCCTGTTTTTTTACTGCATTATGCAGCGTTCTACATTTCAAAATTCATGTGTTTTTCCACAGTTTAAGGGAGATAAATTTTTCATTTTATTTATTTATTATTCTTACACAAATACAAAAACACTATTTTTAAAAAAGTGCTCAATACAGAGTAGAGTGAATACACTAGAAGTGTTGAAACAAAATGGTTATTCTTGTAGTGATGTTATAATGTTATAATTTTTAAATAATATATATATATATATATATATATATATGTATGTATGTATGTATGTATGTATGTATGTATGTGTGTGTGTGTGTGTTTTTATATATATATATATATATATATATATATATAAAAATTTTTGCTGCTACAGACATTTAAGGACTTTGTTGCTATATTTATAGTTGACTTTAGACTATATAAAGGGCATCTTGGATTTTTAGATTTTGCTTATTATTATTCTTATATAATATAGATGTATTTTCAACTAATATCTGTCTAAACTGCGAGTGTGGGCATGAGTGATCTTTTAAATGCTGTGAGATGGAACTATGCTCATCCAAATGAAACATAGGCCTTTTTGTTAGCATCATCATAGTAAAACGAACATACATATTAACATTTTTACCAGATACAATCTCCTAAAGGACATTTAAATTGATATACAATGTTGGCCTTAAGATGCCAGTTGACAGAGAAGAATTGTTTTAGTCAACTAGGTTGATTGTATTAAATTTAGTATAGGATATAATTAATTTTATTTTCTTTACTTGGATCAGTGGGGGATATATTAGTTTTTATGAATCTTTTTAGAATTTTTTCCTCCTGCTTATAGCTAGAATGCATTTGATTACAGTATAATAATTTGATATGTTTACAGTTATTTGATGATGTATTTATTTTTATTTATGTTTATATTCCTAATAGCTCATCTAATTTGTTCAACAACAATGTAATTATGAAAGTCATTATTAATGAGGGTTTGTTTAATATTTTTTAATTCAGTGTACAAAATCTTTCTTGTTGAAGAATTTGATTTTGCAGAGTTTATTAACTTTTGTATAATAACTATTTTTTAATAGTTAAGACATTCACGTGTTTTACTTGTTGGTTTTTTATAAAGAGAGGTAGTAAATGTATTATAATTATTACTGTCTATCAAAACATCAAGAAATGGGATTGTTTTGTCCTTGTTAAGTTCATATGCGAACTTAAGTACAGAGTATTTTTTTAAAGTTTTCTTGTAGTTTATATATTTCATTTATGTCTTTGACTAAAATGAGAATATCATCTACATATCTTAGCTAAATGGAGGATTTTTTTGCGGTATTAAGTACATTATTTTCTAAATTAGTCATGTAGAAATTGATAAATGTTGGTCCAAGAATGGAACCCATATAGACACCATCACATTGTACATATAACTATTTGAAAGAAAACTTTGGTATTTTTCTTAATCAATTTTCTAAGGCTTTCAAGAAATGAATTCATGAACTTGAAAGGATCACAACCAAAATAACTTGACATGATATGTCTAAATTATTTAACCAAACCTGTTTGAATGAAAATATGCTGCCTAAATACACACACACACTCACATTATATATATATATATATATATATATATATATATATATATATATATATATATACAGCTGATACCTCCCTGACGAGTGGATGGATGGGTCCATCTACAAAACTCTGGAGTTGGGATGCTGAAGGTAACATCAATCAGCTCAGTGATAAACATTTTACTTTATATATGTGTGTGTGTGCATGTTTACTAAAAATGCTAATTTATACCATAAATCCTTAACCTAAATGAAGATATGTAAGTAGTTATGTCATATAATAGAAGTAAAAATACTAAAAATGTCTGAGTTGAAATTGTATACTGAAATGATAATTAAAATATTGTAAAGAAATAAAAAAGGAATTTAAAAAGTTCACCAGGTTAAAATCAGTTGAAAGAAACTATGAGCATTAATGAAAATAAAATAGAAAAATTACTAATAATAAAAGAATTTTAACAAAAAATATTTTTGATACAAATTAAAATTTTCAAGGAACTGAGAAAATTAAAAACTGATTGCTTAAAAATATCTAGGGCTATATCAATTAGAATCAATACTTTTACTTTGATGTAATGAATTTTATAAGTGAATTTTTAACTTTCGAAAGGTTCAATCCTCTTGATAGTTCCTTTGTGATCTCTCACTTGAAGAGATTCTAATCTAATGAGGATTCTTAAAATATGAATTTCAAAAAGAATATTCAGTTTTAAATGTTTAAAAATTGAAGTTTGGCCTGTTATTGCAACACTGGTTTCAATGAAAAAAAGAAAATAAATATGACCTACGATTATAGATTTAAGTCTTTTTGGGGACAAAGGAGGAAGAAATTACATTCCAATTATGAGATTTAAAAAAAATATTTTTAGTAATTGTAAAAGAATTGATGATATATTAATATTTACAGATCTATTCAGTCATTCAAGGGCAACTAGAAAATTTCAATGTGCTTGAAATGTAGAAGAAAATAAAGAGGAGTACGACTTAAAGAGAAAAGGATGGAGAAAACAGTTAATTCTTGAAAACAGTGAGAAAGGAGAAATTTATGAGAGAAAGAGAATAAAATAAAAAGATACTTATTCACACCTAAAAGGAGTAGTATGTTTGCAGATAAACAGCAAATCATCTAAGAGTTAACATAGGCAAACATAAAAAAAAGATTTTATAGTAGCCTTGTATTCTAAGGCTAAAATGAATCCTTGTAATAACTATTCTGATATTTTACAGCATTCAACCAACTAAACAGAAATAGTTACTAATTTCAAATGCAAATAACAAACCAATACTTTCTTCTCAATCTAGGAATTGCATTAGTTGAGAAAACAGATATGGGAAATCAAAAGAAAAAGAAAAAGATCCAAAGACATTTTCAAAGCAAAAGAATTAACAAATTATGGCATCATAATATTTTGAAAGCAAAAAGGGTTTGTGTAAGGATTAATGAATAAAAAAAAAAGGTATAAATGTTTTTATAAAATAGCCAAATAAAAAATGTTTGCATTCATTTTATTTTGCAAACAATTATTTTACAAAATAAGAGAAAAATTTTTTAACAAAATTAAAGATTTTAAATAAGAAATAAAAATTAATCTAAAACAAACAACAGGTTTAAAAAAACATTTTGCAAGTCAAATTTCTGTATCAAGGAAAAAAACAGCTTTTCTTATAAAGCAACGGAGGTAATAACGAGAGCTGTTTGGAAAGTACCCAGCAATTTTAAAATCCAATTACACAGCTTTGATTTTAGTAATTAATCAGAGAGACCACTGATATCACAGGCACAAATAAATTCTCCACTCTGGAATTATTCAATCAGAAGTAAGACGCCATTGAGTAAGCTTATATATTGTGCAATGATAAAAGCAAATATTGATCCAGATTTGCTTGAATCTTGGATATTTGTTCATGGAAAATCTTTTAATGATTAAGACTCAGAGATGATTCAATGAGCAAAACTCAGGTAAGATTTTGGTACTGATGCTTCAAACTTAGTCAGGAATCCATTGAAATTTATCCAAATTCTGGAAGGCCTTCAAACAAGTACGACACAAAAAAAAATGTTAAGCATATAGTGTGGGTTGCAATTGACTGTTCAAATTTTTTTTTAAATCTGGGAATTCCATAGATTTTTTTAGAAGTTTCCAGCTATTTTTAATATCATGAGTGCCCATTCTTCATGCTTTTTAAAGAGAGTTTTTGGAAACACATCAAATCATCCAAGTCTATCAGTTCCAACTACAGTTGAGATTTGGTTTTCTCCAAAGCTAAAATCAAACCATGAACAAGATTAATTAAAACACAAAGAGACAGCTGATGGTAACATCTCAGCAGAGACTTTGCAGATTATTTGGAAAAATGGCCAAGATGATGTGAGAAGTGTGTGAGGTACAAAAGAGAGTATTTAAAAGGGGACTAAGATGTCACTAGACTACTTTTTCATTATTGGTTGGATCATTTCCAGACAGTGATTACCTTTGATTATTAAAAGATTTTGAAGTTCATTTCATTAAAGGCGTAAGAATATTTTTAATCAACCAAAGCTTTCAAAATTTCGAGTTGATATTTTTCTTTAGTATAATTCTTTTTCTGAGGAATCATTTTAACATCTTCTAAGATAGAAGTTATCTTAGAAGATTATAGGAACCCAATTAAAATGGAAAGAAACTGATTTATCTAAACACTAAAAATATGGCCAGGAAGAATTATAACCATGGATCCTTTTTCAAGTTTTATTTTCTGCAGAGCTTTTTATGACTTGAGAACAAGTGATTTTATAAACACTACCTCTAGACAAACTAGTCTAAAGGAATTAGGAGTATATCTATCTTCACTGCATGAAACAATATTGCAATACTTAAAAAAAACTACTACAGAAAATACTTTTCAGACAAGAGATTTATAAAAATAGAAAATCCTAAGATGTGCATACAATCAGAGTACAAAGTTTCCTCATTAGATAGAATGTAACCTTGCCATTTGGTTTTTAACTAACATTGCACTAAAATGCTTTTGTCATGGGCAGGCACAGTTAGATCTAATAAATAAAGTATTGATTGACATGTCTAAAATTTGAACATATTTTCTCTTAAGAGCAGGCAAAATAAGAAAAGATCTTTTTTCTTTATTATTTCTGATAGAATTGTTGGGTCATTCAAAATTATTGCAGCAATAAACATGAAGTTAGTAAAGCTTGATTTCATAGAAAGCTTTCAGTGTTCTATACAAAGTAAATCATCAAGTAGAAATGAATTGAGAATGTAGTGCATTTCATTCAATGATGGAAAACATACATTCCTGCTGTAGAGATTGGCAAATCATAATGTAAGCCTTTATCAATATTAAATTAAAATTTGATTAGTATAGTCATTTCATGTTTGTCTTTATTTTGCAAAAGTCACCAAGATTTGCATAAGTCACATAGTTAAATAACAAACCTGTAATAAAAGACAAAAGAGAAATGTGAAGATGAAAGGACAATCATTAATCGAAGGTAAACATTCTATTAAGTTCAAACATGCAGAATTATGTAAAAACTGTTTAACAAATGGATTAGCACTTTCAAATTCACAACTGATAGAAATGTATCAAGGATATATTAGAGTCATGTCACACATTGAAATGTTTCCTCACTATATAAAATATGTTCAATTAGATCCCATTCAACAACCATTAACAGATTCTTAGTTATTTTGATGGTGCATACATAAGGAATCTTTAAAAATTAGATATACAAATAAAAGCAAACCCAATATGTAATTTTGGACATTTAAAGTAGGTTTATTTTGAAAATGCTATTTGGATGATACATGCATTCTAACAGGTTTGAATTTCCAATGTGAAATAGCTAAAAAGAACTCTATTAAAATTGTGCTTGCTCTTCAAAAAAGTTAATTTATACATCAATTTAAACAGTAATTGAGCCAATGAAAATATTGGAAATTAAAAATCTTTTAAAAGCATATACATTCCAAATAATTCCTGTAGTCTATAAAAATTAATTCTTCTAACTTGCCTAAATCATATATTGGTTTTGCAATACATTAGAAAGAATGAAATCACTTTAGATATTAAAAGATTAACCAGGAATCAATGCAGCCAAAAAATTAGTTATATGGGAAGGGTGCTAAAAGTCCTCATCCCAGCCAAGAAGGATTCAAAAACAAATTCTGATGTTTGGTCATTTGCTCAGATTTTGGAAAGTGGGTTGGGCTGAGAAAATTTCAGCACCCCTCATTTTAGCATAAGCCTCATCTAGGGAGAATGTTAATCATGCATTTTATATTGAGTAGCAAAGCTGATACAAAAATGAAACCTCACAAGTTCAAACAAATGAAAATAATACCTGGCTTGCTGCAAATTAAGTAGTTTGTAAAAGAAATCATTTATTAACCCAAAATTGATGTAAGTGAGTAGCAGTAAAATATTTGTAAGGTGAGACTTTTATACAAATATCATTAGGACTAAGGTATGAAAAGATTTCCCAATCTTCCTTAAAGCCTTCTATTGCAATGGAAAGTGACAGAACATTCAAATCACCACAGCATTTAAATTACTTTTATAAACAGGATTACTTTTATGCAATAATAATTCAAGCAGTAGTCGTAGAAATAAAAACTGTAAAATATACACTATTTTGTATAAAATCTTTATTGCTCTATGTGATTCAAATGATGCATATATTTAACTTTCCCAAATTATAAGGTCACATATAAATTCTGGTTAATTAGCTTATTTTAATGATTTAAAATAAGTTTTAAAAAAGTGTCAAAATGAAAAAATTAAATCAAGAGCTTTGAAGTAAAAATAAGGAATAAAATCAACGATTTTGTGAATTTCCAGAAATTCACAGTTGAGATAGTTTTTTTCAATTAATCCAATCAATACAGGGCTTATTAATGCTTTATCTATTAGGCTTTCTATTCTAACACTGCTTATAACAGCATAAGGCAAAATTTTCAAACCATTAATTTCCATCAATTCTAAATAAAATGATGCTATATAGGAACATTTTAACATTTTTTTCAGTACAAAGCCACAGATATTAATTTAACGGTTAAAAAATGAACCAAAAAATTAGAGGATAAAACTTAAAAGAAAGAAGTAGATTAGTTGATATATTATTTCAAATTAAAATTAGTAGATGAGGATGGGGAAACAATATGGTGTCATTTTTGTAGCAGCAAAACTGGAAATACACAAGATAACTTCTAACAAATATGAAAACTGTAATTGATAAAGTCACATTATGAAATACAAACATATACAATTATTTGAGAAGAGTCTGCTTTTATTTAAATAATACCTAAAATTTAATAATGTTGCATATGACATGAATAAATGATAAATTATTCACCAGGAAGAGATTTTTTTTAATTGAACCAAGTTATTGAGTGATTTTAATCATGATAGTAAATAAAGAAAATAAATAAAAAATGAGTTTACCATTGCTGATTAGCTACCAGTAAAGTTTATTGGTACTTACAGATAGATGTATACCGTATCCTTTTCCAGTGCCTATTCTGCTTCTTATGAAAAATGCACGTAATCCTATGTTATTCTGACAGCATTGATTTGATTATCTGTAGTTTTAAGGCTGAATTAATGGCAATGCAAATAAGACTTTGGGACAAAGGGGTTTGATAATTAATAATTGTACTAAGTTCATAAATAGGCTTTAAATATTTAATGGACTAAACCAATGCCATAATACTCTTCAAAATTAATTTTGTATGCTTATACTCTTGAAGCTATGACTAAATATTAAAAACTATGCACATACAGACTTTAATTTTATATACTGGAAATTGTCTCTTACATGAGAAGAAATATTCAGATGCAAACAAATCTAGACAAAGACCTTACAAATGCTTCATAACAACATAAAATCAAACCGTATTTTATTATTATTATTATTTTATTGCATATGTGACTTGTCAGAAGTGGTTGGTGTGAAAATTATAACAATAAGGAAAAGATTATATTTCTAAAGTTCTGAGATGAAGTATTTTTATTATTTCATATATGGTTAAAAACTGATATCTCATTTTTTGTTTTTAAATACATTTTGACCAATATATCTTTGGCCTTCCTTTGGTGGAGTTCTATCTGATCTTTAAAACTCACTATTTTTTTAAAAAATCATTTCACCCCAAGCAAGGCAATAAAGCCACTAGGATGCAAGAGGCCACTGGGTGTCAGATAATATGAGAAAAACTACTATTAAGGAGATACGACAATATTAGAACAAGATTTAAGAAGACAGAAGATACTTATTGACATTGCATTTAATTTTTTGAAGATCAAAGAGTTTCACAAGTGAGAAGTGCAATAGAAGAAAATGTTAGCATAGAACTTATGGCTACATCTAGCCATTTCAAATGTAAAATGATGGTGACCTTGCTGCCAATCTAGTACTGCATTTAAATTCATAAAATTTAGGCATCATAGTGTTCATCAGAACAATTACCATGAAAGTATTTATAGAAAAGGCACAGAGAAGCTACATTACAGCAGTGAGAAAGAGACTGAAACTGAGATATCAGGTCAGGATCAATAACATTGCAGATTCTTCTTTGGACGTTATCATAAATCTCAAAATATTTAGCAGGAACACCAGACCAGATGTGGCAGCAATATTCAAATGAAGAATGAACAGTAGACATATAAATATGTAAGATAGATTCTGGTGAGAAAAATTGTCCAGCACAACATATTGAACCAACTTTCTTAGCTGCAGACTTAGTAATTGATTCAATATACTCTTTCCACTTTGTGTCAGCTGAAAACGTTAGTCTGAGAAAGCGCAAGGAGTCATTCTCTTGGAGGTTAGCATCAGCCATACTAATGGAAGTTAAAAAGGATTCTCTCACATGATTAAAAAAGAGCAGTTTCATTTTTGAGGCATTAAAATTAACAATCCATGCCATGTCCCATTTAACAACAGATTGTAGGTCATTTTTGAGATCAACTGGAAATTTGACCTCATCAAACTTGCTATTAAGACAGGAGTAAATAGTTGTGACATCATCATAGATACCATGTTGAGAACTGATGACATCAGGAAGGTCATTTATGAAAATTAGAAATAATGTAGACCCAAGGATAGAGCCCTGGGGAACACCTGCATTTATGCAAAACAATCTAGAAGAGTAAAATTGGTCATTCAAGACAACATTTCTTTCACAATTTGATAAGAAAGACTGAATCTGGTCAAAAATTTGTCCAGAAATACCATGACCTTTTAACTGATGAACAAGACCAGTATGCCAAACTTTGTCAAATGCCTTTGAAATATCCAAAGCAACTGCCCGAGCTTCACCATTTTTATCTAAAGCTTGATTGACTCTTTCAGCAATAATTGTTAACACATCAGCAGTTGACCTAAAAAAGCAAAAGCCATACTGTTTATCTGAAAGAAGACCCTGCGATGTAAGATGCTTAACCAATTCAGAGTTAATTAGAGCCTCTAGTACATTGTCAAAAAGAGGTAGAAGGATAACAGGTCAATAGTTAGAAGGATCAGATGGTTTGCCTATGTTCTAAAAGACTTGTGAATAGAAGAGGATTCCCAACAAGCAGGAAAGCAAGAAGTAACGAGACATTTATTGTAGAGTTTAGAGAGAACAGCAAACAATTCAGGGGCACATTTCTTAAGGACTATTGTAGGGATACCATCAAATCCACATGCTTTGGGAGGATCTAATTTAGAAATGACAGCAGAAACTATGGACGGAGTTATATGTATACCATTCAATAGAGATTCAGTTCTAAGTGGAAAGTCAGGCAAAGATACTCCAGATGAGTCATGAAAATTTATGAGCAAAACATTGTTTTATCAATAGATGTTGACACCTTAAATTCAGTGAAGAATACTTTTATTTAACACACTATTACAGAGCCTCCAGTAGTCATGTGAACCAAACTTGTTAAAAGTTATAAGGTGCCTCATTCTATCGGTAAACAAAGACAGCCTCTTTGAGGACAGGTTACAATTACTTTGAGCAATTACAAATAGGTGCCTGTTGTGATTGGAATTATCACGCTGGTACCGGAAAAATGATTCCTATGGGTTATAGCAGGTGAACAGGCTGGTGTGAACCAAGGAGAAGATTGAGGTGTCACCTGATATTTGTAAGGAGGTACAAAAGCATCAATATCAGCTTTAATCCAAGAAGAAACATCTGTGGGACATTTCTCAGTAGGAAGGTTAAGAATATCAATCCAAAGGGCATCTCAAATAAAGTCATGGAATGAATCCCAATCAGTACACTGATAACAGAAAGTCTTGTGAATAGGAGGTTCCTTTCTAACAGATGATTCAAAAGAAATATCAATAGATACTATAGCATGATCTGAATTGCCAAGAGGAGAGAGTTGTGAAGCTCTACAAGAGCTAGGAGAGGAGGTAAGAAACAAAATCCAGTAAAGAATGTTGAACAGATTTAGTAGGGAAATTCACTATTTGAAATAGACTGAGCAATGGAAAAATTGAATTGTGAATACCGGCAACATCAGTAACATTAGAATGCTTAAACCATGATGTGATGAGCATTAAAACCACAAAACACAAAAATATTCGCAGGTGGATGTAGTGAAACTTGCTGAAATATTGTGTTTAAGAAACAATATGAAGACAATCATTCAAAAAATACATGAAAGTCAAAAACATTTAAACAAAAAATTGTAACAAAAATCAAAACAAATGCACATTAAGTCAAAAATGTTTGCATTTGTTCAAACTTTCAGCCATTACTCCAGAATCAACACTGCTTCATTTTAGATAAATTTAAAAAACAGATTTTTTGTAAGTGACTGAAAGGTTAAATGCATGAGTTATAAATTGATGTCAATTAATGTAGATACATTTCTCAAAGTTCATTGGAATGAAAAGGACAATTTGAAAAAACATATAACTACTGTTATAATTATTAATATGAATAGCAATTACAGTTAATGAAGAACAGTAAAATGCTACAATTAAAGGGGAAAATCAGTATCCCATTTCAACTATATATAAATTATTAAATTGGATTTGATAGTCCTACTCAAAAACACAAATATTCCTCTATGTAGTGCCAAGTAGAAGCTGTACATGATAATTTTATAAGTTTAATGCAAATTTCATGTTCTTTCAGAATTTCAAGAATTTTGCACTACTCTGTTAATAAACTTCATTTATTCCCCAAAGCATTAAATGAAGTTGATGTCTAGCAAAATTTAATACCATTTTGCATGCTACCAACATGCCAATCTAAAACAAAAGACTGTTTTTAGCTCTGGATATGGATATAGTTATAAAAACAAAATATCTTTCCTTTCAATCTGCAGTCAGTATTTTCCCTTCTAAATTTTATTGAGATAACTTCAATGTGGTACCTTTGAATTTTAAGCATGACTTAATTTTATAATAATAAAACTGTTTTTAGAAATACATCTAACAATGAAAATTTTGATAAGAGAAGGGTTAATTTTTAAATTTTATTTTTAAATTTTGGCAAATGGCTAGTCAAAATTCTTTTAAGGACAGCTAAGGTAGTCAAAAAGCATTGGAATAAGTGGGAGGGAGAAAATGAAGACAAAGATGATATCCAAAAAATTGAAGGGTTTGATTATCATAGTGACTAACATTCTATACATAGCCAACAATGCAATTGTTTCATAAGAATAGGTTACATCAGATTTTTGTAAAAATAGCAATATTGCAACAACATACAAAATACATTGCTTCAATTCGGCTAATGTCTCAGGCAACAATTTGATCACTCTACCAACCAAAAATAATTTGATCTACTATATCTACCCAGTTATTAACATTCTTCTTATGGTAAATTATAATGCAATATTTTATCTTTACTGGTGAGCTAAAAAGCACTTTTTACAGACTTAGTCCAAGATAACATTGATTACCCTGGAAAGTGAATATCACACTACACTGGTTCTTATTTTAAGGCTCTTTTGGCCATATCACTCTAGCAAATACAATAAAAATGCAAATAAAGTTCACAAAAATGAATCTAATGTAAAGCTTAAACAAGAAAAAGCATTATCACAACTGATTAGAATAACGTTTTTTTCTCTTTCAGACAACAAAGATTTTTATTGTAAAAACAAAAAAATTCATAAAAAATTATTTTTAAAACTAAGTTTTAAAAATATTTACAGGTACATCTAAATTATCTTTACATACAAACAATAAAAATAACTTTTTTTCTAGAAAGAATTTTACAAACAAATTAAATTTTATATACTTTAAATGGAATTTTTTTCCTGCTTAACCACATGAGCAGACATTTATAGTTTGACAAAAATTTATACAGATTATAAAAAAAATAAGAAAATAAAGCACCTCTTACCATGGCTTGGGTGTTATCTTCTGAATGGTCCTCATCAGAACTGTCATCAGATATTTCAGAGCAGCTGTCTGTTCCTAATGGTTGCCAACCAGGAAGACTAAGTGATGCACCTTTTTTGTTGCCATCTTTTAACATATTCTCTAAACCATGAGTTTGACTCAAATTCTGGATATTAGGAAATGAAAGATATATTTGATACATTGTGACTGCAATTTATCATTTAATCAATTTTTTTTTATTTTTTTTAAGATCTTCACAAAATTTCTTTATAAAGAAAAAAGAGCAAAAAATTTTTATGGAATTACATTTAATTTTTTTTTTTAATATCTTTTTTTTCAGTATTAGGTGTTGGCTTAAAGATTTGACATGAACTATTATTAAATTAGGAATTCCAATTAGCCTTAAATTCAGTAGATCTCAGAAGTTTGTCTTCTTTGTTGCCAAGGTTTCAAGTTAGAAACCTTGATTTATTTATGCTGTACATACATCTCCTTCCCCCCCCCCCCAAAAAAAAAAACAGCCAAGGAAAAAACTTTACCAAAATCTATTTATTTCAATAACACTATATTTAATATATTTCTAATTTTAAATGACTTCAATGTAATTGTCATTTTAAAGCAAACTTTCATAATAAAATACTTTCATCATTTAAAACAGAAGCTTGTAAATAAAAACAAAACAAAATATTCAGCTTGTTTCATGACTATGGTAGGTTTTCATTTATTCTGCCTATTGGTCTCAGAAATGGATCAGCAAATTAAGTTTCTCTATTAAAATCATGCAAGCAAGAATAGCATTGCACATAAAATTAACTTGATTAAACAAACCTGCAAGACAGCATTAAAGAAGCAAGTATTCCCAAGATTACTGAGTCCCTGAAATAAAAATGAAAAAAAAAATCAGTTAAAATATTTACTAGAAAAGTTAAGAAATATTAAAAACCCAACATATATTGGTTCATTTTGTTGTTGGGTGGCATTTAACTGTTATTTTTTATAGTACTGTGACAACTGTCATGTTAGCATGTATTTTTAAAAAAGATTTTATCAAAATTTTTATTTATAGATTGTAACATGAGAGCACATTTTTCTTTAATAAGATTTCTTGAACATTCAGGCAAGTAGATGAAAATAAATACATATACTGTTTAATAAATAAATGGAGCATCTACTCAGATATGAGTATCCAATAACAATAATGTTTAAAGTAATAAAATCTATCAAGTTAATAAATAAAAATTCCTTGAAATTCATTGATTTTGAACAAGTAAGAAAATAAGCAACATTTTTGGCATTATTAAATTTTATTTATTTTAAGAAAAGTAAAAATGCAAATCAAATACAACGAAGATTTGTATAATTTATGGAGAAGGTATATCAAAATATCAAATATGTCAAAAGTGGTCTGTGAAGTTTTATGCTAGAGATTCTTTTGCTTATTAATGATTTATAGTTGATAACAAGAGAGCTGAAAACATCCAAATCATGTGTTAGAAATCATTTGCATTAGCTTGGTTATGTTACTCACTTTGATGCATGATTTTCACATAAGCAAAAAGAACAAATAAACCTACAGGACTATTTCCATGTGCAATTCACTACTTAAAACTTAATGAAAATGTTCCATTTTTTAAACAAATCATGAAATGTGAATCCTTTACAAGATGAATGATGGGGTAAATAAAAATGAATCATCAATAATTGTATCAAAGGCTGGTTTTTATCTAAAGTTAATGCTGTGTATATGGCGTGATTGGAGGGTAGTCTTCTACTATGAGCTTCTTTGAAAGAACCAAACAACAAGTATTGCTTCCAAGTAGATCAATTGAAGACAGTAATTCACTAAAAAATATCATTAATTAAGAAAAAGGGTGTAATATTTCATCAAGATAATGTTAAACTGCATTTTTCTTTGGTGACTAGGCAAAACTTATTACAATTTGGTTTAGAAGTTTCCACTCATCCATCATATTCACAATGGCTTAGAGGTTTTCACTTATCTATTATATTCTTTGAGTCACCATTTAGTGTGGTTTTTATAGAATTCTCGTTATGAAAAACATTTCAATTTCTCAGAAGAAAAAGAGCACCTTTGCTGAGAAAGTAATTGCCTGAAAGATGGCAGAATATTATAGAAGGAAATGCTACATACAATGTTCAATAAAGTTTTAAAAAGAAAAACTATTTTTATTTAATAAACTCAAAGAATTTTTTAACCAATATGAACAGCCCAAGTGTAAAAACTTAAACAGTAAGTTATTTCTTGTGGTGTCCCTACTTTCATGCATTGTTTTATTGCATACTTATCAATGAGAGCAGTAATATGTTACAAGAATACGAGGATAGTATATTTAGTAAAATCTAGCACACACACTATATATGTCAAGTATAAACAGTTAAACAACCTCTCACTCATTATATATGAGAGATATGAGAGAAAGATTGCTAATCAGATCGGTGTACCATAATTTATGTTAACAAAGAATGTAGATATAAATATTACATTAAATATCAATGTAGACAAAGTAACAAGAAAATGATCACCTAGCTATGTTGATCAAATCAACAGACATAGCTACATATTTATTTCGTGTTACTCATTGTGAAAGTGTTTCTTTTCTGACATTTATGTTATGAAAATTGTTTTTTAGGGGATTTTTGGTCCATAAGTTGAGTATCAAATTATAATAAGCTTTACAAATAATTTAGATTACATTTTGAAACAATCATTTTTCAGTAGTCTACTATACACAGGTCAAGTGTTAGAAAACTATTTTTCAATTCAAGTAATCTGATAGAATTTAGGCCATAATCATTTTATTTAATCATACAAATATCTAAGTGACTGAGAGGCCTTATAACTAATCTGTAGCAACTTTCATTCAATATTTTGGTTATGTAGATACATACCTATTTGTCAATCTATAGCAGTGATTCACAAAGTGGGCAGTACCATCTCTCCCTGTGGGCAGTGGAAAGAACCAGGGGGCCAGTGAGAAAAAAGTGGGCAGCCAGAGGGTGGCAGTGGCACATCTGAACCATAGCATAGACCAAACACAGATTGTATATGAAGTGTATTTTGCCTTTACTTTACAGTATATCCCACGTATACAAAGTGCGATGGGTAAATTGTCGCCATTTTATATTTTTAATTTCATGTAGGTGTGTTGCTTTTTTTGGATTTTGTCAACTGCACAGTATAACAATTATTATGGGAAATACTAAAATAATCATTTGGCATGCAATACTTTCACCAAGGAAATCCAATCAAAGGTTGATTATACATTGGTGGGGCGTTAGGGATGTGTCTATACATTGGGGAGGCATTAGGGTGGTGTTTTGGTACTCAAAGAGGTAGCAACCCAAAAATGTTTGGGAACCACTTGTCTATAGCATCTCTGGTAACAGGCAGACTGGGAACCAAAACAGTTGCTTCTTCTGTATTTGTTTTTTTTATTTTGACAGAACAAAAATATCCATGCATATTTGAAAATATTCTCAGCAATACACATTTTTTTTATTTTTGTAGAACACTATCATAAAAAAACTACTTCTTTTCACAAATTTTGTTATTTTTAGTAAAAATCACATGACCAAACAATGATCATGCTGAAAACATTGCAACATGAACTTTTTCTTACCTTTATTCGAACATTCATGACACTGTTTGCATTCTTTGATAGAGCAGCTTTACCTTTGGCTGTTTTATTTTCTCCTTTGTTTTCTGATGCAGTATCATTACTCAACCGTGATGAAGCTTCTTTCTTACCTGGAAGAGCAGAGAACAAATAAAAATATAAATGCATGATCAATGTACTAAACACAAATTCTTGTAAAAGATGATTTTAATCAATTGTTTTGGAATCAATAATTTTTTTATAAATGACAAGTATCACAAATAATTAAATTCAAATCCTAGTCAGTAAAGTAACTTTACAAAACTGCCTTTACAAATTATACAATACAGCTACAAAAATCAGACTTTACCCCTCAAGATGAAATGTAGCAGACTGTAATTTTATATTTATAGGAATGTGAAAAATTACAATATTATAGGAAAAGTACTTACCTGAATCTAAAGTTAGTTTTGAAACACCTGCTTGTTGCTTGAGGAAATCAAGGCATTCAATAATTTTCTTGTGTTTCTCAATCGGAATTTCATCATCACATTTGTAACACCTATTAAAAAGTAGGCAAAATTTTAAAAAGGGGATTGCTTCATTACATTCAATGTCTGGTCCCTGTCAAGAGTGACAATGGGTGCAAATTCTTTTTACTTTTAATAGAATCTGGGTGGTAAGGTAGTTATGGAAGACTGATTTACCTATGTACTCACTAATCCACTTTATTTGTTGCCCATCATGGCACAACAATCAATTGATTATGCTTTCTTTGTTGATTATTACAATGCTATCTCACACCCCAACATTGACCTCAATATGAGGAAGATAAAATAGTGATTCTAGTGAGATTTTAAAAAGTTAGAAAATATGAAAGTATAAATTATTACTTTCTCCAGAAATTGAATTTTGATTTCAAATTATATTTAATTTAGTAATTAAATCAAATCATAAAAGTACATTACAGTTTGGGGGCCACTTTTTGGATTTAGAAGAATCGCCTAAAAATTGAAGACTACACGCCTTTTTCAAAACTAATTTACTAGCTCACTTTGGATCAGAGGGACTTTCTCTTCCTCAAGGGTTTTATCATATATTCATTAATAATAACAACAAAAGTAACCCATTAATGTATAAAATTTCCTTAAAATTTTAGTTCTTTTTGCCTAATTAACCTTTCTGGCTAATGGTAATTTTATGGCTGGTGGATTTTAAATTTCAGGTAACTCCTCTCTAATAAATTGAATAAATGCACAAATAGATTAAATAGTTTTGGCATCCTAGATTAGGAGTTAAGCCAAAGGCGGCATGAAAATGACTAATTATCAAATCCAGAGGGTGGCCCCAAATGTTTAGACAATAGTGCACATCTTAGGAAAGTGTGTTTAATATTAAGACACAAAGGATCAAAATTGGCTATAAACTAACTTGACATCAAAATGAAAGCAAAAATGTTATTTAAATTCTGAACTTCAAATAAAATAGGGAAAAAGGAGTTAAAATAATGACTATGTCCAGATATAGAATTCTTGAAAGGAAATATCGGAAAGGAACTACACCAAAAAAGAAGGAATGAACAGGCATGAAGCAATCATAAAAACCCCAAAATGTCAGTTATTGGCAGAACTTCATTAAAAAAAAAAAATTTAAAAAGGAATATGAGAAAGGTGATTAAAATTGATAAACTCACCATGTTGACCATGATGTTGTGTTTATCACAATTAAGTGGGATGAAGAGCGAGGGGTTTCATAATGCTTAAGTGCATGTTTATCCTGAGAGTTACGATCACAGCCCTGCACAAATTAAGAAAGAAAGATTAAAATCACATTATTGCATATTTAATAAACTAAATTTTCAAAAGTACAAAATTATCTTAAAAAATGTATGGAAAAAGGAAAATTTGAGAAAATCTGAGTAGAATGCATTCATTTCAGTATTATTGTAAGCAAAAATTTCATGACAGATTAGATTTGGCTTGAAGTTAATGTGAGTCACAATGAAAAGATCTTTAATATTTTTATTAGATTTTATAGCTTTCCTACATTATAAAACAATGCAAAAACTATATACAGTTCCCTTATCTCCTATTTTGATTTCATTTTTCTCTACATGTAAACCCTATTCAAGTAGAAGAATGGTCTATTTTACATATTTAATGTCATTACATATGAATTTAATTTACCATTAAAAAAAATTGTTTGCTATATTTTCTCTAAATGATAGATCATGAGTAGCAACAACAGTTTCAAAAGTCTTAGAAAATTAAATAAAGCAACTTTTATGCTTTATGTTAATAGTAGCTGTAAAGAAAACTAAAGTTAAGAACAAAATTGTATAAATTCATTACACAAATTTTTTTTTCCATCATTTTGTTGACAAAATGAATAAATTATTTTTTTAAAAGGTTTTTGTTAAATTTGTTTCAAAATATTGAGTTTGTTTTCCCCCAAATCATTTTTCAGTAATTTTAGATGTAGTATGTATTCATAACAGACATCTACTGCACTGAAAACATTTTAATATATAACCATTAGCTTTGAAGATCTTTTATTCTAATTAATGAAACTAAAATATTCTCTGAGAAAGAATTTGTCCTTTTATTTGATACAAAATTTAACCACTTCAATTCAAAGATTTAGCTTTATTTATCATTTGAATAGGTTCAAAAACTGATTTATTGGCTCATTAAACCTCTTCCTAGATGTTTCTGATTTAAACTATTACTTTCAGATCTCTGTATTTTATTAAAACAAAATCTTTGTGATTATAGTCTATGTTTTTAATGAAGGAATGTCAAATACTAAAAAAGAAACAACTTTTTACAATAAAATTGTACATTAAAAATTTAAAGCCATGAAAAGAGCAAAACCAAAAAATAAACATACAGCATAGAGAAAGTAGTAAAAGTTAGCAGACTTAATAATTTCCATTTGAATAACACAAGCGGACGGCATTCACTCAGTTATACAAATAATTATTTTTAAATAGAAAAGCCTAAAACATACAAAAAAGAGAAAGAGTCATGTCAAGGTTTAAAAAATGGAAATGTCCTAATTTGTATATCAGTTTGGCTTTTGGCACAGCCTATGACTGCAATTATCTTGAGCAGAATGCCGTAACAGATATGGTATCAGTTAGAAGTCAAAAGTGTTATTGCTGAGCTGTTGACATTTAGGCCAGGAAAGAGAGAAAAAAAAATGTAAAAAAAAAAAAAAAAAAAAAAAAAAATGGAAAGCGGTGCTCTCTGCTTACACACCTGATGCCCACACTGAAGACAAATCCATAATGTTGGTTCATAGCCATCAATCAAAGTTTCTGTGTCTGGAGGTTTTTGACCTTTGGTGTTGCTGTCATTACCCTTTCTTATACAATCCTAGAAATAAAAGAAAAGTTTATTCATCAGAGAAACTGTTACTTACTTCCATTTAGCACAGATATACATAAATTTAACCTTTTAATCAGTGAATTGTTCATAAAAACAATGCAGTAGAGTTTATTTTATTCTTTTAATTAAATACATATTCTGATACAACTTGAGATCAATTATCTAGCATCAGTAATGAAACAAAACATTTAAAATTTAGTGATATTGTACATACCCAAAATGAATGAATTTAGAATAGATTGTATCAAGCAATCAAATGGAGAGATTTAGTGCATGTATATTTGCAACAACCTTTCAAGATCTTATGCTAAATGCTTTAACAAAAATAAACAGCTCTTGCAAATTAAGACATATTTAGTACTAGGTACATACTCATGAATTCATACTAACACACATACCCAAAATATTGTAAATAGTTTGTTTTAAACATTCAATATCTAGTCAGCAACACCTTCTTTAAAATGCTCTATTAAATAGAGCAGACAAGGAAAGTCTGTTAGGACTTTAGTGAATTTTTGGTCTTGGAACCTTGTAAATTATATATTATACTCCAAGTACTTTGAACCAGACCCATTGTTGGTCATTTTCAAGGAAAGACTGTGTAGAGTCAAGAGATAGTGTAGTGTTTATGTTGTTAAAGGCCTAAATTTTTACATGAAAGTAGGTTCAGTTATTTTATGAAACTATAGGAAGAAATGTTTTTACAATCCAAATACACTGTAGATACTAACCTTTATATATATTTTTAACACCATCTGTTGCTCTAACATTCTCTTAAGGAGAAAATAGATTGACAGATTAAATTAGAATATCTAATATTATAGATAACTTGGCCTTCATATTTGTTGCAGTTAAAGTGTGAAAAAATGAAAGTATACAAAAATGCCTGTGATTTCTATACACATAAATATATTCTGTGTAATATGCTTCTTTAAAGTTTAACAAAATAATTGTACATCAAGGGAAATTATAAAAATTTGAATGAAAGATTCTATTATTTGTTATATACTTTGTCCAGAGTTCGAAATTTTCAGAACAAAAGGTTATTTAATAAGATGTTCCACTAAAAAATATTAGTCTAAAAAGCTTCCTGGATCTTGATCTTTTTAATATTCACAATTCTATTCTTGTTAATTCAACAATGAAATAATAAAAGATAATTGCAACAAAGATATTTTTATCTTAAAATAAGCTTTACAATTATTTAAACTGTAAAAATAAATAAATGAAATTGTATTAATTTAGTATCAAAATCGTCATTAAAATAGTTTTAAGAAACTGAAAAAAATGAAATAAGTAAAGAATAACTTACTCTGCAGTCACCAAGTTTCTCCTTCAAAACAACTTTTCTCATAGCCATAAAATTCACAGCCTTTTTTACATGTGGACAGCCTTGTCCTGTAATAAACAAAAACATTTTAAATTAAATTTTGAAGAAATTTTACTATTATTATGTCACTTATTTATAGGTTTTGTTATCAGTGTTTATTTTGAATAACTATATTTTCTATCATGTATCTAACCTGACATTTCATAAATAAATAATATCACCAGATGTTTTTTTCATAGCATCTATCCTGACCAAAATACTATCTATTTGAAATAATATTTATCCAATACATTAGCAAACAATTCAAAAATAGAACTCTAAAAATTCATCAGTGGTAATATTTTAAAATGAAGCCTCACTAGGACTTTAAAATTTATTCAATTTAACCTGTTCCCTGCCAATTATTTTGGGAAAACATTTTATTTTCAGGCAAATTTTTTTATTTGTTTTTAATATAGTAATTAAGAAACTGAGGTACCTTAAAGTGCCCAAGCGGTGGCTAACACCTCTTCCAGATGTATGAATTGACAATTGGATTTGTTTCAAGCTCAGAAGGGCATAAAAAAAATGAAGATCAATGTATAAACATGTCTGTAGCTGGTTTTTGAACATTATTTTTTGGACATGTTTATTCATCCATGTTTGAAAAAGACACTTTTGGTAAAAATGTATATACATGTCTACGCCAGGAAAAGGTTAATACTAATATGTTAGTATTTTATTATTTACACTATTTGCATTCTTCGTATTGTCGTCCTCATCTTTATTGCCATATTCACAACGTTTCAGCCATCGTACACTTCAGGAGATATTAGTTGGAATTTCAAACCAAACCTGTTATTTAGTCCACAGTGGTAGATTGTTGTAATTCCATGTGCCATATCACTCGAAGAAGGCCAAAGCATACAACATCCGAAATGACATGTATAGGCAGTAAAGATAAGGACAACAGTCCGAACAATGTAAATAGTGTAGTTACAATACCTCATCTCAGAAATATAAAAAGATGTTAGTATTTTATTAATTGACATGTCTTGAAATTACTTTTAAATTACACATGTATACCTTAAAACAGTATTCAAACTTGGAATTTAACTCCTAGGGATTTTAATAATACTTTAGTATAGGTACCTCAAACATTTTCTAAAAAAAAAAAAGCATACTATGATTAAAAAAAAAAAAAAGGGCGCCAAATTTGATAAAAAACAAAGTTTTAGCATCAAAATGTTTGTTATTATTAAGAAAGAACAAAGTAATTTTGATTATTTTATTAATTTTTTTTTAATCAAAATGTTCAAAATTTTGGTTTTTCTTGTGTCAGTAGTGTGCCAAAGATTAGTATTGGAAATTTTAATGTCTTTTTTTGCATTAAAAACACATTGATTTGGAGATCCTTATAAAAAATCAAACAATTGTCAGATTTTAATAAAATTTTCAGGACTTATTCACAAAGGTATAAAATTATTTTTGAAATAATTTTTTCTTTAGAATATCTTTGTAAATACATATTTTATTTTTTACACATCTATTACACCCATTTACCTAATTTTATGAAATTTGGAGAAATTAAAATTCCAGCCTATTCATATTTATATTGGTTAAAAGCAGGATTCCTTGGAGAATTTAAATTTATGTCAAACAAAAACACAATTTATTGAAAATCTAATTGGAATTGTAAAAATAAAAAATGCTATAAAACTAAGATATTAATGAGAAAAGCTTTTAATTGCTGTTAGAATTAAGATATATTAAAAGACACTATTGTCTTAGGAAAAAAGTTGGGTTTTTTTTCACTGAATAATGAATTTTTACAAGAATTGTTTTCTTTTTTTCTTTTTTTTTTAATTAGAAAAACCTATTAAGTTTAACATCTTTAAAAATTCTATGTTAATTTCAGCCTTTGATATTATTAAGTGAAAACTATATTTACTAATCATAAATGGAAAAGTTTAATACAAATCAAACACCAATATTTTAAAAATAATTTTGAATTCTTTTTGTATGTGTAGAAACATGCTGATTTTTATAAGTATGGGTGACAACACACAACATTATCAGAAAATAAGAGTGATAAATATAGTAAATTTAAAGCCCAAATTTCTCAAATTCAATAAAACATTTAATTACAGAGAATATTTTCCTAATTTTTTAGGATTACTGAGTACTTAAAAATTATATAAAAAAGGCACTGGTGTCATTTTCTTCAATTATGTTTTACAGATAAAGTCTCTGTAGAACAACATTAAATCTGTCAACACAGCTACTGTCAGGTTAAAAAATGTATTTCTGTGATATTTTAAACTAAGTAAATAATATTTGTTTCAAGTCACATTAATTATACTTTAAATCAGCTAATATTCCTCAAATAAAGGTTCAAAAAAGTATATTTTATTTTTGGAAGATTTTTTAATAAAGAGAATTACATTGTGATGAAAGAAAAAAAAAAGGTGCTAATCAGATATTTTAGCAAAAAAAATATCCTTCTTGTCAATTTATTTTGATTATTGGAAATATTAAATTTAATCTATTAGCTTGAAATTAAAATTAAAATAACAGCTTCAAGAAAGATTTTTCATTTTTAATAATGAAAAATCTTTCTTGAAGCTGTTATTTTAATTTTAAGCTAATAGGTGGAGGTCCCTACTTTATTTTCATTTTTATCCTCTAATGCCTTGTTTCTGTTTTAGAAATGAATTGCAGGGTATAGCATGAAAATATGAGAAAACCTGAAGGAAAAATCATAAAGACATTTAAAAAATTGTTTTATATTTAAATATTTTAAAATGTTTCATCTTTCTAAATGATATTCCAACTCATAGAAGTGAACAAAAAAAATGTTTCAATGACACCCTTTATGACAAATGTTATATAAAGGAAAAAAGATTTCATTTACGATTTTATTAAGTGGTTTAATCTGGAGAATGAAAGCAGCATATTAGTAATATTTCTGTATATAATAAAGAAAATGCTGTGATTATGATAACAATGTATAAGGGGACATATCTATTAGGGGTTAAATGGGTTTCTATAGAAAGATATTGGAGTGCAATATGAAACCTGAAGTCAAAGACATCAACACAACTCCTCACACGCCTGCTACACTTCTAGTTCATAATTCCCAACTGGACAACATCTTCACATTTAGCTCTAATCAAGACAAGATTTGTCACACATCTGAACTAAGTCTAGCCCTGGTCATTATTGGCAACTAGTTTTGATTAAATTTGCATCCAGAAAACAACTAAAAGGTTTTGCTTTCAAATGGAAGAGCAGTACTAATGAAAAGAAGTAAAAATAATATCTGATGAATTAGCTGATTCTTCTTTTCTTCAATATCTGATGAATTAGTTGATTCTTCTATTCTACTCTTTTGATTTGCCGTTTTCTGGAACATTCACCAATGTACTCCATATTATTTAATTAGTTTATAATTAGCTTATTAATTTCCATTATAATTACTCTTTTTAAATTAAAAAAAAAGATTTATTTTATTTCTGTCCAGTTCATTAGCTTTAATTTATGCCACAGATATTGATTTCTTTTTAATCGTAATTTTACTTTTTGACCTGTGATCAATTTCAACAAATAACATATCCAACAACCACAACTTTGATCTAAACAACAACAATAGGAACTATAATGAAAATTTGTGTATATTTGCATAGATTATATATATAATGTATGTGCAGATGCAGGTATAAAAGGACAAAAATATTGAATAGTGCTACATTATTCATTTTCAAATTTGAATCATTGAGCATGAGTGAAGACATATGCCCAACATTTCACTTACTTCTTCACTCAATGAACTCAACATACATGTCCATTTTTTGTTTTAAAAGAAAGGCTTATTAAACTCTTGTTGAATCATTCATTGTATACAAATGCATACATCACCATCAGGTAAATAAAATTACACTGATATACAAAGTTGTTCAATATTCTTCCTTTGGTTATCTACAACCTTTCTTTCTTTTCGTTTTGAGATATTACATTTATTTTTAGTCATTTAAAGCTATTTGCCTTTCATTTATTTTATTCTGCATCAGCTGTTGACCTCTTTCACTTAAACTACACTGTGTAACAAAATTTTGACTTTTTTTTTATCTTTGGTCAGTAAGTTATTTCCTAATTGCTTCTGACTAGAAAACAAAGGAAATGACTATTATTCCTTTCAAACTTTGCTTTTGTGACCTGTACACTGATGTTCTGAAACTGACCTATTTTCTATTACATTCTAGACAGATTCAGTGCTGAGTTACTGAAGGAGAATTTTCAAGAACTTTTGAGAAGTTTCTAAAAGTTTCAAGAATTTCTAGAACATTCTGGCTACCAAGGATCATATAATGAAAACATGAGATATATTTGCAGGCTTATTTGTGGAAGTAATTTACAGTATAAGAGCAAATCATGAAAAATTATTCACTTCTAAATTATTTTGTAGTCTCTCATGTAATCCTAAAATAAATAAATGCTACTTTTGAATCATGTTGTTTTGTTTCTATTTTGCATGAATGAGAATATTCACATTTTTCCCAATGGGAAGAGGTAAATTTCAGAAATATCATTATCCTGGTCGCAAAAGCAATGTTTGAAGAAATATTAGCCATTTTCCAAACTTTCTAGACATAAGCAAATAGGAAATTACAGTTGCTACCCAAAGACAAAAATCGTGTTACATGCTGTTATTAAAGTCAGTAGTTATGATCAAATGTTTAATGTTTAAAATAGTCAACTCTGGTACAGATGTACCTGCAAGTTCCTAATCAATGTAATACTCAATTCTTCCATTTTAATTTAATCTTGAATAATTAACTCTAAGTGCCACAAGATGATAGGGTCGATAAAAAATATTTTGCTTTTGCTGTTAGATGGCATCAATAGCATTTAGTTTTGACTATATTCTAAAAGATCCTTTGTTTGCATTGTAATAACCGTCATATTAGTATGGATAAAAAAAAAGAAAAGAAAAAGTCAAAAGTGGCATTAATTTTTTTGTTCACTAATTATCTCATTGAAGATAAAATGAAATAACATTTTTCAGTACATTGTTTTTATTTAAAAAAAAAAAAAAATGGTAAAAACATGACTAAGATGAAAAAAAATGTGTGTAGTTTATAGAGAGGGTGCTGTGAAAGATCAAACATGTCAAAAATAGTTTGTAAAGTTTCAGGCTGGAAATCTCTCACTGAATTATGCCCTAGTCAGTTATAATTGATAATGATCAAATCAAAACATTATTTGCAATTAATATTGTATAACATAGAAGTTATCATACTCAAAATATCCAAATCAAGTACTGATAATCATTTGTACCAGCTTGGTTATTCTAATTATTTTGATATGAGGCTTTTGATAATGGATAGAAAAAAAAAAACAACTGGGCCATATTACTATAATAAATTACTTTCCTCATGTTCTCATATCTTACTTTTATAAAAGTAAGTACCTAAAGCAAAAAAAAAAAAAAAAAAAAAAAAAAAAAAAAAAAAAAAAAAAGCAATACCTAAGATTTAGAATGCATTTTAAAAATTTTAAATTTTTCTTGAAGCTTTTAATTTAGTTTTAATTTCAAGCTAATATAGATTAACATCTGTCTATATATGAGATGAGGTATTATGTACACTATTTACATTATTCGAACTATTGTCCTCAATGTTCCTCATCTTTGTCACCATATTTATTACAAAATTTCGGCCGTTGTATGCTCCAGCCTTCTTCAGGTGGTTGGAATGTCGAACTGAACCCTTTATTTTGCTCAATGGGGTATACTGTTCTAGTTCCACGTGCCATGTCTAATGGACGTCAGTTATCAGTTATCTCCTGTTAATTCCCCTCTCCAAGTTCTCCAGCGCCTTAACCAGGTATTGAACTCACACTCTTTGGCTCCTGTCACTGGATCTAACACCTTTATCCACTGTGCCATGTGTCCTTGAGGACATGTGTGTATGAATTTCTGGGTATTATAAACCTAATGTCTTCAGCAACCATTTTACCAGTGCTCATATTGCAATTTTTCTCTGGCACTCCTTATTACTGGTTACCATATTGTATTCATTTCTATGCTTGGTTGGTTCAGGAGATTTTTGTGGCCTAGCATATGTGCTGATTCCTTAAGTTTACGTATTTTCCAATGATGTTCTTTGTCTATGAGTTCAATCTGATCCCACAGAGGGTGGTGATCTCCCTTTTCTCTCCATATGTGGTCAGCCACACCTGATTTTTCCACTTCCCCTCATGTTACAGCTTTCTGGTGTTCTTGAAGCCTTATCTGACTCCCCTTTATATTTCTTTCTGCAGCTGCACGGGATAGCACACACAGTCTTTAGTCATGTTCTCTCGGGGGGGGGGGTCTTACTTGGGAGAGATATCAGCAAAGTTATCGTCCAGCTTTTGAAGGTTGTCCTGATGTTATATGAACCACAGAGCCTTTGTATTTTCTCTGATAACCCTTTCACATAAGGCAGGCAGACTGTACCCACCTATCCCAGTTTTTTTGGGAGCTGCTGCCATGTACCCAGGGTAGTTGTTACACTGTAGGGTACTACTTATACTTTTTTTTTTTTTACAGTAAACCAACATTCACTGGACAGTACCTCGATTTCAATTCCCACCATCCATACAGCGTAAAGAAAGGGATCATCCGCTGCTTACAACACCAAGCAAAAGTCATAAGTGACAACCCAGAGACATTAGATAAAGAATTGGTCAGTATAAGTAGTACCCTACAACGTAACAACTACCTTTAAAGATAATGTTAAGGTTATTTTTATCTTGCTAATGATCCTGATTTGTGTATATATTTGACTATGAATAAAATTGTTTAACATGAACAACTTGTGATGCATTTTCACTATTTTTGACTTGATGTATTTAAAATTAAAATAATCTAGTGGAATCCTTATTTTAATGTCTTTGGTTTAGTTATTTTGTTCAATTAAAAAATTTGTAGACCATCTGAAAAACCATATTTAAGAGTCCATAGCATTTAAACTCTTTGGAACAACAGTAAAATGAAACCAAAATTGCTTTAAATGATATGAGTGCCAACTTCCAGCTTCATATTTTCTGAAGTAGCAAATTTATAAAGTTCCTAAATTGATGAAAATCAAGACTTTGGTATGACAATTTGTTCTAGAAAAATGCTTTACTCTTAGACAGAAGTTTGTTCACAAAACAAAACTCCTGTCATGTCTTTTGATATGTAAGAATATGTGGTAAAAATATAAAATTTTTCTTAAACTGCCTAACTAATCTCACGATGTCATGAAAATAGACAATTTTAAGGATGTCAAAATTTTTTTCAAAATCCATCAACTTTCAAACGGTAATACTGATATTCCTATGAATATGGTTAGTGTGTGGAATTCAACGATTTGACTGGAAAATCAGGTTTCTTTTATCAGATAAAGAAACCCCTATTTGTAGTGCATGTGTGTGGCTAATCAAATGACCACTGAGATGAAAGGAATGCTCACAGGTCATTATCAATTACTTGATAATCACTGATGTTCATCATTCATTTTATAGTGCCAATGTGTTATCTTGCACATATTCAAAGGACAGTTCCCTCCAATTTCAGAAACACATAGCAACATATGGATTTTACCATGTACTATAACATGCTTTACTGTTTGACAAAGTTATGATTACCAGATGAAATTTTAAAAACCTAATTCTTGCAATTTCATTTACTCCAGCTTACTAAGTTAAAACCTAATTAAATTTCAGGTTTGCACCCTAGTGGTTCTTAGATGCATTCAAGTATTAATTTACCTTTTCTCCCTAATTAATTTTTCTAATTCCTTTTGTAAATCACTTCCCTTATACAAGGTTACATTTTACAATTTTACCACTGCCTACCTATATTGCCACAAACTCACAATATAACTATTATTTTGAGACTTTCATACAAGCTGCTGCTTGTTTACATATGTGCAAAACAAATTTGTTTTCATCCGAACTGTGCAGATAGATGTTGCCATCATCCAGCAAATAAAACTTTAGCTTTCCAAAAAGTATTTTTATTTTAGATATTGATAAAATATGAAGTGGCTAATAATGTGAGAGACAGTATATGATAGATGCATATAGGCAAATTACAGTTACATAATAAAAAAATGAATATAGTGTTTTTTCATTAAACTTTAGTATTTTTTTTATAGATGAAATGAAAAACAAATAAAAGTTCAAGAGGAAGACTTATTTTGATAATGCAACTCAAAATGTCAAAATGTTGCACCTGTTTATTAATTAAAAAATTTCTACATTTTCAAAGTGATAAAATGTTTACATGTAACACTAAATTAGCCTATTTGAAAATAAAGTTCAAATATAAAATTGCATAAAAAAAAAAAACCAATTCAGCAGCTTGTGTGCTTTTTGTTTTATTGTGAAAAAAATGTTCATGTGAAATCACATTTTTAAAAGGTAAGTTTCCATTGACTGCCTTTCCATCCGGCCTCAACAGGCACTGTCATCATCATCATCTTTGCTACTTTCCTGCCTATTTATTAAAGGCATTTGTCTGTTAGAGCTGCCAATTGTTAAACAGGAATATGTGGTTACCAAAATTCAAAGAGGCAGAAAAGAGGAAAAACAGACAGTGAAGAGAGAATGAGAACAATATTCAGCACATTACACTTGTACAGTCTTAGGAAAATAATCAATGTCATAACAACCAGTTTCTGGAACTCAGTGGATCAATTTTGCATGCTGCTAAAAGATAATTTCTTTTTGTTATTACTGTTATCTTCCTTTTTTTATCCACAAGTTGTAAGAAGAAACCATAAAAAAAAAAACAGCTAATTTATATTTTTGATATGAAAGAATTGAAGTCAGATAAAAAGTATTGAAAATGTAATTTAAAGTATGATATAGAAAAAATAATCCATGTATTTTTTCCTTTTTTTATACTGTTCTTGGCACTAAATGTCATATGCCAGTAAATAAAGCTAATATGATATTAAAAAAATGTATCAACTGTATAGCAGGAAAAAAAAAATGTAAGGTCTAATATTCTTTAATTCAGTGAATTTTTCAGAATATTACACTTGTTCATCCTTTCCTGTTAATGCTGATGTTGACACCCAATCCCTTTAGCATGAGCAAATGTTAGTTTTAGCAAATTCTTGATTTCACATCATATAAATACAAAATAAGGGGTGAGCTAAGTCTGAATACACTAAAGTAACTGAAAAACGAATGTTTCTATATTATAGAACTTGAAAAATATACAAAAATAGAGAAATAAAAATGCTGTACATTTAAATACAAAAGGAATGATTTTTTTTAAAAATTACTTTCATAGTTAAGTCTAAATTGTGCAGTATATTATAAAAAGAATGTCACTACACACACTGACATAGAATAGTAATTACTACAGTTGTTGAAAAAATGTATTAGTCATACCTATATTATTATCATAGTAAAAATATTAAATTTTACATTGTATTTCTTATCATAGTTTAAAATATTAGATCAAAATTTACTTACCAAATATACTTTCCTCAGATGATTCTGAACCAATAGACCTTTCTTGAGAAAGTTTTAGCTTTCTATTCTTGCCCATGTTGTAACTCTCAGACTGAGAAGGCCCAAGTATAATCATTGATAAATGTTCAATTTGACTGAAATGCACAAAAGTCAGAATTAGAATGAAAACTGGAAAAAAACAATTCAAAATTAATATTTTTAACTTTTAAAAATTTGCATATTCATTTTTGATATCTGATCACCAATCATTACAAAATAAAGTCTAACATTGATTTTGTCTCACATACCTCAACACATAATAGCTCTGTCACCATAATGATTTATCAGCATCAATTACCATTTAATAGTAAAATTTACACACACAATATATAAGCAATAGCATAAACATAAAAGATTATGCTCATCCCAAAATATTGCTGACATACTATGATACTGCATTTTACAATAATTATTTTGATACATCTTTGCTTTGCAGAATTTATAATTAAAAAAAAAAATGAAGACAGAACTTTCATAATGCATTCTGAACTGGAATATCTGAAGAAAATTGTCATTTTATATATATATATATATATTAAAAAGAAGAGAGGTACCAAAAACTTTTTGGGTTGTAATGTGGATTTAAAAAAAAAATATTATTCTTTATTTTTCATAATGTAAAATTATGAAAAATAAAGAATAATATTTTTTTTTAAAAATCCACATTACAACCAAAAAAGTTTGCGGTACCTCTCTTCTCTTTAATATACACACTTTTCTCTCATTGGAACCATTATAACCTCTTCATTTTATATATATATATATATATATATATAAGTGAACATAGAAGTCAACACTTAGAGGCGACGAGTGCTGTTATTTTTCTCGGCTATTTATATATACAGGTCAGTGGTGTATTGTGGGTAGTCTATTTTGGCGGTTATTTTACTGGAAGTCGTTTATTTGTTTATTTATTTATTTGTGTCAAATTATTTTGCTTGTTTTTATTTTTTATCATTAAAATAACTGCCAAAATAGACTACCCACAATGCACCACTGACCTGTATATATAAATAGTCGAGAAAAATAATAGCACTCATAGCCTGATGATTACATCTAGCATGAAAAAGACTGTTGCCTCTAAATGTTGACTTCTATGTTCACTTTAATATTTACACGCACTATCTGATATTGAGCACTTTATCCCATAAATATAGCACATTTTAAGACTATATTTCTTTATATATATATATATATATTATATATATATATATATATATATATATTTTAAGACTATATTTCTTCATATATATATATATATTTTAAGACTATATTTCTTCATATATATATATATATATATATTTTAAGACTATATTTCTTCATATATATATATATATATTTTAAGACTATATTTCTTCATATATATATATATATATATATATATATTTTAAGACTATATTTCTTCATATATATATATATATATATATTTTAAGACTATATTTCTTCATATATATATATATATATTTTAAGACTATATTTCTTCATATATATATATATATATATTTTAAGACTATATTTCTTCATATATATATATATATATTTTAAGACTATATTTCTTCATATATATATATATATTTTAAGACTATATTTCTTCATATATATATATATATTTTAAGACTATATTTCTTCATATATATATATATATATTTTAAGACTATATTTCTTCATATATATATATATTTTAAGACTATATTTCTTCATATATATATATATATATATATATATATTTTAAGACTATATTTCTTCATATATATATATATATATATATATATATATATATATATATTTTAAGACTATATTTCTTCATATATATATATATATATATATATATGAAGAAATATAGTCTTAAAATATATATATTTTAAGACTATATTTCTTCATATATATATATTTTAAGACTATATTTCTTCATATATATATATTTTAAGACTATATTTCTTCATATATATATATTTTAAGACTATATTTCTTCATATATATATATATATATATATATAAATTGGAATTAAATATTGATCGGAATCCAATGGAATGATAGGACAAGGAACAAATAGGGAATATTTATAAATTTAATATGTTTCACCTTCATTAGAGAATGAGATATGGAGAAAGAAAAAAAAGAAAAAATTCTGACATTTTTAATTTTTGTGTTGTTTGTTTTTCATTGGTTAACCAGACTTCATGTGAATTTTGTCTTGTAAAGTAGCATTCATGTATAAATTTATGTGTAAGTGTATCAGGATTCTAGTTTATGCGGGATTCGGAAGATAATGTGTATGTGTGTGTGTCTAGTAGTCATTTTTGCAAGGTGCTTGTCCACATGATGATTTTGGAATGTTTTCACAGAACACTCTCTTGGTGGTAGTAGTAGGTAGATATATTTTAAATTTAAGAAAGGATTTTATAAACATTGGTGATGTAATATAGTGTATTTGATGTGTGTTTATAGATAGTTTATGATTTAACAGAATCCCTTCAAAGTATTTTCTACATAAAGAAGTATGTCCTTTTTTTAAAAATTAGGGTGGCATTTATAAAATCAAAGTTATGGCCAGATTTGTTCTTATTACAAGTGTGTTTAAAGGGTTGTTCCAATGTAGGTCTGTCCTACGTTCATAGATCCAGGCTTTTAGATTCCTTCATGTCTCTCCATTGTAACTATTACTATCAGGTCATCTCATAAGTTCTGTCCGAATTTTGAATAAAGAAAACAAGTGACCAAATGTTACATTTAATTACAGATTCAATCAACAATGTATTTTCCCTGATTATCTATGACTTCCTTCCATCTATTAACAAGCTTACTAATTCCATTACTGTAAAATTCTTTTGGCTTTGATTCGAAGAACTCACAAATGTCAGTTTTAACCTCTTCCTGTGTTACAAAAGCTGTTTCTTGCAAATGATTCTGTAAGCTACGAAACAAATGGTAGTTTGAAGGAGAAAGGTTGGGAGAATAAGGTGGATGAGGAATTTTCCCCCAACCAAGTTCTTCATCTTTTGTGACGTGATTCTTGCTGTGTGTGGTCGCGCATTGTCCTGAGGAAATATCACCTGTTTTCGATTCACTAGAGCAGGTCTTTTTTTCCTCAAAGCTTGGTTCAAACGCTCTAATTGCTGACAGTATATTTGAGCATTAATTGTTGCATTGGGTGGTAAGAATTCAAAGTGGATTATTCCTTGGCAATCCCACCAGATTGAAAGAAGAACCTTTTACCCATGAAGTTACCTTCTCGGCTGTGGCTGGGGTCCTTCCCCTTTACCAAGCCACTGTCTACAATGCTTAACATTTCGATAAAAGATCCATTTTTCATCGCCAGTCACAGGTCTATCCAAAAAAGGTGAAACAAATTGGCGAGAATGGAGAGAAGAGCAGATGTCAACTCGGGATTTGAAGTTGTTTTCAGACAATTCATGAAGCACCCATTTTCCAAGTTTAGGAACTTTTCCAAGTTGTTGAAGATGACGATGAACAGTTGTATGGTTTGAACTGAGAACCACTGCCAATTCCTCAACTGATAAAGCAGGATTTTCTTCAAGGGTTGCTTCAAGAAGCTTTTCTTCAAACTCAACTGGACGTCCGGTTCAATCTTCATCTTCAAGGGTGAAATCTCCACCTCTGAATTTTGCAAACCATCTTCTGCAAGTTCTTTCATTCACACATTCCTCTCCATAAACTGAGTGAATGTTTCTAGCCGCTTCGGCTGCTGAGTTTCCTTTCTTGAACTCATAAAGCATTATGTGCCTCAAATGATTCTTGGGTACTTCCATGTTAGCAGGGTTTTAATCAAACAAAATTTAATTTTATTGTTCTCTGAAATAAAATTTGATCAGTTTAAATGCATCTAAACATAAAAATAATGTTCAGCTCCATTAGACATTATAAAATACTCTTTTAATTTTGTTCATTTTAATAAAAAGTTAAAATTCGGACAGAACTTATGGGATGACCTAATACATTGCAGGCACTTTATTTCATAAATCCCAGCTTCTGAAGTTGTGTTAGATCTATTTTTCTTCCTAACTATATCTCCGATTGTCTTGGAGATGGTGGCAAAGACCATAGTTTTGGGAATAACTAATTTATTTTCAAATGTTGGAGACAGAGTGTAGAAAGGTAAGATTATGAATTTTGTTTTTTGATATTAGAATCATAATACTTACACACACAAATTTACATATGAATGCTGCTTTACAAGACAAAACAGCACAAAAATTAAAAATACCACAAACTTTTAATTTTTTCTCCATCTTATTCTTTGATAAAGCTTTAATAAAGTTGAAACATGTTAGATTTATAAATGTTTCCTATTTGTTCCTTGTCTTATTATATATATATATATATATATATATATATATATATATATAATTTGTTTAAACATTTTTAATGGATACTTGAGTAGATGCTCTGAAACAGTATATTGTTAGAAAAATATGCACCATCTGACAGGATTCAAACATGCATCTCCTAGGGCAGGGGTGGGCAATTGTTTTGGCTGGAGAGCCACATTGTCAGGGCAAAGGGCAGCAGATGGCCGCACTGATTGTATTCATTAGTGAACATGAAGTTTTATTTCTGAAAAGGTGTAATTTCAAGCATAAAAACCAATAAATAAAACTTAAATGATTGAGGTAGTTTTATTTATGAGCAAATTTTACATCACATTTAATTATTTAATGGGACAAGTGTATTCTATCACAGCTTTTAACAATTATTTTGAAATCTGGAATGAAGTTGGTTGTCGAGATCCTCATTACTGCCTGCAAATTTATGTCTGTTAAAGAGCATCTATATTTATTCTTGTTAATTTTCATGTAAGAAAAACTTTGTTCACAAATGTATGTTGATCCAAATATACAGAACATTTTCCCAGCAAATCTCTTCATACATCAGCAGACAATGATTTATAAAACTCCCAGCATTATATATTTCTTTCAGTGTGTGATCAGCTTGTATATCTATTAACTCAAGCTGCAGCTCCTCAGGTGCTGCATCAACATCAGCAGTAAATGGATAAAACAACAAATTGTATTCAGGCTCAATTTTCTTGAAGTCCTGAAATCTTTTTATGATTTCATCCTCTGCAAATAACCCCTGATCTTAGCAGAAAACTTTCAGGCACTTTCTCTTCTCCTATTAAAAGGAAATGGCAAAACTTGCCCTCACCTGCCTGCCTTAAAAGTAACCCTACTTTTGTGTTGAAAGATTTTACATTTTTCCACATTTCATGCACAAATAAGCCCTTTCCCTGCAATGTCACATTCAATTTGTCAAATGTCTGCTGTAAACATCAGCTCATATCTCCACTCTTCACATTCCATTTTTGTCACAAAATCACATGAAATCCCTTTCATATCTAAAAATAGAATTTCATTCTGTAATGCCCAGACTCTTTATCACTTTACCTAGGCTCAACCACCTCTCACTGTTGTGATAAATCACGATTTCATATTCTGTTTCCATATCCTCAAGCAAAGATTTGAACTGGCAGTGGTTGAGTGCCCTTGCTCATAGTGTCCACCACATTTACAATTAGATTGATCACATGCTATAAGTCTAGTGCTGCTTTACAAAGGCTTTCCTAGTGTAAAATGCAATGAAAAGTCAATATATCACTGTTTTTTTTTTTTGTTTTTTAAAAGTATAATCATTCCTACATTTTTTTCAGTAAAAGCTCTGGCCCCATCTGTGGTTGTGCTCACCATTTTATTCTAAGGCAAGCGACATTATCTCAACACAATCCACAGCACATTCAAACAGGTCCTGACCAGTGGTTGTATATTTCATAGATTCCCAACCAAGTAATTCCTCTGTAATTATGAAATTTGTATCAATTCCATGGATAAAGAGAAGTAATTGTGCTGTGTCTTCATTATCCATGCTCTCATCAAGAGCCAATGAAAACCAAAGTTTTGCATGCAGTGTTCAGCTGTTCTTTGAGTTCATCACTTATTAAGTCAATGAGCCATACTATTGTCCTCCTTGATAGTGAAATATTTTCAAATTTCCCTTTAACTTCAGGACACACTACATGTGCACAATTCACCATGCATTGCTTCACAAACTCACTGTCCAAAAATGGCTTGTTGTTTGGCAAGGTTGAAAACTACAATGAAACTGGCCTCTGTAGCACTATCATGAAGACCAGTTTGCTTGACGAATATTGATTGTTGTTTCTTAAGCTTTGTAACATACTCTGCAGCTTTTTTCTTACCTTCTTCCTCAGAAAAATTGTTGCAAAATTCTTCATGCTTAGTTTGGTGGTGCCATTTCAAACTATATTCCTTAAATACGGCAACTGTTTTATTGCAAATTAAGCACACTGCTTTATTACCTGTGTTGCAAAAGTTGTGTATCCAGTCATCATTAAATTCATGGCATTCATCACTAACCTTGCACTTCTTTGAAGGATTCATGGTTCCACGAGGTAGGAGATTTACTGACTTAACTGTTACAAAGACAAAATCTAAAGAGAAAAAGAAATGGAAAAGTGGGTAGTTTGACTGATTGTGCATGTATAGCACATTGTTAAACACAGGTCAGAATCTATTGCACAAGGAGGGCAACTCTTGGCCCAAGGTGGCAATTTACTTTGACCAGGTTATGAAATTTTAGATGTGCTTTTTTTTTTCCAAATGTCTCAGCAGGCTGCAGAAAACTCATCACCAGGCTACATGCAGCCTGCAGTTTGCCCAGGCCTGCCCTAGGGGAAACCATCATTAGATTTGACTTGTCTTGATCTCTTGACCATGTAGGACCGCCTGATCAAACAAAGCCCGAATAGTGCTTTTAAACACATATCTTTCTCCATTCTTGAAATATCCATATCTACCCTGTTTTGTAGCCTAACAAAGACAATTTTTTAGGAAATGGATAAAGTCTGACATTTTTAATTTATTTGTTTAAACGTTACTTTTAATGGATACTCATATTTGAGTAGATGTACTGTTTTTATTATTAAACAGTAATATAAACAGAATTCACTTTACCTTTTCAAATTTTCTTCATAATACAAAAACATTGTTTTTTGATAACACATATAAATTAAGATATTTCAAATTATTTGATATAATCAAGTGGGTTTACAAATGCAAATTGATCATTTTTATCAAAACCATTAGTAAAGAAAACAGGCTTGCTTGGATTTTATATTTCTTTACATATTTAGAGAATTCTCAAAGATCAGATATAAACGCTAATGGACAAAATATCAAAATGACTAATTTGTCTGATGTCGGTCAATTCATATTTATTAACAACAAATTATTTTCCCCCCCATCTATAGCATAATTTAATCCAGGGATGTGGAGTTGGAGTCTTGTAAAGCAGCGTTCATGTGTAAAATTATACCGACTCCAGGTGAATTTACACTTTATGAAAAAAAGTTTTACATTATAGAATTTTATTGTTATTTATTCTACTGCATATTTACTATTTCCTTTAAAGAAATTCATCTCAACTTCTTTTTTTAAAGTCATTTTATTTTTGTTTTGCAGTTATTTTGTATTTGCAAAACTATATGTAAAAAATCTTATAGAATTTTTATTTTTGTTAAGTTTTTTACATCCTGCAAAAGATTATAAAGTAGTTTTACTTTTGTTCTGTACTTATTTCTTATTTGCAAAGATATATATATATATATATATATATATATATATATATATATATATATATATGTGTGTGTGTGCATGTATATATATATATATGTGTGTGTGTGTGTGTGTGTGTGTGTGTGTAAAAAGTCTTACATTATAGCATTTTTACTTCTATTTCTTCTATATACTTTCAAAGATTTTTGTCTCTAAGTCTGTTAGAAAATTTTGAAAAATGAACAGGTATGATATAAAAGCCACAATATCTTTATTCTTTGGTTATAAACCAGTGATAATGATATAGGCCTACCCAAGTTAGGAGCATATGCATAGGCTTTATGAGATTTGTAGGCCATAATCACTTAATTACATAAAGAGGAATGCCAAAAATAGAGGAGTCGGAGTCAATAGTTTTGTGTTTTGACTCCACAGCCCTGATTTAAACAGAGCTTTTATAGGAAATAAAGCCAATTGCCAACACAATTACATACCCATATACACACCATATTAAAACAAACCCAAACTTTATTTTCTACCCAATAACAGATAATATTTATAAACATGCCAAAAAGATTCCACAATACAACATACAGTTTAAATCAAAGTGTCTATTGATTAGAAATTAATATCACCATGTGAAATATTTGCCCAATCAGAGAAAAATAAAATAAAACCGTTTTTCTAAAGTCTACTTCTGCGAAAAATTTCTTATAAAAAAGCACAGATTTCAAATTCCAAAGAGCAGAGATGTGACTGTCTCCAATCAAAACACAAGAGAAGATGTTGTTACATAGCTTCTCCCACCCAGTGCATGCTGAAAGAAATATATGTTGGTGACTTTAAACAAATCATCTTCAACAATAGTATAGCCAGCCAGTCAGTAACTTTAAACAACAGCATTTCACAGTAGACCAACTATTTAAAAGTCTTTTCTAAACTACAGATTTTTCAGTGTACCAACTACCCAAAGACTTTAACCATGACATCAGAATTTTCTACACTTCAAGTAACTTTTTAATATTTTAAATTTTCAGTTAGTGATACTTTAAAAGAAATGTATTTTAACACAGACCAATCTAGTACATGATTATCAAGGCTTGTACTCACTCAATATGAAAATTATTCCAGATCTTTTATACTTTGTCTATAGAAGTGTGAAAACAACTGGTAATGTGTAAAAGCAAAATAGAAAGAAATTAAAAAATTACTGTTAAAATGTCTTTGCATATTTTAGCCTTAGATTTCCTCAATCAACATAATCCTATCATTTTTTATGGGTACTATACTAGTTAAAAGAAAGGTGGTATTTTTTTCAATTTGCCATGATAATTATCACAAAATAGAGAGTGAAAGCATTTCATTAAAGTAAAACATATTGGAGATTTTACTTACAGAAACAGAGGTGCCATGAATAAATATACATTGCAATTACGACCAAACCATTACACGCAGCCCCCAAAATCAGTTATATAAGTCACTTTCATACAGCGACCTCACAAACGTATATTATTGCACATATTAACAAGTAGCAATAGAGTTGTATAATTATTCAGCTACTTTTACCACTTAATGTCCCTCACTAGAGTACATTGCAAAATCAAAATAGGTCACAGGGATAATTGAAGCAGAAACTTTGTTCAAAAAGAAAAATAATAAAGATTAGTATATATTTATTCTGAAAAGTGACCCTAAGTTTAAGCCCCAATGAAGTAGCAGACATTTATATACATCTTTAAAACAAAAGAAAAAACCCACTTCTTTTACTTTACATCTTTATTTCAATAAATCACTATCATTTTGTTATTCTTTGATTTTTGAGTCTAACAAGAATTTAAAAAAAACAAAAAAGAAAAATAACAGTTCACCTTAGACAGTGAAATGATCAGCTATTAGTACTTTGATCTTCATTGGTGTGGTCTTGTATCAAAACTTAGTTTAGTCTAGTATATGGTACAAAGTGATAGAAGATATTTAATCAAATCTTTGAAAATGATGAATAAGGATGTAATGTTAAACTGATTAATGTTCTATAAGGCACAAACAGAAGATCACTGGCATACCATCCTATGAATAAACCAATAATAGGCAAACTTTTGGAAGATTATACAAAGCAGACATGTTTGCAGTTAACTGAAATAACACCCAAGCACCGAAAAGTAGAACAAACCAATTGCAAATCAACTTCCAACCAAATATGTCAGCACAACAAATGTATGAATTCTGTCCAGTCTCATTTTTTTATACATTTTTGACTACCATGCTAACAATGGTTTCTTCCCTTCTCAAAAAGAAACATTTCCTATATACTTTCATGTTCGAAAAACACTTAGCACTCTTTTTTTCCTAAATGCTCCCATCTGTTGTTTTCATATGCCACTCCAGTTGTCATCAAGACAGAATTCTCTTACTGACCTTATTACACTGTAAGCATTCAGTTCCCTCAACCATTAATCAAATCAATAGCCATTATTTTTGATCTGGATTATTGCCAGCCAAAGCTCATCTTTTTAATTATGAGCTTCTATAATCATGGTTGGCCACTTCAACTGAAGTTAACAATAGAGTTTACACATACACACAGGTGTGTGTATGTGATATATATATATATATATATATATATATATATATATATATATATATATATATATATATATACACCAGTATGCATGTGTGAATGTAGTAGCAGAATAAGCATTAATTTTTCTTTTTTTTTTTAAATTTTACTTAGATTTTGATCAACAAAGAGTTGTTGGGGAATCCCAACTCATAAGAGTGAGCTTGAAATCTCCTATAGCAAATAATAAAGATATGAAAATTTAAAGTAGATTGAACTTAATAGTTTATGCATAGCTAAACTTGTTTAAACAAATACATATGGTAGATCTAAGGTATTATTTCTCTTATTTTATTTTAAATCTATTGAATCTAGAGTAGAGCCCTAAACGAAATTTGTGTTCATGTGTCAGCTAGTAATAAAAAACCAAAGATAAAATCTAAAAAATAAAACAAAGAGACTAAATATAAGTAGGATTTCTTAAGATTAATTGATTCATATTTATCCTTCATAAGTTTTAAATGTTTTTATAAATAATCTCCGATTCTCAAAGTGAAGTTTTCATAGCATGTAATTAGCAATTTTTATAACCATAACAGGTGCTACCACCCTAGGTCAGGGTGGACCTGAGAATAACAGCAATTAAGAGGTGGTTCCACACTCCTCAAAAACTTCTGATCAAAAGCCTTGATGCATGATGTAGTTTATCATCATTTAACATCAGAGAATACAGATTGAAACTGCATTGTGGATATATATATATATATATATATATATATATATATATATATATATATATATATGTGTGTGTGTGTGTGTGTGTGTGTGTGTGTGTTTGTTATTTTTATAGATACAAATATTTATGTATAAACAATAAATAATTTAAAATAATTGTCGGACTTAGTCCATTATATATATATATATATATATATATATATATATATATATATATATATATATATATATATATATATATTTTCAAATCTAATAATTACAAAGCAAAATTATGCAATAACAAATCTGTAAAATATTTCTTGTTCATTGACTGTACATTTCCTATGTCTTAAATAATAGGTATTGACAGAAACACAGGTAAATATGAATGAAAAATGTTTTGATCAAATTTTAGAATCATTTTAACATCCTCCACATGAAAGAGGTCATTAAATATCAACTGAACATCCTTCTCACTAAAGTTGTCTAAAGGGAAAAATGTTTAATTATCCTTAATTGTAATTTTGGGAAGGTTAAGAAAACTAGAAATTACATGAATTTATTTTATTAATACATTTAAAGATATTGCTTGCTATTATAAAAATATAAATTTTTAAATACATTATCACCAAATCTGTCATATCATGTAAATTCTATCATCTGGTTCACATTCCTCCCCAGTCTTTTGAAAAGGAATAGTGATTTGTTTCCCAGTTTTGGATTGGCTTGTCAGTTCCTACTAAAGTCTAGTTTATACTTCTAATATCTACACCTAAACTCAGAAACTTTTTTTTTTTCCTCAATATGAATAGATAGGTTTGTCTGTCATCTGGTTCACACTCCTTCCTGGTCTTTCAAACAGAAGTAGAGGTTTATCTTTTGTTTCTTGTTTAGGATTTGGTTTCCGGTTTCTTCTCATCTCATTCACTCTCAGTAGGCCCTTGCATCTTAGTGTCATTATTGCCTTGCTTGGGGTAAATTGATCAAAAAAAAAAAAAAAAAAAAAAAAAAAATTTATTCCTTTTAAAGGACTTCTCATTGTAAGTAAAAAATAGCTGCCAAAGTATCTACCACAAACAGAGACAGAATGATGGCTTGTCAGCCAGGCATTATAGTGTATAGTAATTTCAAATACCCTCCCACCTAAAACAGTGTAGTGGGAGGGAAATATTAAAGTGATCCCTTTCATTTTGATGAGGATGTTAAAGTCATCTAAATTTTATTCACATTTTTAAAATAGTTTGGACTACATGAACTGCTAATAAAAAATGAAGGCAAAAGGAAAAGATTAGTGAAAAATCTCTCTGCTTTATATATCAAAATTTCAATCATTTTATATAGCCATAAATCTTTCTATGAGTAAAACTTTTCTTCCATATATTTTACTTTGCTTATCCTAATAAATTCAAATCATTAATATTATACATGAATATTTATAGCAAATATAATTTATATTAGACCAAAGTAAAAATATTTATAAAATAAGACTAAATTATTAAAGGTGGTTAATGAGAAAGTATATAGAGATGCTATTTAAATCTATTTTTTATTTAAGATTTATTCTTATAACTTATGATCAAAATAGCTAATTCAAAATTTTAAAAATATTCAATCAAAGCACAAATTATGCAGTGATCAGTACTTATTTTCACCTTGAGAAGCTAAATTGCAGAAATAAGACTTTTAATACAAATCTCATTTAAACCCACTCAATACATTCTTGCTCCTACATAAAAACTTACCTAAAGTCAAGTTTTTATATCAGAAATCTTATCAAGCCTAAAATATGCCAAAAGAATATTTGAATGTGCTCTTAAGAAATGTATTCAAATATTTGCCCGAAAACATGTTTGTTCTGTTTCAGAACTTAATCCTGTATAATGAAAAATAATATAAAAATTAATCTATAAATTAAATTTAAATAACAGTAACTATTTCAATATAACAAATCTAGAAATTGATTTAACTAGATATAATTAATTCTAAAATATTTTTTAACAAATTAAGATATTTGCTGCAATAAGCTTGCAGGTTGATGCCATTGGCTGGGGTATGACTCTTACAGTGCCCATGCAACTTCTTGGAGCCATGTGTGAGAGTTGGATGTAAGTCGTGGACCAGAACAATTCCACACCCCAATTCACCTGAGTAAAGCATAATCGACTGCTTTGCTACAAAGGTACTATCATTGATGATACACCCATATCATTAATCAAAAAATATTAATCAATGAATATATAAACAGCCATTGGTAATTGAAGAAGACAAGCTTCTTGATAAGTTCTTCTTGATTTTAATGAAACTAAATTCAATACATTCATGTGTGATCATATTTGATATTTCTGCAAAAATACAAATAGCAAAAGAATCTAAACAAAAGAAAACTGAATACTGTTCTTTCTTTGCTATAAAACCTAGAAAAAAATACACAAATCAATAATTGTGGGTTTTAAGTAATCCAAAGTGATAATGTGTTGCTATATCAAAAGGAAGTAAATTGATTATCTTGTGTATGTCAGCTTTAATTCATGGCAGCTCATCATTGATGAACAGAAATCAATTAGGGTATTAGCCATGAATAAGATTTCGATTACCCACATCTGTAATCCAAAAAACACACCCAACAATTTGGCAGCACCTAACTTGTATTTTTTTTGTTGCTGTTTGTTTTCTTCTAAATTTCTTTATTTATGCAAATTGTTAGTGTTAGCTTTACAGAATTGTGAAATTATTTTTTTCATCCCTTTTACAACTGTGTGTTTACTTAAACTCTGAATGATGTTTTACATTCAAAATAGGACATAAATATTGTAATTTGATAAAATTTTAGCACTCTTCTTATATATTAGGTTGTTACTTATATTCATTCATTTCTTTCTGATGTTCTGCAAATGATCTTAAAGAATAATCTTTCATAGCATTTTTTGCTTCTTAGTAACTCAGGTCATCCTGTGAAACTGTTGTCTTACATTATTTAAATTTTATTTCAGATTAGAGACCCCTTTGAAATGGAATGTCAAATAGACAAGAATGAACATGTTTGACATCTCTTTGCCTTTAATAAAGGTATCAAAGCTACTAGAGACATTTGAGTTGTGTAGAGAGAAGACTTCATTACCGACAGAATGGCATAGAAATGGTTTTCCTGTTTAAAGGAGGGGGAAGTTTGAACGCATAGACTCTCCACATCCTGGTCAAACTGTTCAGTTTGATGAGAACCAATTACACATGCTGATTAAAGAACTGTGCCAGACCCCTAGGGAATTGGGTTAGAAGAATGCAAGCTCTCATGTTACTGTCACTCATCATCTTCATTCAATGGGTAAGGTAAAAAAACACAATGCATGAATGCCATATTCCCTGACCGAGAGAAACAAACTCCAACACGCCTACATTGCCACCAGTTTACTGTTTACTCGTTCGAAAGATTCCTTTATCACTGGGGATGAAAAATAGTGTCTTTACATGAATTGAGAAAAAAATGGGTGAGTTTTGGCAAGCAGGCAACACCCCAAGCCAAGCCAAAGCTGCATACATCCAAGTGAATGATCTACATTTGATGAGATTGGCAAGGATTAATTTACTACGAAATGCTTCAAAACAACTAAACAGTCAATGCTAAGCTGTATGTTGAACAAATGAACAGACTCAAAAATGCAACTTAGCTGAAAAAACCTGACTGGCAATACATTGTGATTATGACAATGCTCACCCCCACATTGCCAACATGACCAAACATGCAATAGTTTGGTCGGAAAGTTCTACCACACCAACCATATTCCCCTGATATAGCCCCTTCAGGCTACCACTTTTTTCAGACGCTTTCTAACAATTTGAGAGGTGTTTCATTCAACAATGATGTGGAGCTTAAAACGTAGTTTGAATTATTTAATCAAAAGAGATTGATTTCTATCATTGAGGCATTGAACAATTAGCACTGGCAGGAGGTTGCAAACAATGAAGGGGAATGCATGGTTGAATGATTCATCAGAACTATTAATAAATAACAAGTATTAAAATAAATTATAAAAAAAAAACAAATAAATTTATGTAACAACCTAATATATCAATGTACTGAAATGACTGAAAATATTTTTCTGTACCATGCTTCTGTTTGCATTGAAATCAACACATTTCTGCACTAGTTTGTCTTTTCATCATTCCCAGTCCCTCTTCTGCCATCCATTTACACAACCCTGTTAGGCAGGTTACTCGCTTCCCTCTATTCCTCTTTAATATGTCCTGTGAGTATCAAATTCGTCAAGCCCTCTTTTTTCAATATGCGTCCTAGAAATTTCAAATGTCCTTTTCTTATTCTAAGTATAAGCATCTCTTTTGTTTCCATTTTCATTAAGACTTTGTCATTACTCATGTTCAGTCCATAGTAATCTCAACATCCTTCTGTGGAACAATATTTCTGTTTCCAAAAGTCTCTTCTTCATCTGTAAGGAGATTGTCCAGCATTTACTACCATATAGGATTGATATTACATAACAGTAGGAACCATCGTTTTACAATTAATAATTTTTGTAAATTTCTTTTGTCTTTTAGGACATATAGTCTGTCCAGAAATTATAGGAAATGTGAAAATGATACTATACTTCTTGTTGAACATGTACATTGAAGTGAATTACGGACATATTTCTAAAGTAGTTTATTGAAAGATTAATAATCAAATGAGTTCAATTTTGTAATTTTAACACTAAAGAACCCCAAAATGCTAAAAGCTTCCTTGATTACCTCAGAAGAAAAAGAATTCTTAATTGGAACAAGATTAGGTGATTCAAGATCCCTCTATAAAATTTTAGAAAATCTTGGTCTGTCACCGTGATCCAGAATTTGAAGAAGAATCATAATACTCAATGCAAAGTACAGAAACAAACTAGCAAAAAATTACATTTTCTGAACAGAATAAACAATGAATTTTAAGAGCTGCTAAAGAAAATCCATCAAAGGTATTTGAAAAATTACACAAGCAATAATCCAAGTATAGCAAGTACTGAAATCTGTTCACATGTTGGCCAGTAACTCATTCAGTATTGGTATAAGCTAAGAAAAAACAATGTTTGCATAACCACCACAAAGAAGCTAGATAATGTGCTCTACTTAGTAAAATGGATGGATATCACTTAGTGAGAGATTTAAGAGATAGATGAGCCATCTCATAAGACTCTTTAATAAGTGCCGCACCCCAGTAAAGTATTTCAGCTGGCAGGCTAAACAATGCGAGAAAGTGATGTGAATAAAATACTATTAAGTGTAAGAATTCCTTTTAATGAGTAACCAGCTAGGGTAAAGGTTTTCCTCTTGATGGTACACAATGGCTACATATTATAAACACAGGGTGAGTGATTTCATCTCATGTGGATGGTAGCTGTTATTCAACAGGGTGAATGATTCTCTGTTTACAGTTTCTTAATTGCAAGGGGTTTAGTTTCAGGTTAGCACCCTGTTCCTGTAAAACAAGTGAGCTGAGAAAACAGATCAAAACTTTTCACAAAGTAAATAAGGCAACAGTCATCCTTAGCTGGAAACAGTATGCAAGACAGTCTTCCAGCAGAAGCTATTAATACAAGATTAAAATCTTAACTACAAATATGGTAATATGCATTAGATACTGGAATGTTAGAAGTTTGTTCCAGTCATTAAAGTTAGTAAAATCCATAGTAGAAGCCTATAAAATAATCATGGGTCTTAGCAGAATTTACTTGAAAGACTTGGTGAAATTTACATCAGTAAAGAAGACCATCTTGTTTGTCCTTAGGATGTAAGTACACTCTTCACCAGGACAGTATTGCTCTCATCATGGACAAGCAGGTATGCAATATACTAGAATGGAAATCAGTAAATGAATAACTGTTGATATTAAATGTTTGTCAATGCCCATACAAAAATCACTTTTGTTTAGTGCTATATCTCACCTAATGACCATGATGATACTGACAAGGACACCTTTTACTAGCAGCTTCCAGCTTTAATTGAGAAAGTGCCTTGGCATGACATCTTACTGACCATTGAAGCTTGAATGCAGATTAAAAAGGATCAGCTTTGTTTTGAACATGTCCTTCATTCACTTCGCTACAGCATACAGACTGACAATGTTATAGCCACTTTGTATAATTCTATTCCATGAACAATACAAAAGTTGCATCAATAATGGTTAACACATGGACTTCTGACAATCACAAAATACCAACACAGACTGATCACATTGCAACTGAATCATAGTGGAGAACATTATCTTCAAGACATAAGTGTGAGGAGAAGATAGGTGCAGTAATCACTACATGGCCACACTGAAGTTCCAGGTCAAGCTGAAGAGTGAGGAGCAAACAAAACCTAAATATTATGACATAAGATAAAGGGAAAGATAGCTTTCCTCAGTAACAGATTCTCATCATAAGTGGAATTAATGCCATAGATAAAAGAATAGCAGCATCAGCTGAAAAATTTGTCAGCTACTGAGCAAGAAATCTTGACATTCAAGGAGCCACAGAAAAAATCTAGATCTGTGATAATTTTCTATCAGAAAAAACATAACTGCTCTTTTGATTAAACAGCCTACTACCAAGAGTACATTAAAAAAGACAGAGACCTGAAATGCTTAGAGAGACAAAGAAAATAGCTGGATAAACAAACAGAAGATGCCAAATGTAATGATATGCAAAGCATCCATTAGATTATAAAGATATTTGGTACCATGAAGATCAGTTCTGGATCAATAAGGACAAAACATGGCATGCTACAACTGAAGGATGAAGGCAAGCTTGCAGGGTAGGCCAAACAATTCAAAGAAATCTTCAACAAACCTAAGCCACCTGCCCCAATTAATTCCTATCAATACAAAGAACTTGACTGTTAATGAGATTAGAAAAACTAACAAAGCACAGAAGAACAGCAAATTTTGTGACAGCATAATAGCAGTGATACTCAAAGTTGGAGAAGACTATCGTTATTTGAATGTACAGACTCTGCAATTAGGTATAGAACTCCATCACTGTCCTAGAGGATTGAAAAAAAATAGTATGGTGATCTGCAATAAAAAAGAAAAAAAAAGGAAACCTTTAATGTGACAAACAGGAAGGAATTACTGCGCTGCTTGTCCTACAAAAGGTCATTCTCAACTGACTACACAGTAGACAATGAATTATGAAAAGAGCAAGCAGATTTTCATCCTAGACAACCCGTCAGATTTTTTTTTTTTACCTTGAAATAGTTTGAGAAGTGTACAGAATACCGAAATCCACTTGCTCTCAGCTTCATACAATTTACTAAAAAGTCAAATCAAGATAGAAGATGGTTGAAGTACTGGTTCTGGCAGCAGACACTTTTCTCTTTTTATAATTGTCTCTGACTGGTTCTTGACGAAGCACATGACTCAAGGAAAGGTAATCATATATAACAGTTAAGAAGAGTTTGGGGTACACTAACATATCTTAGTTTTTGCACAACAAAATTTATTAGCTTTGCTGCTGGAGGGATTGAAAATGCATAATATTATGGAGGTCAAGCAATGGAAATATCTTTAAAAAAATCAGTGTTTATGGTTAAAAGAGTCATAAATGACTGACAAGTATGAAATTTGTTTGCAAAGTTTCATTCTGGAGAAATAATGTTGAAAATGAACCCAGACTGGTGCAATCATTAAACTTTGATGATGAAGCTCTGAAGTCATCAGTGGAAAGCAATCCCCAGCAAAGTACTTGGAAATTAGCAAAGATATTAAAAACATCACAATCTACCAAACACTTAGAAAAGATGGAGAAATTCAGTAAGCTAGGTGTCTGGTTTCCACACACCAAGTAAAAAAAACAAAACATTTTTTATCTATAGCAGCAGGTTTCCTTTCACAACAGAGAAATAAAACAGGTGATGAAAAGTAGGTTACATACAACAATATTCAACACAAAAGGTAGTGGATTGACAAGGATGAATCTCCACAACTAACCATGAAAGTGGAGCTCCAGGAAAGAAAGATAATGTTGTGCATGAGGTGGGATCATCACAGTATTATTCATTTAGATTTCTTAAAACATAATGAAACACTAAATGCACATTTATACATTCAGCAGATGCAATATGTCCATAAAAGTTTGGTTGAAAAGCAAGGTATACTAGTCAACAGGAAAATGCTGTTTTCCATAACATTGCAAGGCTGCATATAGCAAGAATAACCAACAAAAAAAATTTGGAACTCAATTGGCCTGTTCTACCCCACCCACCATATCCACCTGACCTTGCACTAACTGATTATTACTTCTTTTTTTTTTTTTGCTACATAAAATTTTGATGGGGAAAACTTTTTCTAATGAAAACCAGATTCAATAGTCCATCAAAAACCTGTGGAATTTTTACTCCAAATGTATCAAAAGTCACTGCAAATAATGAATTGAATAAAATGTAATTGCACTTTATCTTTTTAAAGAATAAAGCTGATAAACAAAAACAGAATTAATTCATGACTCAACCTAATATTTACTCCATTTTGAAAATCCCTTTATGCAAAGCATTCACTGATTGATAGAAATTATTTTTTATCAATGAAAATAGAAAACCTTTGCACAGGCTGTTGTCATTGAAAAGATTGTGACTGTAATCAAATATCAATTAGCAACCACTATAAAAAAGCAATATTGAAATATTCGAATTCAATACAAACAACAAAAAAGAACAAGAAATAAAACAGACAATAGATGTTATTATAATAATCAACATAGACACTTTTTGTATGCTTGTATGAATAGCTAAAATTGATTAACCTTTTACAATGCCATCCAAAACTAGCCCCAATAAAATGGAATTTTTTTTTGTTTTCTGACATCATTGATACAGACACAGGTTTTATTTTCTTTCTGATTAGCACATTATATTCACACATTGACTTTAAAGCATATTCACTCATATTCTATAAATTCTATGGAGAAATTTGTTTTCATGCAACGTTAGTCACTGTGCTATGTTACACAGCTTAGGTTCATTGTATCTTATCATGGAATCAAAAAGAAAACTATAAGATTAATAGCTAATCAATGAAAAATGTTCATTAACTTTTTAAATTTTTATAGATATGAAATATAAAAAATAATAGTTGGAGTAAAATAAAGAAATTTTCTCCCCTGAATCAAAATATGTCAGTTAAACAAATAGTAGTATACAGAATTAAGAATAAAGGTAAGGTCACATAATTTATGAGAATTTCAATTTTATATAACAAAACAACAAACACATGGTAATGGTAATATTAGCCATTTATAAGGAAACATTTGTCATTCATTGACCGAGCAGCCAGTGCTACTATCAGTTAAAATTCAAACCTTTCTCTTAAAACACTTTTTCAAGAAAATAGATTCCTGAAGTCCACTAGCTGTTATCAATCTTTCCAGTATTGATGAAGGGTTCCTTTTTAAGCTTTAGTTTGAAATGATAAAAGGCTTGGTATGATGCAAAAATTAAATATCATCATGATTAATAAAAATTCTTCCCTTTTATAAAATCTTATTTTACTGCAGAAATCATTGAGGATAATGTTCATGGGATCTGCAATTTAACATTTTTTTTAAATTTAATGCATACAAAAACAACATTAATATATTTTTGACTGCATGATTTTACACCCAAAGACTTAAGCCAACACATCACAACACTAACTTTATAATACGTACTACACAAGTATATATACAAATAACAAAGACGGTGTAAATTGAGTGATGATATATTCAGCACCCCACCTTCAGAGCTTTGTAAACAAATCCTTTTCTAATCATTCAATACACTCATCAGGAGGTTTCAGAAACCTTCTGATAAGTAGATGGAATGATCACAAAAAAGTATGTCCATGAAACTCTGAAGTCAGGGTGCTGAATATAACATCAATCAAAATTTTATATTTGTATTAATCCTATATATCACAAAATCCTTAGCTTCTAGGGAAATTTAGGCAAACACTTTGGAAATGCATGAAACAAGTGCCAAAAATATTATCTTGGTATATTTTAAATAGAACAACTAAGAACTTACACATTTTATGTACATTGGGGTGTTGAAAAGTTCTTTACTTAACCAAGTAAGGAAAAAAATATAAAATAATGTATGGTTAATTGATCAAATTTTTGGAAATAAGAACTTTTCATCACCCTGATGCCTCTATTAATAGAAACTTGTTTAAAAAAAGTAATGATTGCAATTTTGAGTTTTTAGTCCAATACCTATAAAACCACAGTGAACTGATAAGTTGAAGAGTCTAACATAGAGAAATTCTCCATTGATTTTACCAATTTTGTTATATATATATATATATATATATATATATATATATATAAAAAACAAGTCTATAAAAACCAATGAACTTGTTTTGATTTTTAAAACACCATGATAATTGTTATTATGCAAGTGAATAATCATCCCTAGCTTTTTAATCAATAGTTGAGCCAACATTTAGTTTCAGCTGAAAACAGTCCAGATTGAAAATATTTTTAACAAAATGTAAAGTGGGTGTGGAAGGGGATGGGAAAGAGAGATTACATATGCTGAAGTGGGAGAAGGACAACAGGGATGGGATGATGGACATTAAAGCTTGTTGGTTGAACTCCAAAGAGTGCTCACTGAAAGATGCTGGCAAGAGACGCAATAAATCAATACCCAATAAGTTTTATTGATTAATAGAAGTTTCAGTATGGGGTGAGCCAGAGTCGAGATGTTGGTCTAACAATAACTCCACCCACATTTCCTTTGAGGAATCAGAGCCAAAAGCAATGGAGAAAAAGAAACAGCAGTATCTGTTTATCTATTCAAAACAGATTTTCAATTGAAAAATGTGCTAAGAATAAATACAGACATGGATTTATTTCACAATGTTTTAGTTTCATCTGAAGCTACACATTTAGTAAGTGTATCAATAGCAGAGGTATTTTGATCTATGTGCAACTTTTGTTTTAAGAGAACCTCCAATATCTTTTACATTTAAATTCCAGAAGATGCAACATGAATCACTGATTAGTCTTTGCAGAAACTGTGATAAACCTATTTAAGTAACCAGTTAGCTTTGGTTTATTTTGTTTTACGGCATATCAACCTCAGTGGCCAACAACATTTTTAGGATAAATTCATATGAATAGAATATGTATTCTTTGGTTTAGATTGGTTTGATTTATTTTATTTTACGGCCTATCAACCTCAATGGGCCACTCAATGCTGACAAAATCTTTTATTGCTGGTAATATTTTGTTTTATCTGTTTCTGGTAATATCTTTCCTTCAAAATTGTATTGCTGGTAATAATTTGTTTCAAAAAAGTATTGCTGGTAATAGTCAACTATTTGCCCATAGCTGGGACCCTAACACCAGCAATTAAGAGGTGGTTCCATGCTCCTCAAAACCTCCTGATCAGAGGCCCTGCTGCTGGATGTAGTTTAACATCTTACCCAGGACGCGGATGCAGTTTAACGTCTTACCCAGGACATAAGTAACCATTTAGCTGAAATTTAATTTATAAAGGTTTCAAATTACTAATTGCACAAAGATTTGCTAGCATATATAAATATACAATGTAAAATTTAAATACTAAGCATCAAACAATCAAAAAATTCCTGATCTTGCTATCACTAAATTTAGAAAAATTTATTTCGCTTTTGTTGTATACCATGAATAAAGTCTCAGTAATCCTTTTTTTTTTTAAGAAGGCCAGAATTTATATAATTAGAAAAATACCTCATTTAATTTAAGGTATAAGGAGGAGACAAAGCAAACAACAGGATTAAATGATACAATAGAAAAAAATAAAAAGTTAACACCAAATAAAGCCACCTTAAAAAAGATAACATTTTGTTGAAACATTGTACACATGCAACAGTCAAGGCAAGCTGAAACCATGGGATATTAAGAAAAGCTTGAAAGCACATCAAGAATTGAAAATGGAACCAAGTTGTGTTTCCATGTTGATTAAAAACAAAACTATTCCATCAGAAAAAAAAATACCTGTATGCAATAAGTAAAGAGTCTATCATGCTAGAATAACAAAAACATTAAGCAAGAATTGGCATCTTATTGAATCACAGAGTATCTGAGCTTTGGGATAGCAACTTGCTTATTACATGAAAAACAAACTAAAAATAAAACAAGTCTCATGAAAAAGTTCTATAGTATAAAGAAGATGGCAATGAAACAAATTCTCTAAATATGGCAACTACAAGGAAAGAGGATGAGACAGACAAACTTACCATAAAGGAATGCAGAGGAATTCAATCATTTCTTGGAATAGAGTAGAAATATTGCCACAGAAGGTAGATTCAAAAGCAAACCATCCTTGGAGACACTTATGTTGAGCTAGGAAGACCATTCTTCACCAGAACAGATAACTGATGGCATCACTAAAAAGCAGAAGAAATTATCTTCTACTTGGTTTTGCTGAGTACTTTGCCCTCTTTATATTATAAACATCCAGAAATATAAGCTAAAACCAAAATAGAGCAGCAAAGAAATGAGCATACCATGGCTAAAAAACTAATCCCAATTTATTACACAAACATTACACAAACAAAATACATAAGAAAGAAAAGCATTAGTTCTGCTTTAATAGCATGGTTTCCATATACTTGCATGGACAATACATTAATAATTGATTTGGACTTGTATTTGATGGCACAGTAGCATTTTGAAAGAAAACCAAAGTGTCATTTCACAATAGTTTGGAATAATAAAGAGTTTAATTCTTTTAGAGATGCTACTAATGATGAACATGGCTGCAAGGGATATTTTGTAAAGAAAAGCAGGAAAGAGATAATATTATAAACTCTCAGAAAAAAGTTCAAAGTTTGAAAAATAAAAATATCAGCACTAACGTGAAGATAATAAAAACTTAACTGAATAGTTTCAAAGTGAAATTCAGAGTTAAATTCCTTGCAGTGAACAAGTGTAGGTTATAAAAAAAAAAAAAGGAGCTAAATTGAAGAGGACAATGTTAAAAATAATAACCTCTTAAATAAAAGAAACCTTTTTAAGTGCTCACTTCACATAAATAGCAAAAACTACTAGATGGATTGACTTGAAATTTAACATATACATGCCTTTTTTTCTTTTTAATTTTTTATCTCAGTATACAATAAATATATTATTACTGAAAAAATTGTTACTAAAGAAAAAAATATGGCATTCTGAAATGTTTAAACCGAACAAATGATTATCACTGCCATGAAGACAAAATTATTTGTTCTTCCTTTGATTTGCTATGACTAGCATTCATGTTTCAACATGGGAACCTATACTTCTGAACCAGAATGAAAACATTTGTGGAACTCTCTTCCAGCTTCTTGCTTTCCAGTCAAATTTGATCTTCAAAAGTTTAAATGCAATGTCAATCATTATCTTCTGTCTTCTTAATTCCAGTTCTTTTATTGTCCTTTCTCCTTAATGTTTTTCTTTTTTTTTTTCATATTCTTTCACACTCAATAACCTCTTATGTTTTAGTGGCTTTATTGCCTTGCTTATGGTGAAATGATTAAAAAAGATGTGGGTGTAGCTTGTTATTGTAGAATAAGATTACCTTTGATATCTTAACCACAACGCCTAGAGCAGATAGATAATAAACTAAATTATTTGAAGATAATAAACTTAAATTATTTGAAGATAAACTTAAATTATTTGAAGTATAAATTTGACCAATGTTTTTCATTTAGTTCAAATTAATCCTACTATGTGTGTATACATGATGTAAACAAAATATAAATAATGAGATAATTTTTATCCAATTTTCTATAAAAGGTTTCTGAAATGAATATCTTGTTTCATGTGATTTTCCATTTACCTTTAAATCTTCATTGTTCTAGTAAAATTAAATGCCAATGTGGTGAAAATCATAATATTTATCAATTATGCTTGACAACTGAATTATAATACATAACAATATTAAATGGATTTGTTTTTTCATGGCTTATCAACCCCTTTTGTTGGTTATTTAAAGTCAAAACTTGGGGGGGGGGGTAATAAAAATAATTTTTTTTGTGAGTGAATATTGCATTAACAATTTTTTAATAACAATGATTTTTCCATATAGACCTACTATTTAGCCCATAACTAATGGAGGAGATGAATTCATACCTTTCTCAAGAGGTATTTGTACATATGTGAATGTAACAATCCTGATAGGAATCTGAACTCAACTGATTTCTTATTCCAAGCTACTATCCATTACACCATCAGCATATTCATATAATATTAAAGATAGAAAAGATCTAATTTTGGCAGCAGTAGATTTTTCCTTAATACTTTTCTGAAATGCTTTCTCAATTAGCAAATATGATATTTTTTATGCAGCCTGTTATTAAAAATTGAAAGTGAATGACTGACAAATATTGATAAAACAATTACAAATGGCTATAATGATCTGTATAAAGTGCAAGATGTGCTTTTTTTCATATTCAATAATTCTAAACAAATTTTCTTTGATAATTTTAGAGAGATTTATTATAATTATCTCAAAAGAGTTTCTAATGCATTTGTTCATTTTAAAACTGTTTTCTCAACCATAACTATTCATCCCCACTCAATAGAACCCCATGTTGGTCAGATTATTCCTTATATGATCAAACCTTTCAGCGGAAATAGGTTGTAAAAATATGGTTTGTAAATTATTTAGCAATCACAGGTCATAATGGTGGATATCCAAACAAATACCCGTTTTATGTGGTTGAATGAAAGTAAGTATACATCAGGATTACATAGCTTTAACTATGAATGCATACATAAAATATAAAGCAACCAAATAGCCACAATATAGGAGTCAGAAATGAGAGAAAAGATTCCTTACAAGTGCTCATGCCTTGCTTTTCTATGCAATTTTGGTGTGGCCAGGTGATTTGAAAATAGGGAATATCTCTAATTTGATCTCTCATTTTCTTTCCATTTTACATCAAAATTAAGTGAGAACTCAACTAAAAATACTAAAATCTAGATATATTTTTTAATACTGTGACCAATAAAATTAAAAAGATCACTAACCTCATAAAAAGAAGGATTTTATTACACTGTTGCTATGTCAAGCCTATGTTTTATTATACACTAAATATAGCTGATGATAATTTGTTTTGAAGGAGGACCTGTCCAAAAATGAATTCTTAAGTCCACAAAGTCATGTTAGAAATCTCTTCCATTTCAATGCTAAAAATTCACAATTATTCCTGCACTCTGAGACATTTGACACGTCTACTAAATTGAAATCATAGAAATGAGAACTTCAAAAAATATATGCAATGCTTGAATTTGTTCGAAATTTATCCTTTGGGAATAAAGATACAGACACTAACAAATAACTTATAATGTTAAGTGCTTATTATTAGGCAGTGAAAAGTAGTCGCTGTGGCACAAGGGAAACATCATCAATTATCAATAGGTCAATTAAGACAATTAGAGTGTGGAGAAAACCAGGCAACAGAATTCTTTAATGCTAATATGCCAACAGAACAGATGGATATAGAATTCTAGTTAGCCATTCTCAAATGTTTCCAAATCATGGTTTTCAGATTATCAAAATAATAATGAAAACGTGTATAGATATTAACAGACATATCCATACCGTGGCAAGATTAAGAGATCCAACAATGTTTAAATGAGTGCTTATAGAATTAATTCTTCATAGCTCTGGGAATTCACTAACAAAGTGACAAAACAGTACAAGGTACAAGTGCCAACTGTTTTTATTCCTTTTTCTAGAAGAATCTTTAACTGCCTTTCGCATAATAATTATACCATGTGCGTCAGAAATTCTTCCCATATATATCTTGCCATTTTGTGTGGGGTTATTTCTGCCATACTCTGTAAAATTCTTGTAAAAAAAAAAAAAAAAAAAAAAAATCAACTATATGAGTTATATAAACAATTTAAGCTATTTTATAAAATTAAGAATGAATATAATTCATAGCCTTTTACAATCATTACTGTAGTCTATTTTCAACAGTTCTCTCTTCTCACAATTTCCTATTATTTTCAATATCATAACTCTGATCTTTATGATCAAAACACTAATTGTAACTAGCCTTCTTTAAAATAACCAATACAAATCATCACATGTCAAAACATCAAATACTTGTATTTTTACCATTATCACCATGCAGATTTTTACTCATATAATTAGCCTAAATCTGTTTTTACCAGGTATCAGCTTCACTGAGGTCTTTTGCTAAAAAAGCATAGCTGCTCTTCATGCCCAAAACTTTTTCATATCCTGGTACCAGCCATTTTTATTTCAATAATTTACATTGGTAAATTATAGAAATAACTTGTAATTATCTGCTGTCAGATGGCTGCTACTATCCCCAAATAAGTTAATTCATAAGCTCTGGTTATTAGATTTCTTTATTCACAGTAAAGGATACTTATATTAATAAACTAGCAAGTGAGCAATATAATAATAACATCATTTTACTAATATAAGTCATGCAATTCAATGTATCACTATCACTTTGACAAATATAAATCAAATAAAACTACTCAGTTAAAAACCTGCAATCAGAAATTTAATTAGTCATTTAGTTGTACACAGCATATAGTTTTTACTATTTAATTGTTATTTATTTGAATAGGAGTTCAACACTACCCAGTATACACGTCAGTGTCTGATATAAGTAATAAATGATTGCTGACAAAAAAACATAGGAAATCTATTTTGTAACTTCAAGATAACAAGCATTTCCAAAAAAAAAAAAAAGAAAAAAAAGAATTGCACTCTTGTATGGTGTTTATCCGACTTATCAGTACAAAGACATTACCAACTTTACTTACACGCTGTTCACAAATATATCCATGTATATTCCAGCATGAAAAACCAAACTTCACAATTTTTATTATATTTTTCTTTTTGTTCAATGCACACAGTCCTACTGACCTGCTATTTTATATACATAAAGAGAAAATAATTTAGGTCAGTTTTATCAAATAACATTAAAAGGCCAAGGAAAGCAAATCAGATTCCAACTGATTATTCAAACAAGTAGGTGTAGATGTGAAAAAATTACCTTTGGGCTGTGAAAGCCAAGAAAGATGAAACTTTAATGCTTATCTGGTCAGACAAGATTTCTCATCCAGGATTCAAAAAATGTTTTTTATCTAAACTGACAGATATTACATATTTCAATCCATGTTGCATGATTGAAATCACATAATGAAGTAATCAATTTCTTATCCATCATCAACAAATGATTTCTCTCTCTTTCCATATATGTAACATAAAGAGAAAATCCTATATTTGAATGAAACAAGAGATTTTTAGATCATGTTTTCAAAAATCAGAAAGGGGAGAATCAAAACACTGATTCTGAAGACAAATTTAACTAAGAATTAATTTTATGTGTATTCCAGTAAAAAAAAAAAAAAAAAAAAAAAAAAAAAACCTTTTTTAAACTATTATTTCTTAAAATTCTTTGATAAAATATTTAAAAATTTCTTTACAACATAAAAATTTTAAAATTTTACATGGTTTTGCTGTAAAGTTCTCAGTCTAATTCTCAAAATCTGACCAAACATCCCAATTATAATTGGAATTATTGATCAAGCCAAGAACTTTTCAGCATTCCCTTATGCTGACATGAAATTGAAATACAGAATATTGTTTTAAAGTTAACTAATAAATTCAACTATATAACTATTTCCCAAGCAATGCAAGGTAATATTACTTGCTAAATACATAAATTAATGAGAAAGAAGCAGTTTTTCTGGTATGGATCAGGTTGAAAGAACTTTCAAGATTGGTATAATTCAAACTGAATTTATCTGGTTAAATACAAAAAAATTTAAATAGAAATGTGAACTAAGACAGTCACTTATACACTTTTTTACCTAGTATTGTATTAGGATTTAAAAAATATACTTAATGATAAATAAATAATTACACATATTAGAGTGAATTTATAAATGTATTTGACAGTTCTTTATGAACAATAACTTATGAAAAAATTGTAATATTAAGATACAAATATATATAGTTTATGTTTAATCATTAAAGAGTTAAAAAAGAAGAGATTTCTATATAATATGCCATCAGTGACCATTTGCTCTTTAGAGGTTAGTGTTTCATAATTTATTACTAAAGACCATTAAAAACTTCAAAAAAGAATTTTCATGCTTAGTAGCTCAAAGTCCTCCCTTGTCTTCATACACATTGAATATGAATACATAATCTATTCTTCCCAAGGTGCATTGGTGGTCATCAGACAGCAAATTCATATCAAGTGACCAACACATTTAATATATAATAAGACATATAAAAAAAGAGTTCCCTGGGAAAAAAAAGTACATTTATTAAAGAAACAGAATAAACAATTATTTTCTACATAAAATCCATCTATATGCTTTTGGAGTCTGTGTTTTTGACTAGAATAAACTTTATAATGACTATTTTTCTAGGATATTTTTATTATAAATATATCCTTATATATTTGCCAATCTATACATATATTCATCCACAAAGAAATATCCAATATGTCAGAATGATGGATGTGAGGTCAAGCACTAAATGTTCAAGATACACAGTATAATATGAAATACCATATATACTCACATATCATGTGGGCACCTCCAGGTGGTGTAATGGTTAGCAAGTTTGTCTCGCTAGAACAATTACGACTGAGTAGTGAGTTCGATCCTCACTGGGTGCCCCATACTTTCAGCCTTGTGCCACATCTAAGCCGGGCTTAGAAAATCACTACTCAAATATCATGAGACTTTTGAAGACCTAATTTTGAAGCTAATTTGACTACAGTAAATGGATATATAGTTTGGTCAACCACATAGCCAGGGCCAACAGCACATATGGTAATTTTATATCTCTTATATGATGCAACCCCCCTTAAAATTAGCTTCATAATTAGGTCTTCAAAAGTCACATGGTATGCAAGTATATACAGTATTTAAAAAATCCTTTTTCCAAATAAATGCTCTTGTAAAAGAGCTTAACATGCATTTTACAGACCAACAAATACAGTATATTCAATTAGATAATATATCAGAAAGGAATAGCTTCATTATTCTTAATACACTGTAACAAATATATGATTTATTTAACAAAAGCATAAGTGATCCTAAATTATTACTTTTACACAATTGTGCATGATAATTGGTGTTTATATGACAAAATATTTTTATTACTTTGTAAAATCATTCCATAAAAAGTTTATTATTGGCTTAATAGTTTTTACATATACAAAATTAGACCAAAAAAAACAAACAATTTAACCGATAAATCTGATAATTGTACAGAGTACCCTTTAGAATTTCTGATAATATGTATTTTCAGTGTTCCCTATATTTCTAAAACTACTATCTTCATCCTTGTTATTGTTAATAACTTTTCAGCCAATATATTCTTTGACCTTCCTTCAATGTATGTTGCATCCAATGTTAAGTACTTTTCTTTTTTAAGATCACATTCTAACAAATACAGTATTAAGTATTAATTCCTTATGTTACTAAACCTAAGATAACAATAAATTAGACTGGAAAAGTTCTGTATATTTTTATCAAAGAGTCAACATGTGTTGAACTTTTACTAGGAGAGGACTTAAGGGTTAAATTTAATTCATACTGGCCAAGGTACCCGGCATTGTCTAGGTGTACATGGCTGCAATTGTATAACAGCATCCCCCCTGTCTAGTAATATCTACCTGTGCCCCCACTTGCATGCATCATCTGTTGGTATACTAAGCTACATCCCCTTTCATCTTTTTTACGGTGTGTCCTTCATAAGTGTTTGATTGTTCTTAAAGGAATTCCATCGATAAAACCTTGTGTGATCATTGCTCAGAGTTAAATTGTTTCAATGTTTTACATATTCAGTAAATTTCCTATGGCTGTAATAACTTTCAAATAGTATGGCATTGTTCACAAACCTAATCAAACAAAAACAGGAATAAAGCATCAGAGCTTGATTCAACTGCAAGTGCAAATGCATGAACACCCCACTCCACTCTTTCTTTGCACGTTTACTGTAAAGCTGGAGTTAATAAGAGGTTCTCTGGGAATTTTTTTCCTTTTAAAGCTTCAATATTCCTTCTCAAACAATCTATGCATCAAAGGTTGTTTGAATGCCAATTTAAGATGGAATCATATGAAGAAAATATTGGTTAAATAGCAAAAGCCAATTTTAGACCTGGTTTGTCACAGATTTTGTCCACTTAACTGAAATAAACCAAACATTCATGCAAGACAATTTGTGTGTCATATGTAATTTACATGGCAAATTTGGAAAGCATCAGATGATGAAAAACCAGAGATTTATGGCTAAAAAATGGCTTTTTAAAAAAATTTGTGATTTTTCATTATACATGGGGAAGTGAGTAGGACTAAAACCACACTTATTCCTTACATGATGGCAAATTTTTTGTGACATGCTTGAAGAAAATCAGATAAAAAAACGAGGAAGTTATTCAAGTTTTTATTTTAAGTACTATGAAAAACCAGATATTTTCAGATTTTTGCAACTTTTTGTGTAAAACCAATGTCGCAGGAAAACTATCAAGCACTTGACATAAACCTTGTAACATGAGCAATGTTTTGCATTAAGCTCAAAGAACATCAGCTCATCCAATAAAAATTTTGTTTATGTGTAACTCTGCATTGGTTTTTACAAAAAGTCATATCCACAAATATCATATCATATTCAAATTTATCGATTTTTCTGCCAAACCCAGGGGGGACCTTGAGAGTGAAAAGTTGGTCTTCACTCATCTTGGTAAATTGGTAACGTGTGTACAATTTCATCAAAATCAGTTAAGAAATGTGGACATGCATAAATAGCATACACACACACACACACACACAAAAGACAGACACCAGTTTTACAGATATTGATGAGTACAATTAACTTGAAGCTTTCACATTCAGTCTGTAACATTGTTAGACTCATATTCTAGTTAAAGAAATGGAATCACAATTATTTCCACCACATTTGACACATACTTGAAAAGCTAAAAAGAAAATAGATAAAATATTGTATAAAAAGTAATAAAAATGAAAACCCTTGAATAAATAATATATGCTACCCTCTAGAAATAAAATAACAATGAACTGTTCAGATATTATCTCAACTTTTGTAAGTCTTACGGAATAAATTTGAAATGTCTGTTACTTTAACTAAATAATAGTTTAAACTAGGTTTTACATGCAGGCTGGCAAAATGGTACCAGACATGAAAATTCATATGAAGCAGAAATGTATCATTGAATTTCTCCATATGAAAAAATGTACCCATCAACATCTGTTAAACATTAGGCAGTGGGTAATGCATTTCAGCAGTGGCATCAGCAGTATGTGAAAAAGTGTGTTGTGTCCACTAGTGCAGATTTTACAAGATCTTGTTCATTGTTGGCTAAAATGCTAACAAATCAGTGGTGTTAGTTTGGGAACATTCCTTCATAATTTAGTCATGTAAAAATTAAATAAATTACAAAAAGACTACATCAATTGAGTGATTTGTTTTTTTTTTTATAGCCTGTCAACTTTTTGCAGGATATTTAAAGCCAGAAAATATTTTTAGATTGTAAAATTTTTTTGAGATAAGGATTTACAGGTCTTACTAATTAACCAATAGTTGGGGGAGAAGTGAATTCATACGTTTCCCAAGGGTATTTGCACGTAAGTGAATATAATGATTCTGCCTGCATTAGCTATAAATTTTTATTTATATTTTATATATCTCATTTCCAAGAGATCTAAATTATTAATGAGTCAAAAGGTAGAAGATAATTTCTATTGATTAGTATTTAAATTGAGCCTATCAAATTTGCTTTGGCTCAATTTCAAATTAAATTTCAAGGGACCAATAATGTGTAGAATTTAATTAAAAAGCAGTCATGTTCAAAGTATAGTAACTACAGAGATACAATAAATATAAAACAACTTTTGTGCACAGTCAGTCAACCAGTTATGTGCCATTCGTAATACAAGCTTAGGCAATTGTGTATCTTTCAATACATAACTGACGAGGCAGATTTTTGCCCCACAGTAGGTTGCCATTTCTTTCTGCAGTAGATCAGTTGCCATCTAAGGCTATAGAATCTGGTCTGTCAACAAAATCAAAGACAAAAAAAACATGCATGTGCAAGGGTAAATTGTTACCATTTATATTTTTAAATATAAATGGCAACAATTTACTCTACACACTCTGTATATAACTTCAAACATTATTATAGTCGATATTCTGTATTTGAAATATACATCCCATTTTATACATTAAACAGTGTGTATTCCACCTATTGGCCTGTGCATTGTATTCGAGAAATCTTAGCAGAAAAAAAAAAAACGTTTGTCCTGGCAGAAATTGAACTTGCGCCCCCTTTTGCACAGCCATATGAACTTAATACCCAATATTTGATAAATAAAAATTGGCTATCAATTTGAAATACAGAGAATCCATAATAATAATGTTTGAAGTAATAAAAATGTTGGATTAAAAATACACTACACTAGCAATGTAGCAAAGTTATATACAAATCTTTGAGATTATTCTTTATGAAGTGTTGAAAATAATTTTGGGAAGGTGCTAGGAACTTGCTCAAAGCATAACATTTTTTTAAGTTATATCTATTTATCTAAATATCTAATTTTATTGGTTTGATATTTTTCCCTCCATGTTTATCTAAATATTGTTAAAACATTTCTTGTAGTTTTTAATATTAATGGAAAGTAGACCACACATTTTCTAATTTCATAAAAACAGGAAGTCAAAAATAAATTCAATTTTTATGTGTGTGTGTGTGTGTGTGTATGTATTAATGTGGTGAGGCTCTACTGAGCGAGAATGCACATAACCCCAACGATAGTATTGGACATCATCTCTAAATTAGACTCCCATAAGGCTAGTGGTGGGGATGGGATACCAGCCATTGTCCTGAAATGGCTCCTATCCTCTCTAAACTTTACAACTACTGTCTCATTGACTCTTGCTTTCCAGCCTGTTGGAAGTCCTCATCTGTAGTGCCTGTCTTTAAGAACTCTGGTGACCCTTCTGACCTATCTAACTACCATCCTATCAGTCTCCTACCACTCTTCAGTAAAATCTTTGAGGCTTTAATCAACACAGAAGTGGTTAAGCACCTTACTTCACATAATGTGCTTTCCAACAAGCAATATGGTTCCACTTTGCCTGATCTATTGCTGACGTGCTCACAGCCATAACTGAATTTGTATACCAAGTACTCAACAATAATGGAAAAGCTAAAGCTGTGGCTCTAGACATTTCTAAAGCATTTGATAGGGTTTGGTATGCTGGCCTTCTTCGTGAGCTTCAGGGATACAGTATTACAGGACGATTATTTGACGTAATACAATCATTCCCGTCAGGCCGTGAAATGAAGGTCATCCTAAATGGGTTCTCCTCTGGCTCTTTTATTACAAATGCTGGTGTTCCCCAAGGCTCTATCATGGGCCCTACACTGTTCCTGATCTTCATCAATGACCTTCTTGATGTCATCAGTTCCCAAGTTGGCATCTATGCAGATGACACTACTATTTACTCCTGCCTCAATAGTAAATCTGGTATTGTTAACAAAACTAACCTGGATGCTGATCTCGTAAAGGACCTCCAATCTGTGGTTGACTGGGGCAGGAAATTGCTTTTAAACTTTAACGCCTCCAAAATGAAACTGCTTTCCTTTACCCACCACAGAGAACCCTTCCTGCCTCTCATCAGAATGGCTGATTCCCAACTCCTCGAGAGTGCCTCATTACACCTGCTTGGTCTCACGCTATCCACTTACCTGAGGTGGAATAATTACATTGAATCAATAGCTTCATCTACTGCAAGGAAAGTTTGTTCTATGTGTCATGCCAGAAAGTTTTTCTTGTCCGGGTTCATTCTTCAAATCTATAAATCAACCATCCGTCCTTGCATGGAATATTGCTGTCATATATGGTCTGCACATCTCGAGGTCCTTGGCAAAATCCAGAGACGAATATGCAAGATGGTAGGTCCTGATCTGGCATCTAGTCTACAATTGCTATCCCACAGACATGCTGTGGCCTCCCCCTGTCTCTACTACAAGTACTTTCACAGCAACTGTTCCAACAAGCTACTTTTGCTGGTTCCCAGACTGCATGAATTTAAGCGTGCTACCAGACTGACATCTCAGCCCCACCCTTTCACTGTCAAAATGGTTAAATGTAACTGTCTTTTCTACTCAAACAGCTTCTTCTCCCACACTTTCCATCTGCAGAACTCTATTCCCCTTACTTGCTTCCTCGATGATTATAATCTTTAAATATTCAAGTGTAATGTCAATCGACATCTAACACCCTGAGTTTGTTCCCCGACCTTCTCTATATCCTTTCCCCAAACATGCCTCTTTACCCTTGTTCTCAATCCTCTATAATCCCTTGCACACTAGTGGCACTTCCGCCTTGCTTGGGGTGTATTGCTTAAAAAAAAAAAAAAAAAAATTATATATATGATTAAATATAGTTGTAAAACTTCAAACTTGACTTTTACCACTTTGTGTGGTCAACAGTGCCCAAACTCATACTTTACTCATACTCTATCCCAGATATCGAGCATTTTCACCCTATAAATATAGCATACTTTAAATAAAACTGAAGTAAAAAGAAAGCAAAACAAAAGAAACACGGTCACTCATCTCAGTTTCTTGCCCACCCTGGCTGTCCTTAGAAACACTGTTAAGGATGCCTTTCTCCTCACTCCCCTGGCATCAATCTCATTCATTCTTTTATTGTCTCACAAAGTACTTGACCTGGGTGTTTGGATTAAATTTGCATATGGATATGCAAATCACATCACAGCTCCAACATTCTGTCAGGTCTATTGTGTGTTCATTTTACTTGGATAAATCAACCTCAACTGGTTAATGCAAGACTCAGGTTCGAATCGCACTGAAATCAATTCTGCTAACACTTACAAACAATGCATGCTGCCACACAAATTCTTTTCATGGTAGGCAAACGACACCTTCTCTCAGCAACTCCTTCATATATTTTATAACATCTAACTCCTAGTAAACAGTAGAGCACTATCACAACATTTATAACCTAACATGGCCTGAAAATTATGTTCAAGCATGAAACAGAGATTGTTTCTACTTGGTGTTGACCTCAATATCCATACTTCTAATATATGGCCTGGTGTTCTTCACAACATATTAATACATTATTTTCCCAAAATACAAAACGTTTTACTTATGATACTCTTTTGAGCTTTCATCATAGTAATCCATACAGAACTTGAAACTTTTGAAATGTCTTTATATGAAATCAATCATTAATTTTAGATGAAATGGCAATTTTTATGTAAATAAAAAGAAAAAGCATTTTATCATTCAAGTATTATTACAAAGTGCATTTGTAAAAATATTTTTCTCCTTTATATTTGCAACAAGACATCTGAAAATTAACCATTACCACAGTTGTTTCCTGATGATCTAAGAGAACTCATCTTGCCAATATGTCATATGTTTCAGTTTAGTGTTTTTAACGTGATGCAGATGATATATTCCTTGGCCTTCCCTAGATATGTCAAATTTAGTGTTTAGAAGTAACTACAGATTCTAATCAACTCTGAAGTGGTTAAGCATCTCACATAATATGTTAATGATTATTGCCAAAAGAGGCTATCAAGCTTTAGATAAGACTGGAGAACCTTGGGCTGTTGCTTTAGACATCTCAAAAGTATTTGACAGGGTTTGGCATACCAGTTTTCTTCATAAGCTGAAAGGCTCTCATATTTCCAGATGAATTTTCAAATTGATTCAGTCAAATCAAGAAAGGAATATCATTCTGAACAGGCTGCTTTTTTTGTACTACTGCGTGTGTCCATTCCACCACCCCACCCAGAGCTCTATCCTTGGACGTACACACTTCTTAATTTTCATCAGTGACCTTCCTGATGACACCAGTTCTCAACTTGATATCTATGCTGATGACACCAGTTCTCAACTTGATATCTATGCTGATGACACCAGTTCTCAACTTGATATCTATGCTGATGACACCAGTTCTCAACTTGATATCTATGCTGATGACACCAGTTCTCAACTTGATATCTATGCTGATGACACCAGTTCTCAACTTGATATCTATGCTGATGACACCAGTTCTCAACTTGATATCTATGCTGATGACACCAGTTCTCAACTTGATATCTATGCTGATGACACCAGTTCTCAACTTGATATCTATGCTGATGACACCAGTTCTCAACTTGATATCTATGCTGATGACACCAGTTCTCAACTTGATATCTATGCTGATGACACCAGTTCTCAACTTGATATCTATGCTGATGACACCAGTTCTCAACTTGATATCTATGCTGATGACACCAGTTCTCAACTTGATATCTATGCTGATGACACCAGTTCTCAACTTGATATCTATGCTGATGACACCAGTTCTCAACTTGATATCTATGCTGATGACACCAGTTCTCAACTTGATATCTATGCTGATGACACCAGTTCTCAACTTGATATCTATGCTGATGACACCAGTTCTCAACTTGATATCTATGCTGATGACACCAGTTCTCAACTTGATATCTATGCTGATGACACCAGTTCTCAACTTGATATCTATGCTGATGACACCAGTTCTCAACTTGATATCTATGCTGATGACACCAGTTCTCAACTTGATATCTATGCTGATGACACCAGTTCTCAACTTGATATCTATGCTGATGACACCAGTTCTCAACTTGATATCTATGCTGATGACACAACCATTTATTCCGATAAGTCTGATCAGTTTGATAAGGTTAAATTGACAGCTGATCTTAAAAATGGCCTAGTCTGTTGTTAACTGGTGTAAAGAATGGTTTATTAATTTTAACATTTCCAAATCAAAACTCCTCTTTATCAATCACCTGAAAGACCCCTTCCTGTCTCGCAACAGCATAGCTGATATTAACCTCCATGATTGGCTCGTTGCACCTTCTCAGGCTAACATGAAGTGGAAAAATTATATTGAATCTGTTACTAGATCTGCTGCTAAGAATGTTGGTTCACTGTGTCGTGCTAGACAATTCTTCTCTCCTGAATCTTGCTTACATATTTATAAGTCTACCATTCATTCATGCCTTAAATATTGCTGCCACATATGGTCCAGTGCTCCTGCAGAGATTTGTGATAAAATCCAAAGAAGAATCAACAATATTATTGGTCCTGACTTGGCATCTCAGCTTCAGTCACTTTCTCATCACTGTAATGTAGCTTCCCTTTCTATAAATACTTTTGTGGTAATTGTCCAGATGAACTCTTTGCTATGGTACTTAGACTTTATGAATTTAAGCGTAATACTAGATTGGTAGCAAGGTCTCATCAATTCACAGTTGAATTGGCCAAACATAACCATAAATTCTATGCTAATAGCTTCTTTTCTCACTTGCGGAATTCTCTTCTGGCTCCATGCTTTCCAGCCAAATTTGATCTTCAAAAATTCAAATGAAAATACTTGGGGTTGTCAAATTATAATAAGCTTTATGATATGTGATTAATAAATATAGTTTTACTTAGTAACAATATTCCCTAAAACTTACACCATTGAAACTGAATTTTAAAAGGTTTAAAACTTTATAAATTATTCTAATTAAAATCATTAAAAAAAAAACAAAAAACAACAAATCTTGTCAAAATTCATTTCTCACCAAAAATTTTATTTTTCTTCAGACAATACTGTCCTTAATATATATTATTCATAGAAGCAATTAAAAGTTTTTCCAATTAAATAATGTCTTAGTTTTATTACATTTTTATTTTACGACCCAGAGCAGATTTTCAGTAAGATTTTATATAAAAAAAAGTCAATGACTTAAATTTTCAGTGTTCTGCTTTTAACTAATATAGTCACTAAAAATTACCTTGTTGAATTTCTCGAGGTTTCATTAAGTGGAGTGAAGCATATGTATTTATAAAAAAAATTTTTTACCAAGATTTTCTAAAAAAAAAAACATTTCTAAAATAATTCATTTATGAATATTTCCTGAAAGTTTCATTAAAATCCAACAGTTATTTGATTTTTGCAAGAATTTCTAAATCAATGTGACTTTCACCACAAAAATATGCTAAAATTTGCTACGCTTATTTATAGTACATATACTGACACAAGAAAAACAAGATTTGTAATCAAAATTTCAAATATTCTAAAAAGGATTAAAAAATGTAATTAAATATTTTTAAAAAATACTTTGATCTTTCCTCTTAATAATAACAAAAATTTTGACAATAAAACTTTGTTTTCATTAAGTTTGAAGCATTTTTTCATCACAATATGCTAATTTTTTAACAATTTTGTGGAGGTACCTTTAAATACTGTTTTAAAAAAAAGGTTAGGACTAATCAAAAAAAAAGAAATTACAGAATAATGAAAATACTTCATCTCAACTTCTGATAAAACAAAGTAGAATAAAAAGTTCATCAACTGATATGTTAATGAAATAACATGATCATCTGTTAATTTGAGGATTGTACTAATAAAAAAAAATTGTAAACATATTGATTCTGAACATAAATGACTTCTCTCAAAAATGACCTGTTAGAGAAATATTTTCACCGAAAGAGAATTGTCTCCAACTAGAAAAGTTGAAGACTTTTTCAGGAATCTTAGATTTTAGAGGTACAAAAATAACTGTGCTTGGCCAAAAGGTTCATTCAATTTATTAAGTACAAATTAAAATTATTTTTACTGAACAACATATTTAGCATTTTATTTCTCTAACTTTTACTATTTTGCAAACAACTTCATAATTCCATCCTCCCAAAAATTTTATTTTTGCCAGTTCTAAGTGTTTTTGCAGTCTTCCTGAGAACTGAAATATTTTGCATTAAGAAAATTCTATAAAGACACCTAAGAATTGTAATTTGAATGTGCAATATCAGATGAATATAATAGATTAATGAAAACTTTTGCCTGGTCACCAAAGAAATATGATTTGCATTATCCTGCAGAAATATTACATTCCCTAAAATGACTGCAAAATATTTTTCAACTGCTGCATTCAAATGATTTAATTTGGAAAAGTAAATGTTTAAATTGTTTTGTTCTCCAGAATGAGCTCATAGTAAGGAAGTCCCTTCCAATCCCACCACACAATATGATACTGAAAGGTTAATGACCCAAACCTCTCACCAAAATTTAGCCAAACATCAGAATTTTTTTTGAAAGGGTCATGCCAATGCATTCAGCACCTCCTTGCATACAGGGTATCACCTTATTTGTGCTAAAAATATCCTTTACCTCAGCTAATGGTTCATTTTGCTTGTCCTATAATCTCTTGCATTCTACACTATTAAGTATTAATTTATCATTGCCAATCAAAATTGATTTAAAGAATGCAACATTTTCATGTTTAAATAGCAAATTACACATGGAAATATGGTCAAATAAGTTTTTCTACTCAACATACATGGAAGGTATATGTGAAGCAAGCTGGTGCAAATGATTTTCAGCATTTTATTCCAATGCTTACAGTATATTGACTAACTCCTACATCATATTGGCTATTCCTAAATAATGACTTTATCTGATCACTATCAAGTATTCTTCATGACTATAACATGATTCAGCATGGATTCCTAGCATAGTGCTCTGCAAACCACTTTTGATATATCTGATTATTTAAAGTCCCTTGTCCATAGATTGTAAAAAGCTTTTTAACATTATTATCAAGTTTTTACTGTTATTAAAAAACAGAAAAGCATAATGTCAAAAATGTTATTTTTTTCTTTCTTCAGTGTTAGAATCAATAAACAAAAATAAACCCATTTTGACATTTGTCTGTTAGAAAGATGCATGCTGTCATAATAAAATCAATCTGAATGTAGTTAGAATTAAACACTGCTCATGGCATGTACAACAAAACAACCTTTTGGGCCAACCCCATATGCCCAGAAAAATAATGGTTTGATGATGACAAGTAATCATAAATACAGGATAAATATATCATAGGTACTTGGAAGTATTATGAGAAAATGATATGTACTTATTTTCTCTCTCTCATATAGTCACCCACAGACAGACTATATATAGGGATTTAACTGAGTATAACATCAAAGAAACAATTCTAGAGAAAAACAATATTTTAATTACAAGCAATTTATTTGAATTCAGTAAGATGTTTTTATTTAGGATAAAATTTAGGGCAAAAGATTTATTGAAGCTTACAATGTAATACTAAAGTGTAGTGTTAAAGCACCCGTCTACATTCATAGACTAAAAGACTCAATACTTACATATCTGAATTTAAAAAAAATTAAACTTGGTTTTTATAAGCAGAGATGAGCAATTTCTACAATGCTGTACTGATTCCAACACACCTATTTAATGTTAGTTGTGGAGAAAAGGTCCTCATACAAGCTATTAACTAACTAGTAGTAGTAGTAGAGAGGCACACATCTACACTTTTTTTTCGGTTATCAAGTCATTTTATGCAGATGTGCTGAAACTATTAAAAATACTTATAAAGGAGAAAATTATAAAATCAAATGCAAAGAAACTTTATGCCGAAAAGAAGAGGAAAATTTTATTTTAAGATTAATAAGTGGAATGTTGGACAAAGCAGCCATCTTACCCTATGTCGTCTGCTATCATTTCTATTCAATACATTCCAATTAAGATACTAGATCATGAAAAATATCACTTTATGATCACAAGTAAAAACTTTGTTTAATAGACGATTATATAACGGTTTCAAAAAACTTTTCCTAAAAAATTTAAACACGTTCACGGGACAATTTAACATGGAGTTATTTTGAGCAGACGATAACTTGCCGGCATAAAACCAAAATGGCTGCCTCACGGCGAGCTTAAAAGAGAGTAAAAGTTTATTAACTTTAAAAATGATGAAATAATCAGACTGATTCCAAACAATTTATTTAAAGCGAAATATTTTAAAATAAACAGTTATAATTAGAACCCATATGTACAAAACCTTAATAGATATTATTCATTTCACAAAGATAAATGACCGACTCGGAGAAACACGTGGACATAAACTGAAAGAAAAGTGTATTTTAAATAATCTTTTTTTTTAAAGTTTGAATTGTCAATTTCTATAATTATGTCCAATTACAGTTGAAGAAAGAAAAGGTGAAGTCAAACTATTTAAACATTAATTAAAATTAATCAAACAAAACTAAATATCTTCTTTTAGCATTTTTTAAAAACGTATTTTTAGCATTATTTTTTCTTTTTAATTATATTCTTAAAATTATCACAGAGCGATTCATTTAGCATAAATTAATACGCAAGACAACGAAATATATTTCGATTTTAGATAAATTTTCACCAAAAAATGACTGACATATTTTTATTTTGTTTGAGTAACCCACGTCACTCAAAAAGTAAAAAGATAAAAATGATAATCTGAAATTCTTTGATTAATGCTAAGACTTATTTTCAATAATTTTGTAAAAGATCAAAATCACTAAAAATAACTAAAGTACAATTACAATACTATTTTTTGTTCTTAAATGCAAAAAAAAAAAAACCCCCACTAAAAACGAGTTTTTCACTTTTTTTTACCAAAAAATCGGATCTCCTGAGTAAAGACGAAGAGAGATGCATTTTTAAAAATAATTAATGCTTATAAAAAAAAAAAAAAAAAAAAATCAAATTCTGATTTTTGTTAAAATGCAATTAAATAAATAGAATAACCATCAAAAGGTCACGATATAGTGTAATCTTCTTTTCCCTTATTTTTAGAGAAATGACTTGTAGTTGCATGTAGAGTACGTTTCTTAACATCATCTCTATCATCATGAACACATGGCGGTCTAAGCCGGCTGTTAAACAAAAAAATTATAAATTTCTTTACAAAAATGCAAAAAGAAAATACATACTTATAATATATTTACTTAAGAAAATAAGAAAAGTTCTTTTCAGGTATTCGCAAATACAATTTTCAAATATTAAAAAGGGAAAAAATACAAATTATTCTTAATCAAATTAAAATGTTTTCACAGTGACACTCCTCGTAGTTTTAGCAAGGGCCACGCTTTAAAAAATTCCAACTGACTCATGTTCCGTATGGAAGGCGATTAGTGCAGCAAATTAAGAAAGATGTGATAGCGATGAAACATAACAGTCGACTTTTTTTAACTAGAAAAATTGTAAACACAGAACAAATACCATACACATATGAAGCTTTATTTTAAAAAAGCCTTTTTAACATTTAAAATAGTGAAATAAAAAAATCTTATCCAATCGCACAACTAATAATAACCGATTTCAAATATTTAGTTTCTCGTAAAAATGAGTTTATTTTTTCTAAAGCTTCAAATTAGAATCAGATCTTTGTAGTGTCATGTATTAGCAATTTATTTTACCTCTTTCGATTGGAATATTTACCACTGTCAAATGTTACACCACTGGCCCTCCATAGTAAAGAAAAGCAGGTGATTTTTTTTAAAACTTTGAATCCCACTGTACACGCGGCGAAATTTTTTTTAACTAATGAGATTAAAACAGAAACTGTGAAATTCATAATTCTTTAATGCAGAAAATAAACGTAACCGTAGAAAATTTAATTTGTATTTAGTTCTCGGAACGTTATCAAATCAAAAATCGATGTTCAAAAGTCAAAACAAAAATTCACGAATAAAATAAAAACGTTCGTCAAAAAGTTATAATTAATGATGTCAATATTTATTTTTTCTACAAACTAAAAAAAAAAAAGAATTACACGTAACTTTAAAAAGTAATCAAAAAAATAAATTATGATTCGTTTCACTTTTCTTTTCTCGGAAAGAATACAATAAAAAATAAATCATAAATGAAATTAAGACTCGAAAATGAATTACAAAAAGTAGGATTTTTTTTAAAGTAAACGAAAAGCTCGACTAATAATTTAAGTAAAACAGTCTTTAAGTAGAAAGAGAAAATGTTTTTTTTTCTATTGATATTTAATTTATATATATATATATATATAAATAAATATTAGAAAATGAAGATAGAAAAACACATGTACAGAACGAGTTTTTACTGTACTCAGAAAAGAAAGCAAGCTTTTAGGTTTCGTCAATAACATGAAACCACTTTTCAAAATCTCTTCAAATAAACAATTTACAATAACCAGAACAATGTACAACACAAAAAATATCCTTTACATGAAGATATTTTTTATGTATAAAAATAATTCCAGATAGAAACACCTTCGAAATCAGTAATTAAAAAAAATGAAACTTGCATCCCAGTAAAAAGCAATATAGAATATAGGCCGATATAAGGCAATTCAAAAACGTTAAAAAAAGAAAATAAATATCGATAGCTAAGGACAAACTATAGGGACTCAGTTAGCTTTGATCATCAACTTAAACATTTCCCTACCTTCTTTACACAATGCTGGTCTGGCTATTATCATTGAACAGATAATAACCCTGCTAAATGTCCACCCTTCGATCTCCATCCGAGAGATGCTAACACCATGTGTCGCCATCCATTTTGTTACACTTCAGAACCCTTACTTTCATGGTCAGTATTAGAGAAGGGCGCCAAACGATCTTATTTCGTTTTGTCATTTGCTTTTTCTTATGTTTTGAGTTTTTACTTAAGAAAAATTACCTTCTTAACCGTTTAATAATTCGATATGTTATAAAGAAAAATGAGAAATTTTTAATCTTTTGTAGATCCACCTATAATTAATTTGTAATTAATTTTTTTATCAAAAAGATGAAAACAGAATAAAATAAAATTGAATATTAAAATATTATCAAAGTAAAATGATATAATGTGTATTAATTTTGAAACAGATAAACCACCAATATTTATTTTTGCTTTTAATTAAAAACTGATAAGACATAGGTAAACTGTTTTTCATGTACTGCTACTTGAAATAACTGATAATAAATTAATAATTGTATAATAACTTATGGAATTTAAAGGATGTGTGTTAGTGTATCGTGTACCTGTTTTCATATAAGCAATTAAAGAAGAAGAATACAAAAACTTGGATTTCTACTATAAACTGTTTATTCTCTATATTTCTTATATAAATTGTAGTGAAACAAAGTTCTCAGTGTCTCTTAGGTATGTCTGTTTTCTTTTTCTGGTTCAGAAGTTAGGGTAAGTAAGGAAAAGCATTGTTATAATGGTCAAACTCAAGTCAGCCTTGTGGTGAGTTAGAATGACCAAAAGAAGTTGTACTTACTTCATCAGTAGTTATAATGGTTGAGCTTAAGTCAGCTTTGTGCTGAGTTGAAATAACCAAAGTAAAATTTGCTTTACTTCATTGGTAGAATTTTAGCAAAACACGTGCAAATGCTATGTACTGGAAAGTGGAAAAGTTTTTTATGGGATTTTTAGCAACTTTCAAATCAAGTTGGTCAGATGACAATGAAGAGACAATTGAATACTTTAAAGATATTTTATATACAACAATAACATTGTAGCGGAGACTTACCTCGGTGACACAAAAGGGTCAGAGTCATGTGTTTTGCAATGGAGTGTGGAAACAGCGAATTGGAATTTGTGCGAGTGGAAGTGGTGGTGTCGTTTGTAGCCATTTTTATTGACTGGTTCTGGGCACTCCTTGGCTGAGCGATGGTTGGGTCTGGTGCATAAAAGCATGGTACGCTCATTCAAGAGGTGCGTTGCTTCTGACGAGGAGTAGCATATTTGAGATTGAGAAACAGAGTGAATTGTGGATTTGTTTTGCCAATTGGATCTATTGAACTTGCATATTGCTTTTTTCCCTTTTTTTTCTGTATGTGCTTCTGACCAATTTTTACACAAACATATACATCAAAACATGAATTGAGATAGTTGCTAAAAAATGTACTTTTCGCAGGTATAGTCAAACAATTGAGTCAATTCCAATACATTTCAGTTAGAAACAGTTACACTTATCTGTCATTCAAACAAAGGTTGTTCGTCTCAGAGGCCATCTGAAAGGTTCTCTTTAGAGGTCAGCCTTCTTGTTCAAAACTGGTTTGGGCACTCTTCCCTGGAGTTCAGCAAAAGACAACTGTCTCCTTCAATATCTTGGGCTGCACTAACATAGCCTTTATAATTACACACCAAATTTTATTTGGTGCAAAAACTGGGTTATACCATTAAATGTAGATAATAGAATCTTCCAATGGCAGCAGGAGGAGGGGAAGATAACCTAATTTCTTATACTTTTTCTGGTCCAGAATTAAGTTTGGGAAGAGTATGATAAGCATGATTATAATGGTCAAGCTCAAGCCAGCTTTGCACTGAGTTGGAATGATCAAATGAAAGGTTGATCTACTTCATTTGGAAGACATGTACAAATGTTATGCATTAGAAAATTGAAAGAAGGTTTAGTTGTCAATGGACTGGGGAAACGAACATGTCCCAGTGGGAACACCTTCATTTACATGCTACTACATCTTGGAGTAAATGGGAGAAAGAGATTGAGGAAGGAAATGTTTGTCTTTTTACATTTTTTTTATTGTCTCTTTATAGACTTAAACATTGCCACCTAATGGGTGTTTGACAAAGCTAAGTGAGATAATAAAATTTCTGATTCTTTTATTATTAGCATCATTGAAAAATGTATTTCTTTTTCTTTTCTTTTCTTTTTTATTCATTATTATTATTATATTTAGTGATTTTATTTAATTTTCTCACAAACTCTACAAGGACAATGAGAGTTTGTAGTGATCTCTGAGGAAAAAATTAAAATAAAATATATATATAAAAAAAGAATAAAAATAAAAATAAGGCATTTGTGTTTTCCTTTAAAGCCCTTATATATTTCTTTTTAAAACTCCTTAAATATATGTATGATTGTCTTGAGAAAAGCAAAAGAGCCCAAACGTTGAAAAATTATGATTGAGACAAAAAAGATTATATTATTTATCTAAATAATATATGGAATCACTCAGAAATCTTTAGGTTCAAGTTTGCCACAAATTCTTACTGTATTTAGGATTAAAAAAATACAAACCTTCTGTATTATGTTGAAAGTTAACAACAATTAAGAAGAAAAGTAATTTGTGAATTAAATTTCTTTCATATTTTCCCTTCTGATTACTGAATGTAATATGTACCTTAATACGGTTAGAAAGTGTGAGATTTTCCTGTTGTGGGTGGGGTATATTGGCCTGCAAACAGATATTAAATGGCAGAAGACAACAACAAACAAAACAAAGGCTTGAGTAAAAATAAATACTGCCAAGTTTATTTTTGCTAAAGAAAAATACATAAATAAAAATAATGTTAGTTTGAATGAGGAAAGTCTCATGTAGAGGGTGAGAAATAGTATTGTCTTGAGTAGGACAGTTTCATGGTCGCTAGAAAGCGAATGTCCTGAAAAGGACAGTTTATTGCATATCGTTGGCAAGAATGGCTGGAGCAGCGGTAGCTGGAGGTGGCTAGAGTGACAGCTAGCTGGAAATGATGGCGCCTGGCTAGCTGGAGCTGCTGCTGATGGCTTGGAGCTGTGGACAGGCGGTTGGCTGCTGCTGGAACAGATAGTACACTTTGATCCTTGTCATCTGGGCTGCGGAACACGTGGGTATTTACCCACAGCCTCCTCAACTGCAGCAGGATGTGATACAAGGTCAATTATTTAACATGTGTACACTCAGATCATTGGTCAATTTTTACCCAGCCCCCCGCTTGTACTGGATAGGGCACAAAGCTTGTCATAGCTGATCATGACAGTGGAACAGATACTACAATATGATCATAGCCTCTGACCATGAAACACCCATGTCTCCCCACTGAGACAGGATGTGACACAAGGTTAGTTGTTTAACATTGGCTACCCAAGCACATACACTTGAGTCAATGGTTAAAATATTGGTCAATTTTTACCTTGCCTCCACTTCCACAGGATCAGGCATAAAACTTGTCTTAGCTGGTCATGGCCAGAGAACAGATACCACAATATTTCTACTTACCAGAGAAACTGGGTTAGGTTGTGATACCAAGTTGGTTTATAATGCGGGGAACCTGAATGCATACACTCAGGCCACTGGGCAAAATTTACCCGGTGCTAACATGTGATCGGGCGCAAAGCTTGTCTTAGCTGGACAATACCACAGAACAGATACTATAATACACCAATCTTGGTTGCTTTTGAACCCTCTTTATATCCTGAATCAGTCTTACAACAATGCTGGTTAAGCTTTTTCTTTCAGTTGTTTTTAAAAAAAACAGTGAGTTCCAACAGGACATGACAAACTGAATTGTCTGCCAATGGGCTTCTGCTGATGGTCACTAGATGGCATTGCCAAAAACAGTACTTAAGAAAAGAGCACAAAAGTTTCTCTCTTTTTTTTTCACTTTCAGCCACAGGATGCCTTAGAGATAAGCAGTGTCTCAATCTCCCCTGGGGAACTTTTCAGTCTCCAACAAATCCAATGTCACATTGAATCCAACACAGAAATTACAGTGTATACAGCATACAAAGCTTACTTGACTACACACAGGTCTACCAAATAATTCTACTAAATCAACTAAGAACTCTGCCCAAATGTAAGTTTCTCACAATCTTTCATTGGAACTTTATACACACATACAAACAAAAAGCACATTTTTACATACACACACAATGATGGCATCCCAAATTTTATGGAATCGGTTCTATAAATGCAGGAACCTATTCTGCTTATTTTCTTTTCAATCAGAGAATGGAAAGAAATCACTTTATAGTATCAAAAAGAATTAAACCATTTTGATAATTTAATAGAAAATATTTATTTATTAAGATATTTCCAGATTGAAATTCTGTTCTCATCATTATTTCAGAAGTATGATGCTTTGTGTCTAGTGTCATCAGCTGTGTTATGATTTCTTATCCATATTCAAACTGAATCACTGCAGTCCCAAAGATCTCTTTTGTCTATTTTTTTCTACACTGGTACCATTATCTATGTATTTCTTTTACTTTTTCTTATTTTTCTTCCCCACTGACTGCTGTTTATTGTTGTGGTAGGGGGCATGTATCTATTAGAGTTTCACTAGGTACACGAACATAGCATAACTAACATTTTACCTAGACCATTGACTATTAATACATAACATTATTTTCAGATAATCCAACAACCAGTTTACTAAGTTTTTATAATTTTAAGAGTCAGTTCATGTGAACCAGTGTGAACCAGTAGGATGCCACCATTGCATACACATCTTGATTGATTCACACCTTTTTTTAATTCTTTCTATTTAGTTTGCTCATGCAAAAAGTACGCTAATTGTACATAATTGTTTGTTTCTTCTTATTATACATGTATTTTTAGTGGGTACATGTATTTTTAGTGGGTACATGTATTTTTAGTGGGTACATGTATTTTTAGTGGGTACATGTATTTGAGTTGCTATCACTGTTTTTTTTTTATTTTCTTAAACAGTAATGTTAATGTCAACTGGTCTAAATTAAGAAATCCTAATAAAGAAAGATTGTGCCTCCAACAGGAAGTTGACTTTTCCCATCAAGGAAACTGTTTCTATAGCCAAAATGTGCCTTTAACAATTTGTTTACAGAGGCCATATTGATATAGCAAGGTTTGAATTATATCAACACTGCCTCTGTAGCCAAATTAAAAAAAGGTACATTTCAGCTATAGAAATGGTTTCCCTGATGGAAAAGAAGATAAAGGTTCAATTCCTGTCGGAGGCAAAATTTTTCTTTAGTAGGACTTCTCAGTCAAGTTTGGTCATTATTAATTTTGTTGTTTAAGGAAATAAAAATCAGGGATAGCAACTCATATACATGTACTCACTAAAAATATTGTTTATATTAATAAGAAATAGTCAGATGAAAATTCCATTCAAAAAATACATTTTTATATATTCATTCTTATTCTGTTGTTTGAAGAAACTCCAATGTGTCCACTATCAACTTATGAATGAATGACTGGCTACTCATTTCCTGTCTGCCAAGATGGTTAACCAATCCCTGTGGCAGATGCCTGCTCAGGCACAGAAACTACCTGTGGTTTATATTTCAACTATGCCAAGCAGACATTAGTTACAGTTTCTAGAAGAGAGCATATCATGAACAGTTTAAATGCTCAAATTGTTGGTTACAATGAGTTTTGACTTGGACTTATAATTCTCCATGATCATATCAACATGAATATATGCTTTCAACAATTGGTAATCCCACAACAAGAGTGTATAAGCTAAAATATAATTAGAACAATAAAGATAAAGATACTGATCCAAATTATTCCCAAAATGACACCTGTGAATCCTGAACTCTTGCTGAAGTGTACCCTGAAACTGTACAAAATTGGGATATTCAACCAGCTTTGGTAACCTAATGGCAAAACGTTGTTTGTGAATATGTTGCAGTTTTGGGCCATACTTAAAAACAATTCTTTTACTCCGAATTCTCTCAGTTGAAATTCATGGTTAAAGAATAGATTTACTAAGATGTTATAATAAAAGACAAAAAATTGATGTAGAAATTAATCAAAATCAACAATATGTTTAATGAAAATACTTCATATCAGGATCTCAAATAAAATGTATTGCTAACACTACTCACAAAACATAAGAGATATTTTGGTATTAAGGTGTGCTTGTTTTTGGTATTAAGGTGTGTCTGTTTGATTTTTTATGAATGGCTTCATGCATTTCTTTTTATGAATGGCTTATTCTTTTTTTTATGAATGGCTTAATGCTTGCACAATTACATGTGTCTGTACATATGAATAATACTATACATTTTTCTTTGCACATATTTGTAAAGGAGAATGAGAATGGGCTCCATGGATCATAGATTTAAAATTACAAAGTTGTGACCATTGTAGATGAATATGCTTTTTAGTATGATAAAAGCACAGGGTATGTTTAGAAAGTTATTAATCCTAACTTGAATAGTGATGATGTATCATTGTAAACACAGTGAACAAAAACAGGAAGTAGACAGGCCAGTGTTACTTGTGAATTTCAAGTCTCATAGAGTGTGATCAATTGAGTTGCTTTCAGAGATCAGGTGATGGGGACAGTTTGTGAGAAGCCAGATCCTAGTCATCTATGTTCTACTGACTGTAATGACAATCAGCACATCTTGGCCTGTGCCCTGCACAGTGGCAGACTGGCAAAGTGTCAGTTTGCCCAATGGCAGTGGTCTCCTGATGGAGCGGGTCTCCTATATTAAATAAAAATGCAATAAACAAACAAAAATGTGCAACTGTTTTAGTATTTAAAAGGAATAAGAACTTTATAAAGTCATCTGCACACTATCAACTTCAATGTGAGAGGACATTTTCAAAACTAAAGATCATAAAGACAAGGTTAAGAAATTCACTATCTGAGGAGAATTTGGAATCATGCATGTCGCTACCCACTGAAAAGGAGTTGTTAGATGAACTGGGTACAGAATCAATTATTGACAGATTTGCACAATCATTTAGTGAACACAAATGGTTGCTCTTAATATAGTGGACTGCATGCAATGCTCTATTGTGGTTTTGAACTATCTGTTAATGCATAAATTGTTCAGTAAATTACTTAAAAATATAAACCAATTTCTTAAAACTAAAAAACAAATAAAATAACATAAATAAAAAATTCAATTATAACTGTAGTGTAGTGTTATTGACTCATGGGAAGTAGTATACACTCTACTGCCTCAGGGGTAATAGCTCTAGCTATTATTAATAGTCTTTGTGACTTCATATGTAAATAATTCACCTCATCTCTATGTACTGAAGAGGTTTTATCCCCTTGTTTTCCCTGGTACTTCTGGGAACTTTTGTCTCCTCACTATTTTCCTTCCTCTTCCTAAGAAATTGTCTAGATATAGGAGATTTTGACCTTTTTCTTTTTTCATCCCTGACAATTGTACTTGTTCATCTTCACAGTCTATATTACTCTCGATTTCACTTTCTTGTTTGTCTTGCCTTGACTCTTTCTCCTTCATTACTTTCAGGCCCACTGTACATTTCTTCATCGCTATCATGTTGCAATCTAACTTGGTCTGCATATGTTAATATCCCATTTCCATTTTCTCTATTATCATAGTGTTCTGTCCACTTTGCATTATGAATCTTGCCTCTTGTAGATTAGATTCACTATTCTTTTTATACTATAGTTTTTCGTTGGTGGCATAGGACATGATCAATGGGGTTCTAATTTGTCTACCCATGAGGGTGGACAGACTTTTTGATCTTCCAACATATGGTATTGTCTTATAACTTAGCAACAATCTAGGAAGAAATGTTTCTATCTTTCTTTTCCATTCTACATATATTTTTAATCCGTTTTTTATAGTTTACACCATCCTAGTTTTTTCTGCCTTGATTTTGTTCACTGATTTTGTTGAATTTATATTCAATACATCATTTCCTATTAGACCATGATTATTTTCACATTTTGAAGCAATAATTGGTAATATATTGTAGCAGCCTGTGTGTTTGTACACATTGTGAGATGAACATGTGTATCTCCTGAAATAGGGCCCACAACAAATATGACAGACTTCCTGCTCCAGAATACCATAGACTACATAAAACATAGTCATTGTTGGGTTAGGTCATTGTAAATGTGAAGAAAAAAGTAAATGCTCATTTGAAGGTTAAACTCAATCTTAGTATAAAATAAAACACAATTTCTGAAATGCAAAAGTAATATAATACAATAAGAGATTATAATACAATAAGAGATTAAAATTCGAATACTGAGAGAAAATGGTAGACATAGCAAGAATATTTTCTTATTTGATTTTCATGAACACTTAGTGGATTTGGATAAGTTCTTAGAATGATACAATTATGCTGTTATTATCATCATACATTATCATATTATAAAAAACAGGCATTTCAGCAATCAGGAAGGCAATAACATTCATGGCTTTTTGTAGGAGGCATTCAGAATTAAGTTGAATATTATGAAAAACTAGCAGCATGGCCCGGCGTTGCCCGTGCTTGACTCAAAAATTGTATGACTCCTACAGCAATCGCTATCACTTGACTTAAAATATTTTGGCCCTTCCTTGCTTTTAAAGGAGTGCCCTTTGCCATGCTGATGTTGCTACATGCCTTACTTCTTGCCTATCTCACACTGCAAATTTTTTCTAAGCTCTATACTAAACATTAAATCTGTTACGAAAAAAGAACTAAACAAAATGAACACAAAACGATCAGCTTTAAAAAAGGACTCGTAACTGGAAAAACCGAATGAAAAAAGAATGTTAACAACAAATACTTTTTCACACCCAACCCAGTTCTGTGGAATCAGAATCAACGTTGAATTTAAGCAAGCAAATGAGTCAATTGGAGTAAAGTGCCATGCAGATTTAAATTTTTCCCACTTGTAACGAATGCAGCTATCGATTTTTTTGGCATGCTAGCATTCTAGTTAACATTCATGTCAGTCAGCTGTTGGCTCTCACGCTGGCCAATAGAATCTTCCTGCCTATTCGTGGCAGCCAGCTATAGGCTCTCACTCTGGCCAGTAGAAAATGTCTGCAAACTACATGAAAACTGCCGTAGAAGCATGAAAAAATCGATTATTTCCACTATCGATGGGAGTTGGGAAATGCAAAGTCAGTCTTTGCCTTTTCGCTAACTTGGAGCATGTGCATGTAAATTTTGGTGCAAATCCGTCAAAAATTGCAGCCGTGCATTCGTTACACACACACACACACACACACACACACACACACACACACACACACACACACACACGTCCTGCCTTTTATAGATAGAGATTTGGCTATAAATAGTTTTTTTAATACTCAGGTTTTGTACTTAAAAATATGGAGCTAACCAGTAAAAAACTTTGGGGCTTAGCATCCCAAAATTAGTAAAGAAAAAGTATTTTGGTTTGCACCAAAACATGTATTAGCTAGTTTTATCAATGAATGTGTACCTGGATCAAGCATAGGAATTGCAATGAAAAGTATCAAGCTGAATATCGTGCTTAGGTAAAAATAAACAAAAGGTTTAATAAGTAACAATATATACAATTAAAAATATTAATTCAATGATTTTTAGACTGGATTGAATAGTATGTAGGTAACTGTGCATATATTGTACATGATTGTCAATATGTATATTCCAGGTTTCCAAAAATGAGGTAAGTCCAAAATGTGAAAAGTCAGTCCTTTGACAAGAGAATATTGCAAAAAGGATTCAGTCCTGCAAACCCAATGTTGTATTCTAAAGAAAAATGATCAGATTTTATTTTCAGATGCTCTTGCCCCACTTTGAAAACCACCAAAAAGTGGCTTGAGAACGAGTCGGGCTCAAATTTTGACCTGATCAGTTCAGATTTGAATCCTTTAGAGAATATTTGGTCTCACATTGTTCAAATACTCATGAAATATTTGAAGCCATCAACATCGAATGGAACCACACTGATTATTCTTACTCGAAAAAGTTTTCCCAAGTTTACCCACAAGCAGGGTCAGATTATCCTTTAGGCTAGTATAGGCTACATCCTAGAGCCCCTCAATCTTTTAGAAAGATTATGATTTTAATTTTCTAGATGTTATTGTTATAACTTCTAAAAAGTTTCATAAATTGAAATGATATCAATATGAAAAATTCATATTTATTTGACTTTGCAGGAAACAAAACAATGTTTTAGTTTGTGTCAATGTGTTTCAAGGAGATAACATGTTTGTTTTTAGTTCAGAAAGTTTACATCTTAGGACTTTTTATAAATCTGTAATTTTAATTTTCTAGATGTTATAACTTCCAAATAGTTTCTTAAACTGAAATGATATTAATAAGATAAACTCATATTTATTTTGATTGTTTTATTATTATCATTATTATTATTGTAAGTGACTCATTTACATATGATGTCACAAAGACTATAAATAGCTACAGTTAAATGCATACTACTTCCCATGTGTCAGTAATACTATACTACAATGGCGTCACTGAGATCTAATGAACCAAATGAACAATTATCACTTAATAATTATGAATACGCACAAACATGGCTTAGAATACTAGCAGCTAAAGCTAGAACAAAAAAGTTAAAGGATTCAAAATCAATCAGAGGAGAAAACCAAATAACGGATCTCTTGGTTAGCAATTGCTTGTTATGAAGCCATTATAAAATTATCAGCAATTGCACACCCAAGACAGTTGGAGAAAATGACGTTTGATGATATAAGTCAATTAATAGTAAGAAACAACACCCAAGGAAAACTAGTGAATGTATAGAGAACTAAGTTTATGAATATTTCTCAAAAAGTGAATGAACCAGTTATTGAATATGTTCTTCATTTAAAATAGGCTGCTAAATATTGTGAATTTGTGAAACTGGGATCAGAAAACCAGTCAATCAAAGAAGATTTGATCCAAATTAAATTGGTAAATGGCCTTCAAAATGAAGAGTATTGGCAAATGACTCTAATGTATTTACAACTGGGAAAGTTGTCACAAGAACAGTGTGTTGAATTTGTTCAGCAACAAGAATTAATTGGAAAATTTAATAGAACAAAAATTACAGATCTGGTAAAGAAAATGGATACATAAGCAATAAAGAAAAAAGATAGAATAATGTGTACTTATTGTGGATATTAACATCAAAGAAAAAACAAAAATGCCTGGCATATAAAAAACGTGAAAAATGTTTCAAAATGAATCATTTTAAACATATGTGTAAATCCAAAAAGAAAAATGTAGAGACAGACCAACAAAATGGAAAGGAAATAGGTATGGACATCTTTTCATTAAAAAAAAATGAAAAGGGTTATTAAAAATTCAAATCAATAATGTTTTATTGGACATGCAATGAGATATGGGAAATGATGTGATGTTGATATCCAGAAATTAGGAAAACTAAGATTAAAGTGAAGCCTTGTCCAATTGAATTAGTTTGACAGATCTGTGATAAAAATATAAGGCTATTTTGAAGCCTGCATAGAACTAAAAAAATAAGTTTGATATTGTCAGAGTTAACTCCTCCTTAATTTCCTAATTGTCAAAATGACTCCTAGGGGACATTCTCCCAACACTATATATACTTGATGAGACCCTTCCTGGTCCTCTTTCACTTTTCATTTTCACTGGATATTACAACAATGTAATCTCTCATGAAGATTGCATTTTCCCCTTTGTTGGGGGGCACTATCTGTTTCCTTTGGGAAACACCATGAAACATACATACACACACACACATGTATGTATGAACAGTCACTCATGCATACTTTGACCACAAACGTTCTACGTTCACTCATACACACTCATTACCGTCTTTGTCAATTGTAACACTTATTGTTTGTTAATACACATATACCTGTTTGTACATATATATACTGGTCTTTGTTGTTTTCTTCACATTTTCTTTTACATTTCTTTTGGCTCAAAGCAGAACTTAGAAAATGGTAAATGAATATTCCCATCCAAATCAAAACATATTTTACACCTCAAGTTACTCAAATGTAGTTTGTATATAAAATGTCTGTACCTGAAATGTACAGTTGTGTGAACCTTTTTTTCAGATGATCAAATGTGTTTGTGAGACCTTCATTTTGTGAGATGTTAATGCATGCATCTGTCGACAATGACGAACTGATGAGAAAAGAGCCGAGCCTCATGACCAATGTTCAGAGAGTGAAAAAAGAGAAAGAAAAGGGCTCCCTGCTTCTTTTTATATGCTCCTGCAAGCAACTCTGATTGGCTACATCACAGCCTAAATATCTATTTTGGACACGGAAATAAGTGTGACATGCCAATTTTAATTTCCGCTAAACTCTACAAAGTTTATTCAAAAATATATTTATCATTCTGTTCAAATATATTCTGCTCTCTTTTTGGCAACCTTATAATTCACTCTCCTTGAAATTTTTCCCTTTTTGAACAAAAATTATTTTTAATTTTCCAGGAAATACAAATTTAGTCAATGTTTAATCTTTGTGACTGCAAAAAAAAAAAAAAAGAAGCAGTGTATCAAAAGGATAGTTGTTAACGTGACACTATTATCACTAAATTAAAAACTAAAACTGATTAATTAACAGAATATGTTCTGATAATGTATCCACCATAATTTGAATCTGTCTAATTTGTTCATTTTACCAAAACTTGATTTATATAGATTGTTAAAGTTTTTCTTCACAAACACTACAAATTAAAAATGCACATTGATATGATAGCAGTAACAATACAAACAAAATCAACTTTTGAAATTTTTCTGGTTAAGACTAAAAGTTTCCAATGCTAATTAACAACAAAAATAAATCATTTTAGCCAATCCACTACATTACAAAATATGAAGTGAAAAATCTTTAAAAAAATACTCAATTTCAGAATTTGTACTAATTTACATTGCAAATTTTGTAACTATTGTAATAAAAACTGTCAGCTGAAAACAAATAGGAAATCTGACACTTAATTTTTATTTTTTTAAAATAAACTAATGTCTAAAAGTAATTTCTTTTTTTTTTTTTTACAAAATGGTTTGTATTAAAATAAAAATACAGATGATGTATTTGGGGATTTCATCTCTTCAAATGGCTTCATCTTTGATCAGATTGGAAAAATTCAATGAGCCTCAAATTATTATTATTATCATTATTATTATTATTGTTATTGTTATGGCACAAGACTCAGGGATGGAGGTGAAACAGAGATTTAGAAGGTAAGCCTTACCATCATGGTTACTGGGGAAATGCATAGGAAATTCAATCACTGAGGGATTGAGTAATTGAAAAGTTAAGGGTTTGTATGTCAGCAAGGTCAGTTACAGAGTGTTTAAGCCACTTAGTATGGTGGGTGTTAAATCACCGAGCACAAATATGTGTGCAAACAGATGCAAAGAGATGGCCTTGTCTATATTATCGGAAATGCTATTGATTACACCACAGTCTTGGGAGGATGGAAAGTGATAGAGAAAGAAGAGATAGCTTACAGAATTGAGGAGAGGTAGACAGGCTAACCTATCTACTACTTTTAATGGTTGCATGACATTTTTATAAAAAAAAAAACTAATATCACACACATTTTACATAGATATGTGAGCTGTACTTGTGAGTACAATTTTTTTTGTATTTCTTTAAGGCATGGGCTACTAGTAATTCCTTCAATGAGTCTACTGGAACCTTTTCCAATCAGCCCAAGGGCTCCAACTACAACGTGAATTATTGATGTCCTCATGTGCCACATTTTTGTACATTTCCATTTCAAGATCCTTGTATTTTGATAGTTTTTGAAGTTCTTCAAAGATACATTACAATCTGTAGGGACTGCCATGTCATTAAGTGTAGTATCATATGCAAATGAGAATGACAACATAAACAGAGAGCAGAGGGTGAACAAAGGGCAATCATCAGTGAATCCGTTTGCTAAACGTAACATGGAGAATTATGCTATGATTGATACTACTCAGAGAGAAATACACATCACAACAATGGCGTCACTGATAGGATTCTTGAATGTGCTGGAAGATCCCGAACACATAGAGACATGGATCAGAATATTTTTTGGCATTTGCAAGAGTAAAAAAACTAAGAGATACAATAACCAAAGGAGGAGAAAACAAGATAACAGATTTATTTCTTGCTACTGCTGGATGTGAAGTGGTGAATTAAAACAAATGACATTTGAAGAAATTGTCAAAGTTATAAAAAGAAAATAAGACCAAAGGAAAGATTGGTTGTTGCTGAAAGAACCAAGTTTTTAGAGACAAGACAAGCACCAAATAAGTCCATTGTACAGTACTTACATAGATTAAAAGGACGTGTTAAGTCCTGTGAGTTTGAAAAATTGGGAACTCAGGAAATGACCATAGAAGATGAATTAATGCTTCTCAGAATAATTGAAGGTTTGCAAGACCAGAACCACAAATGAAAAATACTGGAAGCTTTACAAAGTTGTAACATGAGTTTGGAGGCTAGTGTTGAATTTTTACAACAGTTAGAGTTGATTAAAGAATTTAATCAACCAAAAAAAAATTAAAGGCATACAAGATGAGCATGACCAAGTCTATAATTAAATGTAGATAGAGGGGAAAAAATCATGAGAGAGACAAGTACAAATGTCCTGTGTTAGGAAAAGCAGGCTCAAATTGCAAAAAAGAGACCATTTTCAGAACATATGCAAATACAAAAAGTAAATAGAAAGAGTACAAAAAATACAACCCCCCTCCAAAGAAGAGGCTGAAATATTTACAGTGAAAACACAAAAAAGAAGGAGAGAAAAAATAAAGATAAATGGCCAAATATTTAACATGCAAGTTGATACAGGCAGTGAAGTCATGCCGATACCAAAAGATTTTGAGGTCAAATTGGGACGGCCTAAATTAGAAAAAAAATTACTGTGGTAGAATGCGAAAAAGATCACAGATTACTAGGAATTGATGTGTTAAAAGTGGATATGGCAAAATTAATCAATTCCATGGAAGCACAAAATGAAATTGGAGTGTTAAAAGGCTATAAAGCAAGTATTTGACTAAAAGAGAATTATCACCCAAAATATATAGAATCGAGAAAAGTTCCAATTCATATGCTACCTTTGGTGGTGGCTAAGTTAAACAAAATGATACAACAAAGCATACTAGAAAGAGTGACTCAAGGTGGTAGCAATTGAGCCTCACCAATAGTAGTGATAAAGAAGCCTAATGGAGATTTAAGGATTTGTAGTGATTACAAAATAGGGGTAAATCACCAGATATGTTTGGACTCTTTTCCATTGCCAAATATTGAAATTGCGAGCCACGAGTTAGTGAAAATGGAGCACTTTGCAAAAATTGATCTCAACTAAATAGAAATTGATGAAAAATTCAAGGAAGTAACTACAATAAACACCCCTATAGATTTGCTAAGATGGACGTGTCTACCATTTGGGGTAAAGACATTGAGTCATATTTCTCAGAAAGCGATTAAAAGAATCTTATTAGGAAAAATAAAATATATGATAATTTACCAGGATGATATATGTGTAGGGGCAAGAACCAGAGAAGAGTTGAAATATAAAACAGAGCAAATTTTAATGAGGTTGAACAAGGCAGGCATGACTATAAACAAAGACAAATGTAGTTTTGACTGCAAGAAGATATCATATTTAGGATAACAAATATCAAAAGAAGGCGTATCACCTGACAAGAGATTAACAAAGAAAATAACAGAAATAACTCCTCCAACAAATAAAAAGGAATTAGAACCCTTTTGGGGCTGATAAATTTTTATAGTAAATACATTCCAAGATACCGTAACATAATAGAGCCATTTGCAAAATTACGCAAGAAAAATAATGAATTTAACTGGACACAAGAGCAAATTATTGCTTTTGAAACAGTAAAGAAAATACTTAGGAGCAAACCAATAATAAAAATTTTTGATCCACAAAAAGAAGTAACATTAACCACAGACGCAAGTGAAAAGGCGATTGTTGCTATCGTATCAGAAGAAGAACACCCAATCATGTACATATCAAGAAGGTTAATGCCAGTCGAGATTAACGACTTGAATATTGAGAAAAAAAGCATTGGCAATTATATGGAGCATGGAAAGGGCACAAAAGTTTTTGGTAGTAAAGAAATTCATATTAAAACTGGACTACAAACCATTGGAATTCATATTTAACCCAAGAAAAGAATTGCCAAAAGTAACATCGTCAAGGATTTTGAGATGGGCGATAAAGATCATGGCATTTTGACATAATATGTTAAAGGGAACACTATCCCTCAAGTAGATGTGTTATCAAGATTGCATTTCAAGAATGAAGCTGAAGAAAAACAGGAAACGGCAGAAGACAAAATAATACACTGGGCTGAAACAGACGTTCTTCCTCTAAATAGACTCAAAATAGAGACAGAGCAAGACCCAATATTAAGCAGAATAGTGGAGAGAATAAGAAATAATGTATGGAGCAATTGTTCGATAGCAGAACGACCCTTTAAAGAAACGAAGCACAAACTGACCCTAGAAAATGGCATAATATGCAATGGGGATATAATAGTAGCTCCACAAACACTGAGAAGGGTCATATTAAAAGGAGTGCATGATTGTGGCATAATAGTGATGCAAAAAAGACTAAAGTTACAAGATTGGTGGCCAGGGTATTCAAAAGAGGTAGAGGAGTATATTAAGAGATGCCCAAAATGTGTGGAAATAAAAAATTTCTAAACAAAGAAAAATTCACTCATGGCCCAAGGAAGCAGAGCCATGGTTTAGGGTCCAAATGGATCATGCACATATCAAAGATAGGGGATTGTTCTTAGTATTAGTGGATTTGTATTCAGGGTGGCCAGAGGTTGTCAGAGTAAAAGACAGAAAAGCCACCACAATAAAGCAAGTACTAAGAACAATATCCTCAAGGAATGGAGTACCCCAGACACTAATCACTGACAATGCATCTGAATTTTGCAATGAGAATTTATGTGTGTGGTTGAAACAGATAGGATGTGTCCCATACAAGACACCACCGTATTATCCACAATCTAATGGCATTGTGGAAAGAATGGTACAAATGGGGAAATGGGGTTAAAAGCATTCTCACCACTTAATGAAAGCCTAGAAGCGTATTTATATGTTTCTCAGTTATAGATCCATTCCACATGCAAGAAGAAAGCTGAGCCCTTTGGCATTAATGGGCAGACAAATCAGAGCCTGCATAACTATGTCCTTTTCAACAAAAGAAAAGGTATGGTATAGAAAGAATAAAGAATCTGAGCCAGAACAAGCAAATTTCCAGATACAAAAAAGACACAACACGGCTATACTAGAGAAAAAGGGACAAAATATAATAGCACATGCGGATCAATTCAGAAGCAGAAACGAATTGGATGATGTGGGAATGGAAGATCGAGAGCAAGAAGAGACAGAAGGTCACAAAAATGGAACAGAGCAGGAAATGGAAGAAAGTGAGAGTGAAAAGACGGATGAGAATAAAGAAGAAAATGAAGATCACCATTAAAAGAAAAAGGAAAGAAAAGAGGAAGGAGAGCACAGTACAGGAGTAATCAGAAATAGTAGTAGAAGAAACAAGGGTGTCCGGCCTCTTTGGTTCAGGGAGGTGTAGTATCATATGCAAATGAGGATGACAACATAAGTAGAGAGCAGAGGGTGAACAAAGCAGCATTAGTCAGGGAACCCATTTGCTAAACGTAACGTGGAAAACTGTGCTACAATTAATACTACTCAGAGAGAAATACACATCACAACAATAAGAAAATACATTCTGTTCTTGTGATCTTTGATCACAATGTTTTGATCTCTGTGTGTTATTTTTTTTTTTTTTTTTGGTGTGATCCTCACTCACTCAATAATAATAATAATAACCAAAAAAGTGATGCTGGGGTACAAATATACTAAGCTCATTATACTCATCTTAACACCCAGTCTAATAAATGTATATTAAGCACATGCACCACAGCAAAATGTGCACAATATGGTGACAGATTTTGATAAAAACAGTGCATAATCATGCAGGTGGGTTTTAAAAATATCTTCATTTGATAACCCAATCCACTTCATTGTTCTCTGATTGAGATTGTCCCCATTTATCTAGATGTAACTCCTAAGTCACTTTGGTTGCTTCAAACTTTAAAAAAACCTCTTGACACCTGGTCATGATGCTCTCCCTCTACTCCCATTTCGTGAACAGAGATACAGAATGTGACAGCCCATAGAGGACATGGCTAAATGCTTAAGGTTTGGCAACTGACAAACAAATCTGTGGTACTGAAAAAAATATTTATTGTAATCCATCTGAATTCACCTAGATTTTATTATTATTATTTTATTAATATTATTAAATTGGGTCCAAGAAAAGGATAAAAATTATTTATGAAGAACCTAAAAATCAAAAGATAACATATATTATGAGTAAACTCATCCGAAAAGAATACAAAGGTTGGTGAGGGAAAAGGAATATCCCACTTAACAATTCTCAAAGAGCATTTGTAGACACAGTTGACTGAAATAAAACTGAAATTTGTCAATGCAATGTTGAATATATTGGCAGAACTAATCAGAGGTTAGAGTTGAGGATTGAACAGCATGTACCAGTTAAGATATGAAAATTTTCACATGCTTGTTAATATATCTGGTTCTGTAATTGCAGAACACCTAATAAATAATCTAATTTGCACTTTGTTTTTTACCAGATATTTTTTCACATTAGTCAGTAGAGGGCATTTGGATTACCATTTGATAGTGTTTGAGACCATATATATTAAATCGAAGCAATCTTCAATCTGCAAAAAGAAGGAATGGTTGCTGGGTCTAAATATATTCTGTCTGTGATTTATATTGTTGATTCTCTGCTTGTATTTTTCTCTATCCTCTTTTTTAGTTGTTGCACATACATTTATATGTTTTGTCCTTGATTGAGCTCTGAAGAGCAATGAGCAATAACTGACTAGCATTTTCATTTCTTTTTTTTTTGTTATATTTTTCAATTCCTCACTTTATGGTGAGTAATATTTTTCTCTTATATTTGTCCTTTCCTCCCACTTTGTTTTAATATATTTGTATTTATTATGTGAATATATACTTTTAAAAGCCATAATTAATAAATTTTTAAAGCTGTAATAAAATGTTGTACTCCCACAAATTATTGAAATAGAATACAAAAAAGCAAGATAAATCTATGTAACATGTACAATACACCATTTATATATAATTATACAATGCTAGTAGTGTAGTGGGTTAGCCAATCAGTATCAGTGACAAATACAAATTAAACTGACCCTCTACTATTTTTAGTAAATCAAATGCAACAAAGACAACAACAACAAGAGAAATAATCAAATAGACAGATATTTGTTTTAACAAAATATTTTTATATAACAAGTACACACGATATAATAAAGTTGTTTATAACACTCTACAGTTCTTGATTGTGTGATCAAGGGTGATATAAAAGGTGTTATGCTATAGCTCTGGTAAGAAATTAAACAGTTTATGTTGATAGTGAAATTAAATGAAATAAATTGTTTGACTTACTGTAGAGTTGTCTCACTTCGAATGATATAGTTACGATTTCCTTTACGTCGTTAAGATATTGAGTGAATTGGTTTCTGAATCTCATCTTAGTTGAATTGGTCACTAGATGAGTTGATGTTGAAAAGAAATTGAATTCCACAAGCCGAGTTGATGTTAATAAAAATTAACTTTTAGTGAGGAAGTTGGGTTTCATGGATTCATGTGACAAGTTGATTATTTATAGGACTCACTGACTAAGTCATGTTGAAGTTTCATATTTATGAGTTTTCTTGATCATGTGGGGGCTCGAGAGAATGTTTACCAATCTTTGGCACATTGAACTCTGAATGGGTCAACTCAAGGTCAACAATACGAATGTAGGCAGAAACATGACATTATTATTTATGGACCAATCAGAAAGCATTGTTTCGTACTGAACTCTGGAGCCGATTTTAATGGGTTCAGCACAAACTGAGAATACTTAGCTGTGATCCTCTTTTAACAGGTTTAAAACAGAGAATGTAGAAATCTAATTCTACAGTAGAACGTATTAAAAACTAAGTTGTCCATGTTGCCACAAAAGTTATCACACAAGGGGAATAATAAACAAGGGTAAATGCTAAAAACAGATTGAAAAAGCCTCTTATTTAAAAGTCACTGTTCCACCGGAGATAGCTAGGTGGAGCCAGTGAGAGATAGGCAAAGGCATACCCATCTAGTTTGCCTGTTTTCAGAAACTAAGTTCTCTGGCTAGCTTTATTTTCCTGCTTGTGTGGGGTTGTCATGTGACACTTGTAGCAGACCTTTTCACTAGACAAGTGTCAATAACCCTATAGTCAGCAGCAAGCACTTGTCAGCTTTTGGGTATGTGTAAAAAGAAAAAACTGTGAGCATACATGCTGTAAATTACAAGATGCTGGCTCTTTTAGTTCAGGCTGAGATTGGGATAGGGTGCTAGAATTAGCGTTCTATGCAGTAACTGTATATGGCTTAGACTATACATATCACTTACTCTTTGATTCACCAGCAGAGTAAGTTCAACGTTTTCTTCATCCTTTTTACAAAGACACTGGAATTCACACTTTCTTTCAGGAACATTGCTTGAAATTTACTCTATGCAAAAATGTTCCTGATAGAATTAATATTTCTATTGTGCTTTGTTTCACTCTGTTGTTTGTCTATTTTCTCAACCAATTCAATACTCTTAGCTTTTGTTCATCAGCACATGGCACCCTCTTAACTTCATATAATGACCCCTAATCTAATAAAAACATACTTTAAATGTAAGGCCAGATAATAATTTTATATTCCTACAATTGGATGGAAATTTTGATTCACTGGGACCTGTGCAAAAGATTTGAATTCAACCATACAAATGGTATGTGCGCAAAGCCAAAATTATTGTTTACAAAAAACCTTTAAATCCAGATGGCTCACTTTATCCAGGTCAAGAGATTTAATTTTTGTGAGAAAGTTTGTCAATTAGTAGACTTGACAATTCCAGCATAAGAATGAATCTGAAAGATAATAAAACAAATAAATAAAAATAAAAAATATTAAGACCTTGCAGAATTTGAGAAAAATACACATGATGTTCATGCCTATAAACATTGGAGTACTAAGATTACTGAAAGCAGCTTTTATATTATATTAATTAGAAACACACAACTGTACAAAATGTGGATATCAACATAAAAAAATTGAATTTCAAAATTTAGCTTTTCTGACCAATGATAAAATAAAAAATAATTAACCAATCAATGATGAACATTGAATTAGATACATTTCTTTTATCTGGTCATACTCCACAAATACCTAGTTTTCCTCTTGAAAAAATATTTTAAGTAACTGGATGAATCTTTTTAATCACAGAGAAAAAATATTGAAGAAATTTTGTAAGCAATAAGAATTTTCAAACTCAGTTCAAAATGTAATTTTCTATTTAGAATTTGAATCACTACTCAGTAATTTTATTCAAGGTTGGTGTAGAGGACCGTGTATGTTTGAGTGTTGTTGAATTAGGAACACATGCTGTTTATTTTCTGCTAGAAGGTCCAACTACAAGAATATGGCAGACTCAAGTTGAGTCCAACTGAAGATGTAAAGGAAACAAACACGACCAATATATATGTCAACAAATATATGTATTAAACAACAAATCTACAAGTGACAAAGACATCAACATTTGTGTTTGTGTGTGAACATAAAGAGTTTGTATTTTGGTGAATGCTCGTATGTACATTTATGCGTGTTTCATGGCATTTTCCCACAAGTGGGTGAAAACGCAGATCTCTATGAGAGAACACATTTTTATATGTGCCCGCTGAAATGCAAAGTAAAAAGAGAATGAGGCAAGAAGTCACCCAGTATTTATAGTGTAGGGAGAGCATCCCCTAGTGAACAATTAGGGAATTAAGGAGCAGCTAACTCCGACATTGGTTTTATATATTACTTCAACTGTGAACTTCCATATACCTACAAACATTAACATCACATATCAATATTTATTAATACAACAGGGCAAATCAACTTTCTCACATAACTATAAAAAGATCTTAATTTCATTTGGCTACATGCACTAACTTCCAGAATACTGTCCAAAAATACCAGGGTCATAAAACATCTTTTTCCCAGCAGCCACTGACACTATAAAACCAACACTGACTTCACCCATGAAGGCAGATCTGACTAGCATTAGTGATGGACCATGTTATACTCTTATGCAATTAGATCTCTTTCTGATTCATACTACATGTTGGCTAGAGTTTACTGTAGAGGGGCTCTGGGCATCACAACCTGTTCACAAAACAAATCTTTGCAATAAAATATGATAGGCAATCACTAACATTCTCACGGAAAAAAGATGACTCTGGGGATCCCCAGATTTGCTTAAAAGAAAGCTCCTTGTAATAAAGGAATGTGGCCGACAGGCCAGCCTTGACACCACTGGGTCCTGATACCACCACCGAGATTTCCATCACTTCAATGTCTTCACTATCCACCTTAGGCCTCCCTTGTCATCACCACTGTGACCCCATTTCGTTGATACCACATTTGACCAGGATCCAGTAGAATATTCCACTCAATCAACCATCACTATCTGCTCCAGGCCTCTCTTGTTGTCACCACTGTACCTCCATTTTATTGATCTCCAATTTGACCAGAATCTGACAGAGATCTTCTACTCGATCAACATTCACAATCTACACCTAATCCCTTGTTGCCACCACTTTAACTTGAGCAACCAATGTGCCTTTTTACAAATCAACACACCACTATGACCTCAATCAACCAACCTACCAACCCACCTTACCTGGTAGTTTGGCTTCAACATCTCAGTATTACATGAGCGCCAGCCTATCAAACATCTCACAGATGCCAATTTCAACTTTAAAGAAAGGTGTGCATCAAACCTCACCAATGGCTAATCCACTCTGGACTTGTCCTCTGACCCCCAACTGAAACCTCAGCCAAACAACCCAAGAAATCAGTTAACTCCCAGACCTACCGACAACACTCTTACACCTAACTGTTTTCCTTACCAACAGCAACTGAAGAGCCACACATAAACAATTTTTGCCAAATTTCAAACAACTAAATATATATTCTGAATTTTAACAAATACACGCTGTTAAAAATGTAATCCTTTTTTGTTTCTTTCCTTTGCAACCAAACATTTGTTATAACACTGCAGGGCAGGCCAGCTTAGCCAGGCCATTAGCAATTGTTTCCATCAACAGAGATGCCTTTGACCAGCAACAAAACCAGCAGTGGCTCTCAACTACTATAATGCAATAATGCATGTTGATTTTCTCCACATATCTATCTAGACTACTACCTTGAATGAACTTTCATTCTTCCATGCCTGATATATGATACCCCAGAATGAACAAATGATTGTAATGTATAAGTCACAGAGAATAAAAACAGTTTTACTTATCTCAACTACACCTCATCTCCATTTGTTGCTTTGTCACTTCCATTTTTTCTTAAGAAACAGTTACAAACACTATAAGAAGCTATTTATCTACTAATGAAAGTGATGGAATAATCCATACTAACCTCTCACCCCTCCAGTATAATCCACTTTACACCAAAAATCACCTATCAACCAATCAACACTCTAGTTTCAGCAAGCAAGACTTCTCATTGGCTCAGACCCTTAGAACTGTAACAAGTTCACGCGAAAATGTCTTTTCGCACCCAGCGCTCTGGAGCCTATTTTCTTGACCAAAACTCTATAAATAGAAGAATCTGAATTGACTCAAGCAATCAGACTTTCACCCCTGGAGAGATGCGAAACTAATCCACGCAAGTCAAAACCTTGACCAACTACACTTTTACCGCACAAACTTCTCTGACTCAGCAAACAACAACCACGCTCTCTTAGGAACAATTTCTAGCAATTAATTACAATACTTAAAAAGCACTACTAAATAAATATTCATAAACAATCAATCAAACATCCAATCAACTAAAGGTACACAACTCCTACCAATTTTGGATAATAACTTAAACAAACTTACACACACACACAATTGGTTGAACTCGCACAAAGGACATTTGTGTACATAACCAAATACTTAGTTTAATTTTACGAACAAATGAACAGCTTCACAATAATACTCTACACAATCTAATTCAACCATCCTCATTTATCCAAAAATATTCAACCCAATTGTATATATCAATTGTATATAAATAAATGTTATTGTTATACTTTTAATTATGTTTGTCTTCACTCTGAATTTTCTTGCATGATTTGTTTTCACTATTTCTTTTACCTCTTAATTTGTTGTGGATGAATGTTTAAGAACACCGACATCACAAATCTTTCTGATAACTAAAAATACATTCACCAGTCTGCATCAATTGTATACATGTCCAAATTATACTGTGGAAAGTTGAGTGGGTAAAGATTTGAGTAAACAATAGATGTTTTTATGATTCCCGATGTGATATATTGTTTCCTATTTACACTAAAGTTTAAAGTGAGTATTCAACATAAGCATTATGTAAATATTTAACAGAAAAATGTTAAGTTTTGTTTGAAAGTGTGTTAAATTTCTAATGACTTAACTATAAAACTGCCTAAAAACTCAGTGTTAAATTTTATCTTTCTGAGTAAATTACAAATTAATTACATTTTAAGCTGGTATCCAATCACTAGGGATATTATATTTTATTAATTATTTTTAATAAAAAGAAGTTTTTATTTTATCTGTGTTATGTTGTCAATTTCTATCTGAGTATTATCAACCGCAGCACAGTTCTCCACATTACGTTTAGCAAACTTGTTCACTGATGATTGCCCTTTGTTCACCCTCTGCTTTCTATTTATGTAGTCATTCTCATTTGCTTATGATACTACAATCTGAAATTGATTTAATTAGAGCTTATAATACAAATTGAGACAGTAAAGAGCAGGAGACTGTTGAAATTAGTGTGATGAGGAGACTGGCTGTCATCTGATTTCCAGTATTTGAAGGTGAATATTGAAAAGACAAATAGACAACTTTTTTTTATTAAATTCGACATAAATTCTTCCTGAAGTATAAAGGCTTAATTTGTGCTGCTATATAAACCTGTAGATATTTTTCCATTAGTACATAAATGGATAAATAAATATTTAAAAACATGTTCATTTGGAGTTCTCTCAATTTTTTCTAAAGTATTTTTGAGTCAGCAGTTGAACATAATAGAACGTCATTTCCGGTCCACGAGGTACGAAGTGGAACATTTCTTTTATATTTCGTTTCATTGACGAAAAATTGTGAAGATGGTTGTGCCTAAAATTGTGTATGTATTTATTTGTACTTCTAAAATCGGTTTGATTTTAAAATCTACTTCCCAATTTTGTAAATACATTCTTAACACAGTGATTGATTTATTATACCGTAAATTTTTGGAAGTATCTGTTGAGCTGTCACCATGAATGATAAAAACAAAATTAATAAAAATGATTTATTTTTAACTTTTAAGATAAAGATACGTTTTTAAAATCACCTGCACCCAATCCTGAAAATGATTCTGAATGTACACAAAACAAAATTTAAGAATCAATTTGTAATTTTTAATTTATACTTTTTACATTTACAAAAACGTGTTTTTAAATTAATTGTCGGTGTCGGTCTCTCATAATTTATTAACTGTTCAGTGCTACATGATTATTTAAAAAAAAAGAAAAAAAGTTGATTATATTCAGAATACGAAATGCCCAAATACTTTGATTTAACTTTTTTTTTAATAATAAACAAGAAGAGAAACGTTCAATATTATAACACAAGGGAGACTACTCGAATGCGTAAAAAGGAGTTTCTGCTTTCTGTTAACAAATCAGGACGAATATTGAGTAAAAAAAATCAAATTTTTAAATCTCTCTCTTTCTCTCTCACACACAATATCTAATTCTAAATATAACTTTAGAAAAATTTACTCCTGATTTTTTAAATAATATCTGAGAAAGAAGAGTGAAAGTTATACATTTTAAAAGTTTCAAGGAATTTAAAGAAACAAGTTTTGGTTTGACATGTTTACCAACTTTCATGGTCAACAAATCCAATATTCATATTTGAATACGTGATATAAATTAATGCAAAAGTTCAATATTATTTTACTCACAACCTGGAGTATTTTAAAACTATTTTAAGCTAAAACTGAATTTGGCTTCACTTATGCATGTGATGTCCTGTATAATTTTATTTTATTAGAAGTTCATATGTCATAAAATATAAAAAAACGTTTTTGTGATTCAAATTTTTTTCTTCATGAGCATCTGTTTTGTTTATTATTTTCTTCAAAAGGACATGTAATGGTTTAGAGTTTCTTTTTTTTTTTTTTACTAGATATTTAAAGTAAATTACTTTGTGTCAAATTATTGCCAAGGATATGGAAATTTATTTATCACATTGACCATAGGATAGTCTAGGCTCAGTAACCATGGTTGGCAACCAGACTAGGAGAAGGATAACTTTGAATTCAAATCCAGAGCTGGAGGCCCTAAGACATTCTAATATCATGTTCAATTTCATTCTGGCAATTTTTGTGACGATGCCGGTGTCAAGCTGTATTGGCCTTTGCCTTTCCTTTGGACAACATAGGTGACATGGAAAAAGGAGACGTGCTGCATAGGCAATTACTGATCTCTCATAAAAAACACTGCCCAGGTCTGTGCCTTGGAGAAGGCATAACTCTTCAGGCACAGATCCATGGTCCCTTGAGACCGATGCATGCCATACAATGGATTCTTTAAAATCTAACATTATTTCTTATTACTATGAACATTGTTTAGTAGGTATATGTGTTGGAAGAGACATCCTTGTTTTTTGTTTAAACAGTGAAATTAATTTCTACCAGCCTAGAGATCAAAAGTTTTAATATAGAAAACATGCTTTTCAACAAGAATTAAATCTGTATTCCCTTTTTATATCTGGGAAAACACTCAATATTATGTTTCTAGTGATACAAAATTATGATGGACTTAAAATCTATTAATTATTTAAAAATCAATTTGTTTGTTGCAACTATAAGAGTAAGGTGAGTAGGTTAATTGTGATATGCCTTGCTGTAATGACTTCTTGTGGCTTAAAGGTAAAGCATGCTTAGCTTAAAAGTTGCTCAAACCAGGCTCATATACAATATCACCAATCATTGCAAAAGCTTCAGTTGCACAATGTGATATACAGACTAATAGAAAAAACAATCAGATCTATTTGAAGTGGGCTAATTTCAAATTGAGCCTATGTTAACAGCTTCAGTGCAGTAAAGACAAAATTTTTTGGCCATAATATTTGATAAGGATATTTATTATATCTTCCTTAAAATTCTAATGCAGTTTCCTTACATGTGAATTTGTCTCACTCATTCTGATCTGAAGATGCCTACCATAAAGAGGCAAAATAGATTGTCTGCATAGCTTTTTCACTTTCTCATCATCTTGACTTTTGTTCAGATATTAATTCTACATCCTACTAATGTTAAGACATTTTTGGTTTCTTTGTGAATTTATATTAACTCCTCGAAACAGTTCTATTAATATCATATGTGTTAATTACTTAATCTTAGAAAAGATACTTGGCTGATTATTACAATACAGAGAGATAAAAGCCATTTCAAAGCACTTTTCTCAGTCATATCTTTATTGTAGCATTATTGCAATCAGTCTAAATATTTTAAACTTTGATTAACTATAATTGTTAATTATTTTTGTTTTCTTTCCAGACCACCAAAGACAAGCAAAGGGAAAAGAGCCCTAGAGAAAAGGGAACCAAAAATCTTTGAAAATCCCAAGGTTGCTATGCTTATTAAAGGTGGTAATACAAGTCAAATAGTCACAGAAGCTTTAAGGGATGTGGTAAGTTTTATTTTATTTTTATCTGTAAGTTTCCATTTTGACTAAAACATGATTGTTGTTCACAATTATTACTTGGGCAAAAGGAAAAATGCAACATTAGCACTACAAATTTTTTTGCCTTATCAGGGGAATATTTTAAGTTTTTCAATAAAGCAACATTTAAAGACATGTTTATAGTTAAATTCTTTATTTTGAAAAATGTATAAACAATTTAAAAGCAGTTGAGGGGAATTTGTATTTAGGTGTTTTTTGTTTCTCAACAAAATATCTGATTAAAAAAAAAATAATTTAAGTATATTTGAATTAAAAAAAAATGTTTTCTGGAAGAAAAATTACTCCTTTTTGTTAAGATTCATTCAATTTTCAAAAAGTAGATAAGTTTTAAAAATGCTTTTGTCCAAATGATTTTTATCAGATTCACTGTGTACAAACCATTATAGCAGTAAAGTAAGTTTTCTAGGTGATTTTTATTTCCTATTTTTGTTTGGTTATAGCCTTTTTTTTGTCAATGGAAATGAGGGAAGCGGATTCATTTTCCATGGTTGCATTATTAACCTAAGCAAAGAAGTAATAAATATTTTTAATTTATATTCATTATAAGCAGACCATCCAATTGTAAACTCTGCAATAGGCAAAGAATGAAGATATCTAGTTTTATTCCTTTGTCGCTCTCTTTAATGTGTTAAAACAACTTATTTACCATGCATAATAAAAAATTTTTTTTTTTTTTACCCAGGAATGCAATGGGCTAGCATTAATTGTTACTTGAAAGAAAGAAAAAAGTATTTATCATATATCTGACAAACGGGGTTATTTGCCCTTGTTTTAGAATTGTAATGATCATTATTCATAGTGCAAAAAAAAAAAGATTGAATTCGAGAACATTGGGGAGTGTAATGGTTTACAATGCAGGAAATAGAATCAGCAAGCAGTTTTCAAATGCCCTGTCAATGCATTCACTTGGGAAATGCATGATCATATCTCTTCTCTCTTTAGTTATGGGTTAAATAGCAGAGCAAACTGGGCTGTCTAGCCTTGGTTGGCAGCTACCATAGAAGTTCAAAATTGTGGGGAAAGTAATGATAAAGAACTCTCTTTCTCAAGAAATCATGGCAATTCACATTATCATTATGAAAGTGAATTTATACATTTCTTTGTTTTTGGTAATTTACAACAAAAATAATAAAAACTAGTTATTAAATTGTTTATTTACATTATTTATTATTTATTGGAATGATTGGCAAAACATTGGGTAATTACCAATTGATTCAAACTTTATAAAATGGTAAATAACAAGGATTTCCTTATATTTGGTTCACATATTTTAATAATCTAGTAAATATTTATAAATTTATTAATAAAAAATTGTTTTCGTGTTTATTTCTTTATAAATTGGTAAATGATAAATATTACATTGCATTAGTTCTAATTGTAATATAAAATTATTCTTTTAAATAAACAATCTAATAGTGTTTAATTTTTTTAATTCTCAAGAACAGAAAAAATGTATAAATTCACTTTTATCTAGGTTTTACTCCAATTGTAATCATCACTTTTTAAAACAACAAACATTACCAAAGAGTGAATATAGTTAAAAATGGGGTGTCATGGGAAAAAAAAAAAACACATCCTTTTGACATATCATATGATGGGTAAGTTTATCCATGTTTGTTAAATTGCATTTTAAATTTGTATATATGATGTTTTTGTGTCAGCCACTAGTATATTTAAGTGAAAATTGAAAATAACTGCAATAATTAACTTATTTCCAAATAGTGCTATAAAATGCATTTGTTTTTCTATAAAAAATACTCTTAAAATTGGACAACTCTGACAATTTTTGAGAGCCTCTTTTTAATTATCTTTAGAAAGGCAAAGAACTTACATGTGCATACTTGAATTTCTATTATAAAACATATGATAGTAATGGCAGAAAAACTGAGTTCAGGCAAGCAAGCATTTAATATGAGCATACATGGAGTGACTTGATAGGCTGGTGTAACATGATACAACTTTTCAAATAACTATTGCATTGAAGTGTCATTATCAAGGTGAGGACCTATCTTCAGAAGCAGGTCGAGTTACTGTTGGATCAAGTATATGTAAAATTCCAAACTTGCAATGAAACCAGGGCACATCACTGAAGACTTGCTTTGATGTATCATTTCATTTCAATTTCTAAATTATTTTTGTCTTGTTTTTCTTTATTAAAAATAATGAAAACCAGGGTTGGGGGGACATATAAGATACAAAGAATCACTTTGTGGGTCTATATTCTGTATGATTTTATTCTTTCATGAAGTCATTTTTAGCTGTCATAATACTTTTGGCATTCTAGTCATTTTCCTGATACAATAAACAAAGTAAAGAAACAGACAAAAAGTTAAACTATAGATAATTACCTCCATGAAAACACAAAATAAATTTGGCATATCATAATGAAAACATGCTCCAAATGTAATGAAAACATAGTTTTATTGTCAAAATCTTTGTTATTATTAAGAGGGAAGATCAAAGTATTTTTGAATATTTAATTAAATTTTTTACTCCTTTTTAGAATATTCAAAATTTTGATAAAAAAAAACCTTGTTTTTCTTGTGTTGTCAATGGTTATTATACTAACTTTTAGCATAGCAAATTTTGACCTCTTTTTTGCAGTGACAGACATATTGAAAGTTTTTGCAAAAATCAAATAATTGTCGGATTTTAATGAAATTTTCAGGACTTATTCACAAATGAATTAAATTATTTTGGAAATTTTTTTTTTTTTTACATATGTTTCAGCTCTTTAATTTTATGAAAACTTGAGAAATTTAATGAGATAATTTTTAGTGACTATATTAGTTAAAAGCAGAATTCTTTTTTAAAATGGAACCTGGTCTTACCGAAAATTTGTTCTGAATTGAAAAATATAAAATGCAATAAAACTAAGACATTATTTAATTGGAGAAGCTTTTAACTGTCTTTATGAGTAATATATATTAAAGATAAAATATTGTTTAAAGAAGAAAGATTTTTTAAACAAAAAATTAATTTTTACAAGATTTTTCTTTTTTTAAATTGAATAATTTATAAAGTTTTTAAATCTTTTAAAATTCAGTTTCAATGTGATAATTCTTAGCAAATATTGTTATTAAGTAAAACTATATTTGCTAATCATATATTGTAAGGCTTATTACAATCTGATAATGCTGAATATTTAAAAAAATTTCTATTTCTTTTTGTACGTGTGATTACATGCAGAATCTTTGAAGTATGGATGTACAAACTGATAAATCTAGCCTTAAATGTTCACGTTTAATGGTTGTTCCCCTTTATGGCAAAAAAATAAAATAAAATAAATTTTATCATTTGCTCCACCATACTTAACTATGAACACATTCAGCTGTATATCGACTGTTAATAAATTTGTCATAAAAACAAAACTGTAGTTAAGAAATGTTTGTATATAACATTTTATGCTATAAGTAATATTTGTTTCAAATCAGATTAATTTAATATTAAATTTGCTAATTTCCCTCAAATAACATTTCAGAAATATTTTATTTTTGCAAGAATTTTAAAACCAAGAATTAACTTTTGTTTACAATTCTATCAAAATGGCTGTTTTGATTGATTTTACTGAAAAAAAGAAAATTGATTCCAATCAATATATAATTCTGTTTGAAATACACCACAGAGTATTTTGCTTACTAAAAATAGAAAATTTTAAACCCTTTAGCTTTTAATTAAAGCTAAAATATAAACTTGAAGAAAGCTATTCATTTTAAACCTTACATATACTAAATTAGTGGAGGTACCTAATTAAAATTCATGTTTATATTTAAAATTTTGATTATTCTAAATTCATATTATTGATATTTTGTGTATTCAAAGCAAACAATTTTTTTTCTTATAGGGTATGTTAAAGAAGCCCCATGCAATCTCATATAAAAAGTAAGTAAATTTGAATTTTGTGTGTGTGTATTGATGAACATTTTTGTGTTTTAGAAAATTATGTTGACATTTGTATTTAATTTTTCATTTCTTTTCAAATATAAAATTAGAAACTAATTATTCAATTCAAATAAACAAACTGTCTTTATGATGGAATCATCCTTAAGCCAGAGACATAGCAGTCTTTAAGGCCAAGTCATAGTGCAGGTCAAGGTCAGAACTGGAGGCCTATTTCCAATCTCATTCAAATGGGAGCAAAGATTTTTAATTTTGGTTTAGGTTTGTAATAGTTTACTGCTGTAGTCAATTTAAGAAATTCAAAGAAAAAAGAGATTAAAAGCATAATTAATTCTGCTCAAAAAGTTAATCTTAGCATATTTTTTTCTTTACTAAAGTCTTATTACAATTAATATATAATTTGGCAGAGCTCCAAATCTATCACTTCACACCCCGTTAAGAGAGTATGAAACATTATATGCATTTTAATCTTTGAATTATCCACTTTAAAACTGTTTTAATGAAACAAGATTATATTGCAGCTATGAATTTTGGAACAAAAATGATCTGAAACAATTTAAACATCAAAGTAATTTTATTTATTGTTTAGAAATAAAGTAACTATTGTTATACTGAAATATTTTGTCATAAATATACTTTTATGATTAGAGAAGGACTCTTAAAAAAATGTGTGGTTTAGCAGCAGGCTCAGTCTTAATGTTTCAGACACCTCATTTACAATATCTAAAAATATCAGATTAAACTTGAATTTAATTATGGCATTAATTTTACATAACATTCTTAATGATTTTCTTTAATTTTGTAGTATAAAATATTTTGTTTGCAGCCTATTTTATTTTTCTAAGGATAAACTTAAATTCAACATAATTTTTTAAAATACCTATTAGAAAGAAAAATATAAATTACTCATGAAAAATTAATTTTTATTATCAGTATATTTGTTATGGATAACAATATCAGTGAAAAATATTAAATTAACTTTAACAATAGCAAATCTATATATTTTGAACATTTTTATTTTGGTTTGTCCAGTTTTAATTGGTTGTGCGCTTAAAATACTGAATTATCTAATTTTTTTTCTTTCAGGAAAAATATTGTCAGACCATTTGAAAGTGAGCATTCTATGGTAATTATATGCATATATATGTCTATCTTAGAAAATGTTTATTATCTAAATATTCACTTATATAATGTTATTGGTTAAATTTGTATGCATTATTCAGACTTTGAAGCTAGTTCGACAGTGTTTAACCTTCATGTCCACAAAAAAAATGATCTCAAAAGGATAGGTTTTCCTTTTACACCACTATTATTTTAATGACCTTCACTCCTCAGCAATATTTATTATTTTAAAAAGCGATGATTAGAATTTTAATAAAACTCAAACATATAAAATTGAATTTATACATTTTCTTAATTCTTGAGAATTGACAGCAAAAATAATAAACACTATTAGATTGTTTATTTACAAGAATAATTTTGCATTTACAACTTTCTAAAAACTAATATAATTGTATTAAAACTAATGAAATGCAACAAATGTTAATTTATAAAAAAGAAATATGAAAACAATTTTTTATTCATAAATTTATAAACATTTACTAAATTATAAAAATATTTGAACCAAATATAATGAAATCCTTGTTTACCAATTTAAATTCAAATCAATTGGCAATTAGCCAATGTTTTGCCAATCATTCCAATAAACAATCTAATAAATAAATAGTGTAAATAAATGTTTAATATTTTTGTTGTAAATTCTCAAGAACAAAGAAAATGTATAAATCCACTTTCATTATATGTTTTAGGATTTATTACAATTCTAATCATCACTTTTTAAAATGATAAACATTTCCAAGGAGTAAAGGTAGTTAAAATAGTAGTGGTGTTAAAAGAAAAAACATTCTTTTGACCCACCATTTTTCATGGACATGAGGATTAAACATTGTTTCAATTTTTTCATCTAATATTCAGATTAGTTATATATTATTGGTCAAATTTGTATGCATTATTCAAACATTAAAGCTAGTTCTTTACACTTAGTCCTGGGTATGATGATAAACTACACCCAGCAGCAAGGCCTCTGATCAGTAGATGGAAGCTTTTGAGGAGCATGGAACCACCTCTTAATTGCTGTTGTTTTCCTGGTCCACTATGACCTGGAGTGGTAGTACTCGTTAGGGTCCCAACTAAGGCAAATAGTGACCTTCCAAACAAAAACATTATGAAAATGTAGGAGTACATTTTTGTGGTAAAAATACCAGCAATACATTTTTATAACAATATGACCAGCAATACATATTATCTGTAGTTAAAGCTGTAAAATTGTCTTCAAAGTATTTAGAACTTATAGAGGTTGATATGCTGCCAATCAAAAGCTCTTGTAGGTAATCAATATATAACTAACAAAGAATCATTACTGAATTTGGTACCTTCATACTTAATGTCTTAAAGTTTGTCTCAGTCATAAAGTTGCTTGCATTATATTAAGCAGTGAGGAAAAGGAGTTGAGAATAAATTATATCTGTTAATGTTAGCCAAATGAATTGTCCAATGTCATATGATGTAAATGATAATAATTAAGATAAAAATCAAACATCACTAAAATAAAGATCATTCCTCTGGTAAAAAGAAACTGTAAGAAATCATATCAGATGTTTTTCACTTTTTCTGGTTCCTTGTTTCCTTTCTTTCATTATTTTTGCAAAAAACAGATCTAGTTATTTTATTTTTCTTGAAAATTTTCATTTAACATTTTTTTTTTTTTTCATAAGATATATGCTCTCAACTTTTTAATTCTTTGTCATTAATTTAAAAATATTTTTATGGAAGTCAGTCAAAAAACATATTCTCCTTCTTTCTCTACCATTTTATTGAATTACCTTTGTTATGTATTATTCAAACATGCTGAAACTGATAAAGACCACAAAAGACGGAATTTACTTAAGAGAGATTAAATGCGTGTCCATCCAACATGGCAGCTGTTTGTCACTGCTGGTTTATTACTAGGTACCACGAAAAAATGCCCCCTAGGGATAAAGGACAGATAGCCCAACATGTTGGGTCACTTGAGACAAAGGGAACAACTTCACATCTTGGTCCAATCTATAACAATCTCTAAAAATAAAAATATTTAAAATTTCTCTTTATTGTATCAGCATTGCATACACTCTATTGGAACTATATTCTAAATTACCTTCTCTAAATTTGAATGAAATAAAGAGAAAAAAAACAAAGGAGAAAGAAAATCAATGTCTTAATGAAAATTCAATATCTATTTAATGAACAATAATATAAATTAAAATACAGGATTAAATAATTGTTTAAAATAACCTAACATTTTCTATCAAAATTTTCTTGATTAACTTGTGTGTTTTTTTGTTTTCTCAAACCTTAATGTAATTTTTTTCCAGGAATTTTTCTCGGACCGTTCTGATGCCGCTTTATTCTTGTTTGGCTCTCACTCAAAGAAAAGACCTCATAATCTTGTCATTGGTAAGTTCACATTATATATATTTTTTTTAGAATAGTTAAAACTAACATGAACAATATAATAACAATATTCTGTCACTGGCATCAATTCCTGACCACTGTCATTTTTTCATATCCAATGCACAATATATTAATTAAATCCTGAATTGTTAATTCTTTTCCTGACTGTCTGAAGTATTTAGTTTGTTAGTCAAAAAAAAAATGGCTAAAGCAAAGTGAAAGACTAGTAGTGGTAAAATTAGTAGTTACTGATAAAAACTCAAGCCTTGCTTGTTTATATCAAGTTCAAATACTGATTACATTAAAAATACAATTGTAGTTAATGTTACATTTGCTTTTCTCACCCCCCCCAGCTATAGGTTAAATTGTAGGACTTGTATCTGGAAATATTGTTGTTTTCAAAAATTGCTAATGCTGTATTCACATGAAAAAATGAAGTATTCTTACTATTCACAATCTGTTTTCACCTTTAAAATAAACCCTAAAGGGTTTATAAAATTGTAAAAAAAAAAAAAATGAAAAATGTGTGTGTGCATTTTCAGTTATAAAATCTACTTGTGTTTTTCTCATTGATTCCATCAATGATCTGAATATTCGGTATTATTACACATCATTGTGCTACAATTATTTGTAAAGGTTAAAACATAAGCACAAGAGAAAAGAAGTTAGTCTTAATTTTAAAGAGACCAAACAATGGACGTGAATACAGTTGGGCAGCTGTCGTGATACATAATGTTTATCACTAACAAAAATGCATAGACAATGGTGGCAATTATATAGAAAGTGGTGTTTCATAGCCTGCTCTATCCAATGGTGTCATTATGCTCTCTGTATCTGTTATATTTTCTATAGAAATAAATGTGGAGTATTACTTTTGGAGCATCTTTGAGAAATGTCAATGTACCAAAAAGCCTAATTGTGCTTTGAAAACTCAGTTACTCCAAACTGATGTAATTCCTTTTGTTTTGTTCAGTTTTATAAACAGACTTACAGCCACATCCCATTGAAACACCAGTTCCTGTATAATCACCAAAGTTAAGTAATGTTAATCCTGGTCAGTACCTAGATAGATGACTGCTTGGGAATACCAGGAATTGTTACTCGGGGAGCCAAATTCTAATTCCAGTTCCTGTTCCGTTTGTTTTATTATGTACAAATATCCTTTAGAATTATATGAATCCATTTTTCTCCTCCCCAGCTATGGGTTAATTAATAAGACTTGTATTACTAAACCATTATTATCTCAAAAAAAAAAATTCTTACAATCTAAAAATATTTTTTGGCTTTAAATAACCTGCAATGGGTTGATAAGCCATAGAAAAAAATTACTCAAATTTTTATAAGTTCTTCTGTGATTTTCAGAATTTTGAAAGCTGAAACTTATTTTTTGGTTGTGCATTATTTTAGTTCAATTTTCCTGATTTTCTTTCTTCATTGTTATTTTTTTTTTTGTTCTTGCTTTTTTAGGTCGAATGTTTGACCATCATGTAATGGACATGATTGAATTAGGAATTCTTGATTTCAAATCTATTGCAGAACATGTTGTAAGTATATCTTCTACAGAATTCTTATGTTTATTTTTTTTTAAATAAATAAAAGCACAATATGTACCAAGTACCGCTCTTTATCAAAATATTTATTCTAACATTCCAAAATGAACTTTGGACAATTTCTGATAGAATTTCCTCCTTGTCTAAGAAGGATTATTGTAATTTGGAAGAGTTGATCATTAAGATTAATCCATACAAAATGTCTTGTTTTTAATAATATTTACCATAAAGAACATATATTTTGTGTATGATGGCTTCTGTTTAAATTTTTCTTTTGTAGAATACAAAAGTTGCAGCTGAAACTAAACCTTGTTTGCTTTTTGCCGGAGAATCTTTTGAGAAAGAAGCAGAATATAAACGCTTAAAGAATGTCTTCATTGGTATTAACTTTATTATTTATCTGTGTATTAAGTATTGATATGAGTGTATGTATGACACACACACGCACACACAGTGGCATGCAGAGGTCTGGTAGTACCCAGGGTGAGGATTGTGACTGGCGACCCTACCCCCACCCCACCACAAACAAAACTGCAACAGTATACTTAGTTTATTTTCTTTTGGACAGATCCATTGTTCACAAAGGTTTAACACAATCAGTTAGAGGAATGTTTAAATAAAAAAACATTAACATTCGAAAAATTTTATTTATTTATAGATAAGGTTGGCAAAGGTCTTTATTTGTAAAACATTTCTTAACTGTATTCTATTGTTTTAACACTAAAACTACTGAAAGTTGAACATGCTGATTAAAAAATATTCTAATAATTGACAGTTGATAAAAATAAATTTCAACTCGGTAGTAGTTAGATAAAATTCTGCATAAATACTTCTTGTCTAGTATTTGTTCTGCAAAATCTTTTGAGAAAGTTTTTTGTGAATTTGTGAAATATGGCAACAAAAAAAGAAACAATATTATTGTATTCTCAAAAAATAAGTTGAAAGATTAATGACCAAAAATCAAATATTTCTATTAAAAGTTTCATACTTACATTAATGTATAAACGAATAAATAAAGTTTACTTATTTTAGTGGTGGATATTGCCTTACAGATATTCTGAGATCTTGTTTACTGTTTTCCTTTGTACACTTAACTTTTTGGGAAGTTAGAACAACAATGATTTAAAACAAGTCCCCATCTTCTTTGCATGAAATGGCCACCACATTAACATCCCAAATTTACATGATGATTGCATTATTATACATACTATCAAAGAAATTTCACATTTTTATTCTAATTATAAAGATTTGGCCATTTATTGCTATACTTGTGGTACTGTCAATAAAATATACTTAATAGTAGTTTATATTTTTACTGTACAAAGAAAAACAAGATATAGATAATAATAATAATAAGCTCAACTTTAATGTGATATTTGATGCTGTATCTTATTTGCCATTAGGTTTGGAAGTTTATAAATTTAATAAAAGAGGTTCATTTGTACTATAGGGACTGTTGGATTTACTCACATTTTGCTTCGTATTTGCCCAAAAGTTGGATAAAATTGATTCTTGGTGTGAAATGGTATTTTTATATATAAAATATATTTACTGTTTATATATTATTTTAGTAGATACAACTTATTTAAGTAACTGCTTTGTTTTTTAATTAAACAGTATTAATTACATTTACTGGTCTAAGTGGTATAGCACGTCGGGTCAAATGATGGTTCCATAAAGGGCACAGGTTCGATTCCTGTTGGAGGACTCATATTTTCTACAAAATTTCTCAAACATTCAGGCAGATAAATGTAATAAATACTGTTTAATTAAAAAAAATGAGCATTTGCTTAAATAAATTGTATCTATTAAAATAACGTATAAACAGAAAATGTGTTAAGTAATTGTCGAGCTTAGTCCATGTCATAATACACACACACATACACACGTGTGTGTCTGTGTACACGCAATCTTCACTATATATATATATATATATATATATATATATATATAGTGAAGCTGTGCATGAAACTTAGTTGTGTTACTGGTGAAGAAAAAATGCACATATATTTATTTTATTTATTTATATATATATATATATATATATATATATATATATATAAAAGAATGTGCAGCTTTATTTTATGTCATAAAGGAACAATTTATACAAAGAATTAGATAACAATGTTAATGCAATTTTTCCCTCTGAAAGTTCTCCACTGCCGTATTGATCCTGTCACTGGATCTAACCAACGCCTTTATCCACTGTACCATGTGTCCTTGAGGACATCTGTGTGTATGAATTTCTGGGTCTTATAAACCTAATGTCTTCAGCAACCATTTTTACCAGTGCTCATATTGCAATTTTTTCTGTTATCAGGCAGTTTTTACCAGAGCTCATATTGCAACTTTGCTGTTATTATCACTTTTCTCTGGCACTCTTTATTACTGGTTCCCATATTGTATTCATTTCTATGCTTGGTCAGCTCAGGAGATTTTTGTGGCCTAGCATATGTGCTGATTCCTTAAGTTTACAAATTTTCCAATGGTGTTCCTTGTCTGTGATCTCAACCTGATCCCACAGAGGGCGGTGATCTCCCTTCTCTCTCCATATGTTCTTGAAGCCTCACCTTAAGGGGGCGGCCTGTCTCTCCTTTATATTTCTTTCTGCAGCTGCACAGGATAGCGTACACACTGTCTTTAGTCATGTTCTCCTCTATGGGGGGGGGTCTTACTCGGGGGAGATATCTGTGAAGTGTCGTCAAGCTTTTGAAGGTTGTCCTGATGTTATATGGACCACAGATACTTTGTATTTTCTCTGATAACCCCAGAATGTTTTCTGAGTGTTGTTGTCTTCCTCCTCCTCTTGTACCTGCCTATTCCAGATTTTGGGGGCTGCTGCCATGTACCCAGGGTAGTTGTTACGTTGTAGGGTACTACTTATACTGACCAATTCTTTATCTAATGTCTCTGGGTTGCCACTTATGACTTTTGCTTGGTGTTGTAAGCAGCGGACAATCCCTTTCTTTACGCTGTATGGGTGGTTGGATTTGAAATTGTGGTACTGTCCGGTGAATGTTGGCTTATGGTATACAGATGTCTTGAACCCATGCTCTGTTCAAGATATTAGAACATCCAGGAATGGGAGTGTGTTGTTACTCTCTTTCTCCATTGTGAACTGTATTGAAGGTCTTATTGAGTTCACATGGTCCAGTAGAACCTGAACATCTTCCTGGTGTGGCCAGAGTATGAAGGTGTCATCTACGTACCTTAACCATATAGTTGGCTTTAGAGAGATAGATTCTAATGCCATTTTCTCAAAGTATTCCACATATATATATATTCGCCATTGCTGGTGATAATACCCAGAAATTCATACACAGATGTCCTCAAGGACACATGGCACAGTGGATAAAGGTGTTGGTTAGATCCAGTGACAGGACCCAAAGAGTGTGAGTTCAATACCCGGTTAAGGCAGTGTAGAACTTTCAGAGGGAAAAATTAACAGGAGATAACTGATATCCATTAAACATGGCACGTGGAACAGTCTACCCCAGTGAGCGAAATAAAGGGTTCATTTCAACATTCCAACCACCTGAAGAAGGCCGGAGCATACAACGGCTGAAACGTAATAAATATGGCGACAAAGATAAGGACAATAGTCCGAATAATGTAAATTATGTACATAATATCTCATCTTAGAAATATAGGCAGATATTTAATTCTTTGTATAAATTGTTTCTTTATTTTTATATATATATAAACAGGCACTTAATGGATTTTTAAGTCTCTGACATTATTTCTTATTGCTATAAATATAGAATAGATAACCATGTTTATTTTTAAACAGTGAAATTAATATCTATCTAGAGATCAGGCTAATATATTTACTATGATTAGTTTGGATGTGTGACCTTTATAAGGATGAAAAGATTGTTGGTCTTTAAAATCAGCAATCAAAATCCTGACATTTTACCTGAACCTAAACACTAATTACTGATGCTGGTGTAAAATAAACAACTAGCTCAATGACTCAGAAGTCCCAGTATGCCTATATATTCACCTATAAAATTACTGTGGTAATGTAGAGTAGCATAGATACAGCACAAAAAAGAATTGAAACTTGATTAGGTTCACTTTACACTAATGACCTTGAGAAAGACATAAATTTACTGACACATTATCATTTATTGTCACTGGCTTGCCATAAAAAGAGTTGGTGAGAATTTGATCATATCGTTTTCTTTCTTGTATAGGCAAAAGCAGCAAAAAGCTGTTAAACACATGGTTAACTTTAACAGTGGTTTTTATTACAGTATTACAATAAAAATAGTCCATATTTAGGAAATAAATAATGGTGTCTTTTGAAAGTAATTATATTTTACTAGAAAGGATATAGAAACAAATTTAAGTTAAATTTATTTAAATATTATATATAAAAATATAAGCATCTTCATTTTCAATAAATGCAGCCCAGCGGGAAGGCAAATTTTCGATTCCACACTTACAGAAATCTGGGTTTTAACCCTGACCAAAAAGTTTGAAAGACAATTTTCAACCTCTTTGTTTCTGAATGTTTTGCCTCATAAGAAATGTTTTATCAATTGAAACAAATGGAAATCTGTACAATATTATCTGTAAGCTATAAACTTCAGTGGTCAATTTAATATTTAAATATATTTAAAATATTATTCATAAAAAAATTTAAACATGTTTATGAACTAATGAATTTAACTTTTTTTTTTCTTTGTTTTTACAGATTTTTTCCGTGGCCCTGTGATAGATACAGTCCGGTTAACTGGCTTAGAGCATGTCCTCCAGTTTGTTGCCACAAATGGTAAAATTTACATCAGAAGTTACAGGTACTGTCATACAAGATTATTACTTCTATCAGTGTGCATATATCACGATTGCTTATTTGGAGGGGGAAAATGTTAAAAAATTTTTATATTCATTTAAACACGATTAATGTTTGTGATTCATTGAAGTATATATAATGTAACCATTGGATTATTATTTATTTATTTTTTTTTGTTAGAACCATTCTTAAGAATTCTGGATGTCAAATTCCACGTGTTGAACTTGAAGATATTGGACCCTCTTTTGAATTGGTTATGAGACGTACAAAGTTAGCGTCAGATGATTTGTTCAAGAGAGCTTGTAAAGTTCCCAAAGAAGCTAAGGTATGTCGAACCAAACATTTGTTTTACTATATCTTGTATATCAGTCAGCTTTTTACTGTTCACTATAGGACACAGGTTTTCCTTAAGTCTCTTGGACCTGAGGAGTAATGGGTCTTACCTGCCATGTTGTTAAATGATATGTTGACAGGAAGTGTTATCTTCAGGGTAGGTAGACAATTGGTGAGTTTTGTGACATAGGCAATTATAATTTAAAACCTCACATCCTCAAATATATATACATAAAAAATATTAAAAACACACGTTACAACACTCTTTCCCTATGTTACAACACTCACTAGTTCTACAAAATTCACCATTTGTCTCTACCTATCCTGAGGATGAAACTTGGGCCACACTTCTTGTACTTTTCCTCTGAAATGAACTATGGACAATTTGTGATGGAATTTCCTCCTTGTCTGAGAAGGATTATTGTAATTTGGGAAAGTCAAACAGTAAAATATACAGAGAATATTTGTCTTTAATAATATTTACCTTAAAGAACATTTGCTTCCTAAATCCACAGAATGAATAAATATATAATATATATATATATATATATATATATATATATATATATATATATATATATAATGTGTGTGTTAAAGATCATACATGGATCAGAATCTGATAGGATGACAAGATAAAGAACAAAGAGGAAATGTTTATCAATCAAACATGTTTCACTTTTATTAAAGCTTCATCAGAGCTTGAGAGAAAACAGTAAAAAAGACAGAACTTTGGTATTTTCAATTTTGTTTGGATCAATTCTCATTGGTCAGTCATGTATTATGTGCATTAAAACCATAGATAATTCTATATGTATGCAAGTTTGTAAAAATTTGAATATGTCTAAGTGGGCATCGGTTGGTAATGTGTATGCATGTCTGTCTAATGTTTTCACTTTTGTGTGGTCAGTCAGCATAGTGGGGTGGTATTCTATTAATCTGGGGCTGCTTTTATTTGATATAAGTTAGATTCTTAAAGAATGGATTCAAAGAAGGACTATGATGTAATGTAATGTTTTAGGCATGTGTTTATAGTTGGTAATAATGTTGTTATTAAACTTTCAAGGTATTTTCTCCTTAAAAGTTGTTCTTTTTTAATTAGAGTGGCATTAGTAAAATCAAAGTTATGACCAGCATCGTTTCGGTGTAATAAGAGAGGGTGAGAACATTTATCCAAACATAAATCTCCCTTGTGTTCATGGATGCAGGTTTTTTGATTAACTGATGTCTTGACCCCCCCCCCCCCCCGATAAGCATTTTTGCATTGTAAACATTTTATTTGATAAATCCTAGCATTGGGTTTATTTTTTGTCCTAATTATATCTTCTATTGTCTTAAAGATCGTGGTAATGATCCTAGTATTAGTTATGACTAATTTGTTTGCAAGCTTAGTAGAAATTGTGTTGGAGGGTAAGATTATGAATTTTTGTTAGAAGTGTTATTGGTGGTGTTTTTTTTTTTTTTAGCATTAATGATGAAATGATGTGGGTAGTGGAGAAGTTTGGATGTTTTCTCAATATATTTATCTTCATTTAGGTATTCTGGACCACATATATTTTGGATTTTAAGAATTAATTTGTTTTTTTGTTTTGTTTTTTTTTGCAAGTAAATATTGAAAAAACAATTTGTTTTAACAATAGCAAATGATTTTTTCCACATACAAGTTTTACTATTTAACTCTTATCTGGAAGGGGCGATGGATTCATATCTTTCCCAAGGGTATTTTTGCACATAAGTGAATGTAATGAAACAGACTAAAATTCAAACTTGGCTTTCTGATTTCTCATTCTAAATGACTTTTGCATATTTGGTTAGACTTGGACTGTTAACATGAAAAAAGAGTAAGTATATTAAAAGGCTCTAAGAGCAATCAGAAGCTGCATCTGCATGAATCTTTCATATGCACACTGTGATAGAAAACCACTAAAACCTGGTGATATCATGAGGTGTTGCTGGAGTGCCCAGAATTAATAGTAGTAATGTTAAGCCCCCAAACCATACCTGACTCTATTTTTTTTTTCTTTTCAGATCAAGAAAACCAAAAACATTGCTCATGATCCATTCCGTAACAAGACTGGCCGTATTCACATGGAACGACAGGACTACAGCAAGCTTCAAACTCGAAAGGTGAAGGCTTTTAAGTCTTTAAAGAAAGAAAAGGCTGAGACAAACAAATGAAAGATTATTGCTTTGAGATTATAAACTCATGTAAATAAAGCTTTATATACTGTTTTTGTCTGTCTTAATTTATCTGTTTTTGTTTTATCTCTGTTTTCATATTTTACTCAAAGCTGCACATAAAATCACACATATATGCACAAATTCAGTAGTTTTGGTTGAAGCAAAATCACTCAATATAGTGTTATACAACTACTGTTGTATCTGTATTCTACATATAAAGCAATGTATAAATCACACTTTCAATTGTCTAGATTTCAGAAAAAAGTCGGGATATTATGAAAGGAACAAAAAAAAATCAAAAAAATCAAGAACAAACTTTATTCCAGCTTGTACATTAGTCTAATGTGTTTAAGAAGTCAAAATAAGGGATTTTAGGAAATTATTAAAACTTCCAAGGTTATTTCTAAATGTATGACCTGATACCAATAGATGTTTTTTTACAGAGCAAAAGTATCATATATGCCATTACTATGAATGCTTCTATCTTGTGTTGGTATCAAACTGATTTCTTTGTGGGTTGTTAGTTTTCAGCACTACTTAAATTAACTGATCCACTCGTAAAAAATGCAATAATTTTTGTAGATTAGCAATTATTAGATCTTCCTCTTTCGACACTATTTTCAAAATTGAAAAATATTGTTTTTTTTCTCATTTTAGAAGTGGGGGTCCTGTTCATGATATAAATAGTTTCAAATTGTTTTCTGACTTTTTAAATAGTTTATTTAGTTTCAAACTTGACATTTGTAAATAAAAACAATGCCATTGATGACTGTTTACTACTGATATTGTCCTTTTTCCCAATTCCTAATAGTATACAGTTATGACGGAAGCACAGTTTCAAAAGTTAATTTAAATTGTGCTAAGACTTCTGCTGGATTCATTAGTGACTACTTTCATAGGCTAAAACTAAAGATCTTAAGAAACAGGAAAATTTCATTGAAAGTGAGGATAAGTGTGCTCAACTGTTATGTAATATCAATCCTATGTGGTAGTGAATGCTGGACAATTTCCTCACAGATGAGAAAACTTGAGACAACATAGATATGGTTCTGCAGAAGGATGCTGAGAATATATTTTATCTACAATTTTATTATTTACGTAGTAATATTTTATTAGAAACAAAGAAAAGAGTTGAACTGTTATGTAATATTAATCCTCTTGGATGGCAGTGAATGCTGGATAATTTTCTCACAGATGAAGAGGAAACTTTAGGCAATTGGTATGGTTCGCCAGAAGGATGCTGGAAATAACGTTAGCAAAGAGGATTTTTTAAGGAAAATGGAAGTAAAGAACACTTGCTTGGGATCAGAAAGAGATAGTTGAAATTTCTGGGACATAATGAGAAAAAAGGGCTTGGAGAATTTAACACTTATAGGATGCTGAGGAAATATTTTGATAAACCCCAAAATTGTCCAGTATGACATGGATTGGTAATCCATCACTTAAGCAGCATTTATCTATATATAAAATTCTGTGACACCCTCTAAAATACATTGACCAATCAAAACCAAATTTTGGGATGAACTGCAAACAGGTAAGGAGGTACAAAGTATGGTTGCTTTTACTAGGGTGCATAGCTTAGTACAATAAATTTTCATTAAAATCTTTTAGAAAAATTAAGTTTTATTATTTAACATACAAAATATTCCCGCTATTTTAAAAACAATTTAATGATTAAAATAAATATTTATTTAATAAAAATGCAATATTTATTTTTTTGCATATCTTTTCTTTAACTTTTTATATATGCAATAACAAGAACCGAGTTTGCTCTGTGTTTGATAAAACTCTTCAAAAAGTTGGAATTTGGATCCAGAAAGAAATATTTATGCATGTCCAGTTGCATGCTCAAAAGTAAGAAATCCTAAAAATTTATTCTTCACTCTTAAGGGAAAAAAAAAAATTTTCTTAAAAAATATTGTTTACTATGAAGTCCTATAAAATTAAAGAAATTATTAAACTGTGATGTAGGGTTTTTGTCAAAGTATTTTTCCAAACAAATCAGCTTATTCAAATTTCATCAATTGGTTTGCGAAATTGAACAAAACGTAGAGTTTCTAAATCTCGACAAAAAATGTTAGCAACAACTAATAATAATGCTAAAAAATGTTAGCAACAACTAACAATAATGCTAAATACTGCAAGGAATTCAACACGCATCAGTTTATTGCTAAAAAATTTTAGTAAGATAAACTGCTGAACAGTGTCAAATCAATAAGACCAAGGTCTATGCATTATAATTAAACATGATAACAACAGGTAATGGTGGACTATGTAGCAACAAAGCTGAAAAAGTGTTTGTGTGTTTCATGCTGGATGTTGTTCTGCACCATATTGTGACTTCAGCAATAGGTATAACAGATCAATTACTGATCAAACCTGCTGTTAGCAAAGAATTAATCCTCACTGATATTTCAACAATGTTTACATGATTTGCAATACCAATCTGTCACATCTTGATAGGCATTTAGCCAAAATGCCTGATTGCAATGTAGGTTGCTTTCAATGAGCCATTGTTGTGCTAACCATCACAGTTATAGACTCCCTAGGATGACTGCTGAACTCCAATATGCACCAATCTTCTTACAAAATATCTTTTTGTGATAATAATTCAAATTGATGCTTGACTGTGTGGCATTTGGTTTACCATTTAAAATGGCTGAAATTAAATGATAGTTTATTTTACATCATGACTTTGACAGATTATTTTATGCCACTTATGTGAAGGATTACCGATGGATTACTGTAGTTTTCCTGAGAATAACAGATGGATTAAAAGGCAGACTCTAGCTGGCCAGAAGGAACTGCAGAAGAAAAACGATTTCAACTAGTGATTGATGATGAGTTCCTATCTGTATTTTCCTATAGATTGGTTTGGAAGGTTTTTATGGAAAATCCTAAGGGTACATTAAAGTCTTGAGGTCAATTTCAGAAGGAAACAGAGATCTCTTTGTTCCAAATGATGAATTAAAACAAGAATTTCAATAATTATTTAAAAAATTTCTCTTATGCAAAAGAAGTGCATTTAGGAAATATTAAATGCTGTAAATAATTTTTATTGCTGGGATTTTTGATTGGCTAACGGGATGTTTAGATGATGTAAGAAGTGCAATTTGACTTGTTTGCTGATGATAAGAAAGAACTGAGCCAATAAGATTACAAAGTAGCACTGAATGCTAGACAAAAAAGATAGCCAATGAAATTTGTAATAGCAAGAAAAATGATCAATAAATATGGAGCACTCAGTGAGAATCAAACTCACTACTTAATCATACTTGATCTAATCTAACGAGACAAGTTTGCTAACCATTACACCATGTCTAAGTATCCAATATGTTGATATTTATCCGCTTTCCCAAAGTGGCAGGACATAAAAAACATCAGTTTCACATGGGCTACCATCATACATATCTACTAAAGACAAAAATTGCAAAATATAGATGAATATATGTTTAAATAAGGTGCATTTAGACAGCAAGAATTCTTTCAAATGTGTTTGGTTGAATTTGAATAATATTGACAAGTTCTGTCTATCCAATTTTTTATTAACTTTTTCAAATTTCCGAATTAGTTGTTTTATATAATCAGTAAATTTACCAAAGTTTTTTTTCCAGCATACTTTCGAATGTATTTTCGAATTCATTTTCAAGAATTTTGGTTTTTGTGTGTGTTTATGTAAATGCTTTTGGCTAATATATATAAAATTAATGACAAAATGTGTGTAATAATGAAAATAATTCATCTGAGAATCTAAATGAAATACATTAATAATAATTTAACAGCTGAAGAAGAATGGATCTGCAAAAACCTTATAATAATGTTATAATGAGCATATAGTTGTAAAGGAAAGATCAAACAATGATCAGACTTTCAACAGTGTGTATTGACCAATTTTCAGAATATATAAAGTTGTGTGAAAGGGTGAAAAAATTGTTGATATGTGGTTCTTTAGTTGCCATTGTTAAGGGAAGCAATTAAGTGTAAGGGTGGTGGATCAGGTGTGTGTTTTTATATTTGGTTTAATAGGTGCAGGCTTCCAGGCTCATCCTTTTTTTGGCAGTAATGTTCATGATTGGCTATTGTATTTTAGATTTTGGCACAGATTTGTTTTGTGAACTGGATGTGATACTTGGAGGCCCTGCTCAGAAGGCAACTTTTTAATTTTGGGTTTTGCTTTCTTAGTGCTCATATCTGGCTGATATGTCTAGTGAAATGTCAGTTAGAAAGAGATCTTGATTAAAGTAGCATAACAATAATAAGCCATTCATAGATGAATTAATACTCTAAACAAATGATAAAATATATGTAATAATGATAAGTACTTAATCTCAGAAGCAACTACTAACACTGCAAAGTATTCAATAATGTAATATAGAATAAAGTTAGAGAAAAAATCTATGAAAGAAATATTATATATAGATATGTGGCATATGAGTTTACATCATGAACATTGTCAGTGTGGGTAGGTTGTAGGATAATCTTTTTATCAGAAACTTTGGGAATAAAACGAATTGACTCAAGGGTTTAAAATAAATAATATAATTTTATTTACTTTCTTTAGAGTGATGAATGAGTCCTTTGGTATTTGGCATAGCAAAATGTTTGTTAATAAGGCAGATATTGGTAGCAGTCTGGAGAAATGTCCATTTGTGGTAGTGAAGTCAGACCATGATAGATGTAGTAATATCAGAAATTGGGTCAGTATCAATCTACTGTGTTATTTTTGGCCCAGAAACGGTGGAAATATCAGTAGCTGATGACCTCTTAACTGCTTCTTCACGTGTCACACATGGCTGGTTTCTATGCAGTAGCGTTCTTTTGTTCCATCCTCTTCTGCTGTTGTTCCTGTCCCCTCTGCTCTTCTGTCAGGGGTGTCTTTTCTTTATCCTTTTGACCAGACTTAAGAATTTGGTGCAAACCCCAAAAATTCTTTTTGTGTCAATTTTTTGGATTGGACAAATTATTTTATTTTCCAGCATTCTTTTTCATTATTTTTAAAATGGAAGTTATGCATGGAACCTTACTGATTTTTGTTATTTTCAGTCATAAATAAGTCAGCTCTGCTCCTGAAAACTTCCAGTGTTTTTGGCCAGGTTTAGTCTTTTCTTCTCCTTCCACTTTTTATTTGAGGGTTGCTTTCTCATAGGTTGAGAGAAGTATAGAAAAAAGTTTAGAGAGAGAAAGAAAGGGATAAGAGTTTTAAGGGAAAGCACAAATGCCTTATTTTAATTTGAATTCTTTTTTTTATTTTTGTTGATATATTTTATTTTTATTAGGACTTACTACAGATAAAAATCCTCACCTGATCACTTCTTTGGGGAGCTGTTTCCTTTTCTTCTTTCTTCCCCAGCTAGTTGAAAGTTTTCTTAGCCTTGAGAAAGACTGTTTAAATTATGGAATAAAAGAATTCGCTGTTAAAAGAGTTGTATAAAGTACAGAAAAGACTTAAAGTCATTACAAGTACTGTTTAAATAGACAGAAAAGACTTTAGCATTAAAAAAGGTTTGTAGAGAATTCAGTTGGGAACTTTGATAATAAATGAATTCAAGACATGGAGGATTTTTCATATTTATTTATAGGACAACATAATTAAAAAAGGAAAAAAATATTTGTGGGATTAGCTGTGTATGTGTGTCTGATGTGCCACGTGGTTCAGCTGAATAAAAAGTTGGTTTGGGAAAAGAAGTCTCCCCAGCACGTCTTGTCACTACCGTATCTCTATTTATCATGCCACCTAGCAGACAATGTGGGGTAATCCCACAGGCTGTTTAAATTAGCAGGAAATATTTTTGAAATGATATTGATGAATGGATAGATTTATAGACTTTAAAGTGTGGATCTGAAATGAAAATGGAGCCTTAGATGGGCACTGACTCTGGACCACCCAGTTGTAGGTTAAATGAAAGCACTGAAACGATTCTATGAAACTGCTTGGTCCCTAGCATTCATACAGTGCCTCTAAATTAGAATATTTAGAACTAGACTGGCTTCTGCAAACACAAATATGTACAAAAGTAAACTTAAAATTTAAATTAATTTTTTCTGACCAATAATAAAATAAACACAACTAGCCAATCAACAAACAGCCGGATTAGACACTTTTTGTGCTGATCATTCCCTATAAAATAGTTTTGTAACAGAACATTTTAATATTCAGATAGCTGTCAAATGTAGCACCACATGCCACAGATCTATTACTCATTAACATATTGACTTGCACAGTCTGAAAACATTTTGCTCAAGAATCCTTTCTAGCGCTTTACTTTGCCAATATGAATCTATTGTGGGTTGTCCTGGTAATGCGTTGACCATATCTGAATGTACTTTTGAATGCAATTTTATTTGCAGTTTAACAAGAGAGCATCAGCTCACAATGGAAATATATAAATTACAAACAAATCATATGCAAGATACAGCACAATAAGCATAGACAAATTGATAAAATGCATTAGTAAACATTTCTGAGAAATGATAGTATATTTTAAAGTACATATACATATACAGAGATAAAAAAAGTTTGTGCTTATCTGTTGGTAGAAACATATTTAATCCAGACATTTGCCTCCTTTAGCCATCAAAGATGAAAAGAAAGAAAATTTGATTTTTGTTTAAATTGATGGCAACACACCTGTTCAGGTGCATCATGGGAGTATTCTATATTTATTTAATGATTTTTTTTAATAATCAAATTATTTTCTTTCATTATTGCTAATTATCATTCTTGTCTATATTTTAAAGTATTTTTATTATTTAATTTTTAATTTTTCTTTTATTATTATTTTGATTTCATACATTACATAGTCTATTACTAAAGGCTAGAGGCAGTGGTAGCATCCTAAATTTCCAGGAACCAGTTCTGTAAAGGCAGGTAATCTTTAAGAACCTATTTTGCTTATTTTCTTTTCAATCAAAGAATGGAAACAAATCACTTTATAGTATCAAATAGAATTAAACCATTTTGATAATTTAATAGAAAACATTTATTTATTAAGATATTTCCATATTGAAATTCTGTTCTCATCATATTTCTATTCAGAAGTATGATGCTTTTTTACTCTAGTGTCATCAGCTGTGTTATGGTTTCTTAACCACATATGAACTGAACTGCTGCAGTACCAAAGATCCAATAGAAGACCTATCAAATTTATGACTAGAAGATTTGCCACATTTTTAACTTCAAAACATAGGGGGCGTGTGTTTATTAGTTCCCCAAGGCATGCACGAGTGTAGTGTAATTAACATTTTACCTAGACCATCAGCTATGTAACTTTATTTTCAGATAATCCAACAACTGGTTCACTTGTGGTGGCACGGAGCAAGCGAAGGACCGGATATTAACCCTCAGAGGTTTAGACAGCAAATGACCAATACTGGTCTCTGCGCACCCGGCTCCACGCAGAATTTCCGGTGGAAAACTAAAAAGAAATAAAAAGAATGATAAGCAATTTTCCACCAATTAAACAGCTCCGCGCCATACCCAACAGTTTGTTTCAGCAGACTGACTCTGATCCGAAGGGCACACATAAATAGAGCGATAAATTCACTTCTAAGACAGAAAGCTTTGAAGTACCGTCAGTGAATGTCGCTACGCTTTTCTCACCCGTCAAACCCGATGCCTTCAGCCTTCCTTCACCAACGGAGATATCAAAGGACTCCTACCAACCCATTGACCTCACCTTTCATCTCCTGTGACCAGCACGTCATGAACTTAAGTATTAACAAAAGACACTTATATTCTTTTAATAATCGGATTTCTCTTCTATGAATGAACATTTTGTAACGGACTTTGTGCGTGTAAATCAAGAAACATTGTACTATTCATTGATGTTGCATTTAAATACAAAGTGTTTTTGATATACCCTTCTCTTTCGTATGTTATTTTGTTTATGTTATGGTGACCTCAATTTGATCGCTTGTTGAACCTTTAGGCCAAACTAGCGGCTGTCCCGAAGGACTGCTACTATTTATCTACCTTCTGATACAAGCAACAATTAACAACGAGAACTCTACCCCCCCATCACCATAAGTGGTGACCAAGACGTGATTTTAACACATATATATACACGCACGCACAAAAAAAAAAAAAAAAAAAATTGAACTGTCACAAAATTAGAATTTTTATTCAACACAAACCAAAAACATGGCAGATGACGCTGAAGAAACTACAATTAATCAAAACCAACCAATCCAAGCTGTTGCGATAAAACCACCAAACTTCATTGAATCAAACGTAATAGCTTGGTTTGCGATAATGGAGGCGCAATTTAATATTGCAAATATAAGACAGACCAGTCAAAAATTTTTTAACACTTTGGCAGCTCTCCCTGTGGACGTAGTAGGAAATATACAGCCAACTATACTGCAATCAAAAGATTACGACGCACTAAGAGAAGCAGTGACGGGCGCTTACGAGAAAACAAAACCAGAGATGCTGGACAAATTAATGTCGTCATCGACTGTAACAGGTCGTCCCTCAGTATACCTGAATGAACTTATGTCATTAGCAAGCCGAATTGGCGTAGGGGACGATATCGTACGTCACAAATTTATTCAAGCCCTACCTCACTCCATTAAACCAGTGGTAGCGGCACAAGTCGATTTAGACACAGATCGCCTTGGAAGAATGGCGGATGACTTACTATTATATTTTAACAAACAAGACACCGCACATATTCGACAGATTTCGGGGAAGCAAAGGGATGAACAGCAAAATAAAAATGAAACTAAAAGGATACATGGCTGTTCCCACAGTGAAAATAAATTCCCTACCAGTGTTCGCCCTTTTAACAAGGACCAAAAACCTCTAATTTGCCGAGCGCATTTATACTTTGCGGAACGTGCAAAATTTTGTAAGCCGTGGTGCAGATGGCCAAATAAACGGAATGTTCAAATGCAACCCAACTCTCGCCCAAATTCACCAGTTCCTCGTGAGATTTCGGAAAACTAACTAGGCGAGAGGTGTTAGCTTCCATTTCCTCGCCGCTTCTCATTGTAGCCGCACGGTTAGGAGCTCAAAGTTTAAATTTTATTGTGGATACAGGAGCTGCCGTATCTATACTTCCGAAGAGATATTTAAGTGGAGCTGTAACATACCCAACCAATATCTCTTTAGTGTCTGCCAACGGTCAAAAGATTGAATGCTCAGGACAAGCAGTACTGAATCTAACACTACGGAACCTCAGACGAGAATTTACCTGGACATTTATAATAGCCGAAACTGCTCAGCCACTCCTAGGATACGATTTCCTAAACCATTTCGGGCTAATGGTGGACTGCACAAACAATAAGCTGATTGATAAAATGACTAATAGACAATCCGATGCACATCCATCGTCTATTATCATGAATATAGATTTAGTACCGAATAAAGATGCTAACAAAATGGTACGAGCAATTCTGGAGAAATACCCAAACTTAATTTCTCCTCATCGCGACACGAATGCAACAAAACCAAAGATATTCCATAGAATAGAAACTGGTAGCAACCCTCCTACTTTCTCCAGAGCCAGACAATTATCAGCTCAGAGATGTGAAATTGCAAAAGAGGAATTCAAGAAACTCCTAAAGGCAGGAATAATTTCCCCTTCAAACTCTGAATGGAGTTCAGCCTTACATATGGTACCGAAGTCAGACGGCACATATAGACCTGTTGGCGATTACAGACATTTAAATACCATAACAAAAGCCGATCGATATCAAGTCCCAAATATAAATTCCTTGTCTTCGAAGCTTCATAATAAGAAGTTCTTTTCAAAGATAGACCTGTCGTCTGCTTATCATCAGATACCTGTACATCCGGAGGATGTTTGCAAGACAGCCATCTCTACCCCTTTTGGGTTATTTGAATATAACTATATGCCTTTCGGACTACGGAACGCATCATGTACTTTTCAGAGAATGATGGACAATATCTTTCGTGATACTGATTATACCTTTGTATATATCGACGATATCCTTATATTCTCAGAAGATGAAGAAACTCATTCCAAGCATATCGACCTAGTACTACAAAAACTGAGTGAGTACGATTTTAAAATTTGTCTCTCCAAATGCATATTTAGTGCTAATGAATTAGACTTTTTAGGATTTCATATTTCTGCTAGTGGTCTCAAACCCAGTGCTAAAAAGTTGAATGAATTAAGTGAATTTCCTCAACCAAACGATTCCAAATCACTACGCCGATTCATCGGAATGGCAAATTTTTACAGAAAACTTGTGCCAAATTTCAGCGATATCATACTACCTCTCACGGAAAAAATACGTTTAAACCAAAATTCCAAGTCATTAACCCTAACAAAGGAAGAAATTGAATCTTTCGAAAATATGAAAAAGTCTTTATCAAATGTAACTGTTTTGGCTTTCCCCAGCTCGAAAGCTAACAACTATCAACTTGTAACAGACAGTTCGAATTATGCGGTGGGTGCAGCACTTCATCAAATGATTGATAATCAACCCATCCCCATAGGTTTCTTTTCAAAGAAATTATCCCAAACCCAACAAAAATATTCTACTTTTGACAGAGAACTACTAGCTGCCTATCTAGCAGTACTCCATTTTAAACATTTAATAGAAGGCAGAAATGTAATGTTACTGACGGATCACAAACCACTTTGCAGTGCTTTTAAAAGCCAGTCTTCCTTAAAATCAGATAGACAACAGCGTCACCTCTGTTTTATCAGCGAATATGTAAATGACATTTCACATATAAGAGGTTCACAAAATATAGTAGCTGATTGTTTATCACGACCTGTCAACGCGATCACTATTGATATATGTGACTTACAAGAAATAATGAAGCATCAAGCTACTGACAATGAAATTCAGGCATTCAAAGATCAACTGAAACCATACACAATAAATCAAAATGAAACCATATTATGTGACACGACATTACCTTTTCCACGACCTTTTGTGACTGAAAAGCTCAGAAAATCGGTATTTGACAGTCTGCATAATCTATCACATCCAGGAATAACATCTTCAAGAAAAATAATAAAATCCAGATACTATTGGCCGAAGATGGACAAGTCAATAAAAACCTGGTGCACAGAATGCCAACACTGCCAACAAGCAAAAATAATAAAACACACAAAGAGCAAAGTAAATCCATTTGAATTACCTTCCAGTCGTTTTGAAACGGTGCATGTGGATATTGTCGGTCCCTTACTACCAGTAAAGAACCAAACTGACCCTTATTTTTCACCATATCGATATTTATTAACATGCATTGATAGAAATACGAGATGGATAGAAGCATGCCCAATAACAGAAATTACGGCAAAATCAATATCAACGGCTTTTGTCAATCTGTGGATCTCCCGATTCGGGGTTCCTCTTCATGTCGTTACGGACAGAGGAAGCCAATTTGAATCCGAATTATTCTCAGAACTATCAAAAATAATAGGCTTCCACAGATTACGAACAACGGCGTACCATCCGCAAACGAATGGATTAGTTGAGCGAGCACACAGAACTTTAAAAACGGCTATTATAGCCAGGAAAGAATCCTGGTTGTCAGCTCTTCCTATCGTCCTTTTGGGAATGAGGATAACACCTAACGAATCAAACTATTCTTCATTTACTGCAGTAACAGGGAGTCATGCACAAGTCCCCCGATTGTTAATTGACTCTATCAAGAACGAGAATAGTGAAATGACAAACTCGCACGTTAAAATTCTAGCCGACGAGATGCAAAAATTTGACATGGACAAATTATCCAGGGGACACCTGCATACAATACCTAATTCTTACATTCCAAAAGATTTACAAACATGTAAAAGTATCTGGCTAAGAACAGACAGAGTAAGAAAGCCATTGGAAGCTCCATACACAGGTCCATTCCAAGTATTAAGTCGTCATGAAAAATATTTTACTATTAAAAGATCGGATGACGTACATAGTAATGTTTCAATAGATAGACTAAAACCTGCATATATTTCTGAAAATATAAAATCAAAAGATTCCATTGGATCAAGACCGGATTTGGATAACTCCCTATCTTGTTCCGAAGAAACTAATGATAACAAACCAGAAACTAGAACGAAGTCCGGTAGAACGGTTAAATGGAAGAAAGAAAACACATATTTTTATTACTAAAAAAAAACAACAAAAAAAAACAACAACAACAACTCCGTTTACTGGGGCGAAAGTTATGTGGTGGCACGGAGCAAGCGAAGGACCGGATATTAACCCTCAGAGGTTTAGACAGCAAATGACCAATACTGGTCTCTGCGCACCCGGCTCCACGCAGAATTTCCGGTGGAAAACTAAAAAGAAATAAAAAGAATGATAAGCAATTTTCCACCAATTAAACAGCTCCGCGCCATACCCAACAGTTTGTTTCAGCAGACTGACTCTGATCCGAAGGGCACACATAAATAGAGCGATAAATTCACTTCTAAGACAGAAAGCTTTGAAGTACCGTCAGTGAATGTCGCTACGCTTTTCTCACCCGTCAAACCCGATGCCTTCAGCCTTCCTTCACCAACGGAGATATCAAAGGACTCCTACCAACCCATTGACCTCACCTTTCATCTCCTGTGACCAGCACGTCATGAACTTAAGTATTAACAAAAGACACTTATATTCTTTTAATAATCGGATTTCTCTTCTATGAATGAACATTTTGTAACGGACTTTGTGCGTGTAAATCAAGAAACATTGTACTATTCATTGATGTTGCATTTAAATACAAAGTGTTTTTGATATACCCTTCTCTTTCGTATGTTATTTTGTTTATGTTATGGTGACCTCAATTTGATCGCTTGTTGAACCTTTAGGCCAAACTAGCGGCTGTCCCGAAGGACTACTACTATTTATCTACCTTCTGATACAAGCAACAATTAACAACGAGAACTCTACCCCCCCCCCCATCACCATACACTAAGCTTTTATAATTTTAAGAATCAGTTCACACGAACCGGTAGGATGCCACCACTGGTTTGAGGTTATTTAATGGTTTATTTATTGCTATCACTACAAATTCAAGAACTTGTCTCAAATTTCAACCAACAATTAAACCCATTCAATGTTTTTTTGTTACATTATTCTTACAATGAATGCATACATAGATACATTTTTTAGCATAAAGCATGAAGTAAGGCTCAGATTTTTTTAACACAACTTAGGGAAAATGACTGAAATTTCTAACTCTCGTTAGGGTTATTGCATAACAGCAAAAATGAAAAAAGTCTGAAACATAAGAATTTACTCAGCATGGCCAGGCTCAGCTAAAATTGCCTAATGCCAGTGGTGGGATTCAGCAGGTTCATACAGGTTCATGTGAACCTGTTCTTGGAATTGTATGAACTCAGCGAACTTGTTGCTAGCTGTAACCCAAGCAAACAAACTGCTAAGTTTAGATTTGTCTACAAATTGTAGTCACATAAACAGTTGGGGATGTAAATTCAGGTAATTGAATAAAGGTTAATACAAATTTCATGTACTGCTGAACTTGCTAGACCCAGATACTTGGAATATTCAAGAAATAGTTATTCCCTGGAAAGCTGTGGAAGAAAAGCTGAATACTTCAGTAAAAGTTTTCATCACTGCATTCCCATTAATGATTTTCTTTACTATGTGGAAAATGTCCTGAAAAACTTTTATAATCCTGTAATTCCTCAAAGTATACAAAAAGTGAAAACTATTATCAATACGATTGCTATCAGTTCTTATGAGGCAGAAAGAAGTTTTTCAAGAATGAATATTTTATACTCAGATAAAAGAAGCTGCCTTACAGTGGAAAATGCAGCAAACTTGGTGACAATCAATCTTAATGGTTTCCCTTTCATGAAAACATGGCTTAGAAAAAAATCTCACTGTTGATGACAAAAGAGTGAGGCAAAAAAAGCTAAAGACTATGATGACAATCAAGAGGATATTTGGAAATTTTAAAATGAAAGATCATGAATAGAAGCTTTTAAAGCATTTCTTTGGATTATTTTTCCTTTAAAAATGATAATGTGCACTGTAATGCAGATTAATATTGATATTTTTGAATAAGTGCAAGAAAAATTTACTTTATTCCTAAATTGTATCTATATAGTAAAGTATAGACTATGGAAAAATGAAGGAACCCATTGCTATTGAGACCTGTTGTTGAGAGAACCCATTCTTAAAATATTTGAATCCCACCACTGTCTAATGCTAATAATAAATTAAAAAAATGGCGTACAATAAACTCTCACAATTTCACACACATATAAAAAAATTAATCAACTTTCTCCTTCAACTGTAAGAGCTATAGCCTGTAACTGCTTATTGAAAAAGTATTATAATGATTATAATCTGATATGTTAAATAGAAGAGATATAAAATGTATAGTAAACGAAGAGACAAGCAAGAAGTTGACTACTGATCATTTGCCATAGAACAACACAATACAACAGTGGACATTATAGATAAGTCTGAGAAAAGAATAGTTCAAACATATACCAAACAGCATTTATTCTATTGATAAAAAATATACAGCATACAAAATGTTTACTTTTTATGAATATTTTTTTTTTGTTTGTTATAAAATGGTGAAAGTTTTGCTTTCAAAAAGATCCTGCATGTGGTGTCAGAAAAGGGACAGCTGAATCCTTGTTGTCTGTCAATGTCCTGGAGGTGAAAAGAATCCAAGAGCTTCATATCTCCTCCTGTTGAGGTAGCAAGAAGATGTACTGAGATTGGAAGGTTTTGTGACCAATTTAGAACTCCCTTACATGCAGGGTTTGGCAGAGCTTTAAACCCTACTGCTGCCATGTGTGTGCTTTGATCAGCTTGTGAGTGTGTTTGATAAAAGACGTAAGTGTAATAATAAGTAGACTAGATATGTGAGAAAGCAGAATTACTATTATGTGGCATATAGCTGCAAACAACACTGAGCGAGAAAAAAATAAGGGTACAGCTTAATTTCAGTTAAGCTCAATGACTAGTAAGAAGTAGGTCAACTACAATAATGGGAGGTACTTCATGTCAAAATTTTGTACAAAATGTTGGGGAAGTTACCCAATATTAGATAAAATATTTATCACATTGGGAATCATCAATTATTATAATGATGAGTTGAGATAAATTTACCCAAACATCATAATATAAGCATTCGGTCTCACGCTGTCTGCTGATCTGAGATGGAAAAAATACATCGAGTCAGTTGCATCATCCACCGCAAGAAAAGTTGGTTCCCTGTGCCGAGCCAGGAAATTTTTCTCCCTGGAATCGATCCTCCAGGTCTATAAATCGACCACTCGCCCTTGCATGGAGTATTGCTGCCATATATGGTCTGGAGCCCCTGCTGTTTGCCTCAGGGTTCTTGATAAGATCCAGAGCATCTCGTCTGCAGTCGCTCTCCCACAGACGCGATGTTGCCTCGCTCTGCCTTTTTTACAAGTACTTTCACGGTAATTGCTCTGAGGAGTTGCTTTCGCTTGTCCCTAGGCCTCGTGAATTTAAACGTCCTACGAGGCTGGCATCCCGTTGAAATTGTTAGATGTAGACGTCTCTTTTACTCCAATAGCTTCATGTCTCGCACATCTCGCCTATGGAACTCCCTTCCCTATTACTGTTTCCCTGACAAATACAATCTCCAACGGTTTAAGTGTAGCGTCAATCGACATCTCCAGTTGCCTTGATCTATCCACTTCCCCTCTCCACATCCTTTCATCTTTCATTCCTATCTGCTCTCGCTCCAAATCTTCTGTAACCCCCTTGCCTTGATCGACCCACTGTCTTTCTCTTTCTCCACATCCTCTCCCTTACCACTCCTATCTGCTCTTCCTCCAACCCTTCTGTAACCCCATGCAGGATAGTGGCCTCCGGCCTTGCTTGGGGTGATACGCTTAAAAAAAAAAAATTACCATAATCGCTTTGTTGACATATATAATTGGTTGAGAAAAAATGCTTTTATCTTGTAGCAGATGTTAAAACTTTTTGCTAGACATGTATCCATTGAAAACACTGTCAGCAACAGTAACCTACTTTTCAGCTTTTAGGCATGTGTAAAAAAAATGATTGCTTGCATGGTGCGACCCTAAATTTAATAACAACAATCTGCTCAGCTTATTTAAAAAACCTGAATGAGAAAATAGCTTGTTTATGAAGCAAAACAGATACACCTTAGCAGACATGGAAAACAAAGATGAACTTGTGCCTTGCATCAGTGATTTTGCTAGTTGAGAAAAATGAAAGCCTGAGTAGACATGACATCATTTTGATGAAAATGACTCCAACTGACGAGGAGACTTACATTTCATGCATTGTCATATTGTCACATGACGCATTTCTGATAATAAGACATGTGCATAAATTACAACAGAATCAAGGGTAGATAATTAAGTTTTGTAACTATTAATCTCTAACTTTGATTAAATACTAACAAATTTGGCCCTCAAAAAGTTGTGAAATTAATGATGCTAGAGCCCCAAATTCAAATTCTAACTATTAAGAAAAACTTTACTTTAGGTATGTCCAATATTTCGCTAAAAAGTGGTATACCTTGACGACAAAAGGTCCCCAAATTGATAAAACAATTTTTAAGGTTTAAATATTTATGTTGTTATTAAAGAGGAAAGACCAAAGTATTTTCTGAATATTTTTTCAGATTTTTTAATCCTTCCTATAAATGTTAAAAATTTTATTAAAAATCTTGTTTTTTTTCGAGTCAAAAAATTTCGTAAAATCGAACTTATCGACATTTCTGTCGGAAAGATCATAGTTTGTTAGTTAAAAAATTATGAAAAATAAATTACACCTTTTTCTTTTGTTATCTTAGGAAATTTAGAATGATTAAAGTATACTTAATGTAATTTGAAAGAAACATTACTTACATTTTTAGCAGAAAATTTTTTAAGAGAGATATTTCCCACCAGGGTAGTCTATTTTCACAGGCGTTGATTGATGTACGTCAATATATTCACAACTTACGGTACTGAAATTTATTGTACGGTACCGCCAAAGTGATATAATTCGTTCTAATTTTAAGTGAATCTGGTTAGTAGATTTTTTTTTAAAAAATTCACTTTCAAATTTTTTTTTTTTTTTTTTACCTTACGTTTGAGGAAGAATTCTGCACGGAAAATAACATTTAAATTATGAAAGAAAATCAAATTTTACAAGTAAAAATAAAACAGTAAAAAAAATACATTTTTTTAAATTGAGGTTTATTATTTCAGTCATGAAATATTTTTCTGAGAATATAAAAATTACATGAAACACCATTAATTGAAACGGGTTAACTTAATGAAATGAGATTTTATTTCTTTTTTATTAAGGCAGATTTTTTTCTATTTATTAATAATTATATGGCAGTAATATGAGTTTTATTTTATTTATTAATAAAATTAACATGCTAATAGCAGCTATGTTGGTTTTGTTTTGACTCGACAAGTATTTTTTAGTTTGAGTAGTAGCGAGCTAACTCCAGAAAATTTAAACTCCAAAAATCGTTTTAATTGATAATTTGTCGTGTGGATAATAATTCCAAAGTAATGTACAATGAATTTATGCATTCGATTTCAAACTTGAAAATTTGGGTGGACTTCCAAGGGCGTTTTTTTTTTTTTGTAATTGTAAATAGTCGATATTTTCTTTTATCCCACTATTCGATTATATTTGAATAGAAAAAGAAAAAAATTGAAAATAATACGACGATATTCAGAAAACTTGACAAGCGTTGTTTTCTTGTTACAAAGCCATTTCTGAAGTAAAAAAAAAACTTGGTTCTATCAAAGGAAACTACTCAGGTGACATTATTTCAACAATGTGCATCCGTACTTTCGTTGTAGACGATTTTAAATACAATTTTGGAATATTAAAAATTATTTTTAAAATAATTATGGTTGTCAGATATTAATAAGCTTTCAAATTTATGATCTTTAAAAAGTAGAGAACATAATATATCATTTCCATAAGGTTGCAGAAATAACTTAATGTATAAATATATAACAACCTTTTGTCATATTGTGTATTTAAAATTGAAAAAAAAAAGAAAATTAATGTAAAAATTTATTGTTCATCAAAAAATTTTTTTTCTTTCAGATAATAATTACCTTCGTATATATTATTCAGAAAAGCCATTAAAAACTTTCTTAATTAAATATTGTCTTAGTTTTATTGGGTTTTGTATTTTTACAATTGAGGTAAAAGTTTGGACAATTTCGGACATTTTTTTAACAAAAAAATCCATGATTTAGATTTTTCAGAGTTTTGTGCATTTAATTAAAAAAAAAAATTGAGGTTGCAAATAAATTTTTTTTTGTGTTTTCATAAAATTAAATTCGAGGGGGGTAACAGATATAAAAAAAAAATATTTATGCCATGACTTTCAAAGAGACAAACATTTCTAAAATAAGTTCATTCATTTCTGAATAAGTTCTGAAGTTTTCATTAAAATCCAACAAGTAGTTAATTTTTACAAGAATTTCGAAATTAATGTGTCTTTCAACTGACAAAAAAACAACTAAAAAAAAACGCTAAAAAGGTCAAAATTGGACATACCTACTTTACTTTGTAGTGAGGATGATACAAGTTTGTAATGAATGTGGTTAATGTTGGTTACGAGTTTGTAGTAAGAGGAGTTATGGTTCATTGCTGGTGGGGAATTTCAAAGAAAACAAATTCAACACGAGGGGGATTTTTATACATATAAAGGGTGTTTCAATAACTTGGACTGATTTTAAATGTGAATTAAGTTTAAGCGTCTAAAGATTTTTTTCTTTTTCTTTCAGATTTAACAACTTAGGTCTCTGGCAATTTCAACCATGGAAAGATTAACAATCAAACAATGTGTTAAAGTTAATGAAGCCTATTACGAAAATGGACATTCAAACAGAAGTTCCCAGGTTGCATCATCTCTCGAAACAGCAAAGTCAATTGGCCACCACAATCGTGCAACTTGATGCCTTCCTTTGGGGTCATCTCAAAAGTAAGGTCTATGCCAACACGCCAACAAGAATTCACTAGCTGAAGGAGGAGATAATAAAGCATATTGGTGAGATCAAGTAGCAACTATGCAGAGATGTCATCAAAACTTTTAACCTTCGAGTGGAGGTGTGCCACCAAAGCTTTGGCAGACATTTGGGTGATATTATTTTTCACACATAACACTTAAATAATATGATCCAATAGAGAAATAAATAAATTTTCTCCAATAACACTGATTTATTTACTGCCGACTTTGATCTGTCTTAATGAAACACCCTTTATTTTATATAAAAAAATAACATAGTTCACAAAAGAAGAGAGAGAGAGAGAGAGAGAGAGAGAGAGAGAGAGAGAGAGAGAGAGAGAGAGAGAGAGAGAGAGAGAGAGAGAGAGAGAGAGAGAGAGAGAGAGAGAGAGAGAGAGAGAGAGAGAGAGAGAGAGAGAGAGAGAGAGAGAGAGAGAGAGTGTCCTTTCCTTTTACTGCTGATTGCTATGCCATCTCGTCTGTGTCCTGGTAGACAAGGCAGGTCTAATTTTCACAACTTTATTATCCTATCATGACTTAAACTTTTCCGCTAACGTTACACCAATTTTGATCCACTTTTGCCATAAATGGGAGTTGTATTGTTTTTTTTCCTTTTGACTGTCAGCAGTCTACTGGCATCTGCCTTCAAACTCCATGACACATATTTACTACACTTCTCAAAATGATTATTAAGTAATCACAGATGCATTTAAGTTTGTACTACTTACTTATCATTGCAAAACTTTTCTATTTGATAACAACTACCTTTGTTCCTAAACATGCCTTCTGTTATAAAAAATATTTTTTTTATTGATTTCAAATTATATTAGCATTGTGGAATTTTGCTCAGAAAAAAATGATTAAAAGCTTCTATAAAAGGCATTTTGCTGACATCATGATTTTCATGGCCTAGCAACAAGTCACCTGCACCCGTCAGTGTTTCTAGTGGAATAGCTATGTATTGCTTCATGATTTCAGGATTCTCATTGCCAACCAACACCTATCCCTTCTAGAAATACCAAGATTAATTATGAAATCACCACCAACCAAACCCTTTCTTAAAATCTGTCATCATGAGGACTATTTAAATAGTTAAAAAAAAATCATGTGGGCGGAATCAATAGTGCTTATCGTAGTACACTATGGGGGATGAGTTATTACTTTGGGACCATTGCCTTTTCAACGTTGCATCACCCTACTTTCTTCTATGCAACATGGCAGGCTTGTTTAGATTTTATAATCAACCACATTTTTCTTTGCTCATTGATTATTATAAACACAATCTAAATACCCCACTTGAACATTTCATAACATTTGTTATACATTGTAGCAACACAGTATTTAATTTTTAGCTATTAAGTATGTATCAAGCTCGGCAACACGACTATGCACCTATTATATAAACTTGTGACCTTTTCACTGATCTGGAAGTGAGAAGAGGGGGAGCACCAGCTCCTAGTCCCTGTGACCAGTATTCTTGGATGGGTTCTGTATTAAGTTACAGTCCACTTATTTTTGTCTACTAGCTAGAAACTTTTCTTCCTTGAAACAGCTCTTTTCTTTTGGCTTTCTCACATTACTTCTGGCGTTTTCAACTTGTGATAAAATAATATTATTATTACAGTTATCTGCCCTTATTAAGGGATTATTCTCCTCCATAGAAGAGTTCTAAAATTGTCATCTTTGCTTACACCTCTTGTACCTTTTTGAGTTGAATAAAACCATAATCGTCCAAAGATATTTTCTTCAGTCTCGTCATTCACCACAATTTATTCAACTCAAAAATTATTCAAAACGGACAAAATATTAAAACTGGAAAAATTCAGTCAGGACTCCAATTCACCAATTACTGCTAAAGAGTGGAAATTTTGGTACCAGATGTTCAGCAACTATCTGCATGCTATTCAGACACTTGGTGTAACGCTGGATAAATTCAGTGTCTTATTAAGTCACATAGCCATACAAATACTAGAAAATATTTATGTTAACCCAACAAATGACATCTTTGTGCATCACCTCCTCACAAGTTGTCGTCAGAAACCTGATGAATTGACCAATTTCTACAGGTACTGTGTGAGTTGATTAAAGACTGCAACTACAAACCAGTAATCGCAGAAGCCTACCGAGAGGAAGCCATTCGGGATGCATTCATCAATAGTCTGGACTCTAATCTTATTTGACAGAGTCTCCTCGAGAATAGAACATTGGACTTGCAGAATGCTTATAGCCAAGCTCGTTCTCTCAACCTTGCACAAAAATGCAGTTGCATTTATCCAACAGAATCCATCCACACTGACCATGAGTGCATTGACAATGGAAGCATTGACTGAAGCTTCATAAATCAAAAAATCGCCAAAAGGCTTAAATTGAAGCAATACCCAAGCTTGTGATCAATCTGCATGGCTGCAGGAACACAGATCACAGAAATTGTAGGATATTGTATTGTGGACCTCAATCTTCTTGGACATTATTGTGTCTTAAAAATGAATGCACAAAATCGGAGAGACAGATAATGTTTATTCTGCCCGACAGGTACAACAGGAAACTGCATTACAATTAAAATATCTTTTTCATAAGAGTATCAAAAAGAGTTAATGGTAAACACAACTGTAAACACGACAATCCTCCCTTACTTTGGATAAGGGTTTCAAGTTATATAGTTCTCTAGGTACGTTGGGTATTTTCTTTGATGTTGTACTCTGGAGTGTAGTCTTGGGATAAACCTAGGGGTTTCAGGTGAGGGAATCTCTGGTTCCATCAATGAGGTGATGATTGGTGATGATGTGGGTGTGGTGTCAATGCAGGTTTCAGCTGAATGCGACATGTGGGCTGAATGGCAAGGCCTCTCTGCATTTATTGTGCCATTCTCATTTTCTCCTTACAAACAAGCAGGTGATAAAATGAGATGAGTTCCATGTGATACTATTTTGGCCATGTTGTACTGTATCATACTGCCTTTCTTTTGAGTTATTATGTAAGGCAGTAAAGAAAAGGGTAGTTTTAGTTTTTTTTGTTGTTGTTTTACTAGGACAATGTTGCCAGGTTGAAGTGTTGAGGGAAAGGTTTTTCTTTTCCTGTTAGCATATTCACATATCTTCTGTTTACTGATGTAATCATTTTCACAGATTTTTTTGTTTATTTTGTCATGTGTGTTGTTTGGGGTTGGGTCTTGAGAGGGTATGCTATGTAGGCTGATTTTCATCTTTCTACCTGTGAGAGCCTCAAAAGAGGATGAGGGGTGCCCCTATACATATGAAGAAATGTGGGTAGTTGAGACTTCCATGTGTGTGTACCCTCAGTTATACATGACCTAATGTTTTTGTTTAGTGTGGACATGAAACGTTCCACCTCCCCATTTGCCTCTGGCCAGAGAGGTGTTATTTTTCTGTGTTGTATCCTGAACTCAGGCATAGCTTTAGAAAACTCTTCCCCATTAAATGGAGGGCCATTGTCTGTCTTGATTGAGGTAGGGATTCGTTGACATGAGAAAATGGCTTCAAGTCTTGGCAGGACTGCTCTTGCTGAGGTGGATGAGATTATTTCTACCTCAGGAAACAGTTGTATTCATCTATGACTACAAGTAGTCACTTGAGGGAAAAGGACAATCAAGATCAATTGCAAGGAACCTGTAGCATGGGCTGTAGGGGTGCATGGTATGCAAGATTTTACTGTATCCTCTACAAACCTATCAATTCCTGGAAACCACACCTTTTCTCTGATGCATTGTTTCATTTTGATTATGCCTTGGTGGGCCTGGTGGGCAATAGCTATAGTCTTCTGACATAGAGTTTCAGGTATGATTATCCTGTTTTGCCTGAGGATAAGCCCATCATAAATGGAAAACTCATCCTTGAATTTTTTAAAGTCCTTTATGTTTGGGTCTATCCAGTGGCCAGTTTGTATAGCTTGTTTTCTACTGTTCATTATTCCTATAAGTGGTCTGTGGTCTGTGATAACTATAAAATGTGCCTCAAACAGATAAAGGTAGAAATTCTCAACTCCATATACAACTGTTATGTATTCTCTATCAGTCTGGGAGTATTTTTGTTCTGTTTCTGTTAGAGCTCTACTTACATAGCAGATGGGGTGACCTTCTTACATAAGAATTGCTCCTAGTCCTACAGGGCTGGCATCCACCAGGATTTCTGTTGGTTTGCGGGGGTCAAAATATGACATCACCTTACTACTGGTGAGTTTCTCCTTCAGCTTATTGAAATCATTTTGTTCATGTTTCCCAAATTTCCAGACTTTTTGTCAGATTCCTTAGAGGTCCTGTGATGGTGGCATATCCTGGGATGAATCTAGTGACATACTGTTTCATGCCCAGGAATGACCAGATTTTGGTCACTGATGCTGGTAGAGCAGAGTCACAGATAGCTTGGACTTTCACTGAGTATGGAGAGATCCCATTCTCTCCAAATACATGGCCATAGAATTTTAATGTTTTAACAGAGAAGAGACATTTTTCTTTGTTAAATTTGGCCCCTCGAGGAAACATGATAAAAATCCGAGAAGAACATGATAAAAATCCGAGATACATTTTAAAGAGACCCGATGAAAGAGGGCCCTCTTTCATCGAGTCTCTTTAAAATGTATCTCGGATTTTTATCATGTTCTTTTTGGTTTGCTCCATATACGATAATATCATCAGACAGGTTTTTTGTTGCTGAGATATCCCTCAGAAGTTCTGATGTGGCATTCTGGAATATCTCAGCTGCTGCATTGACTCCAAATAGCAGTCTTTTGTATCTTCTGAGACCTACATGTGTGGTGAAAGTTGTTATGTATCTACTGGCTTCATCAAGTTCTAATTGATGGTATGTGTTGCTCATGTCGTGTTTGCTGAAGACTGTTGCACCATTCAAATCTGCTATCAGATTGTCAATAGTTGGCATTGGGTGTTTGATTCATGTTATTGTGCGATTTGCTTCACACGTTTATGCAAAGGTGCACTCCACCTGTTTTAGGAACAGCAACTATGGGGCTGACCCATGGTGTTGGACCTTTGACCTTTTCAATAATTTCCAAGTTCTCCAATCTTTATAACTCCTTCTTTACATCTTTTCGGACACGGAAGGGAATACGACGATGTATTTGAGCAACTGGAGTTATGGATCTGTCAATGTGGAGGTGACTTTGCAATTCTTGATGTAACCCATTTTCCCATTAAATAAGTGAGGGAATCGTTCAGGTATGTCTTTTGGACCTGTCTGTAGCAAAAAATGGATAAGATTTAGTTGTTGAGCAGTTTTACTGCTCAACAAGTTTGAACATCCATAAAAAATAGCCCCAACTGCTGATGTTTAATGGCTGATTTTTGTTTAAAAAGATCCATGAACTGGAAGGGGAGTATATTGGTTGAAGGCATAAATTTTGAGTACCGGCTTTTTGAGTATGGGTGTCACGTGCCCAAGTGATTCATATGTCCATATTTCCCATAATATTGACTGAGGCAACTGTGTCAATAATAAAATTGATTTTTTTGTTGTTGATAGATGCCGTAATTCTGGGTAGGGTTATTGACAGGAATAGTGTTGAGAGAACATTGACTGAGAACAGATATTCATTTTCGGATTAAGAGGGGTCAGATGGAGGTGAAAACAGACTCTGTCTTACCTTAGAACCAGACAAACATGCCTGAGCAAAGTGTCCAATTGTTTTACACTTGTTACAGGTTTCCCCACTTGTAGGACAGTTTGATCTGGGTGAGGTCGTGGGGAATTGCAGCATTTGTTGTTATTTTTTTGTCAAGTCTGTGGAAATATTTGTGTTTTGTACTCTTAAATGAGAGCTTGTTGAGGTTGTGTAAAGATGTTAAGAAATATCAGAAGGTTTGAATGATTAGAAGGCTTAAAATTGTGCGTCTTCATAATCTTCTATCCACAACAATTAATAAAAGACAAAAATAATGATTCAAAACATAACAATTGAATTTATTCAGTATTTGATGTACATGCATGTGAACTGAAAGGTTAGACAGAGTTGTGTCTCTTAGACTAGGTAATATTTTTACTTGAGCTCATGAGGATTAGATTTACTATTAAATTGTAGTTTAGAAGAATGAGTATGCGTTGAGTGTTTGGAATTGTGTATTGTACAAGTAAATAGTTCAGAATTATACTTGCATGAAATGTTGTAAAGTTCTTTTACATCTGACTACATTAGTCAAGACGGGAATTCTTTAAGTGTCACATTTTAGCAGCGGAGTTGAGATGCGAAAGAGAACCAAGAGGGAGCATGACGAAAGAGAGGGCGAGAATCACTCATGTTTGTTTTTTTATAGTATGTTGTATCACGTGACAGGATCACACTTAGTTGGCGCCAAAACAGACCTGTCGCGTGCAGGCTATTTGATTGGTCGAAACTGACCAATCAGCAAGCTAGATTGAAGGTGATTAACCAATGAATGCTTGTTATATATTTGTAAGTATGATGGTGGTGAAAATTACAACAGGAAAAGTGCATTTCCCAGTGGAGTGTAAACTGGCTGTCGTGGAAGATTCCACAAGCTCCTTGTGCTGCTATGCTGGCATTCTGGGCAGTGAAGTCTCTGTTGGTTGGTTTCTGAGTTTCCTGACTTGGGTGTGTTTCGGCCTTGGATAGCTAGTATTTCTTCAGTCTTTGGTGAGCTGGTTCTGCTTTCTATCGTGGCCGAGCGGCTTTCGGCAAATTCAGTACCCTGAGCCTCGTTAAGTAGCTGGGTTAGTGTTAAATTGTCTTTTAGAACTTTCCGCCGAAGTTTTTGTGATGTGCATCCTAATATTATTGTTGTGGATTCCGGGGATGGAATCCTGCACAAATAAATAAATAACGCCAGTAATTGAAATAGGAAAATAAGTGTATTGAACGTAAGAATACAAACTTGAAATGAAGATTAGTAGTCCAGGAATACAGGTTAGTAGAAAGTATATGTACAAGTCTCTGTAAGTGAAGCCGTAATTCTCTCTCTCTCTCATTCTCTCTCTCTCTCTCTCTCTCGCTCTCTGTGGACTACGTATCTCAACCTTATCTCAATGTATCTCTGCGTATCTCTTTGTGAACACCCTGTGTACTCAACATATCTCCACTCTGTCAGAATAAGTATACTTTAGACGAGTCCATCTTGTGTAAAAAGGGAGAGCTCCACAACAATTATTTATCCCAGGATTTCGTTTTCTATGTTGTGGAATCCGCAGTTTGCCGCGATTGCACGTAACCGAATGTGGTACGAGTCCATGCTTTCATTTTGTTTTTGTTTTAGCTTGAAAGTTTCATAAACTGTGTTTGTTTAGGGTATGAAATGATTATTAAAGGACTTGGGTCTTCGCCTTCTGACATCGAATTAATGCCTTTCTGTTCGTTTGTCATGGCGTCATAGACTTTCATTATGTTGTTACACCTCCGTAATGTGAAAGTAAAGCTTTTTTACGTCTGTCGGTGTTTATATCCAGAGCTATTTAAAGGTTATCCAGCTTGGAAATCCATTTTTCCATCTTGTCCCAGCTGTATGTTTGTTGTGGACCCGATAGCGGTGCAGATCTGGCCTACGAAAATAAGGCCTTGTGCCAGACGCTACACACTACTACCGAATCCCCACACAAAGTAAAAAATAAAATAAAATATAAAGACGTGCTCTTTCTACCGTTCAAACGTACAAAGTGAAAAGAAGTAGACAGGCAAAACAACAAAAGGTTAAGAACAAACATAAATTTTATTAGAGTTTAACAAGTAGTGTCTTCAGTGAAGACCTTCAGTAAATGTACTGGAAATATAGTTGAAGAAGAGGCCAAGTAGATTAGTAAATTGTCTTCAGTGAGATTACTGGAAATGTAGTAATAATGAAATTTAATTGTCTTGAGTTAAGCCTTCAGTAAGATGCTGGAAATATGGTAGTTGACAAGATAAGATTCCGCGCCAAAATTCAAATCCAACATGACTATGGCGGGAAGGAGTTCTTCGAGAAGAAAGGTTCAGAAAGTCAGTTGTAATGCATAGTGAACATACGGCAAGGAAAAAAATACTCACTGCGAGAGTTTATAATTGTGAGTGTATGTAATTCTTTTTAAAGTAACAGGTTCAGAAAGTACAGTTCGAAGAATATAAAAAATGCTTGTTCATCAGGTTGGAAGTTTTCGAAAGTTCCTGGAAGTTGGCAGCTCGATAAAGATGTTAGCCTCGGGACAAAAATCTGTCATAGCAAAGGGACGACCGTGTCGTATGCGTTAAGATATGTGACGAGCCATGAGGTCTAGGCAAGGTTTTTTGCCGAATAAAATGTCTCTGTCAGTATATATGTTGTTACCGGCGAGAGACAAGTGAGCCAGCCTGTGCCGATGGTCAGACGACCACGGGGGCGACTAATTTTTGAAAAGCCAATTTGCCGTGACGTCAGCGCAAAAGCGCGCGAAAAAAAATGAATTCTTCCTCATCTTCGGCTAAGACAACGGTTTACTACTATAACCGGCCGAAAGTGAGAGGAAGGGGTGAAAAGTCGCGCGTGCGTCAAAATGAAGGTGGGGGTAGCGTGAATCCCACATGTTCTTGTCCGTGAACAATGAAATTTTCAAAACCTGGAAGTGATATAGTAGTTTTTCTTGCAATGACGAAAAATCCGGGGTTATAATATTGTTCTTTTTTTTTGCTGTGTATGAGGTTCGTTAATTAATTAACTCAGCTTTATAATTCTCGTCGCTAGTTATTGTGTCTTAAACATGAATGCACAAAGTCGGAGAAACAGATAACAACGTTTATTCCGCCCGAAGGGTACAACAGAAAACTGCATTACAAATAAAATCTCTGTTAATGGTAAGTTATTTCTCTTGGACTGTAAACACAACTGACGTGAGTACACAAATGTTCATCTAAATGCAATTAGTGATTTGTGTACTGATATAATCCTTGGAACTGATTTTCAAGTGCAGCACGAAAACGTTGTCATCAAGTATGGTGGCAGCAAACCAACATTAACCTGAGGGTCGAAAGGTGTGAGTGCCAATCGACCGTACAACTAAGAAAGTGGACACAAAGGCAAGGATAGGTGACGGCAATAGCAAAGAAGGATGACAAAACACGGATGGTCAGTTGAAAACTATGGGTATCGTGTCTTTATTTATTTGGTTAGCATACGGTAAATGGTGAGACGAAGGAAGACGCTCCAGTTGAGGGTTGAGATGCGGATGCTCCGGTCGGGTCGACGGTTGGAAGTTGTTGATGCGGAACCTCCCGTAGTAATCACTAACAATACTATACGGGAAAGGTTGGTTAGTGCGGATGCTCCGGTCGTGTCGACGGTTGATGAAGTGCCGCTGCTCCGGTTGTGTCGATGGTTCGAGGTTGTTGAAGTGCGGGAATTAGCTGGAAGCTACAGGAGTGAGCTGGATGTCGCTGGAAGCTGCGGAAATTAGCTGGAGTCTGCCGGAGTGAGCTGGAGGTCGCTGGAAGCTGCGGAAATTAGATGGAGTCTGCTGGAGGTTGCTGGAGGCAAGCAGTAGCAGAGAGAGAAGTGAGTATCGTGATTGAATGACTTTCGGAAGTTAGCTGAAAAGGGCTGTTTGAACAGCTGCTGCTAGTGCTGCTGGGTCCCGCCGGCTGCTGAGCTCGGTCGACTTAACTGGGCGCGTCAAAGTCGCGATTTAGGAAGGCTCCTGGTTCCCTAGCCGTGTCGCCTGATTGCTGTGAAATCGCTGGTATTTATGGAAACCGTTCATACAACAGCAGCGAGCCCACTAAACCAATGAGTGACTATAATTAATTTCAGACCGTATTAATTACAGTCAAAAGTGTATTCGGTGTTTGTTGACTGTATTTAAATTAATTTTGGTACGAAATTAAAAGTCTTTTGTTTTTGGTTTCGTGGCGAAAATTAAGTTTTTGTGTTTTTTTTTTGTTTGAAAATAGGTCGATGCTATTTTTAGCGCACGTGGGTCGTGACCGTTCTCTGCCGAAGGCGTATATGGGATTGTTTATAAAAAGTGGGAGTGTTGATCGGGCACACCGTGAGAAGGCCCCCTCCCAGGATAATTGATCATCATCAATTAGAAGTAAATATGTCTTGTACTTCTTCGGGAAGGTGACTTTCATTCCTAGACTTGTCTGCCTGGTTGGAGCGGTGGGTGCTTCTGGTATTGGCTCTGACCTTGGTGGTTGCGATCGTGTGGTTGTTGTGACAGGTGGGGCTTCTGGGTGTGTTGAGACGGGTTCTGTCTCCCGTGGAGATTTTTCCAGAAAAGCTGGTTTGACTCTGGGATGGTGTCCGTCCGGTTTCCTCGATCAATGGTGAGATGCTTCTCAGAGCGTTTTAAGACTTTGAAGGGACCCTGGTATGTTGGTGTTAGTGGTTTCTTTACCGCGTCATTTCGGACGAAAACGAACTCGCAGTCCTGAAGCTGTTGTGGAACGTGGATAGTTGGTGATGGTTGCCTGGGTGGTGTGTACTTCAGTTGGACCATTTTATAGCGTAGTTCCTGCGTGAAAGGACTTGCAGTAGTGAGGTTGGGTATGGTATCGTCGAAATATTGGCCGGGTAAAGAGAGTACTGTACCGAAGACTATTTCAGCTGGTGTGCACCCTAGGTCTTCTTTGAGTGAGTTGCGGATTGACAAAAGGATTAGGGGTAGCTCGTCTACCCAGTTGCTGGTGGGATGTGTTGTGGTGAGAGAGACCTTTAGTGTTCGGTGGAACCTTTCCACCAGGCCGTTGGCGCAGGGATGGCAGGCGGTGGTCTTGATGTGTTTGACGCCAAGCAGTTGAGTGAATTCCTGAAAGAGTGAGGACTGGAACTGCGCACCGCGGTCCGTGGTGATGATGCTTGGTACTTCAAAAATTGCGATCCATTCCTGAAGGATGGTCTTTGCTACCGTGTTAGCCGAGGTATCTCTGATGGGTACTGCTAATGGCCACCTGGAGAAACGGTCAACCACTGTGAGGAGGTACTGGTAATTCTGGCACATTGGGAGAGGTCCGACTATGTCGATGTGGATGTGGCTGAAACGTGCGTTCGGGTTGCTGAATGTGTCTGGCGGGAATTTTGTGTGCCGGTGTACCTTGCATTTCTGGCACTCAAGACACGTTGATACCCAATTACGGATGTTGGTATTCATGTTGGGCCAAACAAAACGATCGGCAATGAGTTTGACCGTTGCGCGCTTGCTGGGATGTGACGATCCATGTAGGTGGTTGAAAATTTGCCTTCTGAGTGCCGGAGGTATGTAGGGTCTGGGATGATCCAGTTTTGTATCGCAGTACAATATTTTGTTGCTGAAAGGCGCCGGAAATTCTTTCAGTTGCAGGGATGTGTTGGCTAGGACTTCAGGGAGGGTCGCGTCGGAATCCTGGGTTTCTGCTATCAGGTCCTGGCTGAGTGGGCTGTCTTCCACAGTGTTGACATCGAATCTGGATAGGGCATCGGCGACAGTGTTGTCTCTTCCTTTGACATACTGGATATCGGACGTGAACTGTGAGATGTAGTCTAGATGTCAGATCTCACGAGCCGTATATTTGTCCGAGTTGTTCGACAGGGAAGTTGTCAAGGGTCCGTTAAAACGGTGAAATTCCGGCCTTCCAGTAGATGTTGGAAGTGTTTGATGGCGAGGTATATAGCCAAAAGTTCTTTCGAGAAGGTGCTGTATCTGGACTGAGCTGGCGATAATTTAGCCGAGAAGAATGCAATGGGTTTGCGTTGGTCGTCAAACTCCTGTTCTACCACAGCTCCAACTCCAGTGTCCGAGGTATCTGTTGTTAGATATATCTGAGTCCGGGTGTCTTCGTTGAGATGTGCTAACTTCGTAAAGTTAGCTAAGGAGGTTTTCGCTGCTTGGAATGATTTTTTCTGGTCGCCCTCCAGGATGATGGCTTTTTTCTCTGGAGGAGATTTGTCAGAAGGTTGAGGAGATTTGAGCATCCGGGGATAAACCTGCGGTAAAAATTTACCATCACCAAGAAGCGTCGCAGTTGCTTTACCGATGTGGGTATCGGGAAATCCTGTATGGCTTTTATCTTCCATGAGCGTCTGTGTGGTGTTCGAGAAAGTCTATGTGTTGTGCGCCGAATTCGCACTTGTCTGGGTTGATTCGGAGGCCATAATGTGTTAGACGGCAGAACACTTCCTCCAGGTGATGTTCGTGGAGATCGGCGTCTCTGCTGGCCACTAGGATGTCATCAATGTATGCGTAGACGTATGGTAGGCCACGCAGAACTTGGTCCATCAGCCTCTGGAACGTCTGGGCTGCGTTGCGCAGTCCGAAGGGCATTTTTGTGAATTCAAACAGTCCAAAAGGGGTTGTGACTGCTGTCTTTGGAATGTCCTCCGGAGCAACTGGAACTTGATAATATGCTTTGGTCAGTTCAATTTTCGAGAAAATGCGGGCCCCTGCCGACCTGGGGCAAAGTCGTGGATGAGAGAGGAACAAGATACCGGTCGGGCACTGTGGATGCATTGAGTTTCCGGTAATCCATGCAGATTCTGAAATCCCCGTCGGATTTGGGTATTAGATGCAGTGGAGAAGCATATGGACTGCCTGAGGGTCGGATGATGTTATCTGCCAGCATCTCTTCAAACGCTTTCTTGGCATATGCCAATTTATGTGGAGGGAGTCGTCGTGGCCGTGAATATGCTGGCTGTCCGGTGGTCTTTATGTGGTGTTGGGTTTGATGCTTGCCTGCGTCAGTAGGTTTAATGAGTTGCGTAAGGTCCCTGTACCGGCGCAGGATTTCTGTGTAGCGTGGGTCGTGCTGTGTTGCCACGCTGATCCTAGTCGTATTTAAGCTGGATGGAGTCCCTGTGATCTTGATGGATATCGTGTTGTCGGTCAGGGTCCTTGTCTTCATAAGGACAGCCAGGTTGTAATGTGCCAAGAAGTCGGCACCAAGCAAGGGTGTTCTGACGTCTGCTACGGTGAATGACCACTTGAAGTCGCGCCTGAGGTTGATGTTCAAGGTAAGTTGCTTGTTCCCATAGGTTTCTATGGTGGAGCCGTTTGCTGCTCGAAGTTGAAATGCTGTGGGTTTAAAGGCGGATCTGTTGGTAGGTGGTATCACGCTGATGGCTGCGCCAGTGTCAACTAAGAATTTGAGGCCGTTGTTACGGCCCCACACGTAAAAGAGACGACTGTGTGAGCGTGTACCGAGAGGGATCGTCGTCGCTGCCTGTCGGTCTATTCGTTTCCCTGGGTCCTATTGTGTCTGCAGGGAGGGCAGCACTTGCGGGCCCGGTCACCGAAGAATTGGTGGTACCAGTATTCGTCTGGGTTGTTTCTCCGTCCTGGACTTGAGCTGCGGGTACGGCTTCGGTTCCGTGTGCGTGGTGCTGGGCTTCGCTGCCTCTGGCGTAGGGAAAGTTTCAGGTCTCTCAACTCTGCACGTATCTGGGCCATCTCATCTTCGAGGCGTTGACCGTGGTTTCCGTGGTTTTCAACCTGGTGGACTTTTTGGTGGGCCTGGGAGTATATTTTGTCGGCTGAATCAGCCACAACGTCAAAGGACGTTTCTACTGGTACAAGGGCTAGGACTTGCGTTATATTCGGTGGTAACCGATCCATCCATAGGCCTCGGAGGATGGGTTCTGCCATGGTGTTGTTCCCGAGGTGGCTCTTCATCAGACGTAGGAGCTGGGATGGGGTTCTATCACCCAGAGACACGTTGGAGAATAGGTCTCTGATGAGGTCTTCCTCCGAACGTCCCGTTCGTTTGAGGATGTCTTCTTTAAGGCAGGTGTACGGGAGATGGTCTGGAGTGTTGAGAAGGATGCCTTCCACTTCTTCGACGATTAATGCTGGTAGGGCTTGTACCACTGAGGCGTATTTCGTGTCCTGTCGTGTGACCTTTCGAGCTGAAAATATCGCCCCGAGTTGAATAAACCAGCTCCTGGCGTTGACCGAGTTGTACGGTGGTAGTTGTATCAGGAGGGCTGATGTGTTGATTTCTGGTTCAGTCTTTTCCGCCATCTTCTCTGCTAGCCGTTTTCTTGTGTTCAAAGATCACGACGGGGTCACCATTATGTAGGGGACAGTGGGGGGTGAAGATGTGAAGAGATATCTCTGGGTTAAGATTTCCTGCTAGCCTGACCAGCTACATAGGAATGTTGGACTATAATTAAGTCCAAAGAAGACAAAGAAAACAAACAAGGCCGATATACATGGGTAAACAAATATATATTATGGGTAAACAGATATATATATTAATACACAAAGACATGAAAAGTTACAGAGTATTTGTATGGAGAAGTTATGTGTGTGTGTTGTGTTGAGTGTCCATACGTACGTGTATTGTTCTTAGCGTGTTCCGCGAATTTGGGAAACGCTGTATCTGTGAGAGGTCACATATTGGTGTAAGTGGAAAAAGAACGATTTTACCTCGTCTCCGTGCGAGGTAGCGGCTCAAGGCCTGAGTCGAAAGAGAGAGAGAGAGAGAGAGAGAGAGAGAGAGAGAGAGAGAGAGAAGGGTCAGCCAGTATTTATAGTCAGGGGAGAGAGACCCCTGTTGAAGGATTAAGGAAATGAGGAGGAGCTAACTCCGACAAACCTTTTGCGTCCTTACAACTATTAATGTCAACACTCCGACCCTATTCGCTACAAATTGCAAATCCATTGCAACCAAACCACGAAATTTTTCAAGGCCAGACCAACACTTCATTGATTCAGAGACGCAACGTTTACTAAAAGAAGGAATCATTGAACTAAGCCCATCAGCATGGAAGGCACAAACGTTAGTTGTGAAATAGAACGGAAACCATAGAAAGAGAATGGTCATTGACTATTCCCAGACAGTCAACAAATATACACTGCTAGATGCATACCCAATGCCCAACATTGAGAGTACTGTCAACCAACTAGCCCAGTACAAGTACTTCAGGACAATAGATTTAAATAGTGCATATCATCAAATCCCACTGCATCCTGATGACAGTGTGGCGGTCTTCACCACATTAATTTAACTGAGATTAGGAAACCAAACTGACGTGAAGAAAAAGAGGATAAGCCAAAGACATCATTGCACATAAAATTTGTATTTAACAAGATGTACAAACAAGGATGTGAAAGAAAAGTATGCATTGAGTAAAACAAGACTTGTCTCTCTTTAACTATCAATTGTTCCACAGTTCACTGAAAGAAATAAGGTTGTAATAATTTCTGGTAATAAAGGTTTTCAACAGTTTTGCTGTGTAAGAAAAAGATTATGTGAGTATAGGGAATATTCAGCATTTGAATGGTGGTGTGAGTGAGAAGATTGGCGCATGGTTTCAACTGTAGCACTGATGCATCACACAACTCTGTGTCAGCAGTACTCAGTCGGGACAATCGACCAGTTGCTTTTCATTTGTAGTGGATCTAGGAAGACGTGAATATTTTAAATTATGCTGCAAATAAAATATGCAAAATCCACAAACATAAATTATAAGAAATGGCCAAGTGGTAACGATATTCAATCACGACAAAAAATACATGTTTGAAACAACAGATTAAATTTTATATACACAATTTACAATTTCTTTGTAATGATGTGTGCAAGGGTATATTTTAGAGAAAAAAGTTCTTTGCTGTTTCGGAAATGTTCAATGTCTAAAAGTTGTCTGCCTTTAATTAAAAAGGTTGAATTTAATTTAGACAAAAGATTTTTCTATGAAAGATAGTGAGTGAAAAAGTTTGTTGCGTAAATGTTTCTAATCTCTCATAAAGGAAGTTTGTTTCTTTGGCGGCACATAATTCCCGTGTGTATCTTTCGCGTGTGTGAATCTCAAATGCAACCAAAATTCGTTTACTATTTCTATTTATAGTTTTCTTAACAACGAAATCGTCTAAAGGGGCTTGGTAGCTGTTGCGAATTTTTCTGAGAAATGCGTGGGCGAATGTTGTATTTTTTATTTTTTAGCCAATAGGATTTCTTGAAACATTTAAATTAGGGATGAATTTGAGAAAGTTTTTTTTGTGTCGGTTGGGCCTACTTTTGCACAAATTTTGACTGTTTCGTTATGGAAATTTCTTGAAGCTTATTCTTTATTTAACAACCAATGAAATTCAAGAAAATGTTTGAAATTGAAATGAGGGTTACTAAACATTCAAGGTCACTGCAAGGCAGTGAGTTAAACTATGCATCGGTAGAATAGGTGGCTCTTGCAATAGTTGATGCTGTTGAGAAATGGATGAACCTCCTAATTGGTAGACACTTCATTTTAAAAACTGACCAGAAGTCTGTGCGATTTATGTTCGCTGCACAAAATCATGGGAAAATAAAAAAGAGGAAATTCTGTGCTGGAGAATCAATATTGCTTCTTTTAGTTTCGACATCCAGTACCGTGAAGGTAAAGAAAATGTGTCAGCGGACACCCTCACATGAACCAGTTGTGCTACCTTCTCAGACAACAAACTGTTAAGATTGCATGAATCCTTATGTCACCCAGGTGTTACCAGAATGATACACTTCGTTCGAAGTAAAAACTTATACTCCGTTGAAGAAATCCGCACGATGATAGCCAACTGCAAAACATGTAACATAATTAAACCAAATTTCCACAAACCTTCTGATCTACACCTAATCAAAGCCACTCAGCTTTTTGACCATCTGAGCATTGACTTTAAAGGTCCACTACCTTCCTCATATCGCAACAAGTATCTGTTAACCATCTTAGATGTATTTTCCAGGTTCATTTTTGCTTACCTATGCCCAAACATGGAAGCTAAAACTTTAAATAGCTGCCTGTCCAATCTATTCTCCATGTTTATCATGCCTGCTTACATCCATAGTGACAGTGGATCCTCATTTCTTTTACAAGAAACAAGAACATTCATACACAATTACGGAGTTGTCACTAGTAGAATTGCTACTTATAATCCAGAAGGTAATGGCCAAGTAGAAAATACAATGGTGTCATCTGGCAGTCAATACTTCTAGCACTGAAAACCGAAAACCTTCCAGGATACCATTGGGAAGAAGTCTTGCCTGAAGCTTTACATGCTTGGAATCTTTCACATTTGCCTCTCACCCCCAATCGGAAGATGTACTCTTCCCTAAATTAACATTTAACCAATCATCACTTCACTTTTCCAAACTCAATTTCCCATTGGTTAAAAGGACACAAAAATGTAGCAAGTTGAGACAAATCCTTTTTCCCGCGCAGCTGTCTGGAGCCTACTTGAAAACCGGAAAATCTATAAAAAGAATTGCTCGACTTAATTCAAGTCAGTCAGGAATTAAGTTGCGAGAGATTTCAACAGACTCCACGCGTGCCAACACACTGACTCAACAACCACTACCAGCCACTCAGCAACTCAACAAAACTCACACATCTATTGCCGCGTGAAGATACTTAAATCACAATTTACTAAAAAAGTGACATTATCACTACGAAATAGTAATTGTATATTTAATCAACTTTAGCATATCAGTCAAAGGCACACAACTCTTAACTTAAATCAACACTTACCATTGTCAGACACATACACACTATTATTTGAACTCACACAATTGACATTTTACCTTACAGAAATCAAACTGTTTTAATTTCACAAACTTAAACCATCAACATTCATCCAACAAATCTCTGCATGGACACTCTTTACAATCTTATCTCACTTGCCACATTTAACAAGCAACCTATCATCACTTGTGTATGTCAAATATATGTAAATAAATTCATGTTATTGTTGAAATCTGTAACTATGTTGTTTTTCCTTGACTTCTTCAAGTTGCATTGCCTTCATATGTTCGTTTAATTTATTTGTTGTGGATAAACGCATAATGTACACGCACATTTTAGGCCTTCACACAATTTCACCTTCTGACACATCTTACTTAGCATAAATTCCGCAACACATGCTAGTCGTTCATTGTTGTGCACTGCAACTAAACGCACACCATATGAACGACTATTCAAGTTGCTCAGACGATCAACTAATGGGACCATCTTACCCGCATGGCTAAGTCACCCCGGTAAAATATTGATGAAACGATATCCCTGGAATAGCAATCATAAACCACTGGTCGATGAGGTGGAACTTCTGGAAGCAAACCCACAATATGCCCATATCAGGAAATTAGATAGTAGTGATGCCACTGTCTCACTTAAACATCTAGCCTCAAAAGGAACTGAAGACAGCAGCCTTGCTGAATTACGACAGGTCCATATTGCCATGGAATTACCAATATCAACCCAGCCTGGAAATCAGTCCCCTAAAGACAATGATCATGAACTGCCCATCCAGCAAACTATAAACGATTCTACAAAAGGACATATAAATAGCTTACAAATGCTGCGTTGCTCTAGTCGAGTTGTAAAACCACCCAACCGTTTAGACCTTTAAGGACTCAATTTCCTGTTTTTTTATCGCAATGCATGTACACCCAATTTCTTTTACGATGCGGCAGTGAGTGTGATAAAATAATATTATTATTATAGTTATCTTCCCTTATAAAGGGATTATTCTCCTTCATAAAAGAGTTCTAAAATCGCCATCTTTGTTTAGACCTCGTGTGTCTTTTTGAGTTGAATAAAACCTTAATCGCGCAAAGGTATTTTCTTCAGTCTCGTCATTCGCCACACAACTCTATACACCCTCTTTACTTCCGGTGTTTATAGACCAGCTCACACTACAACCCAGTATTTCCGGCTACACATTGATCCCTAATTCCGGCATTTCCTTATTCAACCTAATTCATCTGGTTGGCCGGCGTATGCACATTTCAACGGCTATACAGCCCTGTACTTCCGATGTTTCTGGACCTGCTCGTTCGATGACTACACAACAGCCCTGTACTTCCAGTGTTTCTGGACCTGCTCACACAACAGCCCTGTACTTCTGGCTACACATTGTTTTCTACTTCCGGCGTTTCCATTTTCGACCTAACTCAACTGGTTTCATAGGATTGTCGGAGTCAGCTCCTCCTCATTTCCTTAATCCTTCAACAGGGTCTCTCTCCCCTGACTATAAATACTGGCTGACCCTTCTCTCTCTCTCTCTTTCTCGACTCAGGCCTTGGGCCGCAACCTCGCGCGGAGGCGAGGTAAAACTTTCTCTTTTTCACTTAAGCCAATATGTGACATCTCACAGATACAGCGTTTCCCATATTCTGGGAAACACGCTAAGGACAATACACGTACGTACGGACACTCAACACAACACACACATAACTTCTCCATACAAACACTATGTAACTTTTCATGTCTTCGTGTATTAATATATTTGTTTACCCATAATATATATTTGTTTACCCATGTATATCGGTCTTCTTGTTTGTTTTCTTTATCTTCTTTGGACTTAATATAATGTCCGACATTCTCATGTAGCTGGACCGGCCAGCAGGAAAGTTTAACCTTCTGATATCTCTTCACATCTTCACCCCCACGGTCCGCTACAGGATGTTGCTGTCCGCTTATCGTGTTGACGCCAAACATCTCCTGTCATAAATCATTTGGTTAATTTCAACGGAGAGATTTTCGTCTTAACTTCACCCAGCAACTGTTCAACCCCAGCACTGGTCATTAACACAACTTTGGACATTTTTATTTAAAGAAATTTAGATAGAAAGAGTGTGAAAACATCTTTTCTATAACTACAGTGTTTAAATATTTTAATAGCGTCTGGTGGCAAAACAGACGATAATTTTTTGTTGCCGCTCTTTTTCATGGAATTGGAAACTGCAGACGACTCCTTTATATCAGAGGATTTTATCCTCAGTCAGATATTTATCCTCGGTCCTTTAAGACGTTTTTTTTTATTATTCTGGCTCCGTGGTTAACTAATTTAGTTTGCCACGTAAAATAAAGTGTTACCTTTGTGGTGGCACGGAGCAAGCGAAGGACCGGATATTAACCCTCAGAGGTTTAGACAGCAAATGACCAATACTGGTCTCTGCGCACCCGGCTCCACGCAGAATTTCCGGTGGAAAACTAAAAAGAAATAAAAAGAATGATAAGCAATTTTCCACCAATTAAACAGCTCCGCGCCATACCCAACAGTTTGTTTCAGCAGACTGACTCTGATCCGAAGGGCACACATAAATAGAGCGATAAATTCACTTCTAAGACAGAAAGCTTTGAAGTACCGTCAGTGAATGTCGCTACGCTTTTCTCACCCGTCAAACCCGATGCCTTCAGCCTTCCTTCACCAACGGAGATATCAAAGGACTCCTACCAACCCATTGACCTCACCTTTCATCTCCTGTGACCAGCACGTCATGAACTTAAGTATTAACAAAAGACACTTATATTCTTTTAATAATCGGATTTCTCTTCTATGAATGAACATTTTGTAACGGACTTTGTGCGTGTAAATCAAGAAACATTGTACTATTCATTGATGTTGCATTTAAATACAAAGTGTTTTTGATATACCCTTCTCTTTCGTATGTTATTTTGTTTATGTTATGGTGACCTCAATTTGATCGCTTGTTGAACCTTTAGGCCAAACTAGCGGCTGTCCCGAAGGACTGCTACTATTTATCTACCTTCTGATACAAGCAACAATTAACAACGAGAACTCTACACCCCCCATCACCATAAGTGGTGACCAAGACGTGATTTTAACACATATATATACACGCACGCACGCACAAAAAAAAAAAAAAAATTGAACTGTCACAAAATTAGAATTTTTATTCAACACAAACCAAAAACATGGCAGATGACGCTGAAGAAACTACAATTAATCAAAACCAACCAATCCAAGCTGTTGCGATAAAACCACCAAACTTCATTGAATCAAACGTAATAGCTTGGTTTGCGATAATGGAGGCGCAATTTAATATTGCAAATATAAGACAGACCAGTCAAAAAATTTTTAACACTTTGGCAGCTCTCCCTGTGGACGTAGTAGGAAATATACAGCCAACTATACTGCAATCAAAAGATTACGACGCACTAAGAGAAGCAGTGACGGGCGCTTACGAGAAAACAAAACCAGAGATGCTGGACAAATTAATGTCGTCATCGACTGTAACAGGTCGTCCCTCAGTATACCTGAATGAACTTATGTCATTAGCAAGCCGAATTGGCGTAGGGGACGATATCGTACGTCACAAATTTATTCAAGCCCTACCTCACTTCATTAAACCAGTGGTAGCGGCACAAGTCGATTTAGACACAGATCGCCTTGGAAGAATGGCGGATGACTTACTATTATATTTTAACAAACAAGACACCGCACATATTCGACAGATTTCGGGGAAGCAAAGGGATGAACAGCAAAATAAAAATGAAACTAAAAGGATACATGGCTGTTCCCACAGTGAAAATAAATTCCCTACCAGTGTTCGCCCTTTTAACAAGGACCAAAAACCTCTAATTTGCCGAGCGCATTTATACTTTGCGGAACGTGCAAAATTTTGTAAGCCGTGGTGCAGATGGCCAAATAAACGGAATGTTCAAATGCAACCCAACTCTCGCCCAAATTCACCAGTTCCTCGTGAGATTTCGGAAAACTAACTAGGCGAGAGGTGTTAGCTTCCATTTCCTCGCCGCTTCTCATTGTAGCCGCACGGTTAGGAGCTCAAAGTTTAAATTTTATTGTGGATACAGGAGCTGCCGTATCTATACTTCCGAAGAGATATTTAAGCGGAGCTGTAACATACCCAACCAATATCTCTTTAGTGTCTGCCAACGGTCAAAAGATTGAATGCTCAGGACAAGCAGTACTGAATCTAACACTACGGAACCTCAGACGAGAATTTACCTGGACATTTATAATAGCCGAAACTGCTCAGCCACTCCTAGGATACGATTTCCTAAACCATTTCGGGCTAATGGTGGACTGCACAAACAATAAGCTGATTGATAAAATGACTAATAGACAATCCGATGCACATCCATCGTCTATTATCATGAATATAGATTTAGTACCGAATAAAGATGCTAACAAAATGGTACGAGCAATTCTGGAGAAATACCCAAACTTAATTTCTCCTCATCGCGACACGAATGCAACAAAACCAAAGATATTCCATAGAATAGAAACTGGTAGCAACCCTCCTACTTTCTCCAGAGCCAGACAATTATCAGCTCAGAGATGTGAAATTGCAAAAGAGGAATTCAAGAAACTCCTAAAGGCAGGAATAATTTCCCCTTCAAACTCTGAATGGAGTTCAGCCTTACATATGGTACCGAAGTCAGACGGCACATATAGACCTGTTGGCGATTACAGACATTTAAATACTATAACAAAAGCCGATCGATATCAAGTCCCAAATATAAATTCCTTGTCTTCGAAGCTTCATAATAAGAAGTTCTTTTCAAAGATAGACCTGTCGTCTGCTTATCATCAGATACCTGTACATCCGGAGGATGTTTGCAAGACAGCCATCTCTACCCCTTTTGGGTTATTTGAATATAACTATATGCCTTTCGGACTACGGAACGCATCATGTACTTTTCAGAGAATGATGGACAATATCTTTCGTGATACTGATTATACCTTTGTATATATCGACGATATCCTTATATTCTCAGAAGATGAAGAAACTCATTCCAAGCATATCGACCTAGTACTACAAAAACTGAGTGAGTACGATTTTAAAATTTGTCTCTCCAAATGCATATTTAGTGCTAATGAATTAGACTTTTTAGGATTTCATATTTCTGCTAGTGGTCTCAAACCCAGTGCTAAAAAGTTGAATGAATTAAGTGAATTTCCTCAACCAAACGATTCCAAATCACTACGCCGATTCATCGGAATGGCAAATTTTTACAGAAAACTTGTGCCAAATTTCAGCGATATCATACTACCTCTCACGGAAAAAATACGTTTAAACCAAAATTCCAAGTCATTAACCCTAACAAAGGAAGAAATTGAATCTTTCGAAAATATGAAAAAGTCTTTATCAAATGTAACTGTTTTGGCTTTCCCCAGCTCGAAAGCTAACAACTATCAACTTGTAACAGACAGTTCGAATTATGCGGTGGGTGCAGCACTTCATCAAATGATTGATAATCAACCCATCCCCATAGGTTTCTTTTCAAAGAAATTATCCCAAACCCAACAAAAATATTCTACTTTTGACAGAGAACTACTAGCTGCCTATCTAGCAGTACTCCATTTTAAACATTTAATAGAAGGCAGAAATGTAATGTTACTGACGGATCACAAACCACTTTGCAGTGCTTTTAAAAGCCAGTCTTCCTTAAAATCAGATAGACAACAGCGTCACCTCTGTTTTATCAGCGAATATGTAAATGACATTTCACATATAAGAGGTTCACAAAATATAGTAGCTGATTGTTTATCACGACCTGTCAACGCGATCACTATTGATATATGTGACTTACAAGAAATAATGAAGCATCAAGCTACTGACAATGAAATTCAGGCATTCAAAGATCAACTGAAACCATACACAATAAATCAAAATGAAACCATATTATGTGACACGACATTACCTTTTCCACGACCTTTTGTGACTGAAAAGCTCAGAAAATCGGTATTTGACAGTCTGCATAATCTATCACATCCAGGAATAACATCTTCAAGAAAAATAATAAAATCCAGATACTATTGGCCGAAGATGGACAAGTCAATAAAAACCTGGTGCACAGAATGCCAACACTGCCAACAAGCAAAAATAATAAAACACACAAAGAGCAAAGTAAATCCATTTGAATTACCTTCCAGTCGTTTTGAAACGGTGCATGTGGATATTGTCGGTCCCTTACTACCAGTAAAGAACCAAACTGACCCTTATTTTTCACCATATCGATATTTATTAACATGCATTGATAGAAATACGAGATGGATAGAAGCATGCCCAATAACAGAAATTACGGCAAAATCAATATCAACGGCTTTTGTCAATCTGTGGATCTCCCGATTCGGGGTTCCTCTTCATGTCGTTACGGACAGAGGAAGCCAATTTGAATCCGAATTATTCTCAGAACTATCAAAAATAATAGGCTTCCACAGATTACGAACAACGGCGTACCATCCGCAAACGAATGGATTAGTTGAGCGAGCACACAGAACTTTAAAAACGGCTATTATAGCCAGGAAAGAATCGTGGTTGTCAGCTCTTCCTATCGTCCTTTTGGGAATGAGGATAACACCTAACGAATCAAACTATTCTTCATTTACTGCAGTAACAGGGAGTCATGCACAAGTCCCCCGATTGTTAATTGACTCTATCAAGAACGAGAATAGTGAAATGACAAACTCGCACGTTAAAATTCTAGCCGACGAGATGCAAAAATTTGACATGGACAAATTATCCAGGGGACACCTGCATACAATACCTAATTCTTACATTCCAAAAGATTTACAAACATGTAAAAGTATCTGGCTAAGAACAGACAGAGTAAGAAAGCCATTGGAAGCTCCATACACAGGTCCATTCCAAGTATTAAGTCGTCATGAAAAATATTTTACTATTAAAAGATCGGATGACGTACATAGTAATGTTTCAATAGATAGACTAAAACCTGCATATATTTCTGAAAATATAAAATCAAAAGATTCCATTGGATCAAGACCGGATTTGGATAACTCCCTATCTTGTTCCGAAGAAACTAATGATAACAAACCAGAAACTAGAACGAAGTCCGGTAGAACGGTTAAATGGAAGAAAGAAAACACATATTTTTATTACTAAAAAAAACAAAAAAAAAAAAACAAAAAAAACAAAAACAACAACAACAACTCCGTTTACTGGGGCGAAAGTTATGTGGTGGCACGGAGCAAGCGAAGGACCGGATATTAACCCTCAGAGGTTTAGACAGCAAATGACCAATACTGGTCTCTGCGCACCCGGCTCCACGCAGAATTTCCGGTGGAAAACTAAAAAGAAATAAAAAGAATGATAAGCAATTTTCCACCAATTAAACAGCTCCGCGCCATACCCAACAGTTTGTTTCAGCAGACTGACTCTGATCCGAAGGGCACACATAAATAGAGCGATAAATTCACTTCTAAGACAGAAAGCTTTGAAGTACCGTCAGTGAATGTCGCTACGCTTTTCTCACCCGTCAAACCCGATGCCTTCAGCCTTCCTTCACCAACGGAGATATCAAAGGACTCCTACCAACCCATTGACCTCACCTTTCATCTCCTGTGACCAGCACGTCATGAACTTAAGTATTAACAAAAGACACTTATATTCTTTTAATAATCGGATTTCTCTTCTATGAATGAACATTTTGTAACGGACTTTGTGCGTGTAAATCAAGAAACATTGTACTATTCATTGATGTTGCATTTAAATACAAAGTGTTTTTGATATACCCTTCTCTTTCGTATGTTATTTTGTTTATGTTATGGTGACCTCAATTTGATCGCTTGTTGAACCTTTAGGCCAAACTAGCGGCTGTCCCGAAGGACTGCTACTATTTATCTACCTTCTGATACAAGCAACAATTAACAACGAGAACTCTACACCCCCCATCACCATAAGTGGTGACCAAGACGTGATTTTAACACATATATATACACGCACGCACGCACAAAAAAAAAAAAAAATTGAACTGTCACAAAATTAGAATTTTTATTCAACACAAACCAAAAACATGGCAGATGACGCTGAAGAAACTACAATTAATCAAAACCAACCAATCCAAGCTGTTGCGATAAAACCACCAAACTTCATTGAATCAAACGTAATAGCTTGGTTTGCGATAATGGAGGCGCAATTTAATATTGCAAATATAAGACAGACCAGTCAAAAAATTTTTAACACTTTGGCAGCTCTCCCTGTGGACGTAGTAGGAAATATACAGCCAACTATACTGCAATCAAAAGATTACGACGCACTAAGAGAAGCAGTGACGGGCGCTTACGAGAAAACAAAACCAGAGATGCTGGACAAATTAATGTCGTCATCGACTGTAACAGGTCGTCCCTCAGTATACCTGAATGAACTTATGTCATTAGCAAGCCGAATTGGCGTAGGGGACGATATCGTACGTCACAAATTTATTCAAGCCCTACCTCACTTCATTAAACCAGTGGTAGCGGCACAAGTCGATTTAGACACAGATCGCCTTGGAAGAATGGCGGATGACTTACTATTATATTTTAACAAACAAGACACCGCACATATTCGACAGATTTCGGGGAAGCAAAGGGATGAACAGCAAAATAAAAATGAAACTAAAAGGATACATGGCTGTTCCCACAGTGAAAATAAATTCCCTACCAGTGTTCGCCCTTTTAACAAGGACCAAAAACCTCTAATTTGCCGAGCGCATTTATACTTTGCGGAACGTGCAAAATTTTGTAAGCCGTGGTGCAGATGGCCAAATAAACGGAATGTTCAAATGCAACCCAACTCTCGCCCAAATTCACCAGTTCCTCGTGAGATTTCGGAAAACTAACTAGGCGAGAGGTGTTAGCTTCCATTTCCTCGCCGCTTCTCATTGTAGCCGCACGGTTAGGAGCTCAAAGTTTAAATTTTATTGTGGATACAGGAGCTGCCGTATCTATACTTCCGAAGAGATATTTAAGCGGAGCTGTAACATACCCAACCAATATCTCTTTAGTGTCTGCCAACGGTCAAAAGATTGAATGCTCAGGACAAGCAGTACTGAATCTAACACTACGGAACCTCAGACGAGAATTTACCTGGACATTTATAATAGCCGAAACTGCTCAGCCACTCCTAGGATACGATTTCCTAAACCATTTCGGGCTAATGGTGGACTGCACAAACAATAAGCTGATTGATAAAATGACTAATAGACAATCCGATGCACATCCATCGTCTATTATCATGAATATAGATTTAGTACCGAATAAAGATGCTAACAAAATGGTACGAGCAATTCTGGAGAAATACCCAAACTTAATTTCTCCTCATCGCGACACGAATGCAACAAAACCAAAGATATTCCATAGAATAGAAACTGGTAGCAACCCTCCTACTTTCTCCAGAGCCAGACAATTATCAGCTCAGAGATGTGAAATTGCAAAAGAGGAATTCAAGAAACTCCTAAAGGCAGGAATAATTTCCCCTTCAAACTCTGAATGGAGTTCAGCCTTACATATGGTACCGAAGTCAGACGGCACATATAGACCTGTTGGCGATTACAGACATTTAAATACTATAACAAAAGCCGATCGATATCAAGTCCCAAATATAAATTCCTTGTCTTCGAAGCTTCATAATAAGAAGTTCTTTTCAAAGATAGACCTGTCGTCTGCTTATCATCAGATACCTGTACATCCGGAGGATGTTTGCAAGACAGCCATCTCTACCCCTTTTGGGTTATTTGAATATAACTATATGCCTTTCGGACTACGGAACGCATCATGTACTTTTCAGAGAATGATGGACAATATCTTTCGTGATACTGATTATACCTTTGTATATATCGACGATATCCTTATATTCTCAGAAGATGAAGAAACTCATTCCAAGCATATCGACCTAGTACTACAAAAACTGAGTGAGTACGATTTTAAAATTTGTCTCTCCAAATGCATATTTAGTGCTAATGAATTAGACTTTTTAGGATTTCATATTTCTGCTAGTGGTCTCAAACCCAGTGCTAAAAAGTTGAATGAATTAAGTGAATTTCCTCAACCAAACGATTCCAAATCACTACGCCGATTCATCGGAATGGCAAATTTTTACAGAAAACTTGTGCCAAATTTCAGCGATATCATACTACCTCTCACGGAAAAAATACGTTTAAACCAAAATTCCAAGTCATTAACCCTAACAAAGGAAGAAATTGAATCTTTCGAAAATATGAAAAAGTCTTTATCAAATGTAACTGTTTTGGCTTTCCCCAGCTCGAAAGCTAACAACTATCAACTTGTAACAGACAGTTCGAATTATGCGGTGGGTGCAGCACTTCATCAAATGATTGATAATCAACCCATCCCCATAGGTTTCTTTTCAAAGAAATTATCCCAAACCCAACAAAAATATTCTACTTTTGACAGAGAACTACTAGCTGCCTATCTAGCAGTACTCCATTTTAAACATTTAATAGAAGGCAGAAATGTAATGTTACTGACGGATCACAAACCACTTTGCAGTGCTTTTAAAAGCCAGTCTTCCTTAAAATCAGATAGACAACAGCGTCACCTCTGTTTTATCAGCGAATATGTAAATGACATTTCACATATAAGAGGTTCACAAAATATAGTAGCTGATTGTTTATCACGACCTGTCAACGCGATCACTATTGATATATGTGACTTACAAGAAATAATGAAGCATCAAGCTACTGACAATGAAATTCAGGCATTCAAAGATCAACTGAAACCATACACAATAAATCAAAATGAAACCATATTATGTGACACGACATTACCTTTTCCACGACCTTTTGTGACTGAAAAGCTCAGAAAATCGGTATTTGACAGTCTGCATAATCTATCACATCCAGGAATAACATCTTCAAGAAAAATAATAAAATCCAGATACTATTGGCCGAAGATGGACAAGTCAATAAAAACCTGGTGCACAGAATGCCAACACTGCCAACAAGCAAAAATAATAAAACACACAAAGAGCAAAGTAAATCCATTTGAATTACCTTCCAGTCGTTTTGAAACGGTGCATGTGGATATTGTCGGTCCCTTACTACCAGTAAAGAACCAAACTGACCCTTATTTTTCACCATATCGATATTTATTAACATGCATTGATAGAAATACGAGATGGATAGAAGCATGCCCAATAACAGAAATTACGGCAAAATCAATATCAACGGCTTTTGTCAATCTGTGGATCTCCCGATTCGGGGTTCCTCTTCATGTCGTTACGGACAGAGGAAGCCAATTTGAATCCGAATTATTCTCAGAACTATCAAAAATAATAGGCTTCCACAGATTACGAACAACGGCGTACCATCCGCAAACGAATGGATTAGTTGAGCGAGCACACAGAACTTTAAAAACGGCTATTATAGCCAGGAAAGAATCGTGGTTGTCAGCTCTTCCTATCGTCCTTTTGGGAATGAGGATAACACCTAACGAATCAAACTATTCTTCATTTACTGCAGTAACAGGGAGTCATGCACAAGTCCCCCGATTGTTAATTGACTCTATCAAGAACGAGAATAGTGAAATGACAAACTCGCACGTTAAAATTCTAGCCGACGAGATGCAAAAATTTGACATGGACAAATTATCCAGGGGACACCTGCATACAATACCTAATTCTTACATTCCAAAAGATTTACAAACATGTAAAAGTATCTGGCTAAGAACAGACAGAGTAAGAAAGCCATTGGAAGCTCCATACACAGGTCCATTCCAAGTATTAAGTCGTCATGAAAAATATTTTACTATTAAAAGATCGGATGACGTACATAGTAATGTTTCAATAGATAGACTAAAACCTGCATATATTTCTGAAAATATAAAATCAAAAGATTCCATTGGATCAAGACCGGATTTGGATAACTCCCTATCTTGTTCCGAAGAAACTAATGATAACAAACCAGAAACTAGAACGAAGTCCGGTAGAACGGTTAAATGGAAGAAAGAAAACACATATTTTTATTACTAAAAAAAACAAAAAAAAACAAACAAAAAAAACAAAAACAACAACAACAACTCCGTTTACTGGGGCGAAAGTTATGTGGTGGCACGGAGCAAGCGAAGGGCCGGATATTAACCCTCAGAGGTTTAGACAGCAAATGACCAATACTGGTCTCTGCGCACCCGGCTCCACGCAGAATTTCCGGTGGAAAACTAAAAAGAAATAAAAAGAATGATAAGCAATTTTCCACCAATTAAACAGCTCCGCGCCATACCCAACAGTTTGTTTCAGCAGACTGACTCTGATCCGAAGGGCACACATAAATAGAGCGATAAATTCACTTCTAAGACAGAAAGCTTTGAAGTACCGTCAGTGAATGTCGCTACGCTTTTCTCACCCGTCAAACCCGATGCCTTCAGCCTTCCTTCACCAACGGAGATATCAAAGGACTCCTACCAACCCATTGACCTCACCTTTCATCTCCTGTGACCAGCACGTCATGAACTTAAGTATTAACAAAAGACACTTATATTCTTTTAATAATCGGATTTCTCTTCTATGAATGAACATTTTGTAACGGACTTTGTGCGTGTAAATCAAGAAACATTGTACTATTCATTGATGTTGCATTTAAATACAAAGTGTTTTTGATATACCCTTCTCTTTCGTATGTTATTTTGTTTATGTTATGGTGACCTCAATTTGATCGCTTGTTGAACCTTTAGGCCAAACTAGCGGCTGTCCCGAAGGACTGCTACTATTTATCTACCTTCTAATACAAGCAACAATTAACAACGAGAACTCTACACCCCCCATCACCATACCTTTAATAATTCGAATAATTACAGTATCGAATTATTTACCTCTGAAGTTTATAGAGTTATTTATTTAACTTTTTAATAGCTATATTACTGGTTTTATTTATTGATGGGAAGAGGGGAGGGTGAGTTTTCGCATCGAAGAGCTTTGTGAGAAAATTTTATTAGCTTCGGTAGAAATCCGTAGCTGAGATTTGTTTAAATATGTGAAACATTGATGAGAAGATTTTATTAGCTTCGGTAGAATTCCGTAGCTGAGATTTGTATTAGGTTGGTGCAAAAATAATGTCGTTTTTTGACGTTCAACTTCATGTGAGAAAACGACATTATTTTTGCACCAACCTATATATTTGAAAAACTTTGAAGAAAAGATTTTTTTAGCTTCGGTAGAATTCCGTAGCTAAGATTTGTTTATATTTGAAAAACTTTGAAGAAAAGATATTGTTAGCTTCGGTAGAATTCCAAAGCTAAAAGAAGTAATGTAATTTAATTCCCTAGAAGGAGAATTATTACATTTTGATTTATTTGTTTGTTGATTCGGAAAATCAACGTTTCTTTTTGTTTGACAGAGTCGTTCGATGCGGGGAATTCTGCCCCTATTCACGTTCTTTATTTTAAAATAAGATTTAAAATATCTTAAAGGATATTCTTCATGGAATAAGAAGATTTTAAGATCCTAGACTAGGTTAGGATATGTGTTTTATAATTTACACTTTCAGCTCCAGAGGAAGTGAAAAAGAGTTTCAAATGAAGAATAAGAAATATTTGAAGAAGAAAGAACATAAAAGAAATTGAATTGATTGTAAAAAAATGTTATAACAATATTGTTTATTGTAAAGAAAAAGTTGTAAGAAAGAAAAAGAGGGAAAAGATGAAGAAGCCGAGAACGAAATCGGCAGTTTAGTCCAGTGTGTTATTAATATATTTAATTATTTATTACTTAAGAAAGACCGTATACGGGTAAAACTTAAATTTAATGGAGAATTTTAATTTTTCATTTGAATTTGGGTTTTTAACATCACCCTACAGTACACTGACACAAGAGATTTAAAATAAATAATTTTTATTTTTTCTTCACAACATAAGCTATTATTTCTCCCCGCTTTATTGTGAGTTTCTTCAACACCAGCACCAGACATTTAAACGACCTTTCGAACATTGATTTTCTACCACACCTACAGTTATCTCTTTTGTTTGTTCTACTATATCGGTCAGTATCTTCCATTTACTGAATTCTTCCTCCATTTACTTAATTCATTGTTTGTTCATGTTTGAGTTGTAATCTCTTTTCGGTTCATTTAACCGAAACACTATTACTGTATTGTGTAAATAAATTTTGCATTAATTTTAGTATCCCCGTTCTTGTTGTCTTCTTGTTGACCTGTCCTTTACTTTTAAATGTTTGGGGGCCTCTTGTGACGCATTCTTTATTTAGGCACACAGGATGTATTCAATATTATATCGCTCCCTCCAGGAGATCCGCTACAAGATTTTAAAGGTGGGATTTTTGCATAGGGAATATATTATTAACTAAACTTTTAAACAACTTTATGAAACTAGCCTTGCTTATAACTTGGAATGGGAGGGCATTAAGATTTATTTGACAAAACTAAAAGCCGATCTATTTGGATTCAAAAATTCATTTGATTTAAATTTTTATGAAGAAAGCAGTTCTGGAAATAAATACCGTATTTGCCAGCATCAAGGACACTCCGACATCAAAAATGCACCTCACGTTTAAAGTGCATTTTTTTGAGGGAAAAAAGAATAAACATGAAAATAAGGTCTCAGAACTTTCCCCTACCTTACTGAGATGTATTTTTGGGTGGTTTAACAACATGTAAGCCATCTTGACCACTTGTGAATTGTTTTTTTATCATTTTACTCTTACAATACAAAGACATGTAAGTTTACTCTCTCTCTCTCTCTCTCTCTCTCTCTCTCTCTCTCTCTCTCTCTCTCTCTTCTTTTGTGAACTATGTTATTTTTTTATATAAAATAAAGGGTGTTTCATTAAGACAGATCAAAGTCGGCAGTAAATAAATCAGTGTTATTGGAGAAAATTTATTTATTTCTCTATTGGATCATATTATTTAAGTGTTATGTGTGAAAAATAATATCACCCAAATGTCTGCCAAAGCTTTGGTGGCACACCTCCACTCGAAGGTTAAAAGTTTTGATGACATCTCTGCATAGTTGCTACTTGATCTCACCAATATGCCTCCTCCTTCAGCTAGTGAATTCTTGTTGGCTTGTTGGCATAGACCTTACTTTTGAGATAACCCCAAAGGAAGGCATCAAGTTGCACGATTGTGGTGGCCAATTGACTTTGCTGTTTCGAGAGATGATGCAACCTGGGAACTTCTGTTTGAATGTCCATTTTCGTAATAGGCTTCATTAACTTTAACACATTGTTTGATTGTTAATCTTTCCATGGTTGAAATCGCCAGAGACCTAAGTTGTTAAATCTGAAAGAAAAAGAAAAAAAATCTTTAGACGCTTAAACTTAATTCACATTTAAAACCAGTCCAAGTTATTGAAACACCCTTTATATGTATAAAAATCCCCCTCGTGTTGAATTTGTTTTCTTTGAAATTCCCCACCAGCAATGAACCATAACTCCTCTTACTACAAACTCGTAACCAACATTAACCACATTCATTACAAACTTGTATCATCCTCACTACAAAGTAAAGTTTTTCTTAATAGTTAGAATTTGAATTTGGGGCTCTAGCATCATTAATTTCACAACTTTTTGAGGGCCAAATTTGTTAGTATTTAATCAAAGTTAGAGATTAATAGTTACAAAACTTAATTATCTACCCTTGATTCTGTTGTAATTTATGCACATGTCTTATTATCAGAAATGCGTCATGTGACAATATGACAATGCATGAAATGTAAGTCTCCTCGTCAGTTGGAGTCATTTTCATCAAAATGATGTCATGTCTACTCAGGCTTTCATTTTTCTCGACTAGCAAAATCACTGATGCAAGGCACAAGTTCATCTTTGTTTTCCATGTCTGCTAAGGTGTATCTGTTTTGCTTCATAAACAAGCTATTTTCTCATTCAGGTTTTTTAAATAAGCTGAGCAGATTGTTGTTATTAAATTTAGGGTCGCACCATGCAAGCAATCATTTTTTTTACACATGCCTAAAAGCTGAAAAGTAGGTTACTGTTGCTGACAGTGTTTTCAATGGATACATGTCTAGCAAAAAGTTTTAACATCTGCTACAAGATAAAAGCATTTTTCTCAACCAATTATATATGTCAACAAAGCGATTATGGTAATTTTTTTTCTCTCTCTCTCTCTCTCTCTCTCTCTCTCTCTCTCTCTCTCTCTCTCTCTCTCTGACATAAAATATTGAGTGAGATATATGGGAATTGTTTTGGGCCAATGAAAATTTTGCCTTCACAGAAATTTGCCTGTCGACCAAGAAGAAAAATGGAATAAATTCATGACCCTACGCGAAATTCTTTTTAATATAAAATGAGAAGAAAAATTAAATTAATCAGAGAAGAGTATCTGAAGTCATATTAAAGGTTTCGTTTTAGTTCCTCGTAACCAGCGCTGAAGTACTCGCCAGTGTAAAAATTACTTGCTAGTTATATTATCAGCCTCTAATCAGCACACAGAAAGAATTTTCTCTCAACAATCCAAGAAAACTAAGTATTTCGAACTGTGACACTGGGATTTCCAAGGTTTGATAAAAAATAAATAAATAAATTACTAACTGGATGATCATTGTTGAAATTCACAGGAAAATGGATTGAAAAGTTAAGAAGAAAATTAAAAATGAAATGCGTTGAAAAATTAGGTTTTAAAATAATTCCAAGGAGAATTGAACCCAATTCAGTAAGTTTGAGCAAAACCAAGACTACCAATCTTTCCCCACTTCCTGTCGATGAGAAAGAGACCATTAATGTATCAGCGAAGATGTCAAATAAAATAAAAATGTTGTCAATAAAGAAATCCGGGTGGTCACCGAAATAACAGTTAAAGACCGCTCTGAACAAAAACCCAACAAAAAGAAACATTTGGCTTGAATCAGCCATCCAGAAGAGAAGTGTCACCACAGAGATAGGTACCAGCCTGATGTGTTCGTACATTATAATTTCTGTGACGTTCGTCCAGAAAATTTTATATCCAAACATTAATTCGGATTCCTTTGAATACAAGTGATAAAGAAAACTTAATTATTATTTTGGGGTGACGATGAAAAAGAGGCTGTGTGGTCTTGTTGATTATTTAAAAAAATACATAGATAGAGGAAAGATAAACTTTTGCTTTTAAAGAGATTGGGAATATTTTTCTTTCCCAATTCTTAAATGGACTGGCCTATCGAGAAATCACAGCATGGGACAAGCTGATAAAGAAAGATTAATGAGTGAAAATCCCTATGATGTTCGCCTACGTCATCTGGATGTTGGATTCGTCAGACCGGCTCTAGGAACGGGCTGAGGTTAGCTGCTGAGAAAGTGGGAGAAGGAAAAGAGAAATTAGCACCGCCTATATGAAGCGATGAGACGTGAAGGGAGTTGGAGTTAAGGGGCTGCTTGATTCCTCTGACCACTCTAAAAATGGCGTCTGAACAACTCCAAATTTGCAAAAACCGCTTGATGTTAAGGGTGAAAGGCAACTAAACCTACACCCTGGTCAACCCCATCCCCTGGTCAACCCCATCCCCTGGTCAACCCCATCTCTGCCAGGCGCAGGACACCATATAAACTAGAGATATGGACAACTTGTAGAGAGTACCCACACTACTGGTACTGGAATCCACATCGTTCGCCGAGACCGCCTGACCAAGTCTTTGCGTCGGCCCTGAAGACCAGAAATTAGAAATCATATATAAATGAATCGTTGTTACATTTTTAATTTAAATATTAATTCTTTATTCCAAAGGATTTTTTTGTAGCTCCCAGCTGTCTAACCGCTTTCAGTTCACTTTGTTTAATCAGTGATCTTCTCACACTGAGATCAAAAAACAAAATGTGGCAGAGGAGTGAATAGTCGTGAACAGACAAAGGCCAGCTACATCAAATGGAAACGTGCTTACCATCATGACACCAGCGATAAACGAGCCACGCATTAACGAGTGAAGAGTCAGCTAGATGGTACCACTGTGGTCTGAAGGAACTTGAAGACCAACGCTGAGCATAGGGCTACATTATTGGTTACCGTTAACCAGGATCGACGAGTGGTGTTACAAAACTAACTCACTTTTTCTACTTTTGAATGTATGCAAACCATATATCCCTTTGTAATCAACGAACTCTGTTACATTTTTCTAAAATATTTTTGAATATATAAAGTAAGCTACTTATTCTACTTCAAGCGTGTAAATTCGTGAATTAAATCCATATCTTGTTTTGTGTATTTCCTCGTCATTATCATCCTTCATTAATCTCTTGGATTGAGTAAATCAACTACTTATTCTAACCACTATTTCACGCCACCACAAGGACTACGTTCCCGTCCGTAAACCGAATTTTGGACACCTATAGTGAATTAATTAAAGCTCTTAATATTTCCTGCTCTAAGTCTAATTTTATATCTAAAGCTGTCTCCCACAAAAAGGGTTATAGAATTTAAATGTTGCGTGTTGGTGTATGATAAAGAAGAAGCATACAAAAACTTGGGTTTCTACGACGGGCTGTTTGTTATTTTTATGGTAACCATAGTGAAACAAAGTTGTCAATGTCTTTTGAGTATGCTTTTTCTGGTTCTGAAGTAAGTTAGGGTAAGTAAGGATAAGAAGGTTTAAAATGGTCGAGTTCAAGTCAGCCTTGTGCTGTGTTGGAACGACCAAAGTACTTACTTCATAAGTGGAGCTGCAAGTCACGTCCGAACGCTTTGCGTTGGAAGGTGGAAAGATAAAGGTTCTGTCTTTTTCGGGAGTGGCGTCGATTGCGCAGGTAATTGAAAACCAGTCGTTTCCGGTTCCGTTATTAATGACATCATGGGAAAATGAATTACTTTTTTTTATTCTTTATTATTATTTTATTTATTAGTTTTACTTCCTTTTCCCACAGGGTCCTTTGAAGTGAAACCCCCAAAATCCCATGCGGAAAACCACACAGTAGTACGCTAGAAAATTTTGCTATCAGCATTAAACACTTTAACCACAATTAAAAATTGTGCAAAAAATGAACACTAGATTGATGAATGCAAAAGATGTTCCACTTTCAAGGATAAAGCCCTAAGATGCACTAAGTTGGGATTGTACAAACCTTGCTCTAGATGTGGACATGGTAGTAAAGGAGTCCAGTTAAAACCTGACAAAACATCAGAAGAAAACAAGATCTGTTCAGCATTACAAAATTTCAATACCAACGCGAAAAATTATTTTATATTTTAGTGGATTCCTCCCTCCCTGGAAGGGGCGTTATATAAAATGGCCTGTGTGCCCAAATAAAGATATCACAGAAAGCCCGCTAACATTTTAAAAAAGAAAAAAACGTGAAATCTGACAGGTCAACAAGAGGACAACAAAACGACAAACTAATAATTAATACAAAATTTATTTACATCATATACAAAAATAGTGATTCCTTTGAAAGAACACGAACAAACTGTGACGCCCGTCCTTTGGTCACGACGCCAATATGTGACGCCCGACCCCTTCTGCGGCGCGATCGTGCAGTCACGACACCACTCGTGACCTCTGACTCTCTCTGGCGCAGTCCTGCAGTCTCGACACCACCTGTGACGGGCTAACCCTGGGATATCGGTTGAAGTCTTGTTGGGTTCTAGTACCAACTTGTTGTACTCGGCTCGCTTCCAACGCCTCGATTCAACCTACCCACGTTGTGATTTGATCTTAGGTTGACGAGATCAATCAAACGTCGGGCTGTAGTGCCAGCCGAATCCAGGTCAAGGTGATACTGCACAATAAATGTAGACAAAAAAACAAAACAAAAGCACAAACAACAACTTCAAGGCGAGCGACTGGTTAGGAATAGTGATTAATTTTATGTCGGTTTGTTGAGTTACAGGAGTGCGTCTCTCTCTTTCTCTCCCAGCCCGAAAAAAAATGTGGATTGTAACACTTTTGCGTTCTTAGCTAGCTCTGGATATCTGGTTTGTTTTTCAATAAAGTCGACTCTGGTAGAAAATATAAGTCAGACTTCTATAATTTGTTCTTGGTAAAGAAGTCTAAGTCGAAAACTGGCTTTGGTGGGAAATCTAAAGTCGGACTTCAACAAATTTGTTCTTGGTTAGAAGTCTAAGTCGGAAAGCATGGAATCGTGCGGTCACCTCTGCGGGGCGTTATCTTCCGAGTCTCCTGTCTCTTGGGCTCGACTGGATCTCTCTGCGAACTCGAACTGCACTGCCAAAATGCCCGAAGACGTTTGCTTATATGGACGTCGATCAAAACCCGGCGTGGGTCGGACGTGGTGTGGCCACCACGTTGATTTCAAATCCCCAATAAGGATTTTCTTTGTTTTCGGTCAGAAATATTTATAATTTTCCATTTTTGGAAATCTTCTTCCACTCCCACCTTCTTCTGCTCTCATATGGGTATCTCACCATACTTTAGAGGGCGTCAACGGTTTTCCCACCTCCTCGCAGTAACATCTCATACCTATCCTCTCAATGGGCGGTGGCAGGCCTCCCCCTGCGTCACATGATCACCTCCGCCTGGCCATCGCTACCATTCGGCCAATGGGCGCCCAATAATGTGGGTGTGATAATCTCAATTTTTATCCAACGTCACGGCATATGGAATTCTTCCATCAGGTTTCCGTCAACATTAAGTGGATGGAATTTTGGTGAAATTGAGTTAATTAAAAATTCCATCAACATAGCTTGTTATCATAGGCGAATTTCAACAGAACCCAGATGTCTTGTCCAACCGACATCTCCTTGACTCAGGGTTGGGCTTAGTGTGCGGTCGACAGATGACCTATTAAATCCTTTCCCGATAATATAAGTTCGCCATCATGACACAGTTAATGTTTATCTATTTAAAAACTCTGGGATTCATCACCTAATTCTTACGACAATGGCCATCAGAATTTTCCGTGACCAAAGGACGGCGTCACATTTGGTGTCGTGACTGCAGGATCGCGCCGCAGAAGGGGTGGGGCGTCACAAAACAATGAATCAAGTAAATGTAGACAGAATTAAGTAAATTGAGGGACACTGAGCGGATAGAAGAAGATAATATAGCTGTGACTAAAAGTTAAAGGTGGAGTTCATGTAAGTTGGTATATAAGACCACAGTTCGAAAATTCAGTTCAAATGTCTGGTGAAAGTGTTGAATAGTTGCTGGAACCTTCCGTAGTATTTAACCGAAGTGTACGGAATAGGTTTTTGAGTCTGGACGATATAGCCAAAGAGGAAGTAAGTTCAATTTAAATATCCGGTGCTGGCGTTGAGTAGTATTTAATACAAGTGTACGGAATAAGTTGTTTGAAATCTGGACGATATGCATGCAGCAATTTCCTAAACCAGGTGAATTAACAGGAAAGCCGGAAGCAGGAAGCTATGCGTAGCTGAAAGTTCAGTGTTGTAAGCAGGTCTATTAACCCCAATTAACCAGGTGAGTTAGGTTGAGATAGACATGCCGGAAGGAGGGAGCAATGCGTAGCAGGAAGTTATAAAGGCCAGGAATGCCGGAAGTTAAAGGTTCGTGGCAGCCGGAAATAATAAAGGACAAGAGTGCCGGAAGTAAGACTGGCTAGGAAAGCTCAACTAGTATCCAGTTGACAGACAAAAATAAAAGAGTATGTAACTCAATATATAACCCATCCAAACGCCTTGGCCACAGTGGCCAGGGGATTGCGTTTCTCCTCTTCTCTCCTCTCTATTTGCCAACCTCCCCCACAAAGCAAGATGTGGCACCAGGCCAGTTTTTAACGTGGGGTGTTCCGAGCCCGTAGGGTCGGCCAAAAATTTCCCGTAGACTCTGTATACACAGGGTCGGGTTTGTCTATCTCCCCAAACGAGTCTCTGCCCTTCAGCATAGCCTAGTCTGCATGCCTCTCCGCCCGAGAGTTCTCCTCCTCGTCCTCCTCCTTCGGCGAAAAGTCGCCGAGTTATATGATAAGAGAGTATAATTATAACATTAATTGGGCCTGCACTTAATATTTAAAGAAAATAAATCCAGTGTTGTTATGAAGTATAAAAATTATAAAAAATGTTTACAAAGAGTATTTAGATTAAATTAGTAATAATCAACCAACTAAAGAGCAATTAGGTTGGTTATAAATCTAAATAAACTTGCTATGTTAAATTGAAGGAGGTGGGGTAATGCAATGAAGATATGGTCAAGGTCTCGATGAAAATATTGCGTCAGCCATGATTACGTGATCGGAGTAGCGAAGGGCTACGATAAGATAAATTTTGTCTCGTTGAAAATCATTCGAATATCTCGTGTTCTCGTGTTCAAAGTTCTCTTCTTTAGAGTCTAGATTATCTAAATGTAAAGAGAAGCATCTATGTTTTCTTTGCTTGAGCTCTAAACATAAAGGTCAACAGATAAAAAAAATGACTTACCATTTGAATGTAAATTTTGTTAAATCCAGGAGACTCGTGGTTGCTTTATGTATACTCAGACTAAAACAAAATTAAGTCACTGGTCATGAATACGTGTTTAAAAATGATGTTGAAAGACGTATTTTAATTTTACTTATAGTGTCTAAAACAATTTTAACTGAAAAACGGATTATAATTTTAATTGTCTAATGGACACAGGAAGCCAAATATCATATTTCTCCTAATCTATACGGAAAAAAAATTTGTCCCATGAACTAAACTTAAAGTAAATATAACCTTTTACCGTCACCAACACCGGATAGTGTAACCACGTTTGGTGGTTCGATCCTCTAGGTCTTAGGACGACGTTTTAACCACAGAACTAACTCTGTGCTGGTCCAAGCTGGGTGTTGGTCGCTGGAAGCTTCGATCCACACCAACTCTGTCCACGTTGTGTTCTTGATCTCAGACTGGTGGAAGATCGAATGTCGTAGTAATCGAAGCACTGGCTAGAGCCGTGGCGGGTGCTATATTAAGGGAAGAAATCTCTTCACAAAGGAAAAATAAAACGAAAGATTCGTTGGGTTAATCTTGAATTGGATTATATATTCATGGTACAAAAAGTAACCCTCCTTGCATCAATCTCTATAGTAACACTGGGCCTCGTCTAAAATTCTGTAATAAGGTTCAAAGTTCTTCAGCGTCAGATCTAGTGGCAGCTGACGTGGATTCCAGAGGTACTTGATGCTGGAATTCGCTGCCCAAGTCCTCGAGCTCTCACCGCTATCTGCTTATATGCACTTCGGCCCCAAACTGGCGTAGACACTTTGGCCCCAAAATGGGGTAGGGCCCATGGTTTCTGGGGATTCGGTAATTTCCCAATTTTCGCATTAATCCCAACAAGTGTTCTTTGTTCTCTATTTTTGCTTTCTTAATCAACTTTCCAAATTTGGAGAATTATCCACTCTCTTTGGGAGTAGTCAAAGGGATCGCGCCTCCCTTTAACTCCAACTTGTTTTACTTTACATCTCGTACCATTACTCCACACAGGTGATGCTAAATTTTCTTCTCTTCCTCCTTTCTTCTCAGCATTAAACCTTAGCCCACTGCCCAGGCAGGCATAACTGTCTTTGTGACAAATCTAATTTTTAAAGTGCGTAGACGAAAGGGCGGGGTTTTATTCTAGTCATTAATTTCAATTCTCTGGTTCCTTTCTAATTCACTGGACTTTGTCTTTGTCTTTCCCTTTGTCCAGCGAAAATACAAACCAGACCACTGATGAGAGGATTTGTTTTCATAACTCCTGCCTTGCGACTCGTTAAGAGAAGTTCGCTCTCATTTAATCTTCCGAGCGAGAGACAAAATTATTTCCCAATTTGTTTTCATCTGTTAAAATATAATTCAGATCTCTCTCTCTCTCTCTCTCTCACACACACACACACACACACACACACACACACACACACACACACACACACACACACACACACAGACACACACACACGCACACACGCACACACACATACATTTGGAAGAAAATAAACTTATTTTTCCATTTGTTTTACCTGATTGTCTGATTCTCGAGAGAGTGCACCGTAGGGAAGAAGAAATCATATGGCTTAACCCTTTCCTGGTGTAATACTTCAGAGTCGATCCTGGCTCACGACAAAGGGCAACAAATGTAATCTTTCGTCGTGATCTACCCGGGGTGGATCCTGGTTTGATCAATGGCGTGATCTCTTTGATCCTGACCTGCCTTACCCCACGTTGTAATTGATTTGATTATAAGAAGCCAAGATCGATTTGTCGCAGGTATCTTCATAATGGGCTGGTTCAAATCGAGTGAATTCGTACAAAACTGGAGAAAAAACAGCACTCGAAATATATATAAAAAAATAATTACTATTTTTATATCAGTACTGCGTACAATGGTTCATTAGTAGTTGGGTTCGCATACAGGTGTTTGTCGACCCAATCCGTTACACTTAGGTAAGCTGGTAAGTTTTGGCTTACGAAGTTAGCGAAATTTGTTTTACTGATTTGCCAAGTTTGGCCCAAGGCTGAAGGTTCTTGTGTTCGACAGGAGTTGGGGAATCTCTCAGCGACCTCCGCCGCTTCACTTCTCAGGCTTTCGCGCATTTATTTTTTATGGACTCCAACTAGAAACCGGTGCAGGACAAGATGTAGGTTGGGTTTCGGCGAATCCCCTGATTTCCAACAAAAGTTTATTGTTTTTGCTCTTGAGAAATTAAATTAATTCATAATTTTGGGGAATTCTCCTTCTCTCGTGGGAGATGGGTGCAGACATCGCTTCCCCTGGTTAATTCTACTTTCTCTTATTACTATCTCCCACTAGTGCTTTCCAGTGGGCGTGGGAAGCTCATTCAACCTCCTTAATGTTGTTGCAGGCAGCCCCTCATCCTTCCTTGATCGCTCTTCTGCGCCTCATTCGGTCGAAGATAAATTTTAAAAAAATATGGTTTCAAATGCTATTATCTCATGTGAATTGACACAACAATTGACTTTCTCGGCTTTGACCTAAGAGACACTTTCCCAGGGAAATTTTTGCAACTCACATTATGGTGACAATTCGTTCAAGCAAAGGTCATCATTCTGCAGGTGTTCAATTTATTGTTTTCCATTCCGACATCTTGCAAAATTAATTCATTTAGTTTAACCCAATTCTCCTCATGTCAGATCGAAGCATTGTTTGCTGGATTGTCAACACTTGACCTGTTCGCACAAACTGAGCATTGCTTTTAGCCATTCATCTGGTCTACTGTATAAATTTTGAGTCTCTGGGAATCACTTATTATCGGTCTATCGTTTTTTTATATTTTTTAACCCTTTTCATGCTAAGTTATTCATCATTATCTCGTTTTCGTTGATATTCCAAGTCGTCATTATTATTATTAATTACCAGCAACCCAAATAGTATTACACTGGCTCCTCCAGCTCATATTTAACATTTAAACACTTCATGGCCTCAGTGTCACATAAAGACCTTCTTAGGTTCTAAACAAAAAAGGTTAAGAAAAGTAATATTTGATATAGTTTTACAATACATAATGGTATTCGCCTTCCTTACTCATACTTGTCAATAATGAGTTTGATAATGATTTTAATGTTGATGGTTTTCATAATGTTGTGGAAAACTTAAAAGATTTAAATTACAAATTGGCAACCAGTTTTGCAGAAGATTCTACTCGCGTTCATGGTGTATTGTTGGTAGATTTAATTCAGTGCATGGGACCTATGCAAATAATTAAATGCATTCATGGATCAGCATAGCGAATTACAAATGGGAAGATTCCTTTTGGGAATAGAAAAAATTCTTATGTCCTAACCCAGTATTTATCAACCTTTTTAAGCAACTGTACATCTAGAAGCAAATGAAAATATCACGACACACTTAGAAAAAAATTTAAAGGGTATAGATTTAAATGTTATGAAATATAATTATAGATTAAAAAAATACACATACAAATATGAACTTACTTTATTTCAATGATTTTATTTAACTATTTGTGCAGCTTATTTAGCGTGAAACCTATGCCTAGTATTTTTCGCGATATATGTATGTCGTGACAATATTTAACGGCACATTTAAGGGGATCGCGTAACACACTAATGTGTCGCGGCAAGGCGGTTGAGAATCACTGTCCTAACCAAATGGGTGTTTCAAAAACTAGAAAAGAATTAACTGAGGATATCTTTAGTATAATAATTTCTCAATATTCTTCTTATCCCATTACACATTGTTTTCGAGCCAAAAAAGGGACATGTGAACCCTTTTGTCGAAAACTTTTAAGTTTCGTGAAACGTAATCCGGAGAAAATCCTCAGTGCAGAATCTCCAAAGGCGTTGAATGAGATAACTGCTTCTTTTACTGGTACCAATGAAACATTAAGTAAGTGCTACTATTAATGAAAAATTTTGAAATTGTGTTTCGTTTGCCGGAAGGGTTGAATGAAATTTGTGTTATTCTTAGTGACACTGTGGCAAAAGGAAACAAAATCGATAAATAAAATAATAATAATGAATAATAAAACAGTAAGAAAAAGAAATACATTTCCCCATGATGATAAAAGTAAAAGAACTGGAAATATGATTACCCCCCACTTGGTTTCTTTAGGTGGCTCTGTTGATATCTATAAAAAGACAAACATTTTCCCGCCTCATGCTCTTTCAGCTTTTTCTCTAAGGTGTAAAACCACGTGGTGATTACGTTCCTACTGGAGAATGATAATTTCCTCAGTTCGCTAACAACTGAACTCTCTTTTCACTTTCCAACGTGTCTTCCAAAAACCCCTACCTATGAAGTAAGTATAGCCTTCTCTTTGGTTGTTACAACTCAGCGCAAGGCTGACTTGAGCGCGACCATTGTAACGATGCCTGTACTTACATACCCTAACTTCTGGACTAAGAAAAAGAGACATTCCATAACCATGTTTAAAACTCCTAGTAATAAAGTACGTACAAGCCTTCCTTTGGTTGTTCCAACTCTACACAAGGCTGTCTCGAGCTCGACCATTAATAGGATACTTATACTTACATAATCTAACTCCTGGATCCAAAGGAAAACGAACATGTCCAAGAGACATTAAGAACTTTGGATATAATAATGCTTTAGTGATTGGGTACTTCAATAATTAAATGTGTAAAGTTTCTTACGATTGTTTTTTTTATAGTACATGAAATAATGATGGTGAAAAGGGGTACATGCACAAAATAACAGACTAATTGATTTTCTATGCAAGATAACATTTATTAAACAAAATCAACGAAAGGAAAGTTTAAAACAAGAGTCTCTTTTGGTAAAAGTAAATTGCACACACAACGAAATCTTCATGAATATATTCGAGTGAGACTGTGTTAGTGTGTTTTAGTGTGAAGCGTTCGCAGTCCTTTTAGTTTCAGCGTCGCAAGTTCATGTCATAAAGTTTGAAAGAAAAAAAAACGAAAGTGTGTGTGTGTGTGTGTGTGTGTGTGTGTGAGAGAGAGAGAGAGAGAGAGAGAGAGAGAGAGAGTTACTTTATGGTTTACGTGTTTTTATATTCCAGAGCTGCTGCTGATACAAGGTTTATTAAGGGCTGCTACTATGTTTAAGGGCTGCTACTGATATTATGTTTAAGGGCACTACAATGCCAATAATGGGGGGGATGCTAATCGAAGCATAAACCTTTCTTCCATAGCGCACCCATAACCGTGAGTGTCAAATAGATATGGTGTTATCCTAGAATAAATTCTTGCTTGAATATCAATCGACCCAAGTTACCGGTCTTTAAAATTTAATAATTCAAAATTTTATTTTTCCAAAACATTTCTGACATTGTAAGGACTATTCATTCAAATATTATAAAAAAGAGAAGAAGGTAAACATTTTTGTAATTTTATGTTCTAAAACTTGTAAAGAAAGCTCCTTCCATTCAAAACTTGTAAACAAATTTGTAATGGGTACTTTTTTTCAAACAATATTCCGTGAAGGAAACCTTCCTTTTTTATTTCATTCATGTGTGTAACAAAAGTTAAACATTTACAATATGCAAAAGACATGGGTTTCTTGCATCTTTGTCTGTGGGGAAAGTATAAAAAATGTTTTTATTGATTTCAAATTATATTACCGTTGTGGAATTTCCGGGTTCAGAAAATGTGACTCAAAGATTCTATTGAAGGAATTTTGCTGACGTCACGATTTTCTCATCCTAGTAGCAAGTAGTCGCAAAAACTATTACCAGAGAATCTAGGGGCAACAAATTCACAGCCACATGCAGCTATTAAAAATCAAGATACAAGAAACCTTTCATCCAAATACAACAGCGATATGAAAAGGTCACTTTCCAAGTCAAGTATTGTTTCTCTTAGTATCCCATTTTCTATCTTGGAATATTTCGGGTATTTACCCTTTTTAAGTAAGTTAACAATATGGAATACTAATGCATTTGTTTACATGTGTTCGGGAACTTACCTGTTTTTTGTCTTACATCTACGTAATAATATTGTTGTTCTTTGAAAGTGCGCTTCTACCCCTCAATTTTCGGAAAATTACTCAAAGTCCCGTAGAAAAAAGACTTCGAAAATGAAATACAAGAAGGAAAATATCTGTAATTAGTGTAAGTAATACTTACAGAACGTAACACAATTTTATTTATTTTAAAGAAAAATCCGTTTAAATTAAAACTTGTGAAACTTTACGAGTGTGACGTTTTAATACACTATTTTTAAATAAAAAAATAACACGTTCTTTTTTAGCATAAAAACTTTCTTTTGTCGTCTTCACCAGTTTAGTGATTAGCTACTTCAATAATTAAATGCGTAAAGTTTCTTACGGGAACATTTTATAGTACATGAAATAATTGTGGTGAAAAAGATTACATACGCAAAATAACAGACCAATTGATTTGCAATGCAAGATAACATTTATTAGACAAATTAACAAAAGGAAAGTTTAAAACAAGGCTTTCTTTTGTTAAACGTAAATTGTATACACAACGAAATGTTCATAAATGTTATAGCAGGAACTTACTTTGTTGGTGTGTTTTATGGGTGTAGCGTTCACAGCCCTTGTAGTTTCAGCGTGGAAAGTTCATGACACCAGATCGAAAGAGAAAAACCAGGAGGAGAGAGAGAGAGAGTTACTTTAGGGTTCACGTGTTTTTATATTCGAGAGCTGCTACTGATATGAATTTTATTTTAGGGTTGTTACTGCTAATATCTTTAAGATCACTACACGAGGGTTCAGATGCTGCAAGCCAAAAAGAACTTTTTGGAATTTGAGTTTTCCAAAATATCAGTAACTTCTCCCTCCAAAATTTCTATACACTTTCCCGGCCCTCTCATTCGTCAAAAATATATATTCTTGTCTATACATATATAAAGGGCAGTTGTCTGTATGTGTGTCCGGCTAAAACTCGAAAAAAAAAAAAAAGCTACAGTAATTCGTGACAAAGAAAATTTATATACAGTGTGGGGAAATTTGTCCCGGTTTTCCCAAACCAAAGGGTAGAGGTTAAAAAATTACGACCAAACGCAAATAAAAACAGTGAGATTATAGCAGACAAACTCTCTCTTTTCGGGGGACGACTAAAGAAGAAAAAAACGCTTGCTCAGTGTATAACAATAAAAGAAGAAAGTGTTTATTTACAATACATATACAGAAAAAAGGGTAAGGGATAAAGACAATTAGGAGAAAAAGAAAGGAAGAAGAAATAGTCTTCTAAGGGAAGAGAAAATGTTCATAACAGAAAAAAGGCTGGCTCAAAATATTTCCCTGTGAGCCTAAAAGTTCTTTAAGCTAGTAGAATTTTCTTAATGGTTAGAATAACTCACAGTTTTCTTCAAAGTTCCTGCAGAGTAGGAAAATGTTGGTAGATATAGGAATTTTGCAATTGAGTGAGTTCGTAGGTCGATGACAAAAGTCTCGTAGATGAAAGGAGGCTTTCAACTGGTCTTTAATAGTGGGCCGACATTCGTTCTCGATTGCCCTTTTGTAGGTAGTTCTCCTTTGGTTGAAAATGGTTCCGAAGTTGACAGGTGCTCTCTATCGCCGACCTCACAGACGGTGGGCCGAATTCTCACTGCCAAATAGGCGAAGAATCTCCAAATTTATGGAGATTTAGGAGGTTCAGAAGAATCGGGGACTTTCCCTCTAAAATTGTTATACAAATTTCCGGGCCCCTTCATTGGTCAGAAAATATATTCTTGATAAGAATCAAAGCTTTGGAAGATGGTTTTGAAAGTAATGAAAAAGGTTGGAGTGAACCCCCCAGACTTTATGACACCATGGAAAGAATAATGGTGGTGGAATTCCTTTTTATATTTTCCAGCTCTCTTGTTAGAAAATATATTCTTAACTCTGATAAGAATCAAGGCTTCTGGATCCGGTTTTGAAAGTAAGAAAAAAGGTTGGAGTGAGGATTGGAAAAATAGGCTAGAATGTGAACTTGTAAAATACTGTTCGCAAATTAAATTCCAATAACAGACTCATTATCACCCGAGCTAGCTTTTTGTAAAAATTTATCATGATATGATTTGTATATTTACGAAGCTATTTTAAAATTAAAATCCATTAGAATACATTCGAAATACTCAGAATTAAAAAGTAAAAACGAACGGTAATAATTTTTTTCTTTATTATGATTACCATTCGTTTTTACTTTTTTATTCTGTTGATTCTTTCGAAACGCTATACATGTATGTATTTTTAAAATTTCCATTCTCTTGAATTTATTTTAACATCTATAGTAAATAAAAGCGTAACTTTAAAAAATGAGTATTAAAAACAACAAAGTAAATTTAAAAGGAGGAAAATTAAATACAATTATTTGACAAAATTTTTAATATTTATTTATTCAAATATTCGAGTGTGTGAGTGTGTGTCCGTCTACAAAATAAATATACAAACTCAGTATCACCCTAAAGGGCAGTTGTCTGTATGTGTGGGTGTGTGTAGTGGACCGGCCGTGTGAGAATGGAAGAAGCAGAGAAGATGAATTATCTCTGGCCGGTCCAGCCACATTAAAATGTTGGACTTTAATGGAGTCCAAAGAAACAAACAAGACAGATATATATGTATGCGAACAAATATATATTATTAACAAACAGGTTAAAACAGATTGATACACGAATTACAAATACATCATTTAAAACATGAAATAAAACGTTTAGTGTCTGTGTGGAAAGTTATTGTGTGTGTGTTTGAGTTGAAATGTCCGTACGGTTGTGAAATTTTGTTTTGGCGTATTTCCTGAACATGGGAAACGCTGGTTGTGTGTGAGAGTTCACATACTGGAGATGTTAAGAAAAGGTTTTTGTACCTCGCACCACGTGCGACGGTTGCTGGCCTCAAGCGAGGCAAGTTGGCCGCACGTGGGCGCAGCCGTGGAAAGAGCTGTGGAAAGAGAGACAGAGGCGAAAGGTCAGCCCGTATTTATACTCCCAGGAGAGAGAGACCCCTGGTGAAGTGTTAAGAAAATGAAGGGGAGCTAACTGCGACATGTGTATTATTGACTTATTTTTCGGCCATCTTATGGAAAATAATCTTTTTATTCAGCCTTTAAAAAATAAACTTCATTGTTTTTTTGGTTTTGTAACTAACATAAAAAGTAAATAATTTTCAATTAAGTTTTATTAAAGCAAAAAACTATAGCGAGCCTTATTTTTTCGAAAATTTTAAAATTCGTAAAACAAATATTCAACACGACTAATGTTCATCGTAAGTAATATCTGTCTCTCCTAATTTTTATTTAACTAGAATTTTTTTTTCTTTTCAAATACAAATATTACTTGAAATTTAAAGATAATCGCTTTTCAAAACAAAATTCTTAATGTATGTTTCTTCTACTCTTTTTCAAAATAGTTAATGTTTAAAAGTACAACTTTATTTACCTAATAAAACCCAAATTCCTCCCCAAATAAATTGTAAATAACTAAATAACTATTTTTCGAAGAAGTAGACTCGCTACAGTTTTTGCCTGAAAAAAAAAATGGTTAAATTATATATGTTTATATAGGTAACTTCCTGAAAATAGATAACACGACAAGAACGGCCTGAAAATTAAAGAAAATTTTTTTTCTTCCTGTTAAATGTATATTTCATTATTTAGAAGAAACACTAAAGTATTTTTTGAATTTTTTTAATCATTCTTAGCATGTCTTAAATTTTAGTTAAAAATCTTGTTTACGAAATATCGAACAAAAACTCGATATCAGCCATTTTTTTAAAAATTTTGATTTTTGTAAGTTTATGTATCTTAATTTAAGTTTTACACTTTTATTAATAATAATTTGTAAAAAGGTTAATCAACTTTTATCTCAGTTTGATTTGTTTGAAAGCAGAATTAAGAGAGTATTTATGTTAATATTTTTTAATAAAAATATGGGGATGTTCAACCCGCTAACCTCCTCTACTTACGAGCGTGGTATTTGCGGTGTGTTATTTTCCTAAATTTAGTTATTTTGTAACAAAGCTAAAAAAAAAAAAACTCCATAAGTTGGCTGAAAATTGTCAATAATAAACTATTATTCAGAGATCTTCCGCGCCGAGTAACGCCGGAATAGATAGCGGCTCGGATTGAGGAATCGGAGAGCCGAGTTCGAATTCCTGTCGAATTCATTGCATTCACTTACGTGCTAATATCCTTGGGAAAGGTATGAATCCTCTTCTTCTCCCCTCCAGCTATGGGTAAATAGCAGGAAAGACCGGGTTCTATAAACTTGGATGGCAAATGGTCTACCGCAGAAAGAAATGGCAACCCACTGCGGGAAAAATCTGCCTCGTCAGTCATGTATCGAAAGATACATGATCACCTAAGCGTGTATCACGCATGACAAATATCTGACTGCTCCTCCCTAGTCTCTGATAAGAATCAAAGGTTTGGGATCCGGTTTTTGGAAGCAAAGCTACGCCAAGTAGTGAGTGGTAAACACGACTTTATGGCACCATAGTCAGGGCAAGAGTTGTCAGATTCCTTTTTATATTTTCCAGCTCTCTCGTTCGTCAGAAAATATTCTTTTCTCTGACAAGGATCAAAGGTTTGGGATCCGGTTTTTGGAAGCAAAGCTCCGCCAAGTAGTGAGTGGTAAACACGACTTTATGGCACCATAGTCAGGGCAAGAGTTGTCAGATTCCTTTTTATATTTTCCAGCTCTCTCGTTCGTCAGAAAATATTCTTTTCTCTGACAAGGATCAAAGGTTTGGGAACCGGATTTGAAAACAGGGGTGAAAGTTGGGGGCAAAGATCAGAAAAAGGCTAGAATGTGAGCGTGTAAAACATTGTACTCGTAGTTCTCAAATTAAATTCTAATACCTTGCCTGATTTGTTTTGTTATTTGCCAAGAATAAATTTGGGCATATTTTATTGGGTAATTTGCAGTTCAGTTAAGGTACTTAATAATCATGCTTTGTAAAACTCAAAAATTTAATATAAAAAAAAATGGACCTTAAATTTGTTCTTGTTAATATTATTTCCTTTCTTTTTTTATTTTGTAAATCGGACACTTGTGAAAGTGAAGCTTGTATTGAATTTTTATTTGGTAAATTTGTTTAAGTTAATTGCTTATATATTTTTTGTAAATAATCATGCTTTTTAGAACTCCAAAATAAAAAAAACTGGACATTAAATTTGTTCTTGTTATTTATTCGTTGTATTCATTTTCTAGCATTTTTTGTTCTTGTTACTATTAATTCCTTTTCTAGCATATTTTTTTTATTTTGTGAATAATCATGCTCTTTCATTTCGCGCAAAGTTGCTCTTTTTAAATTTCGCGCAAAGTTTGGAGTCTTACAAAGTTTGCGCATTGCGTGCGCAATAATCAAGACAAATGAAGATTCTACGCATGGTTGATCCGAGGCGAGTGTCTGCAAACAACGCCAGCAATGGCTGTCGTGCTGTAGATGCGACGCAAATGAGTTCGAAATTTTAGTGTCGATAACTCCAAAACGGTAATTTTATCAAAATTTCTTTGTTATTTTCTAAATAAGCATATACATTTACAACTAAATGTAACTATTCGGGAAATTTTTATTACAAACTGAGCGTGGGCCCTGAACTGCAAATTACGCATTTTATTTGAATTCCTCGTTTTGTGTTGTTCTTGTCTTTGACCTGTCAGATCATTGAGCTTTATTATTTTCAAATTGTTAGCGGGTACGTCTGATTAAAATATTCACAGACCCGTGTTTCCGCTACAGCACACACTTAAAAAGAAAATAAAAACACATTGATTTTGATGAAAAATTAAAAAAAACAAGTTGCTTTAGGGGTGTTATAATCTTCCTAAACTAGATCTTTTTCTGATTCATGTTACACAAATTTCCACCACTGGACGGATGTGGACGCTCCAAAACCCAAGACCGAACTAAAAATTCCATCAAACACGCATCGGCTCCGCACACACCTTCCGCTTTCTTCACACACCCCAAATAAAACATACAATCCATTTTTTTATCCAATAGCACCCACTCCCGCCTAAAGAAGCGAAATTGGAATTGGAGCCGATCTGAGCCTACGAAAGGACTTGAAAGCACATCAAATAAACATCTTCAGCAGTCGGTCGGCACAACAGCCAGGGTTCACACGCTCGTCAGAACGCCATCGCCACACCCAAATACAACTGGCCTCCCATTTCCAAGGACAACTCCCCGAAGCCTGTCACCGCAGTAAGTCATGACTCACCCTCCCTCTTCTACGGTAAGCCACTGCGGACTGCTTTACTTATCTCTTTCTTTCGACGAAAGACTTTCACATCACTTCACCATTCGTTGTATGTTTTTTTTTTAATACGATTATTTATTTCTTAAACCTCTGTCGTTTCTTGTTTCTGTCACCATACGCTTAATATAAAAGGATCCTCTCTGGGATTAAGGACAGGGCAGCTTAAAGTTAAGCTCCATTATTTTTTATAGTAGATCCGTCACTGAGTGTCACAGTTTCCATGACAACTTATCGCATCTTGAATTAACAAGGTATTAATTACTAAAATATTAATTGTTTAGGGAACAGTGTAAACTGTGTATAATGATCATTCATCTTCGGATTAGGCTAGTGCAGCGTCTGTAGTTAGTAAAGTAAAGGATACTCACAAAATAAAAATATTATATAAAAATTAAAAAATGATTTATTACTTGCTATCATAGTGATAGAACTCCTTATAAAACAACTCCTTAAAAAATATTTAACTTCTAGGAGACCCCGTGTGTGCAACACTCAAGATTGACTAACCCGACTTCAGTATTATATTTGACCAGCGTCAGAAGATGTGAACTGCCTCGTGGAAGTGGATGGGAGACCGGGAGCCAGCCATGCTACAAACCCGCGTAGCCGAATACCATGCGCCCGACCAAATAAGACCTGCATACGAAAAGTAGCTACTCGTGTGGATTAAAGATGGCTGGTTGATTCCTTATCCTCATAGAAAACTTGGACCTCCTAAAGGCCTGATTGCTTTGATGGTGATTGTGCAACCGAACATGTCAAAAGTCAGGCCCGGAACAGATTTCCGGGATCTGAACCAATATGTTGACGCATTCACGGCTGATGCTGATGTTTGTGTCAGCAAACTGCGGGAATGGCGACAGCGTGGATCTAATGTCTCTTTGCTGGATTTAAGAAAGGCCTATTTGCAAGTCCGAATTAGTGAGTTATTGTGGCCGTTTCAGACGGTGATGTTTACGGCAAACAGTACTGCCTTACCAAACTGGGCTTTGGATTGAACATGCAATTATCCGTGCCGCGCTGTCTTAAGAAGAGACAGTAAAAGAAGGGACTTTGCGCAGCAGTCTTTGAGAAATCTCCAAACTTTCGACGCTGTGATGGGGAAGTCGAGACCCTTGGTCACGTCTTCTTTCATTGCAAGTTGGTAGCACCGTAGTGTAAGTTCGTTGAAGGCCTCATGGTTCGCATGCTGCCTGGAAAGTTCTTTGTCCTTGAGGCCGCTTCTGTTTGTAGCAATGTGGCACCGCCATTGACGAAGACTGAACTTTATGTGTTCCACTGCTTGCTAGGTATTATGAGAATCGTGATTTGGTCGACACGTCAGAAGAGATTCTATGGAGGTGAGAAGTTCACTTCTTCCCAACTGATCTTGTACTTTAAGCATCAGCTTAAAGTCAAGATTAGGACGGAAAGGCGGCGGCTCTCTTCATCAGAATTCGGCAAAAGGTGGGTAAATCTTGCGCGACTGTGTAGAGTGAAAGGGGCTGACCTGGAGTGGCACATTGATGTCGGTTAGGTACAGGATTTTGTCCTTCCTGGGTTGAACAGAGGCAACCCGTCCTAATATTAGGCTAGTTTAGGTTTAGATTGAATCTTTAGCTTCCTTTTTTCGGTTAACTTAGCCAGGGTATGTATGCTCATTGGCCCTTTTATTTCTGTCCTTATTTTTCTTTAGTTTAATTCCCCATCTCCTCCCTCGTTAGGTGGTCTGTGATGTCAGTTCTCTGGTAGTTGCGGGATGCCTTTCGTTTCGCGTGTGTTTTTTCGTATTTGTTGTTGTGTCTAAATGAGTGCGTATTTGTGTGAGTGTTTTTTGGATGGATGATTGTTTTTATACTATTATAATCCCGCATTTTTTTCGTCCAGTTAACTGATGTTTCTGCCACATTTAGGGATTGTGGGTTTTTTATTACTAACCATATTTTGTTTTGTTTTCATGTAAATAGTATTAATTCATATTGTAAATAATCATTGGGTTTTTTTAAAATTGTTGTCTTTATCCCCCCCCCACAGACTTTGAAATGTACATATAGGGACTAGTTAGGATTTCATAGAGACAATGAGGTATTATGGTGGATGTAGTAACAAAGGTAGGAGAGAATGTGATGTTTTGGTATTGTTGGTATGTTTGGGTCAGTGTTTGTGACTAGCTAAGTTTAGAATTAAGACAGAAGAAGACCACCCCCCTTTCGGCCCTGTGCCACATTTTGCACTATTGTACGAATAAATATTATTCCAAAATTCGCTTGAAAATGAAACAGAACTAGGGCCTTTAATTTAATTATAGAATTGAATTTGAAGTTGTTAGTTTCTGTTTTTGAAACATGTTAATTCCTGTGTAGCGATGGAACCATACTTTTTAAATCAATTAATTTATGATATTCATGCTCTGTAGATTTGCATTGAGCACTGTTTTGTAAAAATAAAAACATTAATAAGAACACCGGATTATAAAAATTACTGTTCTTTCTTTTATTATAATATATATATATATATATATATATATATATATATATATATATATATATATATATATATATATAGTCAATGACGAAAGTATTCATGCACCCATCAATTTTTAATACTTTTATCCATTTCTCAGAATGAAATGCCTGTATGATGTTTTTTCCGTGTTTCTGTTAACGTGTTAACTCCTCACTGATAAATTATGAAATAAAAATATAAGTGTGTTTTATTTAATTAAAAAGTCAAACTGGGGATATGTAAAAAAACAAAACGAAGACGTTATTTCTTTTTTTCTAAATCGGCCAAACTTTAAAAATATTACGATATTAAAAGAAAGATAACTTGTTTTTGTTTATATACCCTCTGTTTTATTTAAAAAGAAAAAGAAAAAACAAAACACACTGGACTTTTTTAATTCATAATTTATCATTTTTTTAATATTTATTTCAATTCTAACAAGTGAGGAGTCATAAATTAAATGCCACGTTAACAGAATCACGGTTCGTTTTTCTTATAACAGTGTAAAAAAATACAATGTCTTTAAAATTATTTTGTTTTATGTAGTTGAAATTATTATTAAATAGCAAAGTAGTAGACTAAGAATTAAGTCCGATAAAATTGATTTCACTTTTAAAAACTGAAATGTTATCATACTTTTAATTTAATTCTGTTGGAATATAGCCGGCGCGACCTTAATTCCAAATGGTAGTCTTTGGTATCTGTACAGTCCTTTGTGAGTGTTTATGCATAGTAGTTTTGAACTTTCTTCATCGACTGGAATTTGCAGGTAGGCCTCACTTAAAGCAATTTTTGAAAAAAAAAATTCCGCCATTTAATTTAGTGAATACTTCTTCTGGACAGGGTAGTCCTTTATTGCTGCGTTCAAACCTGTAGAAAAATCAGCGTAAACTCGAATTTCGCCTGATTTTTTTTTTTTTTTTTTTACGTAGACCGTCAGTGCGGCCCATTTACTGTATTCTACTTTTGTCAATATGTCACTGTTTTTGAGTCTGGTTAATTCATGATCAATTTTTGAATTGACGCAAACGGTACGCTCCTTTTTTTCTTGAAAATAGGCTGAACGTTTTCTTTAATTTCGATATTAGCTGCCATTTTCTTACATCTTCCTAGGCCTGCTGAAAATACTTCGGGGAAACTCGTTTTTAGTTTTTCTTTTAATTTGTCTGCCTCGGTTGGTAAGCTTTTTATATTTTGTCAGTACGTACTTATAGGTAGATCCCACAGTTCGAATTTTTGCATCCAGTCCGTTCCGAATAGGTTTTCGGTATTTCTTAAGACGTACATTTTTAATTTTTTCGTCATTCCATTAAATGTTAAGTTTGTAATTACTTCACCTTCGAATTTTCTCTTTCTCTCCGTAACTGATCTAGCAATTTTATCCGATTTTAACATGGCAGATTTGTTCAATTTTCTCCGTGTTTGTAGGTTTATGATAGTTAGGTCTGAGCCAGAATCCAGCTGTAGCCTAACTTTTCTGTTCTGCATTTCAACTTGTACGTATTTTCTTATGTTAGTCTCATCTGCTTGGTCAGTCCTCGTAATTCTTATTTTGCTTTTGTTTTCTCTTCTATACCAACAATGAGAACTTTTGTGACCTATTTTTTTACATGATAGACAGGTTTTAAAACGATATGTACAGTCTTTATACCAATGCCAAGTACCACAGCGATAGCAAGGACTGGGTGGTAGTTTTTTTATTTTGATTTTTAGAGTTATTAGGTTGGTGCAAAAATAATGTCGTTTTCTCACATATGTTACTTTTATATATGATTTCTGAATTAATTCATTGATATATATAGCCATGTTATATATCATTTTGAAGCGCGTTTTTCGCTCTATCGAATCGTGTTATTCGTTACCGTTCTCAATCTCTTCATTTATTTTTTTGCAGGCTTTTCGACAGCATGGACAAAATTCAAATCCGCACGATTTTCTTGTTCCAGTTCAAACTAGGCCGAAAAGCTGCCGAGACAGCTCGTGATATCAATGATGCGTTTGGCCCAGGAACCACTAACGAACGTGTGGCACAACGGTGGTTCAAGAAATTTCGCAATGGTGACGAAAGCCTTGAAGATGAAGACGGTCGCGGCCGGCCGACTGCGGTTGATAACGAACATTTGAAAGCCTTAATTGAAGCCGATCCTCGCAAAACTTGAAGTTGAACGTCAAAAAACGACATTATTTTTGCACCAACCTAATAGAAAATTTTGTTTTACCTGTTCTTGAGGGGGGAAAATCGGTTTGATTTGTTTGTGAGGGGAGAAGTTGGTTTGTCTTCGTACTTTATGTATGTGTGCTATGCCAGCTTCTTCTATGTCTTTTGAGTCTTTCTCCACACTGATGCATCTCTGGCAGTCAAATCATGTTCACTTTCCATTAGTAAGGATTCTGCGTCTCATTTCCGCGTCTTTGGTTAAAACCAGACCTTGGACGTAAATTAAGCATTTGAAATTGTCCGCGTTGAGTTCCGATAATTTGAAGTCGTCACAATATTTGTTGACAATGAACGCGAAAGTTATGTAATCTTCGTTGTCCTTTTTTGTAAGGTTCATGCATTTCCATCTTTTGTGGAATAGTGAAGTATTATGACTGAAAAGTTCTGTTATAGATTCTTTGAACGTTAACTCACTTGTTTTTCTTGGAAGGATATGATCTACGAATTTGGTATATTCGCATGTGCCTAATTTCCTTAGTAATAGGCGTACTTTACCTGCGTCTGACCAATCTTGGCAGTCAAATTCATATAGATCTTCGTACCTTCGGAAGTAGTTTGCAAAAGTTTTATCTTCGTCGGGTGCGTACTTGAAATCTTCGATAGTACTCCAAATAGCGTCTTGTGAGAGAACTGTTTCGTTCTCAGATTTTTTGCTCCTTATTTGACATTACACGTAGCAATAATTCTTGCAATTCCAAATATTTCTGTTCATTTTTTGCTGCTGTTGAAATGGGATTTTGATAACCTCCACAATGGTTGACTTAAAATCTTCCATTTTGACGTAATGTTGTGTAATCTGATATTCTGTAACCTGTGTACGCAAAAAAAAATCCTTTGTTGCTAGTGAAATTGATATCCAAAAAGAAATTATTTTTTTTATGTGTTCGCACAGAACTTGTTTTTTTTTTTAGAATCTCGCGTAGAACTTGTTTTTTTTTTTTTTTTAGAGTTTACTGGTCGACACTGTTATGTGCGACGGATAGCAAAAAAGGTATGTCCTCCGCGTAGAGAGTTTGTTTTTCTTTTGGGGTTTTCCAGGTCGCCACTTGTTATGTGTGACGTATAGCAAAAAAAAGTAAGTCCTCCGAGTATAAAGTTCGTATTTCTTTTAGGGGTTTCCTCAGCGCCACTTGTTATGGTCCAAGTTCCTTGTACCACGGTGATGGTCCAAGGTAGAACCAATGAAGAATAACTCGAACACGGGTATGGAATAACACAGATATATTACAAATATGTACAAGAAGTAGAAAGTGTTAGTAATAACAATCAAGTTAGGTTAGAGAGAACTATGTTGTCTCGAAGTATTCCAATGTCTTACTGTAATCGTCTGACGCGACTCTGTCTCTGACTGGCCGACTGCCTGACTCACTAACTCATTCACTGTTTCCTCTTGAGGCGCAGTATTTATGAGGTACGGAATAGTCCATTCTTATTATGGGTATGTTCCCATAACAGTTACTTTACTAGAAGATAACAGACTGTTGGTATTAATGGCCCATTGTTAGACAGGGGAAATAATTTTGAGACATATTAGGTAATAAATTTACTCATTCCCTGTCCCAGAGCAGAAAAGCGACTGGGGTGTTTGCAAAGTATCAAATTGAGGCAGAATATATAGCTTTAAATTCAGCAAGAACGGAGGCTATGTTGCTTACTATGGAAGAAGCAGGGAAAAGTGAGGCCGATACTTTAAGAATGTGTACTTCCGTCTTTACCATTTATGTGACGGGAAATCACAGATTGCGTGTGCATGAATTGTTTAGAGGCAACAAAAAGCAAATTAAGGAAAATTGTCGAGTAGAAGTTTTTCCAAATACAGTATTACCACATGCTATCAGTGTATCTGCGGTTTGGGCAGTAGCCACCCAGAGTCAGAGATTTATCTTGAATGTGCGCGTGCCGAGTGGAGTGTGAGACTACCCACCTCTGCAACTCGCTGCACAAAGACACTGACCCCACGTCGTAGAATTTCTGTGCGGTGGATCGAGCGAGAGGTAGGCTCATAGGTAAAAGAAAAACACAACTACAAACTTGGGTAGGACGAAAAGAGGAGAGAAGGTGTGTGACCTTTTTGTGGATGATAACTCTTGGTTGATTCTCGGCTGGCGGAAAAAATATATATCTTAACTAACAATGTCCGGCTGCTAATGGGTCGCTCTTCGATGTTACGTGCTCCGGCCTAAATCAACCTTCCTCGAACCTAAACTAAGTCTAACTACCCGTGGCCCAAAGCGCTGCCGTATATATGGAGAATCCTCTTTCATTTCCGGACAAGGGACACCCACGAATAAACCCATAACTTTTTCATGACCATTTCTCTCTTTGAAGAAAGTGGACATAAAAATATTTCTTAGCCTAGCTGACTCCGATTCAGGGACATTAAATTCAAACCCTTTTAAGTTTTGACCAGAGCCGGTCTTTTTCCTATCTTAGTATTTTGACAAGTACTTAACACTTATCTACCCTTTTCGCCATATGTTTTTATCTAGATTCCTAATCTAATCATTTGGTCTTGAAGTTTGATGCCCAGGTCAAATCTAACTAATCTTCTCGCACATATGTGTGCGCGCGCACGCACACACAGATGTGGGGGTGTATATATACACACACACAGATGTGCGGGCGCACACACACACACGTGTGCGCATATATCCGAATCATAGTGTCACAGGAGGGGGGACCCGCAGAAGCAATAAGGATAGAATCACCCGTAGCTTTGATAGAGTTAATCCTGGGATGTTCAACACTTGAATTATCAATCTCTTTTCTCTCGTGTTATCAAGCCAAAGAGAAATATGAGAAGAAAGAATCATTGGTGAAGTTAATCGGAATAAGCTTGAATAATTGGAGAGAGATATGGAAATCAGTAGTAGAGGAATTCCCCGTTGCTATATTAAAGGCAATGCCAAAGTTATTAAGACAGCGAAAATTATTCTAGAACAATTGAGTTACATGGAAAAAGGGAATGAAATAAAGAGAAATAATTCAGGGCTCATAATCTGGTCTGCTATGTTAGATAGCTTAGTAATTTTTGCTGTCATAACGGCAGCAATATGGAAGCTGAAAAGCATAGGAAGAAATCAATTGATAAGGTATTGGCGTCTTACATCGAGAAGAGAATGCCAATTAGTGTTCTTTATCCAGACAGATTGAATCCAGGAAAGGAAGAGACCGAATGCAATGCGTTAGAAGAACCAGAAGCAGAGTCGACACCTGCTTTATCAACGAACTTTTACGATATATTATCTCAAGACTACACAATAGATTTACTGTTCCTTTCTAAGTATTGGAATTTAATTTGAGAACAATATTTTACAAATTCACATTTTAGCTATTTTCCAATCCTCACTCCAACCTTTTTTCTTACTTTCAAAACCGGATCCAAAAGCTTTGATTCTTATCAGAGATAATAATATATTTTCTAACAAGAGAGCTGGAAAATATAAAAAGGAATTCCACCACCATTATTCTTTCCATGGTGCCATAAAGTCGGGGGGGGGGGACTCACAGCTTGTTCACTCAAACCTTTTTCATTAATTTCAAAACCATCTCCCAAAGCCTTGATTCTTATCAGAGATAAGAATATATTTTCTGGCAAATGGAGGGGCCAGGAAATCTGTATAACAATTTTGGAGGGAAAAGTCCCCGATCCTTCTGAGCCCCTCAAATTTCCATAAATTTAGATAATCTTCGCCTATCTGGCAGTGAGAATTCGACCCACCGTCTGTGAGGTCGGCGATAGAAACCACCAGTCAACTTCGGAACCGCTTTCAACCAAAGAAGAACTACCTACTAAAGGGCTGTCGAGAACGAACGTCAGCCCACTATTAAAGACTAGTTGAAAGCTTCCTTTCACCTACTTCTGTCGTCGACCTACGAATTGACTCAACTGCAGAATTCTTATATTTACCGACATTTTCCTAATCTACAAGAACTGTGAGGAAAAGTGTTTCTCTAAACCTTAACAGCCTTCTACTAACTTAAAGAACTTTTAGGTGCTCAGAGAAATATTTTGAGCAAGCCTTTTTTTCTGTTATGAACATTTTCTACAGGACTTTTTCTTCTCCTTTTCTTTCTCTACTAATTGTCTTTTTATCCCTTTACCCCACTCCTTTTTTCTATATATAAATAAACAGCTTCTTCGCACCAAGCAGGAATTTATCTTTATTCGTCCGCCTAAAAGAGATAGTTTGTCTGTTCTAATCTTGCTGTTTTTATTCGTGTTTTGTCGCAATTTTTTAACCTTCATGTTACGACACGGGGGCGCGATGGCCCGAGCGCCCCCATCCGGGGTGTCCGCAACAACCTCAACCCTTTGATGTGGGAAACCGGGACAAATTTCCCAGCATAAGAACTAATTATTTATTTAAATACATTTGTAGAGATACTTAACGTCAACGGGTTTTACTACGAACTATATTTTGCCCAGGACTATATTTGTTTTTTGTCCTTCAACGACATTACTCGGTCATCAATGTCTACGAGATTTCAACTGTTACTCAACTTCTTTCGTCAGAGATAATGTGCGAACTTACTTACGCACGAACATATATACATACAAACACAAAATCACATGTATAATGCCAAACGATCATTGGCTAATAAATCGCTAATACATTTTCTACAGGCAATTTACAAATCGCAATAATGCGATAATTTTGGAATCGCTTTATTTTTTAAGTAGTCAGATTTGTGCACCTTTGGGAGAAGTGGCTCACAGAAGCTTCCTTAAGTCTGTTGCAGACTGGCGAATGTATTTTAAGTGATCAGAAGGATTTTCAGTGTTGGTGTTCTAAAACATTCGTCCACAACAATTAAAGAAAAATTAGAAACAAATCATGCAAAAAGATTGAACGCAAAGACAAACTGGTTTAATTCACGAATACAATTGAGTTGAAATTTGATGGATAAATGAGAATCGTATTGAAATTATTACGGAGTCGCTAACTGGGTTCCCTGTGATTGGATGAAAAACAACCAATCAAAGGCTACCTTTTTAGATTTTCACCAAACCCCATGAGAGCGGTTTTTACGAGCTCTCTTCCTCTTTTGCTTGTGGGACCCCTATAGACAACATGTTCCCCGTCTGCACTCTCCGTCATCTAGACACCAGGACACGTGTAAGGATTTAGACAGCAACTGAAGCACAGAAGTCAAGGCTCTATTTCTTCGACCCAGCCAAAACCACACAGGAAATGTAAAACCGTTAAAAGGACGCATCTTTCAGATAAGTTCCGCAAACCCGACTGTTTGCAAGAATCTTTCCTCTCTTTTCCTACCAATAAAAGATTCTTCAAACAATTCCATCTGTGTTTGTGTTCCTTTCTTCTTGCCGGCGTAACAATATTTTTTGTTACCAAATATAATTGGGAAAATCCCAATAATTTGCAAACAGTTGAAACTAGCGTTTTACGCTAAGAAAGTAAGAACCACGTGAAATAATTTAACACGAAATAGATTTGTGTAAATTAATATCAAAACGTGACGTCACTTGAGGAAAGGGTATACACGCCCAATCCTATTTTGGTCTTTACTACTAAGATTTGTTGGGGTCAAGTTTCGTCCATCCTTTTTTATTTCCTTTGTTCTTAATTTGTTGTGTAGATATCGTTCGCTCAGCAGGATGAATGACTTTAAGCAAATCAAGGGTGTGTCGGAGTTAGCTCCTCCTCATTTCCTTAATCCTTCAACAGGGGTCTCTCTCCCACGAGTATAAATACTGGCTGACCTTTCTCTCTCTCTCTCCCTCTTTTCGGTTTACGCACACGGGCAGCCATCTTTTCGACCCAGGCCTTGAGCCGCTACTTCGCGCGGAGGCGAGGTAAAAGACTTTCTCTTTTCCACTTACACCAATATGTGACCTCTTACAGAGACAGCGTTTCCCATATTCTGGGAACACGCTAAAAACAATATACGCGTTCGTACGGACACTCAACACACACGCATAACTTCTCCATACAAACACGCTGTAACCTTTTCATGTTTTCATGTCATTGTAATTTGTTATTAATATATATTTGTTTGCATATATGTATCGGTCTTGTTTGTTTTCTTTTGCCTTCTTTGGACTTCATTAAAGTCCAACATTCCTATGTAGCTGGACCGGCCAGCAGGAAATCTTAGCCCAGAGATATCATCCTCACATTCACACCGAGGTCCTCTACAGGTGTTAGAGCCTTAATTTTTAATAGGGATTCCTTTAAAAGGAAAATAACTTCTGCCATTGAATTAATGTCAGCAGAAGCATCCTTAAATAAGACTTGTTTTAAAAAACAAGAATGCCTTATAAATAAATGGTTGACAGAGGTCAACGCAATTAACACAAAAATAAGTGAAGCTTGTGAAAAAGCCGATATTAATTTAGAAAAAAGCGTTATGTTGGTAGACGAACAGTTAGGGCGGAGTTCGTTTACAACATATTTAAAAGGCTCATGGGACTGGAAGAGAATATTTCTAGTTCCAATACAGAATCCGTCCCAGTTCTAAATCCACAAGTGCCACTCATAACCTCGTGCGTTTCAGCCCCAAGGTTCCAGTGTGTTAAATTAAGTGTAATACAAGCCGGTAAATTTGAATTTTAAAATGTCCTGGTTCAATTTGAAAACTGTGTGGACGCTGTACACTCGAAAAAAGCCAAGCTGTCGCTTTTAAAAAAGATTTTTAACTGGCTACGCGTCTCAGTTAGTGTCTCATCTTTCGTTAGAAGATGAAAACCTTGAAGTGGCCATCAATTTGTTGAGAAAGGAATTTTTGGATATTCCTCTCATTATTGATGAAATTTTTAAACAATCGCCTAAATATGACCCAGAGTTTTTCAACATAAAAAGATTTTTTCAGAAATTAAAGCTGACCTATCTGAATTAAAAACCTCGTATAATTTGGATTTTTTTGAAGAAAACACTCCAGGCTATGAACTAATCAGCCATATAATTTTTTCAAAATTACCCTCAAATCTTCAAAAAGACGGAAAGTTGACAGTAACTACCCAAAAATCAATCAGATTTTTGTTAGTTACAACGAGGTTATAAAAACCTTAATTAAAACAGGTTTTTAAAAAATCCTAATTCCCACCAAGGCAATTTCAAGTCACAGGAAGGGGATTATACTAAGAACAACAACGCAAAGAAAAATGTTCCAACATTGGAAAACTTTGCAATAAAATCTAGCAAAATTGCTAGACATTGTAGATTTTGCAACATCAACGGACACACCATGAATCATTGTTCAAAATATTCCTCCCTTGAGTCGAGACGTTCTAGGTGTAGGGAGATGGGCTTGTGCTCTTTTTGTACAAGTGCTAGTCATAGAACGGAAGACTGCCATGGCAAAGTAAATAAATTACCTTGAAAATGTGCAAACTGCAAATCCCGAGGCCACGTTACACCCCCTTTGTGATGAAGCAGATAAGAGTGGAAACAGTTCATCTACTCCCACGCACGTGTGTACCAACACTGGCACACAGGAGCAGCCTTATATTTTACCGATAGTGGCAATTACTGTTTCTAAAGGGAAACGTAAATACAAATTGAACTTCCTCTTTGATACAGGCAGTCAAAGGACTTATTTCTCTAGGCAAGTTATTGAAAAATTATGGTGCTATAGATCTTTCCTCACTCCAATGGAATATGACGTAAAAACCTTTTTAGGGTCTAAAAAGAAAAAATTAAACCAAGTTGTAGTGGGGATTGATGTAAATAAAGGTAATTCCTTGCCCCTACCTGTTCTTATCGATGATGAATTCAATATGAACTTAAGATTCGATAACTTTAAATCTGTAAAGAATAATTTACTTAAATTAAATTACAAAAATTACAAAAAAAATTTCTACAGAAAAAATGTTATTAGGGTTCACGGTCTTTTAGGCATCGATGTAATTCAATTTATGAAGAACATCAAAATGGTGGATTACATGATGGGCTCTGCTTGGGAGTTTCCTACAGGCATTTCCCCGTTAGGCAACTGCCAACATTTTTTATATGAAATCAAAGTACCCCTAAGAAAGTACAGAGTAAAGATTTTCAACACAATTATCACACCATAGTGCCTAAAAATTCTACATGGTCAGACACTAGAGTGAATTTTGTAATGAATCCTATGAAGAGTTACCCTGACCCCTTTGCTGAAATTTTTGACGGAAATCAAGTAAAAAGGAATTTAGAGAAAATGTTTGATGTAGATTCGCTGGGTATATCTCCGGAAGACAAAGCTATTTGTGATTATGATAAAAATAAAATTATGGAATTTGAAAAATCCATTGAATTTAGAGATAACGCTTATCACGTTAAACTCCCATGGCATGAGGACAAAATAAAGTCTGTGTCTTCCAATCACAGAGTTGCTCTTTCAGTTTTGAACAGAGTAGTTAACAAGTTCGAGCAACAAAAATTACCAAATGACTATGTTGAGGTATTCCTTCAGCAGGAGCAGGGAGGTATCATCGAACGTTTTGAGGTGGCACCTGAATGGCTCAGCAAAAATCCCATAGAATGGCCATCAAGCAAACTTCAGTGCCTAAGTTCAAAAAATAAATCCATTGTACAGACTACGTCATTAAATTACACTGTAGCTAACGTTGAACCTCAACCGGTGATACCCTTTGATAAATACTCAGATTTTAATAGATTGATTAATGTTACTACCAATATATTTAAAATCCGAAATAAACTAAAACATGTGGATCTGGATCCTAGTAGTTGTGCAAAAATTTACTTACTTAAGGTAATGCAGCAGCAAAGCTTTCCTACAGAACTTGCTTACCTTCAATATCCTCAGGGTAAAAAGTGCCTGAATTATTAAAAAATTTAAACTTATTCATAGATGAAAGGGGGATAATCAGAACTAAGGGTAGAATAGGTAAAATCACTACTTATGATTATGAAGTTATCAATCCTGTCTTATTGGCTAAGGATCATGATCTGACTGAACTGGGAACATCTGGGAATTCAGTCAACCTTAAACAAAATCCGCCTTTCAGGGTTTGTATACTCAGGGCGAGACAAGCCGTCAAAAAGGTAATTTCTAGGTGCGTCTTGTGCCAAAAATCTAATAACCTTGCTTTCAAGTATCCTAAGGTTACCAATCTTCCTAAACACCGAGTAAATCTCGTTAAACCATTTTTACATACTGGGATTGACTATACTGGATATGTTTGGATAAAGGGTGACGAAGGAGTTAGTAAAATGTACATGCTTATATTTACTTGCCTCAATATTAGAGCTGTACACATAGAGTTGGTTAAAGACATGAGCACCCACTCATTTGTTCTGGCTCTGATTAGATTTACTAATATATATGGAATCCCATCTCGTATTTACAGCGATAATGCCAGATCCTTTATAGCTGGTTGCAATCTTATAGAGGAAGTTTTTGCCTCCTCTGAATTCAATGAACACTTCCAAGTGTGTAATATTAAGCACATCAGAATACCTCTATATGCTACTTGGGTTGGGAGTACATGGGAATGTATGATCAGGACTATTAAATCATGTTTGTATAAAACAATTGGGCGTTCCCGAATTAGATATTTTGATCTCCTCACTGTAATTTCGGATGTTCAGAGTGCTATAAACCAAAGACCTCTCACTTATAGATGTTCTTCGGATTCAGACCTCGAAGTAATAACTCCTAATTGTTTTCTTCGTCATAACGCTAATTTGGGACTTGTACTGAAATTGGATGATCAGGATGGTTGGAAATCTACCCCCCCCCCTTCAAGATTAAATGTGGTAAAATTCATTGAAGCTCGTGAATTGATGTTGACTAGATTCCGCAAGCTTTGGTATCAAGATTATCTGTAGAGCTTGAGGGAACATTGTAAAGATTTGCACGAGGTCAATTTTCACAATCAAATCAATGTTGATGATGTGGTTCTTGTTAAGAATCATGCCAAGTCTAGACCATTTTGGCTGCTGGGAAGAGTTTTGAAGTTAATTGTCGGTGACGACAAAAAGATTCATTCAGTAAAAGTCAAGAGAGGTGACGGGTCTGTTCAGGTCCATTCTATCAAACTGCTGTATCCTCTAGAAGTATCATTAACTCATGCCCACCATCCTAAAATTATTCCGGACTCGAAGGGAGTGTGTGATAGGAATATTGATGTTGCAAAATCAAAGGTCTCTAATGATGTACCAGATACTAAGAGTGCATCTGTTGCAATAAAACAACGTCCTAAAAGGATTAGAAATTTAAAAGGTAGTAAAAACTCTCCCAATAATCCCTATGTATACTATTAAATTCAGTTCTATTTAAAACTTATAGTCTTCACATACCTTAGCTTATATGTTGCTGAACAAAGAAAGCAAAATGTTAATGATATTGTGCCATATGATTGAAAGGATGAAATTTCTATAGTTCTATTAGTACACCAAAATGAGAATTTCTTTACATACAAAAAGAAAAATCAATTTTTCTGTGAACTTTTCATCTTTGGCTATTTTTGCCTTTAAAAAAAAGAAAAATCACCTTTTCTGTGAACTATTCATCTTTGGCTATTTTGTCTTACAAAACAAAACAACATGCAAATGTGTGAAAAATTATGTTGCAATGATTTCATATTGCAATTTTGTTTTGGGGTAGAATATTGAAATTATTACGGAGTGGCTAACCGGGTTCCCTGTGATTGGATGAAAAACAACCAATCACAGGCTACCTTTTTAGATTTTCACCAAACCCCATGAGAATGGTTTTTACGAACTCTCTTCCTCTTTTGCTTGTGGGACCCTCAGAGACAACACGTTCCCCGTCTGCACTCTCCGTCATCTAGACACCAGGACACGTGTGAGGATTTAGACAGCAACTGAAGCACAGAAGTCAAGGTTCTAGTTCTTCAAACCAGCCAAAACGAGACAGGAAATGTAAAACCGTTAAAAGGACGCATATTTTAGATAAGTTCCGCAAACTTGACTGTTTGCAAGAAACTTTCCTCGCTTTTCTTACCAATACAAGATTCTTCAAACAATTCCATCTGTGTTTGTGTTCCTTTCTTCTTGCCGGTGTCACAATATTTTTTGTTACCAAATATAATTGTGAAAATCCCAATAATAGATGTATTTGGCTGTGTAGAATATTACTGTGAATGTTTCAACGTGTTTGCAATTGTTACTTAGATTTGTTCACAAAATTAAACTAAGTGTCCAGTTACGTACGAAATTGTCTCTTGCGCTAGTTCAATTATTAGTGTGTGTACGTAAGTTTGCTTGTATTATTGTTCAGAATTTGTAGGAGTTGCGTATCTTTAGTTGTGTGAGAATTTGATTGTTTGTTTACTAATACTTATTATGTAGTGAGTAAAATGTCACTTTTTAAAATATTGTAAGTGATGTTTAGATAGCGTTCCTGAGAGAGATAGAGCGTGCTTGTGGTTTGTTGAGTCAGAGATATTTTGCACGGCAAAGGTGTGGTTGGTCAGAATTTTGACTTGCGTGGATCAGTTTGGCATCTCTCTAGGAATGAAAGTCTGACTGTTTGAAGCGATCAAGAATTTCCTATTTATATATTTTTGAGCAAAAAATGTAGGCTCCAGAGGCTTGCGAACAAAAAAGCATTTTCACGTGAATTTGCTACAGTTCTAAGGCTTTAACCAATAGGAAACTTGGTTTGCTGAAACTAGAGTTTTGATTGGTTGATAGATATTTTTGGTGTGAAGTGGATTATGCTGGAGGGTGAAAGGTTAGTATGGATTATTCCATCAAGTCTCCCCAAAGCTCGCTCGCTGATTGATTGATGCCAACCAATCAGATCGTTTGCACGTGAAGCATAATTTATTCCCGCGCAACGAATCAGAGCCTATAGTCGCTTACTTAAGCCAAGATTTTTCTCATCTCAATTAGTGAGACATGGGGTCCCCTTCTCACTGACAATGAATTGTAAATATGGGGACTAGTTTAGGACTTCATAGAGTTTCTGAGGCATTATGGTGGTTGAGGTAAGAATGGAAAGTAAGAATGCGTTGTTTTGGTGAAAGGAATATTGTTTGTATGCCTGGGTCAGTGATTGCATCTAGCTAAGATTAATCTTAAGGCAGTTGATGATCGTCCTTTTCCCCATTTCCCCTTTTTGGCCTTGTGCCACATTTGTACATTTTACGTACAATAAATATAGTAAGACATGGGACTTGGCGAATTTGCCAGACTGTGATGGATGTGGCCTTGGTCTAGAGGAAACTGCTTCGCATGCCTTCTACCATTGTCCTCGGGTCCGCTCCTTATGGGACCATGTCGGCGAGTTGACGGCTCGTCTCGCTCTCGAAAACCTCGTGCTCATTGATCGCGCATACGCGTGTGACAGTATGTCGCCCCCGTATTCTGGGGTGAAACGAATGGTGTTTCTTACGCTGCTGGCCACGGCCCGAATGGTGATTTGGACGACGCAACAGGAGGAAGTTTTCCGAGGCAACCGTCTTTCTCATTAGGATCTGACCTAATTCTTTGAGCATCAGCTCAAGATGAAGATTAGAACTGATAGGAAACACCTGCATTCGACAGTCTTTAGCGAAAGGTAGGTGACTGAGGCGAGCTTGGTTCGTTTGAACGGGGCTAGCCTTGATTTTCTCTTTTAGGTCAACCTACGTCACATCTGGGTGATTTCCTGTGGAGCCCTCCTCTTGGTTAGGTTAGACAAGCTTTATGTAGCTAGTTAATGTGAGTAAATGTTGTTCCTGAATTGTTCTCATCTGCATCTTTCGTTATGATCCAAGTTGAGATTCCCAACTTCCACAGTTTGTTTTGACCCCCCACCATCTCGACTGGGCCAGCTTTTATATTTCCCATGTCCGCATGTATATTTTCTCCTTTCCCACCCTCTTAGCGAGAGAGCCTCTTGATTTTGTCCAATGGACACAATACAGCATCCTCTCCCCTTTTTGAGGGTTGGACGGGCCCTACTAACATCAGTTATGTTTAATTTATTTTGTGTTGATATTTAATTTGATTATTGGGTTCACCCCCTCCCCTCTCATATTTAATCATCCATAGAACTGTATATATGTATTTTATTATCCTTAAGTTTTAATATCATGGAGTGCGTTCTTCTGTAGGTCCCCCTGAGAGGATGTGGTATTATGGTGTATGGAGGATTGAGTGGTGATGGACGAGTCTTTATGGTGAATGCGAAAATTGTAAAGACTAAAGGGTGAATTGATCGTGAGTCGGATTATCTAGGTTAAGATAGTTTGTGATGACCATCTCACCCTCCCCTTTTTCAGCCTTGTGCCATAATTATGTATTTTCACATAATAAATATCGTAAGAGCTCATCTGCTAAACGAATCTACGACAGTTGGAACTCCAGTTCTAACCACGCGCCAACCTTCTCACTCACGGACATCCACATGCTGATAATTTGTACACCTTTGTTGCGGGACGTCAAGCTGGTGCTGTCAATGCCGCAAACAGAAAAATTTATGTAGGATAATACGATCGAAGCAAGGATAACAAAGGCGAGGGTTTTAAAATCTAAGCCAATTTCCCAAAAGTATGTACAGGTATTGTTTTTGAGTAATCCGATATGAAGTCGGGGAGTGCCAAAAAATCGTCTTGTTTCAGGACAGCAGACCAGAGGCAGGCAAGGCAGTGCTGAGGCAGCCTGTTCGTCCTTAGGGTGACGGTCACAAGGGATGCAGCTTGGTAGTATTTAGAAGGACTATCGCATAGGTATGTAGCTAGGCAGCCCTTAGAAGGACTATCCCATAAGCATGTTGTCAGGTAGTCCTTAAAGGGACTATCGCATAAGAATGTAGCTTGTCAGCCCTCAAAAGGGTTATCGCATAAGAATTGGTCTGGGCTGCTGCTGCTGAGTTCGGCCACCAGGACCGGGAGCAGCTGGCTTCACTGGTGGCTGCTACTGGGCTTTGGCCTGGTCAGTTGCTGCTGCTGGGCTCGGTTTGGTCGACTGCTGCTGCTGGGCTTTGGCCTGGTCAGCTGCTGCTGCTGGTCTCAGTTTGGTCGACTGCTGCCACTGCTGGGCTTTGGCCTGGTCAGCTGCTGCTGCTGCCGCTGGGATCGGTTTGGTCGACTGCTGCTACTACTGGGCTTTGGCCTGGTCAGCTGCTGCTGCTGGTCTCGGTTTGGTCGACTGCTGCTGCTGCTGGGCTTTGGTCTGGTCAGCTGCTGCTGTTGGGCTCGGCTTGGCTGATTGCTGCTGCTGCTGGTCTCAGTTTGGCTGACTGCTTGTAGTCAGCGGCGAGGGTCGGCCAGGGGAGGGTGAGGTGAGAGCGTGTCGCTCTACCCCGGAGCCAAGATATTTGGTGGAAAAAAATCGGCAGTGTTTATGTCGGCCGCGGTCAGCATCTTTGCCTAGTTAACAATGTATTTTGCTTATTGACTAAAAATTACCTTCTACTTTGAATGTACACATGGGTTCCATTTAGGCCCCATGTGTATATAAATTAGTTTCTGGTCATTATTTTTAGATGTGTATGTTATGTTTCGTTTTTTTTTTTTTGTGTGTTTTGATGTCTGAAAACGCTGAGTCACCTGAAATTAATGGCGTTCGTTCCGTTTTCCGTGGTCACGCTTTCAGACGTTTGAGTAGCCGGCAGTAACTTCCGGCCGGGTGCGATAAGGCCCCCTTTCTAGAGAATTGATCATGATCAATTAAAAAAAATGTAAGTCTTTAATTTGGACGGAAAATGAACTCTTCTGTCTGATTTTGTTCGTACGATTGATGTGGTTGTTTCAGCTTCCGTTGTTGATGGTAGGTTTGCGTCGGGAGGAGTTTCCTCTAACCAGGCTGGTTTGAGTCGGTCGATAGAGACTATATCTTTGTCTTTGCCGCGCATGATCGTGACAAATTTCTCGGAACGCTTCAGAACTTTAAAAGGACTTTGGTAGCTGGGTGTGAGGGTTTTTTTTTTTTTTTGCGGCGTTGTTCCTGACAAAGATAAAATCGCAGATATCCAGTTTCTGTGGTAAGTATGAGCTTGTGGTTTGTTGTCGTGGGGGAGTATATGCGAGTTTGGCCATTCTGTGGTGCAGATCCTGCACAAAAGAACTTGGTGAGGTTGTGCACGAGTTCTGCGGAATGTGGAAATATTGTCCTGGTAAGGAGAGAGGCATGCCGAACACAAGCTCCGCTGTCGAACACCCTAAATCGGTTTTAAGGGTATTCCGCAAAGAGAGCATAGTCATGGGTAGGTTGTCGACCCAGTTATGTATGTCGAGTTTGGTTGACAAGGACACCTTTAAGGATCGATAAAATCTTTCGACGAGGCCGTTTGCGCAAGGGTGGTAAGCAGTCGTTTTAATGTGCCTGACGACCAGAAGTTGAGAGAATTCTCGGAAAAGCGAGGACTGAAATTGTGGTCCCCGATCTGTAGTGAGAACTTTGGGTAGGATAGCTTTAGAAACTGTGGTAGCGGAAATGTCCTTAATTGGCACAGCGACTGGCCATATCGAAAAACGTTCTATGACTGTTAGAAGATATTGGCACGCCTGGCACATTGGCAGAAGCCCGACGAGGTCAACGTGGGTGTGACAAAAACGTGCGTCGGGTGTGGCGAATGTTCCAACTGGTGATTTCGTGTGCCTCTGAATTTTGCATTTTTGACATTGTATGCAGGTTGAGACTCAATTCCCGATGTGTGATTTCATATTAGGCCACACGAATCGCTCGGCGATAAGCTTGACGGTTGCTCGCTTGCTCGGATGGGATAGATTGTGGAGATGGAGAAATACTTTCTTTCTGAGAGATGGAGGAATGTATGGTCTCGGAGTATCCAGCGCGGTGTTGCAGAAAAGAGTTTTATCACTGAACGGGCACGGGAATTCCTGCAGTTTCAACGAAGTCTCCTTGATGAGGATGGGTATCGTCGTGTCGTCTTTTTGTTTGTCGGCTATCAGCTCTTGGCTCAAGATATCGTTATCCAGGGTATTGACGTCTGTTCTGGACAATGTGTCTGCGACGGTATTGTTCTTTCCTTTGACGTGTCTGAAGTTCGTCGTAAACTATGAAATGTAGTCGAGGTGACGTGTTTCACGGGATGTATACTTGTCTACGCTGACATCGCGTTGGTCAGCGGTTTGTGATCCGTGAAAATTGTGAAATGTCTGCCCTCCAGCAGATGTCGGAAATGACGGATGGACAGATAGATAGCCAGGAGTTCTCGTGAGAAAGTGCTGTATCTTCTCTGGGCTGCGGAGAGTTTAGTTGAGAAAAAAGGTTTTCGGTTTTCTCTCCATGTTCACTTGCCGCTCCACTACTGCTCCTATTCCAACGTTGGAAGCGTCTGTCGTGAGGAAGATCCTCGTTTCCGGGTCGTTTTCGATGAATGAGAGTTTTGTGAAGTTTATCAGCGCTATCTTTGCCGTTTCGAAAGCCCGCAAGGATTCTCCTTCTAGTGTAATTTGATTGTTCTTTCGCTCTATGAGGTTTGTCGACGGGGAAAGAATTGTCGAGCAGTCGGGGATGAACCTGCGGTAAAAATTTATCATACCAATAAATCGCCTGATTTGTTTTGTGGATGTAGGCGTAGGGAAATTTCTTATTGCGTCGATTTTTTCCGGTAACGGTGTGATTCCATTTGAGTCATTGTGATGACCTAAGAAATTCACCTCAGATGCCCCGAAAGTGCATTTGTCGATGTTCAACCGGAGTCCATAATGTGCTAACCTTTGGAAAACGTCGTTTAGGTGTTGCTTGTGAACGTTCTCATCCGTGATAGCTACTAGGATGTCGTCGATGTAGGCATATGCGTACGTTAGGCCGCGCAGTACCTCGTCCATGAAGCGTTGAAAGGTTTGTGCTGCGTTCCTCAGGCCAAAGGGCATCTTGACATATTCAAAAAGGCCGAAGGGACTGGTTACAGCGGTCTTTGGGATGTCCTCCGGTGATATGGGGATTTGATGCTAAGCCTTCGTTAGATCTATTTTTGAAAAGACGCGAGTACCCTGTAATCCTGAGGCGAAATCATGTATTTGAGGGAAGGATAGCGTTCGGGTATGGTTGTAGCGTTCAACCTTCTGTAATCGACGCATACCCTAAAGTCCGTGCTTCCAGATTTAGGCACAAGATGTAGGGGTGAGGCGTATGGGCTATCGGAGGGTCGTATGAATCCGTCCTCCAGCATATTGTTGAATTCCTTTTTGGCGTATTCAAACTTATGAGGAGAGAGTCGTCGTGGATAGGAAAATGTTGGCTGTCCACTGGTCTTTATATGGTGCTGCGTTTGGTGTTTTGCCGGACCGGTGCCCGCGAGTGGTTGAATGATATCTGGGTATCTGTTCAAGATCTCGACGTATTCTCGTCCGTGGCAAGTTGTTACACTGATCCCAGTGGTGTTGTGTCGAGAGAGGGTGCCTTTAACCGAAATGTTGGTGGTTTTGTCCGATAAGGTCTTCGTGTTCATGTGCACAGCTAGGTCATAGTGGGCCAGGAAATCTGTTCCAAGTATTGGCGTTTTTACATCTGCCTGGGTGAAAGTCCGGGTAAAATCACGCCGCATGCCGATGTTAAGAGTCAGTGTCTTGGTTCTATATGTTTCGATTGTCGAGCCGTTTTCCGCCTGGAGCTTATACAGGGTCGCCTTTAGGTCTTGTTATTCTCTGGGTTTATCACGCTGATTACCGCGCCAGTATCCACTAAAAACTTTATGTGATTTCGCCGGTCCCAAACGTAAAAAAGGCGGCTTCGTGTGTTTTTGCCAGCGGGTTCTGCCGCTCCTACCCGCCGTTTGTTTAGTTTCCCGAATTTGTCTTGGGGCCGTATTTGCAGGGCGCCGAGCAGTGTTTTGCCCTGGCACCGAATCTTTGGTGGTGCCAGCATAATTCTGGGTCTATTCGTCAATCCCTGCTGGTACTCCGTGTTCTCCGTCGCCAATTGTTGGACGTCGGTCTCGGGTCTCTTGGTTTGCGGGAGAGGAGTATACGGATGTCTTGTAGTTGCTGTTGCAGGTCAGTTACTGCTTTTTGTAATTCTTCGTTTTTAGTTAGTGTGTAGTCTGGGTTCCGCACAGCACATACTCCTTGGTTCAGTCGGCGGAGTCTGCTAACTGGTCCAATGGTGTGTTTTCTGCGATTGGCGCCAATATCTGCGTAATTGTATTAGGTAGCTTGTCCATCCACAGTTCGGGTAGGATGGATTCGGCCATTGAATGCTTTTCCAGTCGGCTTCTCATGAAGCGTAGAAGCTGTGAGGGTGTTCTGTTGCCCCTGGTAACGTGGATGAAAAGTTCCCGGAGTAGCTAATCGCCCGAACGGCCGGTGCGTTTTAGGATTGCGTCCTTTAGCCGAGTATATGGATCCTGCTCGGGTACATTTTCCAGAATGTCGGCCACTTCGTCGACCACTGACGGTGGTAAGACTTGCACCATGTTGGCAAATTTGGTTTGTTGTGATGTTACCCTCCGTACCGAGAAGATCGCTTCCAACTGCAGAAACCAGTTTTTGGTGGTTGTATGTAGGTAGGTTCGAGGGAGGCATCGCAACGTTTAAAGGAGAGTTCTGTTCCCACTCGTCTGTTGCCATCTTGATCGATCGTGAATATCGGGGTCACCACTTGTTGCGGGACGTCAAGCAGGTGCTGTCAACCCCGAAAACAGAAAGATTTATGTCGGATAATACGATCGAAGCAAGGATAACAAAGGCGAGGGTTTTAAAATCTAAGCCAAATTTTATTCAACAATTTGGCAAAAGTATGTACAGGTATTGTTTTTTTAGTAATCCGATATGAAGTCGGGAAGTGCCACTCGAAAGATCGTCTTTTTTCTGGGCAGCAGACAGGAGGCAGGCAAGGCAGTGTTGAGCCAGCCTGTTCGTCCTTAGGGTGACGGTCACAAGGAATGCAGCTTGGTAGTATCTAGAAGGACTATCGCATAGGTATGTGGCTAGGCAGTCCTTCTGGGCTGCTGAGTTCGGCAACCAGGACTGGGAGTGGCTGCTGCTGGGCTTTGGCCTGGTCAGCTGCTGCTGCTGGGCTCAGTTTGGCTGACTGCTTGTTGTCAGCGGCGAGGGTCGGCCAGGTGAGGGTGAGGGGGGAGCGTGTCGCTGTAGCCAAGGTATTTGGTGGAAAAACATCAGCATCGTTGCCTAGTTAACAATGTGTTTTGTTTATTGACTAAAAATTACCTTCTACTTTTGAATGTACACATGGGTTTCATTTAGGCCCCATGTGTATATGAATTAGTTTCTGGTCATTATTTTTAGATGTGTATGTTATGTTTCGTTTTGTTTTTGTTTTTTTGTGTTTTGATGTCTGAAAACGCTGAGTCACTGGAAATTAATAGCGTTCGTTCCGTTTTCCGTGGTCACGCTTTCAGACGTTTGAGTAGCCAGCAGTAACTTCCGGCAGGGTGCGATACCTTCACTAAAAACTTCTTTTGTAACAATACTTTTCAACAGTAATTTCACAAGAACAATCATATGATGAAACACTCACGAACATTTATCCAGTGAACTTTAAACCAAATAATTATCTCTCACTGAAGTCTTAAATTGTTGGCAAAAAAAGGCAACTCTTGATTAATTCAACCTTTCTTCCTTAAATGCATGTTTTCTTTCACATCGTTGTTTGATATTGTACATCTTGTTAATATACATATATTTTATATGTGCAACAAAGTCTTGTGGGTATTCTTCTTGCGTGAGTCCTGCTTTCTTATCAAAGTTAAATTAATGTGGTGAAGTCCCGCACAATAATACCAAACTCGAACTTTCTTTGACGTTACTAAGTAACAGTTTCTTAGGTACTAACGTCGCAGAGTTTCAATCAGAAAACTACATCTCCTTTTGTTCAAGAAACTATATCAAATACACGAACATTTCCTAAGGACCTTTTGTACGGAATTTGTTGTTACTCCTTATTTCAAGGACTACTAAAATTATTCATTTGCTTTTTTGCATGAACACTCTTCTTCACACTTTGAAAGACTGTTGCAGTGGGCCGAAAGGTGTGAGTGCCAATCGACCGTACAACTAAGAAAGTGGACACAAAGGCAAGGATAGGTAACGGCAATAGCAAAGAAGGATGACAAAACACGGATGGTCAGTTGAAGACGATGGGTATCGTGTCTTTATTTGTTTAGCGTGCGGTAGATGGTGAGACGAAGGAAAGTCGTGTGTCGGGATCCGGATATCGACGGACGCTGGAGTCGGTAGCTGGGCGTCAGTGGCCGTAGACGACTGTCGTTGCGATGTTGAGTTAGATGCTGAGGTGCTGACGTTCCGGTTGAGGGTTGATGTGTGGATGCTCCAGTCGGGTCGACGGTTGATGATGAGTGTGGTTGCTCCAGTCGGTGCCGACGGTGTGTGGTTGTTGAAGTGCGGAAATTAGCTGGAAGCTGCAGGACTGAGCTGTGGGTCGCTGAGAGCTGCAGGAGTGAGCTGTGGGTCGCCGAGAGCTGCAGGAGTGAGCTGTGGGTCGCTGAAAGCTGCAGGAGTGAGCTGGAAGCTGCGGGAGTGAGCCGGATGTAGCGGGAGTGAGCTGGAAGTTGCTGGAAGGCGATGGATGTCGTGTTGTCGATCAGGGTCCTTGTCTTCATAAGGACAGCCAGGTTGTAACGTGCCAGGAAATCGGCACCAAGCAAGGGTGTTCTGACGTCTGCTACGGTGAATGACCACTTGGAGTCGCGCCTGAGGTTGATGCTCAAGGTAAGTTCCTTGTTCCCATAGGTTTCTATGGTGGAGCCGTTTGCTGCTCGAAGTTGAAATGCGGTGGGTTTCAAGGCGGATCTGTTGGTGGGTGGTATCACGCTGATGGCTGCGCCAGTGTCAACTAAGAATTTGAGGCCGTTGTTACGGTCCCACACATAAAAGATACGACTGTGTGAGTGTGTACCGAGAGGGATCGTCGTCGCTGATGTCGGTCTATTCGTTTCCCTGGGTCCTATTGTGTCTGCAGGGAGGGCAGCACTTGCGGGCCCGGTCACCGAAGAGTTGGTGGTAACAGCATTCGTCTGGGTTGTTTCTCCGTCCTGGACTTGAGCTGCGGGTACGGCTTCGATTCCGTGTGCGTGGTGCTGGGCTTCGCTGCCTCCGGCATAGGGAAAGTTTCAGGTCTCTCAACTCTGCACGTATCTGGGCCATCTCATCTTCCTCTCTTGGTGTAATACGGCTCCCACAGTATCAGCAGATGCGTCCGTAGTAAGAGTAAGAGTTTCTTCATCACTATCCGAAACGTAAGATAGTTTGGTGTAATTAGCCAGGGCTTCCTTGACATTATTAAATGCTGACAGTGCATCGTCAGTTAGAATAATCTTGCTGTTCCTCTTTCTTTGATTTTGTAACAGGTTTGTCAACGGAATCAGCACTTGTGCACAATGCGGTATGAATTGTCTATAATAGTTAACTGGACCAAGAAATCTACGTAGCTGTCGAAGTGTAGTTGGTTGTGGGAAGTTTTGAATTGCTTCGACCTTATGAGAGATGGGTGTAATCCCCTTCCCATCTATCTCATGACCAAGAAAGATCAGCTTCGGTACAGCAAATTCACACTTAGTAGGATTAATTTTAAGTTCGAAGTGCTTCAATCGCCGAAAAACCTGTTCCACGTGATCAGTGTGTTCTTCGATGTTCCTACTCGCAATCAGAACATCGTCAATATAGGCGAATGTGAAATGCAAGCCACGCAGTACTTCGTCTATAAGTCGCTGGAAGGACTGCGCTGCATTTCTTAAACTCGAATAAACCAAACGGTGTAGTCACAGCTGTTTTGTGGATGTCGTCTTTTGCCACAGGGATTTGGTGAAAAGCCTTTCTCAAGTCCAACTTTGTAAAAATTGATGCTCCTTGTAACGTTATTGCAAAGTCTTGTAGATGCGGGATCGGATATTTTTTGAGCATTAAGTCGCCGAAAATCACCGCAGGGTCTCCAAGCTCCAGCCTCCGATTTCGACACCATGTGCAAAGGAGAAGCGTATGGACTGGATGATGGACGGATTATCCCCAAGTCCAACAGATGCCGAAACTCAATCTTATCATTTTTATATTTATCGGGATGTAAACGCCGCGGAGGTTAATGCACGGGAAGACCAGTCGTCTGTATCCTGTGTTCCGCATTGTGTAAGATTGGTTCCATATAGTTGAACGGTGTCAGAATTTCTGGATATTTCCGTAATAAGTATTGAAGACCGTTGGCAGTGGGTAGGGCTGTACTGATACCTGCGTTGTCAATTTTGATGTAATTCCCTTAATTGCAATATCAGTATGTTTATCTTCTAATGATCGGGAATACATATTCACGTTAAGTTTAAAATGAGCCAGGAAATCAGCTCCTAGAATTGGTGACTTTACTTGCGCGATGGTAAATACCCAAGTGAATGATCTACGTAATCCCAGGTTTAACACGAGTGATTTTTCACCATAGGTTTCTATTCGAGAACCGTTGGCGGCTTGGAGGTTGTACGATGTAGCTTTGGTCGCCATGTTTGCTGTAGGTGGAATCACACTAACTTGTGCGCCCGTGTCAACCAAGAATAGGTAACCAGAATTGGCGTCCTTAATAAAAAAGACGATTAATATTTTTCCCCCGGTAGCGAACGCCGCCTTCACTTGCTGCCGGGAACGTCGTTTCCCGCTTGCTGTGTCGGTCTAGTGCGAAAGAAATTCGCGCTAAACCTGCAAGGTTTACGGCATTTATGTGCCTGGTGGCCAAACTTAGCATGATACCAGCATACGTTGTCCTGATATTTTTCCCTATTTCGTGACAACGATCTGTGTCTACGTCGTGATTCAGGAGGAGCTCGATTAGTGAAGTTGCATTTCCGTTGTTGCATAGACTTCTGAATATCCTGTACCTGAATAGAAAGTTGTGCTAACCTGTTACTAAGTTCACGCATGTCGTCTGCGTCAACCACCGATGCTACTGGCTGTCTCTGGGTCGCAGCATACACAGGACTAGCTGGCTGGTTATCAGCTAGTTTTTGTAGCTCAATTTCGTCTGAAGCTAAAATTTGGATGGTGTTCATGTGAAGCTTGTCTAACCAAAGCTGTCTTAACACTGTATCAGACATTGTGTTGCTTCCTAGTAGTACTCTCATTTTACGCAGCAGCTGTGACGTTTTACTTTGTCCCAAGCTTAAGTTGTTAAGAGCTTTTGTTCCTGAGACTGACCAGTTCTATGGAGAATAGCTTCTTTTAGGGTGTCATAAGGTTTATCGGATGGCATCTCATCCAGGAGATCCGAAACCTCAATCGCTACCTCCGCCGGTAGCTTCTCTACAACGTAGGCATATCGGGAAGTTTGTGAAGTTATCCTTTTGGCGTTGAATATAGCAGTTAACTGTGCGAACCAAACTTGCACATTGACATTGTTGTAAGCTGGCAAATTCACAGTTATTGCGGCTTCTGTGTGTGCATCAGTTTGCTCGGCCATAATGTTAATATCTCTTCGACGTGGAGTCAGGATACCAGTTAAATTGGGTTTAATGTGGTAATTCAAATTTTTGAACGTCGGTACAAACGTTAGAGTTGCCAATATTAAATCTGAGTAAGTCTCTTATTAAATATTGCTCAATACTTTTCCAAGCACATTCGTATTCGAGGTCACCATTTATGTAGCGGTATTGACAGCGTAAATCAACCCGCACATTTTTTACTTTACGAATGGTCAAGCAAACAAAAAGCAAACAAGAGAAAAAACACAAGAAAATAACATTTCATAATAGGTACAATATTTATATAATGTCAACAGTTTTTTTTACATGAATTATTAATAGGAGTTACTTCCCTTTGACTGGTTAAAGATTTTACTAGTGAATATTTTTTTACCAAAAAGTTGAATTAACTTATCGCTTAAAATGTTCGGTGAAAGAAAGTTTAGAAAGTCCTGTAAAGCTGAAAATATGTTGATAAACTTTTAGCTTTAAAGAAGTCGGAGAAGTGAATGTTCAGTAAATGTTCAATTTGTTTTCGTTGCTCGTAGTGGAATGTATTGTTCGTAAATGTTTGTAATTTAAGTTTCGTAAGAAGATTCGATAGCGTGATTGAATAGTTTTTAGTAAGTTGCAGAAATTGGTGAGTAAGTTGAAAATTTAGCTTGAATTACAGTGAAGTTATTTCATGTTAAAGAATTTGAGATTCTAACTTTGTACTTCGCTGCAGTAAAGTTACAAGCGTCGTGAACTAGTTAAGCAAATGCTAGTCGTCGTAAATTCTCACTGTCTGGGTTCGCTCGTACATTCAATTTATGTTTTTTTATCACGTGATAGGATCCTGAAAGCATTGTTTTTTCGTCAGGTCAAAAACTAGGTTGATGCTATTCGGACGTAGTGGTGAGCAGGTAAATTGTTTTTTTAATATTTGTTAACCACTCAGGGAGCGCTTTACAAAACTCAGTCTGGAGCCTGATATGTTTTGTTTCGCTCATTGAGAACAAATGTACGTGAAGATAAGCGAGATAATTTTAATATTTATTGTCCAATGAGAAGCTAAGGTTTTCAGAAAAAAATGTATGAAGCTGTGATCCACTTTTTGCACGAAAATCGACATTGAAGAAAAAGTAGTTCCAGAATTCTAAAAGCCCACTGGACTTGTTGGGGACGTGCAGAATTATTAATTATTTTAGAAAGAATCAGAAGGAAATTTCAGTTGGTTGCGCGTCGTACTGCATCCCGAACAAATAAAATAATAACTTCAGAGGCAATTAAAAAGAGACGAGACATATACAATTCAAATAAAACAATGCAACATTTATATACAATTAAACAATATACAGATTGGTAATCAGTGGTGTCGTGTGTACGAAATGTATGTAATTGTCTGATATGTGAATGTCTCTTTTGTTGATATTGTTCGTTATGTATTAAGAGTTTTTTTAGAGTGGTCTACCCTTAAACGTCTTTGATATTTACTTATCTTTGGTAATGAATTATATTCATTGTATATAAGCAAAGTGTTCACAGCGTTGGTCGATGTATGTTCGGATGTGAGTCAGAGAGGTGTCGTCGTGCGCGGCAAAATTGTGGTTCGTAGTGGCGTGGAGTATATCGTAAGTAACTCTGCGAATTCGTGAGACTGACTGACTGGGGTTGTCTACGTTTTGTTTTTATAACGTTTGGGTTCGAGAAAGTGGATCACTTGGTTTTTGGCGCAATTTTGATTCTGCACGTGAACTTCAGTGATGAACCAATGAGATTGTTTGTTTCGCTTTGTTCGTTTTTTATTGGTTCGGGTTTTTTAGTGCGTAGGCGTACGATGTGGACTGTGCTTTCTTTAGGTTGGAAAGGTAAAAATTTTGGAAATTTTTGTTGACCGAGATTTAACATAAGTGTGAGAGGTCACCTTTCAGTGACTTCGGTGGTGAGATTCTTGTTTTGAGTGTTTTTTGGAAATCTTTGTTGACAGAGATTTAACATGAGGTGAGAAGAGGGCTTGTAACGACTTCGGTATTAGAGATGATATGTTGTTTTAATGTCTGGGGTCGGTGGCCTGTGGACGGGGCGGTCGGAAAATTTATGGCCCCATTGTCATGGAATTTGGCAGCTGAAAGCGAGTCCTTTGTATCAGAAGATTTTGTCTTCAGTCAGAACTTTATCCTCGTACGATACGGACGTCTTTATTCTGGCTCCGTGGTGAACTACTATAGTTGGCCACGTATAATGTTACCTTAAATAATTCGAATTACAGTATCGAATTATTTGCCTTTAAATATTATAGGATTAATTTTTATTTAGCTTTTAATAGCTAGCTATATTACTGATTAGTTTATGGATGGGAACAGGGGAGTGTGAGTTTACGCATCGAAGGGCTTTGTTGGAAGATTTAATTGGCTTCGGTAGAATTCCGTAGCTAATATTCGTTTATATTTGAAAACTTTGAAGAGAAGAATTTAATTGGCTTCGGTAGAATTCCGTAGCTAAGATTTGATTTGTTTATATTTGAAAATCTTTAAAGAGAAGATTTGTTCAGCTTCGGTAGAATTCCGTAGCTACGATTTGTTTATTTGAGAATCTTTCAAGAAAAGATTTTGTGAGCTTCGGTAGAATTCCGTAGCAAAGATTTGTGAAATTTGGAAGAAAAGATTTGGTTAGCTTCGGTAGAATTCCGAAGCTAAAAGAAGTAATTTTATTCCTTAGAAGGGGAATTGTTTCATTTGATTTGTTTGTTGATTCGGAGAATCAACGTTTTTATTTGTTTGACGGAGTCAATCGATACCAGGAATTCCGCCCTTGTTCACGTTCTTTATATTAAAATAAGATTTAAAAGAATAAGATTTAAATGAATTCCAAAGCTAAAGTTTTAACATATTTTGAAAGATATGCTTCATGGAATAAGTTTTTAAGATCCTAGACTAGGTTAGGATTTGTGTTTTTTCAATTTACCCTTTCAGCTCCAGAGGAAGTGAAAAAGAGTCTCATAGAAAGAAAAGAAAATATTTGAAGAAAGAAGACACAAACAGAAGAAATTGAATTGATTGTAAAAAAAAGAAAATGCTTTAACAATATTGTTTGTTGTAAAGAAAAAGTTGAATGATGTTTGTGTTGTCTACTTGCTGACAACATTGTTTTGTAAGTACTAATCCTTTTGTTCATTTTTGTTTGTTACCCACGTAGCATATGGACCAATATGCATGTAATTATGATTTGTTGAAATAAATGTTTGGTTTGTGAACACTAACGGTATAGTTGTTTATAATATCGTCCGCTTCATTGAGTGGGTTTGTTGTTGATTTCCTTTGAAGAAGCCGAGAGAGAAATCGGGAGTTTGGTCCTGTGTGTTAGTGTATTAAATTGAAATTTAAGTATATTGATTTAAGATCGTATGCGGGTAAAGTTTAAGTTTGATTGACGGTTTAATTTTTCATTTAAATTTGGGTTTTTGACATCAACCTTCACACTGACGCACAGGAGACACGATCTCTCTCTAGAGAAAGTTTTATATTTTCTCCACTTTATTTCTTCTTCAGTTTTTTATTTTTATTTTTTAAATTTTTTTCACAGAATATTAGACGAGTCCACAGACTCCTGTCGTCGACCTACAAACTCACTCAACTTCAGGATTCTTTTATTTGCGAACGGGTTTCCAACTCTACAAGTGAGTGTATCGATCCGAACCTTAACAACAATATCTAATTGCTTAAAGAACTCTTTAGGCGCTCAGAGAAATATTTTGACTTTTGAGCAAGCCTTTTTTAAGTTAAGAACATTTTCTCTTTTCCCTTTCTTTCTCTCCTAATCATCTTTCTTTTTCCTTTACCTTTTTTTTGTGTAAATAAATACTTTCTTCTTTTGTTGTTACTCACCGAGCAGGAGTTTTTTATTCGTACGCGCCTAAAAGAGAGAGTTTGCCCGCTCTAATCTTGGTGTTTTACTCTCGTTTTTTTCGCAATTATTTTCAGTTCTATTTTTTAACCTCAACCATTTTGGAAATTTTTGTTGACCGAGATTTAACATAAGTGTGAGAGGTCACCTTTCAGTGACTTCGGTGGTGAGATTCTTGTTTTGAGTGTTTTTTGGAAATCTTTGTTGACAGAGATTTAACATGGGGTGAGAAGAGGGCTTGCAACGACTTCGGTATTAGAGATGATATGTTGTTTTAATGTCTGGAGTCGGTGGCCTGTGGATGGGGCGGTCGGAAAATTTATGGCCCCATTGTCATGGAATCTGGCAGCTGAAAGCGAGTCCGTTGTATCAGAAGATTTTGTCTTCAGTCAGAACTTTATCCTCGGACGATACGGACGTCCTTATTCTGGCTCCGTGGTGAACTACTATAGTTGGCCACGTATAATGTTACCTTAAATAATTCGAATTACAGTATCGAATTATTTGCCTTTAAATATTATAGAATTAATTTATTTAGCTTTTAATAGCTATATTACTGATTAGTTTATGGATGGGAACAGGGGAGAGTGAGTTTACGCATCGAAGGGCTTTGTTGGAAGATTTAATTGGCTTCGGTAGAATTCCGTAGCTGATATTCGTTTGTATTTGAAAAGCTTTGAAGAGAAGAATTTAAATGGCTTCGGTAGAATTCCGTAGCTAATATTCGTTTATGTTTGAAAATCTTTAAAGAGAAGATTTGTTCGGCTTCGGTGGAGTTCCGTAGCTGCAGTTTGTTTGTTTGTGAGATTTGGAAGAGGAGATTTGGGTGGCTTCGGTGGAGTTCCGAGGCTAAAAGAAGTAATTTTATTCCCTAGAAGGGGAATGGTTTCATTTGATTTGTTTGTTGATTCGGAGAATCAACGTTTTTATTTGTCAATCGATGCCAGGAATTCCGCCCCTGTTCACGTTCTTTATATTAAAATAAGATTTAAAAGAATAAGATTTAAATGAATTCCAAAGCTAAAGTTTTAACATATTGTGAAAGATATGCTTCATGGAATAAGTTTTTAAGATCCTAGACTAGGTTAGGATTTGTGTTTTTTCAATTTACCCTTTCAGCTCCAGAGGAAGTGAAAAAGAGTCTCATAGAAAGAAAAGAAAATATTTGAAGAAAGAAGACACAAACAGAAGAAATTGAATTGATTGTAAAAAAAAGAAAATGCTTTAACAATATTGTTTGTTGTAAAGAAAAAGTTGAATGATGTTTGCGTTGTCTACTTGCTGACAACATTGTTTTGTAAGTAAAAATCCTTTTGTTCATTTTTGTTTGTTACCCACGTAGCATATGGACCAATATGCATGTAATTATGATTTGTTGAAATAAATGTTTGGTTTGTGAACACTAACGGTATAGTTGTTTATAATATCGTCTGCTTCATTGAGTGGGTATGTTGTTGATTTCCTTTGAAGAAGCCGAGAAAGAAATCGGGAGTTTAGTCCTGTGTGTTATTTAGTGTATTAAATTGTAAGTTAAATATATTGCTTTAAGATCGTATGCGGGTAAAGTTTACGTTTGATTGACGGTTTAATTTTTCATTTAAATTTGGGTCTTTGACATCAACCTTCACACTGACGCACAGGAGACACTATATCTCTCTATAGAAAAAGTTTTATATTTTCTCCACTTTATTTCTTCTTTTATTTTTATTTTTATTTTATTTTATTTTTTTTTTTTTTTCACACTATGCATATTGATGTTCCTTTGTAGTGGATAAAAGAAATTTTATACACTGCGATAATTATTGAAGCGTTTTCTGTTCACAGAGCAAATTTTTATTGTGGTGCATGCATGTTGTTTCCTTAAACTTTGTAAACCGTGGTCGTTGCATGTTTGTCTTCGAACATTTCAGTTAGTTTATTCTGTTTAATGATGAATGCAAACATGGAGTTAAATCTGTTATTGAAAAGAAGGAACTGTTTAAAGGATACTATTGAACAAATTGTTCTATATGTTAAAGAAAAAAATCCTTTGGATAGAATTACTTTAGCAGCTCAAAAAGATAAGGTTAGTGGGTTGTTAAATTCTGTTGAGTCATTGAATGAGCAAATAACTAATGGTTATTTTGAAAGTGAAGAAAAGGATGATATTCTTAGCCAACATATTAAAGAGGAAACTTGGTTTCACTCCAGAATTACTCATTTTTTTGGTTCTGAAACGAACAAATTGGAAGAAGCTAGAAAAAAGATTCCGCAGGTAACTACTAAGTCGGAGTTGTTGTCTTCGCATTATAATGTTACCCCCAAATTACAGTGTCCTGTATTCGACCCGGAAAGCTTGTCCCAGGACAAATTGTCCTTTTTAAATTTTTATAAAGAATTTGAGAATTGCGTACTTAGTGTTAAAAATAAGTCCTTGCGACTTATTATTTTAAAAAATCATATGAAAGGATACGCTCAGAGGATCATAAGTCATCTTTCCATTTCGGATTTGAATTTTGACATAGCAGAAGATATTTTAAAAAAGGAATTTTTAGATAGGGATTATATAGTAAACAGTATTTTCAAGTCTATTTCTGATGCTAAGGTTTTAAAAGAGTATGACTTGAATTCTGTGAAAATGTTTTTAACTAAATTAAAAACGCAAATTTATGAATTAAAAAATTCATTCAATTTGGATTTTTTAGAATATGATAGCGCCGGTAACAAATATATGAGTTATACTATTTGTGAAAAACTGCCGGTAATGCTAAGGAAAGAAATCATTAGAATAGTGGGAAATAATTATCCTTCTCTTAACGATATTTTTGACAATTATTCTGAAGTAATAAGAACTTTAGAAATAGTTAAACCCAAACATAATTCTCAACTGAAACATGAGTGTGGTGGCACGGAGCAAGCGAAGGACCGGATATTAACCCTCAGAGGTTTAGACAGCAAATGACCAATACTGGTCTCTGCGCACCCGGCTCCACGCAGAATTTCCGGTGGAAAACTAAAAAGAAATAAAAAGAATGATAAACAATTTTCCACCAATTAAACAGCTCCGCGCCATACCCAACAGTTTGTTTCAGCAGACTGACTCTGATCCGAAGGGCACACATAAATAGAGCGATAAATTCACTTCTAAGACAGAAAGCTTTGAAGTACCGTCAGTGAATGTCGCTACGCTTTTCTCACCCGTCAAACCCGATGCCTTCAGCCTTCCTTCACCAACGGAGATATCAAAGGACTCCTACCAACCCATTGACCTCACCTTTCATCTCCTGTGACCAGCACGTCATGAACTTAAGTATTAACAAAAGACACTTATATTCTTTTAATAATCGGATTTCTCTTCTATGAATGAACATTTTGTAACGGACTTTGTGCGTGTAAATCAAGAAACATTGTACTATTCATTGATGTTGCATTTAAATACAAAGTGTTTTTGATATACCCTTCTCTTTCGTATGTTATTTTGTTTATGTTATGGTGACCTCAATTTGATCGCTTGTTGAACCTTTAGGCCAAACTAGCGGCTGTCCCGAAGGACTGCTACTATTTATCTACCTTCTGATACAAGCAACAATTAACAACGAGAACTCTACCCCCCATCACCATAAGTGGTGACCAAGACGTGATTTTAACACATATATATACACGCACGCACAAAAAAAAAAAAAAAAAAAAAAAATTGAACTGTCACAAAATTAGAATTTTTATTCAACACAAACCAAAAACATGGCAGATGACGCTGAAGAAACTACAATTAATCAAAACCAACCAATCCAAGCTGTTGCGATAAAACCACCAAACTTCATTGAATCAAACGTAATAGCTTGGTTTGCGATAATGGAGCCGCAATTTAATATTGCAAATATAAGACAGACCAGTCAAAATTTTTTTAACACTTTGGCAGCTCTTCCTGTGGACGTAGTAGGAAATATACAGCCAACTATACTGCAATCAAAAGATTACGACGCACTAAGAGAAGCAGTGACGGGCGCTTACGAGAAAACAAAACCAGAGATGCTGGACAAATTAATGTCGTCATCGACTGTAAGAGGTCGTCCCTCAGTATACCTGAATGAACTTATGTCATTAGCAAGCCGAATTGGCGTAGGGGACGATATCGTACGTCACAAATTTATTCAAGCCCTACCTCACTCCATTAAACCAGTGGTAGCGGCACAAGTCGATTTAGACACAGATCGCCTTGGAAGAATGGCGGATGACTTACTATTATATTTTAACAAACAAGACACCGCACATATTCGACAGATTTCGGGGAAGCAAAGGGATGAACAGCAAAATAAAAATGAAACTAAAAGGATACATGGCTGTTCCCACAGTGAAAATAAATTCCCTACCAGTGTTCGCCCTTTTAACAAGGACCAAAAACCTCTAATTTGCCGAGCGCATTTATACTTTGCGGAACGTGCAAAATCTTGTAAGCCGTGGTGCAGATGGCCAAATAAACGGAATGTTCAAATGCAACCCAACTCTCGCCCAAATTCACCAGTTCCTCGTGAGATTTCGGAAAACTAACTAGGCGAGAGGTGTTAGCTTCCATTTCCTCGCCGCTTCTCATTGTAGCCGCACGGTTAGGAGCTCAAAGTTTAAATTTTATTGTGGATACAGGAGCTGCCGTATCTATACTTCCGAAGAGATATTTAAGCGGAGCTGTAACATACCCAACCAATATCTCTTTAGTGTCTGCCAACGGTCAAAAGATTGAATGCTCAGGACAAGCAGTACTGAATCTAACACTACGGAACCTCAGACGAGAATTTACCTGGACATTTATAATAGCCGAAACTGCTCAGCCACTCCTAGGATACGATTTCCTAAACCATTTCGGGCTAATGGTGGACTGCACAAACAATAAGCTGATTGATAAAATGACTAATAGACAATCCGATGCACATCCATCGTCTATTATCATGAATATAGATTTAGTACCGAATAAAGATGCTAACAAAATGGTACGAGCAATTCTGGAGAAATACCCAAACTTAATTTCTCCTCATCGCGACACGAATGCAACAAAACCAAAGATATTCCATAGAATAGAAACTGGTAGCAACCCTCCTACTTTCTCCAGAGCCAGACAGTTATCAGCTCAGAGATGTGAAATTGCAAAAGAGGAATTCAAAAAACTCCTAAAGGCAGGAATAATTTCCCCTTCAAACTCTGAATGGAGTTCAGCCTTACATATGGTACCGAAGTCAGACGGCACATATAGACCTGTTGGCGATTACAGACATTTAAATACCATAACAAAAGCCGATCGATATCAAGTCCCAAATATAAATTCCTTGTCTTCGAAGCTTCATAATAAGAAGTTCTTTTCAAAGATAGACCTGTCGTCTGCTTATCATCAGATACCTGTACATCCGGAGGATGTTTGCAAGACAGCCATCTCTACCCCTTTTGGGTTATTTGAATATAACTATATGCCTTTCGGACTACGGAACGCATCATGTACTTTTCAGAGAATGATGGACAATATCTTTCGTGATACTGATTATACCTTTGTATATATCGACGATATCCTTATATTCTCAGAAGATGAAGAAACTCATTCCAAGCATATCGACCTAGTACTACAAAAACTGAGTGAGTACGATTTTAAAATTTGTCTCTCCAAATGCATATTTAGTGCTAATGAATTAGACTTTTTAGGATTTCATATTTCTGCTAGTGGTCTCAAACCCAGTGCTAAAAAGTTGAATGAATTAAGTGAATTTCCTCAACCAAACGATTCCAAATCACTACGCCGATTCATCGGAATGGCAAATTTTTACAGAAAACTTGTGCCAAATTTCAGCGATATCATACTACCTCTCACGGAAAAAATACGTTTAAACCAAAATTCCAAGTCATTAACCCTAACAAAGGAAGAAATTGAATCTTTCGAAAATATGAAAAAGTCTTTATCAAATGTAACTGTTTTGGCTTTCCCCAGCTCGAAAGCTAACAACTATCAACTTGTAACAGACAGTTCGAATTATGCGGTGGGTGCAGCACTTCATCAAATGATTGATAATCAACCCATCCCCATAGGTTTCTTTTCAAAGAAATTATCCCAAACCCAACAAAAATATTCTACTTTTGACAGAGAACTACTAGCTGCCTATCTAGCAGTACTCCATTTTAAACATTTAATAGAAGGCAGAAATGTAATGTTACTGACGGATCACAAACCACTTTGCAGTGCTTTTAAAAGCCAGTCTTCCTTAAAATCAGATAGACAACAGCGTCACCTCTGTTTTATCAGCGAATATGTAAATGACATTTCACATATAAGAGGTTCACAAAATATAGTAGCTGATTGTTTATCACGACCTGTCAACGCGATCACTATTGATATATGTGACTTACAAGAAATAATGAAGCATCAAGCTACTGACAATGAAATTCAGGCATTCAAAGATCAACTGAAACCATACACAATAAATCAAAATGAAACCATATTATGTGACACGACATTACCTTTTCCACGACCTTTTGTGACTGAAAAGCTCAGAAAATCGGTATTTGACAGTCTGCATAATCTATCACATCCAGGAATAACATCTTCAAGAAAAATAATAAAATCCAGATACTATTGGCCGAAGATGGACAAGTCAATAAAAACCTGGTGCACAGAATGCCAACACTGCCAACAAGCAAAAATAATAAAACACACAAAGAGCAAAGTAAATCCATTTGAATTACCTTCCAGTCGTTTTGAAACGGTGCATGTGGATATTGTCGGTCCCTTACTACCAGTAAAGAACCAAACTGACCCTTATTTTTCACCATATCGATATTTATTAACATGCATTGATAGAAATACGAGATGGATAGAAGCATGCCCAATAACAGAAATTACGGCAAAATCAATATCAACGGCTTTTGTCAATCTGTGGATCTCCCGATTCGGGGTTCCTCTTCATGTCGTTACGGACAGAGGAAGCCAATTTGAATCCGAATTATTCTCAGAACTATCAAAAATAATAGGCTTCCACAGATTACGAACAACGGCGTACCATCCGCAAACGAATGGATTAGTTGAGCGAGCACACAGAACTTTAAAAACGGCTATTATAGCCAGGAAAGAATCGTGGTTGTCAGCTCTTCCTATCGTCCTTTTGGGAATGAGGATAACACCTAACGAATCAAACTATTCTTCATTTACTGCAGTAACAGGGAGTCATGCACAAGTCCCCCGATTGTTAATTGACTCTATCAAGAACGAGAATAGTGAAATGACAAACTCGCACGTTAAAATTCTAGCCGACGAGATGCAAAAATTTGACATGGACAAATTATCCAGGGGACACCTGCATACAATACCTAATTCTTACATTCCAAAAGATTTACAAACATGTAAAAGTATCTGGCTAAGAACAGACAGAGTAAGAAAGCCATTGGAAGCTCCATACACAGGTCCATTCCAAGTATTAAGTCGTCATGAAAAATATTTTACTATTAAAAGATCGGATGACGTACATAGTAATGTTTCAATAGATAGACTAAAACCTGCATATATTTCTGAAAATATAAAATCAAAAGATTCCATTGGATCAAGACCGGATTTGGATAACTCCCTATCTTGTTCCGAAGAAACTAATGATAACAAACCAGAAACTAGAACGAAGTCCGGTAGAACGGTTAAATGGAAGAAAGAAAACACATATTTTTATTACTAAAAAAAAAAAAAAAAAAAACAAACAAAAAAAAACAACAACAACAACTCCGTTTACTGGGGCGAAAGTTATGTGGTGGCACGGAGCAAGCGAAGGACCGGATATTAACCCTCAGAGGTTTAGACAGCAAATGACCAATACTGGTCTCTGCGCACCCGGCTCCACGCAGAATTTCCGGTGGAAAACTAAAAAGAAATAAAAAGAATGATAAACAATTTTCCACCAATTAAACAGCTCCGCGCCATACCCAACAGTTTGTTTCAGCAGACTGACTCTGATCCGAAGGGCACACATAAATAGAGCGATAAATTCACTTCTAAGACAGAAAGCTTTGAAGTACCGTCAGTGAATGTCGCTACGCTTTTCTCACCCGTCAAACCCGATGCCTTCAGCCTTCCTTCACCAACGGAGATATCAAAGGACTCCTACCAACCCATTGACCTCACCTTTCATCTCCTGTGACCAGCACGTCATGAACTTAAGTATTAACAAAAGACACTTATATTCTTTTAATAATCGGATTTCTCTTCTATGAATGAACATTTTGTAACGGACTTTGTGCGTGTAAATCAAGAAACATTGTACTATTCATTGATGTTGCATTTAAATACAAAGTGTTTTTGATATACCCTTCTCTTTCGTATGCTATTTTGTTTATGTTATGGTGACCTCAATTTGATCGCTTGTTGAACCTTTAGGCCAAACTAGCGGCTGTCCCGAAGGACTGCTACTATTTATCTACCTTCTGATACAAGCAACAATTAACAACGAGAACTCTACCCCCCATCACCATATGAGTACGGTAAATTCGTTGTTCCGGACAAATTAAAAAGAGAAAATACCAAAATGGTATCTACTTTGCAAAATTTCCGGACTAATACTTATAATATTAGTTACAGTTGTAATTTCTGTAAAACTAATGCACATAGAGCTTATTATTGTAAAGCTTTTCCTACATTTAAAGCTAGACTTCAGCAGTGTGTAGAGAGCAAATTGTGTACTAGATGCACTAGTCCTAACCATTCAGAGGATAATTGCCGGGGTAAGAAAGGACTGTTGAATCCTTGCTGGAAGTGTAACAACAGAGATCATATGGGAGCATTGTGCCCGAATTCAAAAAGTTCTCCTGTAACTTCGAATCCTTGTATCCAACTGGAAGAACAACTCCTACTACTTCCTATTGTCGAAGTTACAGCCAGTTTCAATAATATCACGCGTAGATTTAATTGCCTCATGGATACAGGGAGTCAAAGATCGTATCTTTTTAGTGGGGTGTGCAATATGTTTAACTGTAGCCTGGATGGGTTGAATGGGAAGGAGTTAGTTATTAAAACTTTTATAGGTGCTATTAAGCGAGATCTGAAAGAGATTGAACTCAATGTAAAATTAACGGACAAGAAATTTTCTCTTCCTTTTTTAGTGGAAGAAAATTTAGAATTAGATTTTCATTTGGATGGATTGGGAGTAGTTATTAATAATTTAAAAAGAAAGGGATATAGGCTGGCAGCGGATTTTTCCGATATGAGAAATGATACTTTGTCTTTACATGGTTTATTAGGGGTCGATGTAATTAAATTTATGGGACCTATGCGGTCAATACCTTGTATGAGAGGTTCTGCTTTTGAATTTGTTAACGGAATAATTCCCTTTGGTAATATTTCGGATTTTCAATATCCAGTAGAGAAGGCTGTGAAGGGGGGTGTAAGTCGGTTAAATTACAGTCAGGTGATATCTGAATATACTGATTGTCCGGTAACTCACGTATATTATGTTTTAGAACCTAGATCTGAATATTTTGATCCTGTAGACAGTTTTTGTGATTCGTTAGTAGAAAGAAAGATAGAGAAGTTGTTTGATTTAGAATCATTGGGAATCTCTGAAAATACTTTCAGTGACTATGATAGGGATAAGCTTAGAGATTTCCAGAATTCTATCTCTTATAGAGACAAGTGCTACTTTATTGATATGCCGTGGGATGAAGATAAACTTTCCTCAGTTCCTTCAAATCATGGAGTGGCATTGGGGGTACTTAATCGAGTGGTTGATAGATTAAGTAGTCAAAACTTATATGAAGAATATTGCAAAGTGTTTTTAGATCAGGAATCGGAGGGAATAATTGAAAGAATTGATGTGATGCCTGCGGATTTTGGGAATCACATCTGGATACCCCATAGACCTATCATAAAGACAGACAGCCAGTGCACTACTAAGATAAGACCAGTATTTAATTGCTCTTTGCGTGTTGGAGGGGGTCCTTCTCTCAATGACTGCGTCTACCCTGGAATCAATTTATACACTGATATGTTGCATTTACTTTTGAAGTTCAGAATGGATCACTGCGTGCTACTAGCAGATATCCGTAAAGCCTTTCTTATGATTAGATTAAACAGTGAAAGAGATAAGAATTGTTTTTGCTTTTTTATGAAAATTGGTAATCAATTAGTGAGTTTCCGGTATAAGACTCTTATCTTTGGGTTTGTAGCGAGCCCCTTTATCCTAAATTTTATTATTAAATTTCATGTAAACAGATACAGGGATAGTTCTTGTAAAGAAATGTTGTTAAACAATTTTTATGTTGATAATCTTATTAAAACTCACAATTCTCCTGAGTTTTTGTTGAACTTGTATCGTGAGGCTCGGGATGTTATGGCTGAGGGTAATTTTCTGTTGAGATCCTGTAACACTAATTGCGAGGTACTAAGGGAGGAAATGAAAAGAGATAATAGTTTGGTGACTCATGATTCGCCTTTTGAGAAAGTACTGGGTTATATGTATAACCCTGCTTTTGACGAATTACATATTGTTGTGGATGCGTTGACAGGAGTTGCCAATACTAAGAGAGGAATTTTGTCGCAAAATGCCAGCGTGTTTGACCCATTGTCTCTGTGTCTTCCAATAACGATCAAAGGGAGACTACTTCTTAGCGACATGTGGAAAAGAAATCTAAAATGGGATGAAAGTGTGCCTTCAGACGTTCAAGGTGTTTGGAACAGAATCTTTGCAGAATTTATCGAGTTAGATAGTCTGAAATTCCCAAGATGGGTAATCGACACTTCTATAGAATTTGATTTCATAATATTCTGTGATGCTTCTATGAAGGCTTATGGTTTTGCTAGCTATATCCTCCAAAAGGGCTCTGCTAATTTGATTTTTGCCAAAGCTAAGGTTGCACCTTTAGCTAGGAAAACTTTACCATCTTTAGAGTTATTATCGGTGGTTTTAGCTTTTAAGTGTTTATTAAATATAGTAAAAAATCTTTCTTCTAATATAGGAAAAATTATACTGGCGGTTGATGCTCAGGTAGTGTTGTCTTGGATATTATCTGAAGACATTAAAACAAAAAATGTGTTCCTAAAAAATAGACTTAAAGATATTAAAGAAAAATTAAAAGAATTGCGAGATCTTGGTTATGACCTCTGTTTCAAATATGTTCCTTCGGCAGATAATCCTGCTGATTTACTCACTAGAGGTATTACACTTCCTAAGTTCCGAACTGTGTTACCGTTTTGGTTGCATGGCCCTCAGTGGCTGTCTGGAAAGGTTATTAAATGGCCTGCCAGCGAATTAAATTGTTTGACTTCTGACAGTCAAGCTTTAGTTTTTTTGTTTAATACTGTGGATAATTTGCCTGTTGTTTTGGATGTGGTTTCAGTTTTGGATGTTGAAAGATTTTCCTCTTTATCCAGATTATTAAGAATTGTTTCATATGTTTTCAAGTTTGTGTTTTCATTAAAGAAATCTAGCTTAGATCCTGTTTTGGCTGCTAGATTGTATTTGATAAAATTAATGCAGTCTTTATTTCTACCCAGAGAAAAATATTTCTTGTTAAACCCTTCCAACTCAGACGTGCCCTCTCTGGTTGCTAATCTAAATCTGTTTTTGGACGGAGACGGATTAGTTAGATGTAGGGGAAGAATTGGAGAATCTCATCTTTATACACCGGAGATATTGTATCCAGTCTTATTACCTAGATTCTGTCATTTCACTGTGTTGGTCATTTTGGATTGCCATGAGAAGTGTAAACACTTAGGTATCGCTGCTACTCTTCGTAAAATACGTCTATCTGGTTTCTGGATTAATAAATCTAGACAAGCAGTAAAATCTGCCATTTCTTCTTGTAGCTTATGTAGAAAGTATAATTCTTTGTCCTTTAATTACCCTTAAAGTGACCAATCTTCCCAAGCACAGGGTTAATTTTATTAGACCCTTCTTACATACAGGGATAGATTTCACCGGACATTTATGAATAGAGGATGGAAATGAGATGAAAAAGTTCTATATTTTGGTTTTCACCTGTTTCAATGTCAGGGCTATTCATTTGGAATTGGTTGCAGATATGTCGGCTCATGCAGTGATTCTTGCGTTGGTGAGGTTTTTTAATTTATATGGGGTACCTTCACATATATACTCTGACAATGCACGTTCATTTGTGGCTGGTTGTGACTTGATTAAGCGAGTGTTTATTTCTGATGAATTTGAGGGAAAGTTTAGCTCTTACAATATTAAACATTTAGCGATACCTTTGTATTCGGCATGGTTTGGTAGTACTTGGGAGCGACTTATCAAGACAGTAAAAGGCTGTTTGTATAAATTGGTGGGACGAGAGAGGCTACCTTACTTTGAATTACTTACAGTGTTATCTGACATACAAAATGCGGTCAATTCTCGTCCGCTAACATATAGATGTTCAGGGGATTATGAACTTGATGTTATTTCCCCTAACGCTTTTCTTTGTCCCCATTATAACAACTCTGTGTTTTTGAATATCAAAGATAACCCTTTTGACGTTGAGGTTCCCAATAGAATGAATCTATTGGACAGTCTGGAGAAAAGAGATCTTCTTCTTGAAAGATTCCACAAATTGTGGCATGAAGATTATTTGTTGAGCTTGCGAGAACAATCTCGAGAATTATATCAAAGGGATTTTAGGAATGTCATAGGGGTTGATGATGTAGTTCTCATAAAAAATCCAGCTAAATCTAGACCCTACTGGTCGTTAGGTAGAGTTGTTGATGTAATACCTGGTAACGATGGAAATATTAGGTCCGCTAAGGTGAAGAAACCCGATGGTAATTCTTACTTATATTCGATTAAACATTTGTATCCTTTGGAGTTATCGATCACTCACTCCCACCAAACAATCAGCCCCCCAGCAGAAAATATGGAAGATAGTGATTTAAATGGGGGTATGACTGATGTCAGATCAAGTGAATTCTGTCCTAAATACAGATCCAAAAGGAAAATTAAAAAAGTATGTGAACAAAAAATAGGGATTATCTTTGGTACTGAGATGTAATTGAATATGATTAATGGAGCGAGATTCTGTTTGGAAATACTAGGAAAAGAACAATGTTTCAAGATTGATTTTCTTTATATTGGATAAATTTAGTGCACATCTTATAGATTGAAATTTAACTGGTATAGCTTAAAGAACATTTTTTTTTCTTTTTCTTTTCTTGATGGGAGAGTTTGGAAATTTTTGTTGACCGAGATTTAACATAAGTGTGAGAGGTCACCTTTCAGTGACTTCGGTGGTGAGATTCTTGTTTTGAGTGTTTTTTGGAAATCTTTGTTGACAGAGATTTAACATGGGGTGAGAAGAGGGCTTGCAACGACTTCGGTATTAGAGATGATATGTTGTTTTAATGTCTGGAGTCGGTGGCCTGTGGATGGGGCGGTCGGAAAATTTATGGCCCCATTGTCATGGAATCTGGCAGCTGAAAGCGAGTCCGTTGTATCAGAAGATTTTGTCTTCAGTCAGAACTTTATCCTCGGACGATACGGACGTCCTTATTCTGGCTCCGTGGTGAACTACTATAGTTGGCCACGTATAATGTTACCTTAAATAATTCGAATTACAGTATCGAATTATTTGCCTTTAAATATTATAGAATTAATTTATTTAGCTTTTAATAGCTATATTACTGATTAGTTTATGGATGGGAACAGGGGAGAGTGAGTTTACGCATCGAAGGGCTTTGTTGGAAGATTTAATTGGCTTCGGTAGAATTCCGTAGCTGATATTCGTTTGTATTTGAAAAGCTTTGAAGAGAAGAATTTAAATGGCTTCGGTAGAATTCCGTAGCTAATATTCGTTTATGTTTGAAAATCTTTAAAGAGAAGATTTGTTCGGCTTCGGTGGAGTTCCGTAGCTGCAGTTTGTTTGTTTGTGAGATTTGGAAGAGGAGATTTGGGTGGCTTCGGTGGAGTTCCGAGGCTAAAAGAAGTAATTTTATTCCCTAGAAGGGGAATGGTTTCATTTGATTTGTTTGTTGATTCGGAGAATCAACGTTTTTATTTGTTTTACGGAGTCAATCGATGCCAGGAATTCCGCCCCTGTTCACGTTCTTTATATTAAAATAAGATTTAAAAGAATAAGATTTAAATGAATTCCAAAGCTAAAGTTTTAACATATTGTGAAAGATATGCTTCATGGAATAAGTTTTTAAGATCCTAGACTAGGTTAGGATTTGTGTTTTTTCAATTTACCCTTTCAGCTCCAGAGGAAGTGAAAAAGAGTCTCATAGAAAGAAAAGAAAATATTTGAAGAAAGAAGACACAAACAGAAGAAATTGAATTGATTGTAAAAAAAAGAAAATGCTTTAACAATATTGTTTGTTGTAAAGAAAAAGTTGAATGATGTTTGCGTTGTCTACTTGCTGACAACATTGTTTTGTAAGTAAAAATCCTTTTGTTCATTTTTGTTTGTTACCCACGTAGCATATGGACCAATATGCATGTAATTATGATTTGTTGAAATAAATGTTTGGTTTGTGAACACTAACGGTATAGTTGTTTATAATATCGTCTGCTTCATTGAGTGGGTATGTTGTTGATTTCCTTTGAAGAAGCCGAGAAAGAAATCGGGAGTTTAGTCCTGTGTGTTATTTAGTGTATTAAATTGTAAGTTAAATATATTGCTTTAAGATCGTATGCGGGTAAAGTTTACGTTTGATTGACGGTTTAATTTTTCATTTAAATTTGGGTCTTTGACATCAACCTTCACACTGACGCACAGGAGACACTATATCTCTCTATAGAAAAAGTTTTATATTTTCTCCACTTTATTTCTTCTTTTATTTTTATTTTTATTTTATTTTATTTTTTTTTTTTTTTCACACTATGCATATTGATGTTCCTTTGTAGTGGATAAAAGAAATTTTATACACTGCGATAATTATTGAAGCGTTTTCTGTTCACAGAGCAAATTTTTATTGTGGTGCATGCATGTTGTTTCCTTAAACTTTGTAAACCGTGGTCGTTGCATGTTTGTCTTCGAACATTTCAGTTAGTTTATTCTGTTTAATGATGAATGCAAACATGGAGTTAAATCTGTTATTGAAAAGAAGGAACTGTTTAAAGGATACTATTGAACAAATTGTTCTATATGTTAAAGAAAAAAATCCTTTGGATAGAATTACTTTAGCAGCTCAAAAAGATAAGGTTAGTGGGTTGTTAAATTCTGTTGAGTCATTGAATGAGCAAATAACTAATGGTTATTTTGAAAGTGAAGAAAAGGATGATATTCTTAGCCAACATATTAAAGAGGAAACTTGGTTTCACTCCAGAATTACTCATTTTTTTGGTTCTGAAACGAACAAATTGGAAGAAGCTAGAAAAAAGATTCCGCAGGTAACTACTAAGTCGGAGTTGTTGTCTTCGCATTATAATGTTACCCCCAAATTACAGTGTCCTGTATTCGACCCGGAAAGCTTGTCCCAGGACAAATTGTCCTTTTTAAATTTTTATAAAGAATTTGAGAATTGCGTACTTAGTGTTAAAAATAAGTCCTTGCGACTTATTATTTTAAAAAATCATCTGAAAGGATACGCTCAGAGGATCATAAGTCATCTTTCCATTTCGGATTTGAATTTTGACATAGCAGAAGATATTTTAAAAAAGGAATTTTTAGATAGGGATTATATAGTAAACAGTATTTTCAAGTCTATTTCTGATGCTAAGGTTTTAAAAGAGTATGACTTGAATTCTGTGAAAATGTTTTTAACTAAATTAAAAACGCAAATTTATGAATTAAAAAATTCATTCAATTTGGATTTTTTAGAATATGATAGCGCCGGTAACAAATATATGAGTTATACTATTTGTGAAAAACTGCCGGTAATGCTAAGGAAAGAAATCATTAGAATAGTGGGAAATAATTATCCTTCTCTTAACGATATTTTTGACAATTATTCTGAAGTAATAAGAACTTTAGAAATAGTTAAACCCAAACATAATTCTCAACTGAAACATGAGTGTGGTGGCACGGAGCAAGCGAAGGACCGGATATTAACCCTCAGAGGTTTAGACAGCAAATGACCAATACTGGTCTCTGCGCACCCGGCTCCACGCAGAATTTCCGGTGGAAAACTAAAAAGAAATAAAAAGAATGATAAACAATTTTCCACCAATTAAACAGCTCCGCGCCATACCCAACAGTTTGTTTCAGCAGACTGACTCTGATCCGAAGGGCACACATAAATAGAGCGATAAATTCACTTCTAAGACAGAAAGCTTTGAAGTACCGTCAGTGAATGTCGCTACGCTTTTCTCACCCGTCAAACCCGATGCCTTCAGCCTTCCTTCACCAACGGAGATATCAAAGGACTCCTACCAACCCATTGACCTCACCTTTCATCTCCTGTGACCAGCACGTCATGAACTTAAGTATTAACAAAAGACACTTATATTCTTTTAATAATCGGATTTCTCTTCTATGAATGAACATTTTGTAACGGACTTTGTGCGTGTAAATCAAGAAACATTGTACTATTCATTGATGTTGCATTTAAATACAAAGTGTTTTTGATATACCCTTCTCTTTCGTATGTTATTTTGTTTATGTTATGGTGACCTCAATTTGATCGCTTGTTGAACCTTTAGGCCAAACTAGCGGCTGTCCCGAAGGACTGCTACTATTTATCTACCTTCTGATACAAGCAACAATTAACAACGAGAACTCTACCCCCCATCACCATAAGTGGTGACCAAGACGTGATTTTAACACATATATATACACGCACGCACAAAAAAAAAAAAAAAAAAAAAAAAATTGAACTGTCACAAAATTAGAATTTTTATTCAACACAAACCAAAAACATGGCAGATGACGCTGAAGAAACTACAATTAATCAAAACCAACCAATCCAAGCTGTTGCGATAAAACCACCAAACTTCATTGAATCAAACGTAATAGCTTGGTTTGCGATAATGGAGCCGCAATTTAATATTGCAAATATAAGACAGACCAGTCAAAATTTTTTTAACACTTTGGCAGCTCTCCCTGTGGACGTAGTAGGAAATATACAGCCAACTATACTGCAATCAAAAGATTACGACGCACTAAGAGAAGCAGTGACGGGCGCTTACGAGAAAACAAAACCAGAGATGCTGGACAAATTAATGTCGTCATCGACTGTAACAGGTCGTCCCTCAGTATTTTCTCCACTTTATCTCTTCTTTAATTTCAATTTTTATTTTTATTTTATTCTTTTATTTTATTTTTCACACCATTTGATGCGGAAAAGCGAGGACAATTTTCCTAGCATTCTAAACGTTGTTTGATATTTTCAGCACATTCACGAAAAATCATCTATCCTTTTCCTATATGTGTTGATTAGTTGCCAAAAATAAAATTTGGCATTATTTTAAATAAAGTACTTTGCTTTGTTGTTTGTACTCAGTTAGTTTTTTTTTTTTTTGTCAATTAAATTATCTTTCAAACAATTCTAGTTAGCGGACTCTTCTCTCGAACACCACAACAATTTTACTTTCATGATACACTAAATTTAGTAGTTCACCATTTTAGGCCCATAAATCATCATCATAAATCATAAATTATCATTAAAACTAGCTGCTAGCAATATCGAACATCACTTGGGCAATCCACACTTGTGGCCTTGTACCAGATTATGGTTATGCACATGATTAGTGTAATTATTATTGGTGTAACATGAATTCTATTCTCATTGTGTTAAATTAAATAAATAATTGAATTAAATAAAGCAAGAATTAAAAATTAAATAAAGAATAAAAAAAAAAGAATTTATATAATTTTTTTAACGGGTACTTTCGCGCATGCGCAAAATCACGCGTTTTGTGCAAAACTTTTTACACAGAAGAGCTGCTTTCCTTTGCTTGTAGTAGTAGACTAACAAAAAACATGGTTAAATCTTGGTACATGAAAGATATATCTTCAAAGGAAGATCAACGTCTTGAATATCACTTGGATCCTCATCAGCCTGTCAATTTGGATGATTTGGACAATATTGGAGTGAAGTACTGGAAAGTAAGAGTTAAAACTTTAATTGTGTTTTTTTAGTTTAAAAGTAAAAGGAGTACCACCAAAAATGAATGCTTATTTTACTTTTATTTTATTTGTCGATGTTTATATTTGAAAGTTAACTTTCTTCTTAAATTAAGTAAAAAAAAAAATCGATTTACGGAAACGCGTACTATATAATTGTAATTGTTGATTTGAGTTCAGCATCTACGTACATTTGCACGTAAATAAGAGTAAGACTATTTTTTTTAAATTTGAAGGGATAGCGCTCGGTTATTAAAATAAAAATTTACCATTTTTAACTATTAAAAAAATGCTTCACTGTACTACTTACTTTGTTATTCTTTAATTTGTCGATATTTTCTTATATTTGAAAGTTAACTTAACTTTCTTAAAAAAAATTAAGTAAAACTATACACTTATCACTTATTTTCATACATTTGAAAGTTAACGTTCTTAAAAAAATTACTTTATTCTTTTATTTGTCGATATTTTCATACATTTGAAAGTTAACTTTCTTCTTAAAAAAATTACTTTGTTATTCTTTTAAAAAATCACTTTACGGAAGCGCGTAGGAATTTCTGTAAAGAAGTAAATAGACTCAAATTTTATAATTGCGCCAAAAATCTTTCGGCAGTGACTTAATTCTCAATAAGCCGTTAATGACTGACAAAAGACCGAGAAATCCGATATTTTTCTGGTCGTTAACATGCAAAAAAACCCTCACAATTTTTTTTGGTGAACTTGAGCAGGCATTGTAGATGTTAGACAAAAAATATTATGAAAATTGAAGAGGACGTATTTTCGATAGAGTACTGACTGTAGGTGAAAAGTTGTTGATTTTGACGTCATGTATTTGGGGGAGTAAAATAAAATTTTCTATCAAGTGTAGGCTTAAACTAGTTAAATATTTGGATTCTACACTTCTTATTTGCCCTACATACCAAATTTCAGAAATATTGAAGGCATGGAAGTATTTTTCTTTAATTTTTAAAAAACACTGAAATTTGGCGACGTTGTGCAGCCTTAATTTAGAGGCAAAATAGGAAAATTATACACCCCCTTAAAATTGGAACGGTAAAGTCTAGCACAAAATAATTTGGCACACTTTCTTAACTCATGAAGGAGAACATTTGTGCCAAACTTCAAGTAATTTGAAGTTGGTACGTGTAATGCCCTGGTGAATTGACATGGAATGACCCACGCTTATAATAAAAGATGCAAAAAAATTTTTATGACTCTAAACAAAATAAAATATTTCTAAAATAATTTCATTTATTTTTTAATAAGTTCTTAAAATTTTAATAAAATTCGATAATTATTTGATTTTAGCAAGAATTTCTAAATTAATGTTTTTCAGCTGACAAAGGGGCTAAAAGAAAATGCTAAAAATATGCGACTGCTGACCTAAAAAAAAAAGGTTTTTCAACCTAAATTTCAAAGGTGTTGGAAAGGGATTCCCGATAAAACTTTGTTTTTACGAAGTTTGGGGCTTTTTTTCATCATGCTATGCTGTTGGGTTTTTTGTTTGTTTTTTTCCTCCCAAAATGTTTGACAGGTAAACAAATCTTTCTAACCTAATTTTTTTTAATTTTAACTTGTAATTTTTCAGTGCAATTTTTAAATGGCTTGTTGCTGTTCGTCACAACAGTTTGTTTGAAGATTCAAAAAAATATAAAGTTTAAAAATGGCATTTTCAGGTGTGAACCTTTTTTTTTTTTTTTCTTTAAAGAATTTTATAATTTTATTTTATTTTCCCCTTTAGCAACCATATTTTTTGTGTGGATGTACAAAAAGGACATACTATCAAACACTGATATCTCGTTTTGACTGACTACTATTGGAGGAGTAATCTTCTAACTTCCTATCTCCCATTGAGTCAGTATATATTTTATAAAGTTTGATGTGGTATTTAATTTTTTTTTTCATTAGACTGCTTAAAATGTTATTAAGAGGAAAGAAATTTTTTTTTTTTTTTTTTTTTACAAGTATTTTTTTAAAAATTCATTTTAGAACATTTTAACTTAAAAAAAAAAACAAACCTTGTTTCTCTTTGTATCAGCGGAACTACGAAATAACAAAATTTTGGTGCATGTTTTTTTTTCTTTCTTTTTCTTTTTTGCATGACGGACATTAATTTGGAAAATCTTGCTAAAATAAAATTTAATTGTCAGATATTAATGCAACTTTCAGAAACTATTCACAAATAATGGAAATTATTATAAATGTTTTATTTTTTTAAAATCATGGCAAAAATAAATTTATATATATATATATATATATATATATATATATATATATATATATATAAATAAAAAGGAAAGAACAGTAAGATATAAAATCCGGTGTTCTTATAGATATTTTTATTTTTACACAATAGTGCTCTATGTAAATTTAAATTTACAGAGCATTAATATTATAAATTAATAGATTTAAAATATGGTTTTACCGCTACACAGTGATGACCATGTTTCAGAAATGGAAGCTAAAGCCCCTGAATTTAATTTTGTTATTAAACCAAAGACATTAGTTCCATTTCCTCATCAAGCGAATTTTGGAGTGGTATTTATTGTACCAAAGTACAAATGTGGCACAAGGCCGAAAAGGGGGTTGGGAAAGGACGGTCATCTTCTGTCTTAACTTTTAACTTAGCTAGGCGCAAATACTGACCCGAACATACAAACAATATTCCTTTCACCAAAACAACACATCCATTACATACCATTCTTACTACATCCACCATAATACCTCAGAGACTCTATGAAGTCCTAACTAGTCCCCATATTTACAATACATTGTCTGTGGGGGGAGGGGTAAAAATAACAATCTAAAATCCCCAATGAATATTTACAATAAGTAAAAATATATACAAGAAACTAAACAAAAGATTTTGTTAATAGAAAACCCCCCACAGCTCTAAATATGGCAGAAATGTCAGTTAACTGGACGAAATCAATGCGGGGCTGAAAAGAAATTTTAAAACATTCGTGCAATCCAAACATTCACTACAAACACGCCCTCATTCAAACACAACAACAAATACGAAAGACACTCTCGAAACGAAAGGCGCCCCGCACCCACCAGAGAACTGACATCACTAACCACCTAACGATGGGAGGGATGGGGAATTAAACAAAAGAAAATAAAAATAGGGCCAGAAATAAAAGGGGCCAATGAACATACACACCCTAGCTAAGTTAATCTGAAAAAAGATAAAAAAAAACAATTAACTGAAGCAAAACTGACCTAAGCTAACCTATACAGTGGAAGGGTTGCCAATGTTCAACCCAGCAATCCCAAAATCCTTAATGCCTAACCGGCATCAAAATGCCACTCCAAGTCAGCACCTTTCACTCTGCAGAGACGCGCAAGAATCACCCACCTTTCGCCAAATTCCAATGGATGGAGTCGCCTCCTTTCCGTCCTGATCTTGACTTTAAGCAGATGCTTAAAGTACAAGATCAGTTGGGAAGAGGAAAACTTCTCGTCCCCATGAAATTCCTTCTGTCGCGTCGTCCATATCACGACTCGCATAAGCCCCAGTAAGCAAAAGAACACATAGTGCTCATCCTTAGTCATCGGCGGTACTATATTGCTACAAACGGAACTGGCCTCGAGGACAAAAAACTTTCCGCGCAGCATGCGAACCATGATGCCTTCAACCAACTTGCACAGCGGAACTACGACACTACAATGAAAGAAGGCGTGACCTAGGGTCTCCACCTCCCCACTGCAGCGAACGCAGTTTGGCGACTTAGCCAATCCCGCTGCGCGAAGTCTTTTGGCGACCCAGAGGGCCCTTCGAATCACCAGCCAGGTGAGTGATGCCTCAGGGTTAGTGAGACATTTCAACCCGGGCGCCCAAGGCCATATGCAGCGAGCCTCGCGCTTCGTCAGACCGAGCTCGCCTATCAAACTATCTTGAACGTTCCCCCTAACTAACACCTGATATAATGCCTTACGGGACAACGGCTGGACGTCAGAGAGGCCATCCTTCGCCCGTAAGAGTCGTTTGAGGGCAATCCGACATTCACGATAGAAAGAGCCCTCGCCACGAGGAGTACGAGCGGCCTCCTCCTCACACGAGCGCACATTTCTCAAGGATGGAAAATGTTTATGGACGTCTTCCTTCCAGAATTCGCCGTTCTCATCCAGTTGCATACACATCCGGTCTAGGTATGAAATGCGAAGCGTATGTTGACGAGTCTCAACGCAAGGCATCCCCAGACCGCCATCAGACGGATGGAGGTAACAGATCTCGCGACTAACCATGGCAGCCTTGCCTCTCCACAAGAAAGAGAACAAGAGCCTTACAAACGCCAGTAAAGTGCTAGACGGGAGTGGAAGCACGGAGAGTCGGTAAAGGAGAATCGGGTAGATGTGCGAAGCACATACTTCCGCCCTCCCCTTCAAGGAAAGATTCCTCCGAGTCCACAGACGTACTGCGAGCTCGGCCTTCTCTTGCACCTCCGACCAATTCATTTCCAGCAGGAGGTCGGGACCGAACCAGACGCCGAGTATCTTGACCGGCCCGTCCGTCCAGTGGAAAGGCCCGGGAAGAGAAACTCCCCTCCACGAACCCAACCGCAAGCCAACAGACTTATCGCGGTTGATCTTGGCCCCTGTCACCATCTCATAACCGTTGATTTCTCGGCTGACTTCGTTAATTTCGGCCCTACTCGACACCAGAACCGAAACGTCGTCAGCGTAGGCGGAGTACCTGGCCGAGGTGGTAGCACCAGGTAGGGAAATTCCGCGAAGGACCGGATTCGTCTTCAACTTACGCAGGAAAGGTTCCAGCGCAAGAACGTACAGCAATGGAGACAGCGGACAACCTTGACGAATGGAGCGAGACAAAATGAAATTCACTTCTACCAGCGCACCGGGAGTCGCATACAGCAGTCGGATCCAAGTGCGAAAGTGCGGCCCGAAACCGGCGGCCGAAAGAACAGCCTCCAGAAACCGATGGTCAACCCTATCGAAAGCCTTGGACTGATCCAAATTGATCAGCGCGGCATCACTGTCGACTTTCTCGATGATCAAGCGAACCAAATGCAGGTTGTCCTGAATAGTCCTGCCCTTCACAGCACAAGACTGCTCGGGACCAATCAGACTAGACAGGACAAGCTGCAAACGGTCAGCTAAGACCTTGGCTAAAATCTTCAACTCTGTATTTAACATCGTCAAAGGCCGATAATTATCTACCCCATCCCCACCGTCTTTCTTCTTGCGAAGCAACTTGATTACACCCCTGGTGAAGCGTTGAGGAATAGACCCCTGCTTCAACCAGTTGTTGAAAATCAGTGCCAGCAAGGGGACAAAGACGGGCGACTGCCTCAAGTACATTTCGTAGGGAAGACCATCCAATCCCGGAGTCTTGTCCAGGCCAACCTGCTTCAGCACATCCCAGATCTCAGACTCTGTTATGGGACCCTCGCACCCAGCCGCCTCGAGGCGGGGAAAGTCGGCTAAATAGGCGTCGAACTGAGCAGTGCTCAGACCGGGCTCCCTGGTAAAAAGATCCTGAAAGTAGTCCCGAAAAGCCTCGCAAATACCCGCGTCTGTAGTCACAGTCCGCTTATCCGGCAATGTGATGCTCGCAATATGCCGACTAGATGCCCTACGAACTTCCTCTGAACGCAATGAGGCGGCCATATTCGTCGCCTCGCAAGACATTCTTTTTATCCTAGCCCTAACTACTAGAGCTTGATCCTTCTTGATAAGCAAGGAGGCCAGCTCCGCCTGAGCTACGGCTATGTCCCCACTAACACGGGATTTCACTGCCCGATCAACTTTGTCCTCTAGAGACTTTTGCGCTGCTAACCCTGCTCTATTGAGTCGTCTACTATAATCAGCAGCAAAAGACCTAAGTTTCGATTTTAAAGTGTCCCACCACCTATTCCCAAACACAGCTCCCGACAATTCCCGCTGTAGCATTAGTAAAATCTGATCACGGAAATCTTGCTCACCAAATAATGATGAGTTCAATTTCCAATAACCAGCCATCTTAACCCTAGGCTTATCTAAGTTTACCCGAACCCGGACAAGCCTATGATCCGAGTAAACTATAAAATGGAAACTTGGACATTCTAAGAGCCCTACTTCGACTCTCTTAACTAGAACTCGGTCGATGTAGCTTGCGCTACCCACCGAGCTGCCGGCCCTAGTCCAAGTCCATGCTACCTCCCGGGGGTGTTCATTTCGATACTTATCGACGAGATCGAACCCGTCGATGAAGTCCCGAAATGGTTTCACATCCGGATTGTTAGTACCCGCTTTTTGCCCTACACGATCTATCGAGGGATCAAGGACGGCATTCCAATCACCCGCTAGAACTACCGAACGAGAAGTCGTCAAAAACGGCTCGATCTGCCGAAACAAACCAGGCCGCTGCGCATTGTCATTGGGCGCATAAACCCCAATGAGACGAAGAGCCTTATCCTTTATGGTAATATCCAGCACGCAAAGCCTGCCCGCCGGATCCGCGAAGACAAGAGCACACACCGCGTCTAGAGACTTGCTAACCAGCCAGGAAACACCCCTCGAGCGTCCATCAAAACATGCTGAAAAGAGGACGAACCTCTTCGACAGAATGTCCTCATAATCGCGAGATAAGAAACGGGTTTCCTGCACGCAACATACATCCACCCCGAGGCGCTGAAGATCGCGATTGAGCCTCACCCTTCGAGACTCCGACCTCAGGCCCCGGACATTTAAACTTGCTAACCAGAGCGCCATTATCAGACCTAATTAGGGTTGGGACACTGGTTTAAACATGGTCGGAGTCAGGATACCGACAGCCTCTCCCATAGAGCCATGGCCCATCTCATTATTGATGGTGCCGTCCTGCGAGAGACCGCCAATATCCCAAGGAAATGTTAACTTTAAAGCTCTATACAGGGATGGGTGAACTAAAACAGGGACCCTCCCTGCACAAAATTGCTTTAAATGTTTGAGCTCCTTGCTCTGTGCAATGGCGATTGGTGGTGACATGTCATATGAAAAAATGGCCTCGTCGAACATGGCCCATGCCTGCCGAGCCCCAGCACCAGTTCTAATCACTGTGAGTACCCTCTGGGCATTAGGGAAATTTTCGGGCTCTTCAACATCCTTGTTTGCGTACTGTCTAATAGACAATAAGTATCTTAGCTCCTTTATTCTATTCCCATAATCTCTGGCCCTTTCAGCCTGGGCCGGGGAAATTTTGCAAAGGTCCTCCCCTGAGTTGTAAATAAATTTTTTCTTTTTTTTCTCTTTCGAATCATGTGTTGGGCTTCTTTGCCTTTTAGGAGCGGGAGGGGGCATTTCAGGGTTTCGAGTGGGAGAAGGGCTGGGAAGAGGGGTAGCAGAAGATTTTTCTTTGTTAGGGCTGGGAAGAGGGGTGGAAGAGGCTTTTTCTTTGTAAGTTCTGGGAAGAGGGGTGGCAGAAGATTTTTCTTTGTTAGGGCTGGGAAGAGGGGTGACAGAGGATTTTTCTTTGTAAGGGCTGGGAAGAGGGGTGGCAGTGGATTTTTCTTTGTAAGGGCTGGGATCTCTACTGAGGGGAACAGGTGTTGAGGGAGGGGTCGCATTCTTTTTTTTGGGAGATTTATTTTTCGGTGTCGCTGGTGGGGACAAGGAAGATAATGTAGAGGGAGTGGCTTTTTGTGTTTTCCTCTCCTTGTCCAATTTTTGTTTTAGTAGCTTGATTTTTTCCGATTTCTCAAATCCGGGATCATATTTTAGTCTTTGCTCATTGAGTTTTGTTTCTGAGGCCGGGTCGTCGCCCTTAGCGTTGATATTGGGAGTGGGACTGTCTGTATCTGTTGCCCTTGGGGCTTCATTGGGACGAGGCCCCGCTGTCTGGCGCTTCCCTCTGACCTTGCCAGCAACCAGCCATTCCCCCTCCCCCTTCTCCACGACTGCACTAGCAGCAGGCGAAGGCTCTTTGGGGAATGTGGCTTCCGATGTTTTGCCAACCGGGGGATTTTCCGCACCGGTCCCAGATGCTGACATGCCCATTACAGGCGTGGCGGTAGTTAAAGACTCGGTCAGAGGGGGATTTTGGTCGACGACGGGCGCCTGACTTCCAGAGGCCTTCTTCTCTGGGCAGGAAGAGGAAAGGTGACCAGGCTTTCCGCACTTCCAGCATACGGGCTTGCGACCGGTCACAATGACCGGCAACTTCAGGCGCCCTACTTCCAGACAGTTGGGGATGGAGCGGAAGGCATCAACACTCAACATTATTTGAAAGCTCCACCCCCCTTTCAGGCTATCGCAGGTCGCACTCAAGATCTCGCCGTACTGCGATAGGAACGCAGCAAGGTGTTCCCCGATAACCTGAGGAGGGACCTCATATATCGCTACCGTGGTCCTTCTACGCCCTTCGTATTCTGTGCGCAGGATGATGTCTTTTGTTATCAAGTCACGACTTGATGCTGCGACACAGTCTTCCGGCGTGGGTAGCAATACGTCCCACATGAAAAAGCCGGCACCTTTAACAACTCGGAGGGGCTTAAACCCCAAGGACTCCAGTGATTTTATCACTGTGTCTTTCGTCGAGCGACAAATTTTGCGCGTGCGCTTGTCCACGACGAAGACCGATACGATTCTTTTATCAATCTTTCTTAGTTCTTGGACGTCTTCCAAGAGTCCACCTTCTACGACAAGGTGAGCGTAACTCTTGGCTCGCTCCAAAAATTCCGCTACATTGATCACGCAACTCGGTGGGGACGTCCAACAAGAGGGCGATTCCCCGGCCTCTGCATTCTTAGTAGTCTCAGGTTTGTTTTTGTCATCCTTTTGAGGTTCTGCAGGTTGGCTTCTTCTCGCCTCCGCTGCTTTCTTTAACGTATCAAGCATTTCCTCATTTGTAGGTATTAAGAAGGGAAATTCGTTTTCATCCTCTTTGTCAGGCGGTTTTTTTTTAATTGGGAATAAATGTTTCCTCACTGACCTCTTAAAGTCAGGATACGCGGGTTTTTTCTTTTTTATGAGAAAAGATGGGGCTTTCACTTTTTTTTTCCATTTTTTAAATGGGAAACGGGAGGGTTTGTAGGAGGACGTTATAAGGCATAAGAGAGAGAGAAGGGGAGGAAAAAAAAAAGAGGGGGGTCAGCAAGGTCGGGAGGGTGGTAATAAATCCGGGGGTAATAAAAAATGGGGAGAAATGTGGGTGGTACAACAATTCAAAAGGAACGAACAAAGCAAAACAAATGCACGTACAAAGACAAGTAAACAAGTTTCGCCAAAAGGCGAAACTACAAATTAAAACAATCACAAAAACAAAAAATTAAAAGGTACAATAGACAAGAAAACAATAAATTAAAAAACGAACGGAAAAGAAAGAAAAACGCGATACAAAAACGAAACACTAAATATGACAAGTTACAAGATGGCCGCCGTTAAAAACGGTCAACCGAAAACAAAAAGGTAAACAAGGAACGAAAAAGATTACAAAATAAACCGAAAATTTACAAACACTAAATTTACAAACAAATATTTAACACACGAAATGAACAGATAAAACGCAGAACTTTACACAGAACTAAAATAACACGTAATAAACAAAGGAAAATAAAAAGGTCGAACGTATGAAAAATAAATGGAAGAACTTTTTTTTTTTTTTTTTTTTTTTGTTAAGTGGGCACGGGAAGAAGGAAACTTTACAAAAATAAAACGTAAGAGAAAATCAAAAGGTTAATTAATAAAGAAGTCAAAATAAAAATGGGGAGGATTTGGAATTAAAAAAGGAAAAAAACAAAAATTTACAAATATTCAAAAAAGGAACGTTAGAAAATTCAAAAAAATAGTCAAAGAAAGCTTTGTTAGATAAAACGGTCAAACAAAAAACTTAGCTAAATACAGCAGTCTAAAAAGCAAAGGTAAAAGGTCTCCAAAGTCAGAAAAATGACTAACACACTCAAAAAAGTGAATTTTGGAGTGGTATTTATTGTACCAAAGTACAAATGTGGCACAAGGCCGAAAAGGGGGTTGGGAAAGGACGGTCATCTTCTGTCTTAACTTTTAACTTAGCTAGGCGCAAACACTGACCCGAACATACAAACAATATTCCTTTCACCAAAACAACACATCCATTACATACCATTCTTACTACATCCACCATAATACCTCAGAGACTCTATGAAGTCCTAACTAGTCCCCATATTTACAATACATTGTCTGTGGGGGGAGGGGTAAAAATAACAATCTAAAATCCCCAATGAATATTTACAATGAGTATAACTATATACAAGAAACTAAACAAAAGATTTTGTTAGTAGAAAACCCCCCCACAGCTCTAAATATGGCAGAAATGCGAGTTAACTGGCCGAAATCAATGCGGGGCTGAAAAAAAATATAAAACATTCGTGCAATCCAACCATTCACTACAAACACGCACACATTCAAACACAACCACAAATACGAAAGACACTCTCGAAACGAAAGGCGCCCCGCACCCACCAGAGAACTGACATCACTAACCACCTAACGATGGGAGGGATGGGGAATTAAACAAAAGAAAATAAAAATAGGGCCAGAAATAAAAGGGGCCAATGAACATACACACCCTAGCTAAGTTAATCTGAAAAAAGATAAAAAAAAAACAATTAACTGAAGCAAAACTGACCTAAGCTAACCTATACAGTGGAAGGGTTGCCAATGTTCAACCCAGCAATCCCAAAATCCTTAATGCCTAACCGGCATCAAAATGCCACTCCAAGTCAGCACCTTTCACTCTGCAGAGACGCGCAAGAATCACCCACCTTTCGCCAAATTCCAATGGATGGAGTCGCCTCCTTTCCGTCCTGATCTTGACTTTAAGCAGATGCTTAAAGTACAAGATCAGTTGGGAAGAGGAAAACTTCTCGTCCCCATGAAATTCCTTCTGTCGCGTCGTCCATATCACGACTCGCATAAGCCCCAGTAAGCAAAAGAACACATAGTGCTCATCCTTAGTCATCGGCGGTACTATATTGCTACAAACGGAACTGGCCTCGAGGACAAAAAACTTTCCGCGCAGCATGCGAACCATGATGCCTTCAACCAACTTGCACAGCGGAACTACGACACTACAATGAAAGAAGGCGTGACCTAGGGTCTCCACCTCCCCACTGCAGCGAACGCAGTTTGGCGACTTAGCCAATCCCGCTGCGCGAAGTCTTTTGGCGACCCAGAGGGCCCTTCGAATCACCAGCCAGGTGAGTGATGCCTCAGGGTTAGTGAGACATTTCAACCCGGGCGCCCAAGGCCATATGCAGCGAGCCTCGCGCTTCGTCAGACCGAGCTCGCCTATCAAACTATCTTGAACGTTCCCCCTAACTAACACCTGATATAATGCCTTACGGGACAACGGCTGGACGTCAGAGAGGCCATCCTTCGCCCGTAAGAGTCGTTTGAGGGCAATCCGACATTCACGATAGAAAGAGCCCTCGCCACGAGGAGTACGAGCGGCCTCCTCCTCACACGAGCGCACATTTCTCAAGGATGGAAAATGTTTATGGACGTCTTCCTTCCAGAATTCGCCGTTCTCATCCAGTTGCATACACATCCGGTCTAGGTATGAAATGCGAAGCGTATGTTGACGAGTCTCAACGCAAGGCATCCCCAGACCGCCATCAGACGGATGGAGGTAACAGATCTCGCGACTAACCATGGCAGCCTTGCCTCTCCACAAGAAAGAGAACAAGAGCCTTACAAACGCCAGTAAAGTGCTAGACGGGAGTGGAAGCACGGAGAGTCGGTAAAGGAGAATCGGGTAGATGTGCGAAGCACATACTTCCGCCCTCCCCTTCAAGGAAAGATTCCTCCGAGTCCACAGACGTACTGCGAGCTCGGCCTTCTCTTGCACCTCCGACCAATTCATTTCCAGCAGGAGGTCGGGACCGAACCAGACGCCGAGTATCTTGACCGGCCCGTCCGTCCAGTGGAAAGGCCCGGGAAGAGAAACTCCCCTCCACGAACCCAACCGCAAGCCAACAGACTTATCGCGGTTGATCTTGGCCCCTGTCACCATCTCATAACCGTTGATTTCTCGGCTGACTTCGTTAATTTCGGCCCTACTCGACACCAGAACCGAAACGTCGTCAGCGTAGGCGGAGTACCTGGCCGAGGTGGTAGCACCAGGTAGGGAAATTCCGCGAAGGACCGGATTCGTCTTCAACTTACGCAGGAAAGGTTCCAGCGCAAGAACGTACAGCAATGGAGACAGCGGACAACCTTGACGAATGGAGCGAGACAAAATGAAAGGCTTCGATCTTACCCCATTCACTTCTACCAGCGCACCGGGAGTCGCATACAGCAGTCGGATCCAAGTGCGAAAGTGCGGCCCGAAACCGGCGGCCGAAAGAACAGCCTCCAGAAACCGATGGTCAACCCTATCGAAAGCCTTGGACTGATCCAAATTGATCAGCGCGGCATCACTGTCGACTTTCTCGATGATCAAGCGAACCAAATGCAGGTTGTCCTGAATAGTCCTGCCCTTCACAGCACAAGACTGCTCGGGACCAATCAGACTAGACAGGACAAGCTGCAAACGGTCAGCTAAGACCTTGGCTAAAATCTTCAACTCTGTATTTAACATCGTCAAAGGCCGATAATTATCTACCCCATCCCCACCGTCTTTCTTCTTGCGAAGCAACTTGATTACACCCCTGGTGAAGCGTTGAGGAATAGACCCCTGCTTCAACCAGTTGTTGAAAATCAGTGCCAGCAAGGGGACAAAGACGGGCGACTGCCTCAAGTACATTTCGTAGGGAAGACCATCCAATCCCGGAGTCTTGTCCAGGCCAACCTGCTTCAGCACATCCCAGATCTCAGACTCTGTTATGGGACCCTCGCACCCAGCCGCCTCGAGGCGGGGAAAGTCGGCTAAATAGGCGTCGAACTGAGCAGTGCTCAGACCGGGCTCCCTGGTAAAAAGATCCTGAAAGTAGTCCCGAAAAGCCTCGCAAATACCCGCGTCTGTAGTCACAGTCCGCTTATCCGGCAATGTGATGCTCGCAATATGCCGACTAGATGCCCTACGAACTTCCTCTGAACGCAATGAGGCGGCCATATTCGTCGCCTCGCAAGACATTCTTTTTATCCTAGCCCTAACTACTAGAGCTTGATCCTTCTTGATAAGCAAGGAGGCCAGCCCCGCCTGAGCTACGGCTATGTCCCCACTAACACGGGATTTCACTGCCCGATCAACTTTGTCCTCTAGAGACTTTTGCGCTGCTAACCCTGCTCTATTGAGTCGTCGACTATAATCAGCAGCAAAAGACCTAAGTTTCGATTTTAAAGTGTCCCACCACCTATTCCCAACCACAGCTCCCGACAATTCCCGCTGTAGCATTAGTAAAAGCTGATCACGGAAATCTTGCTCACCAAATAATGATGAGTTCAATTTCCAATAACCAGCCATCTTAACCCTAGGCTTATCTAAGTTTACCCGCACCCGGACAAGCCTATGATCCGAGTAAACTATAAAATGGAAACTTGGACATTCTAAGAGCCCTACTTCGACTCTCTTAACTAGAACTCGGTCGATGTAGCTTGCGCTACCCACCGAGCTGCCGGCCCTAGTCCAAGTCCATGCTACCTCCCGGGGGTGTTCATTTCGATACCTATCGACGAGATCGAACCCGTCGATGAAGTCCCGAAATGGTTTCACATCCGGATTGTTAGTACCCGCTTTTTGCCCTACACGATCTATCGAGGGATCAAGGACGGCATTCCAATCACCCGCTAGAACTACCGAACGAGAAGTCGTCAAAAACGGCTCGATCTGCCGAAACAAACCAGGCCGCTGCGCATTGTCATTGGGCGCATAAACCCCAATGAGACGAAGAGCCTTATCCTTTATGGTAATATCCAGCACGCAAAGCCTGCCCGCCGGATCCGCGAAGACAAGAGCACAAACCGCGTCTAGAGACTTGCTAACCAGCCAGGAAACACCCCTCGAGCGTCCATCAAAACATGCTGAAAAGAGGACGAACCTCTTAGACAGAATGTCCTCATAATCGCGAGATAAGAAACGGGTTTCCTGCACGCAACATACATCCACCCCGAGGCGCTGAAGATCGCGATCGAGCCTCACCCTTCGAGACTCCGACCTCAGGCCCCGGACATTTAAGCTTGCTAACCAGAGCGCCATTATCAGACCTAATTAGGGTTGGGACACTGGTTTAAACATGGTCGGAGTCAGGATACCGACAGCCTCTCCCATAGAGCCATGGCCCATCTCATTATTGATGGTGCCGTCCTGCGAGAGACCGCCAATATCCCAAGGAAATGTTAACTTTAAAGCTCTATACAGGGATGGGTGAACTAAAACAGGGACCCTCCCTGCACAAAACTGTTTCAAATGCTTGAGCTCCTTGCTCTGTGCAATGCCGATTGGGGGAGTCATATTGTAAGCGTATATGGCCTCGTCAAACATGGCCCATGCCTGCCGAGCACCAGCACCAGTCCTTATTACGGTGAGTACCCTCTGGGCATTTGGAAAGTTTTGGGGCTCTTCTACGTCTTTGTTAGCGTACTGTCTGATAGACAATAAATACTTCAGTTCTTTTATTCTGTTCCCATAATCTTTGGCCCTTTCAGCTTGGGCCGGGGAAATTTTACACAGGTCCTCCCCTGTATTATAAATAAGTTTTTTCTTTTTTTTTTCTTTTGATTCATGGGTGGGGCTTCTTTGCCTTTTAGGAGCCGGAGGGGGCATTTCAGATTTTTGACTGGGAGAAGGGCTGGGAAGAGGGGTGGAAGAGGGCTTTTCTTTGTAAGGGCTGGGAAGAGGGGTGGCAGAGGCTTTTTCTTTGTAAGGGCTGGGAAGAGGGGTGGCAGTGGATTTTTCTTTGTAAGGGCTGGGCTCTCTACTGAGGGGAACAGGTGATGAGGGAGGGGTCGCTTTTTTTTGGGAGACTTGTTTTTGGGCGTCGCTGGTGGGGACAAGGAAGATGATGTTGAGGGAGTGGCTTTTTGTATTACCCTCTCCTTGTCTAATTTTTTCTTGAGCAATTTGATTTTTTCAGATTTCTCAAATCCAGGGTCATATTTGAGTCTTTGCTCGTTGAGTTTAGCTTCGGAGGCCGAGTCATCGCCCTTAGCGTTGATATTGGGAGTGGGTCTGTTTGTATCTTTTGCCCTTGGGGCTTCATTGGGACGAGGCCCCGCTGTCTGGTGCTTCCCTCTGGCCTTGCCAGCAACCAGCCATTCCCCCTCCCCCTTCTCCACGACTACACTAGCAGCGGGCGAAGGCTCTTTGGGGAATGTGGCTTCCGATGTTTTGCCAACCGGGGGATTTTCCGCACCGGTCCCAGATGCTGACATGCCCATTACAGGCGTGGCGGTAGTTAAAGACTCGGTCAGAGGGGGATTTTGGTCGACGACGGGCGCCTGACTTCCAGAGGCCTTCTTCTCTGGGCAGGAAGAGGAAAGGTGACCAGGCTTTCCGCACTTCCAGCATACGGGCTTGCGACCGGTCACAATGACCGGTAACTTCAGGCGCCCTACTTCCAGACAGTTGGGGATGGAGCGGAAGGCATCTACGCTCAACATGATTTGAAAACTCCACCCCCCTTTCAGGCTATCGCAGGTAGCACTTAATATTTCGCCGTACTGCGATAGGAACGCAGCAAGGTGTTCCCCGATAACCTGAGGAGGGACCTCATATATCGCTACCGTGGTCCTTCTACGCCCTTCGTATTCTGTGCGCAGGATGATGTCTTTTGTTATCAAGTCACGACTTGATGCTGCGACACAGTCTTCCGGCGTGGGTAGCAATACGTCCCACATGAAAAAGCCGGCACCTTTAACAACTCGGAGGGGCTTAAACCCCAAGGACTCCAGTGATTTTATCACTGTGTCTTTCGTCGAGCGACAAATTTTGCGCGTGCGCTTGTCCACGACGAAGACCGATACGATTCTTTTATCAATCTTTCTTAGTTCTTGGACGTCTTCCAAGAGTCCACCTTCTACGACAAGGTGAGCGTAACTCTTGGCTCGCTCCAAAAATTCCGCTACATTGATCACGCAACTCGGTGGGGACGTCCAACAAGAGGGCGATTCCCCGGCCTCTGGATTCTTAGTAGTCTCAGGTTTGTTTTCGTTAACTTTTTCAGGTTCTGCAGGTTGGCTTCTTCTCGCCTCCGCTGCTTTCTTCAAGGTATCAAGCATTTCCTCATTCGTCGGAATTAGAAAAGGAAATTCGCTTCCATCATCTTTGTCGGGCGGTTTTTTTTTAATTGGGAATAAATGTTTTTTTACTGACCGTTTAAAGTCAGAGAAACCGGGTTTTTTCTTTTTTATAAGAAAAGATGGGGCTTTCACTTTTTTTTCCATTTTTTAAATGGGAAACGGGAGGGTTTGTAGGAGGACGTTATAAGGCATAAGAGAGAGAGAAGGGGAGGAAAAAAAAAAGAGGGGGGTCAGCAAGGTCGGGAGGGTGGTAATAAATCCGGGGGTAATAAAAAATGGGGAGAAATGTGGGTGGTACAACAATTCAAAAGGAACGAACAAAGCAAAACAAATGCACGTACAAAGACAAGTAAACAAGTTTCGCCAAAAGGCGAAACTACAAATTAAAACAATCACAAAAACAAAAAATTAAAAGGTACAATAGACAAGAAAACAATAAATTAAAAAACGAACGGAAAAGAAAGAAAAACGCGATACAAAAACGAAACACTAAATATGACAAGTTACAAGATGGCCGCCGTTAAAAACGGTCAACCGAAAACAAAAAGGTAAACAAGGAACGAAAAAGATTACAAAATAAACCGAAAATTTACAAACACTAAATTTACAAACAAATATTTAACACACGAAATGAACAGATAAAACGCAGAACTTTACACAGAACTAAAATAACACGTAATAAACAAAGGAAAATAAAAAGGTCGAACGTATGAAAAATAAATGGAAGAACTTTTTTTTTTTTTTTTTTTTTTGTTAAGTGGGCACGGGAAGAAGGAAACTTTACAAAAATAAAACGTAAGAGAAAATCAAAAGGTTAATTAATAAAGAAGTCAAAATAAAAATGGGGAGGATTTGGAATTAAAAAAGGAAAAAAACAAAAATTTACAAATATTCAAAAAAGGAACGTTAGAAAATTCAAAAAAATAGTCAAAGAAAGCTTTGTTAGATAAAACGGTCAAACAAAAAACTTAGCTAAATACAGCAGTCTAAAAAGCAAAGGTAAAAGGTCTCCAAAGTCAGAAAAATGACTAACACACTCAAAAAAGTGAATTTTGGAGTGGTATTTATTGTACCAAAGTACAAATGTGGCACAAGGCCGAAAAGGGGGTTGGGAAAGGACGGTCATCTTCTGTCTTAACTTTTAACTTAGCTAGGCGCAAACACTGACCCGAACATACAAACAATATTCCTTTCACCAAAACAACACATCCATTACATACCATTCTTACTACATCCACCATAATACCTCAGAGACTCTATGAAGTCCTAACTAGTCCCCATATTTACAATACATTGTCTGTGGGGGGAGGGGTAAAAATAACAATCTAAAATCCCCAATGAATATTTACAATGAGTATAACTATATACAAGAAACTAAACAAAAGATTTTGTTAGTAGAAAACCCCCCCACAGCTCTAAATATGGCAGAAATGCGAGTTAACTGGCCGAAATCAATGCGGGGCTGAAAAAAAATATAAAACATTCGTGCAATCCAACCATTCACTACAAACACGCACACATTCAAACACAACCACAAATACGAAAGACACTCTCGAAACGAAAGGCGCCCCGCACCCACCAGAGAACCGACATCACTAACCACCTAACGATGGGAGGGATGGGGAATTAAACAAAAGAAAATAAAAATAGGGCCAGAAATAAAAGGGGCCAATGAACATACACACCCTAGCTAAGTTAATCTGAAAAAAGATAAAAAAAAAAAAAAAACAATTAACTGAAGCAAAACTGACCTAAGCTAACCTATACAGTGGAAGGGTTGCCAATGTTCAACCCAGCAATCCCAAAATCCTTAATGCCTAACCGGCATCAAAATGCCACTCCAAGTCAGCACCTTTCACTCTGCAGAGACGCGCAAGAATCACCCACCTTTCGCCAAATTCCAATGGATGGAGTCGCCTCCTTTCCGTCCTGATCTTGACTTTAAGCAGATGCTTAAAGTACAAGATCAGTTGGGAAGAGGAAAACTTCTCGTCCCCATGAAATTCCTTCTGTCGCGTCGTCCATATCACGACTCGCATAAGCCCCAGTAAGCAAAAGAACACATAGTGCTCATCCTTAGTCATCGGCGGTACTATATTGCTACAAACGGAACTGGCCTCGAGGACAAAAAACTTTCCGCGCAGCATGCGAACCATGATGCCTTCAACCAACTTGCACAGCGGAACTACGACACTACAATGAAAGAAGGCGTGACCTAGGGTCTCCACCTCCCCACTGCAGCGAACGCAGTTTGGCGACTTAGCCAATCCCGCTGCGCGAAGTCTTTTGGCGACCCAGACGGCCCTTCGAATCACCAGCCAGGTGAGTGATGCCTCAGGGTTAGTGAGACATTTCAACCCGGGCGCCCAAGGCCATATGCAGCGAGCCTCGCGCTTCGTCAGACCGAGCTCGCCTATCAAACTATCTTGAACGTTCCCCCTAACTAACACCTGATATAATGCCTTACGGGACAACGGCTGGACGTCAGAGAGGCCATCCTTCGCCCGTAAGAGTCGTTTGAGGGCAATCCGACATTCACGATAGAAAGAGCCCTCGCCACGAGGAGTACGAGCGGCCTCCTCCTCACACGAGCGCACATTTCTCAAGGATGGAAAATGTTTATGGACGTCTTCCTTCCAGAATTCGCCGTTCTCATCCAGTTGCATACACATCCGGTCTAGGTATGAAATGCGAAGCGTATGTTGACGAGTCTCAACGCAAGGCATCCCCAGACCGCCATCAGACGGATGGAGGTAACAGATCTCGCGACTAACCATGGCAGCCTTGCCTCTCCACAAGAAAGAGAACAAGAGCCTTACAAACGCCAGTAAAGTGCTAGACGGGAGTGGAAGCACGGAGAGTCGGTAAAGGAGAATCGGGTAGATGTGCGAAGCACATACTTCCGCCCTCCCCTTCAAGGAAAGATTCCTCCGAGTCCACAGACGTACTGCGAGCTCGGCCTTCTCTTGCACCTCCGACCAATTCATTTCCAGCAGGAGGTCGGGACCGAACCAGACGCCGAGTATCTTGACCGGCCCGTCCGTCCAGTGGAAAGGCCCGGGAAGAGAAACTCCCCTCCACGAACCCAACCGCAAGCCAACAGACTTATCGCGGTTGATCTTGGCCCCTGTCACCATCTCATAACCGTTGATTTCTCGGCTGACTTCGTTAATTTCGGCCCTACTCGACACCAGAACCGAAACGTCGTCAGCGTAGGCGGAGTACCTGGCCGAGGTGGTAGCACCAGGTAGGGAAATTCCGCGAAGGACCGGATTCGTCTTCAACTTACGCAGGAAAGGTTCCAGCGCAAGAACGTACAGCAATGGAGACAGCGGACAACCTTGACGAATGGAGCGAGACAAAATGAAAGGCTTCGATCTTACCCCATTCACTTCTACCAGCGCACCGGGAGTCGCATACAGCAGTCGGATCCAAGTGCGAAAGTGCGGCCCGAAACCGGCGGCCGAAAGAACAGCCTCCAGAAACCGATGGTCAACCCTATCGAAAGCCTTGGACTGATCCAAATTGATCAGCGCGGCATCACTGTCGACTTTCTCGATGATCAAGCGAACTAAATGCAGGTTGTCCTGAATAGTCCTGCCCTTCACAGCACAAGACTGCTCGGGACCAATCAGACTAGACAGGACAAGCTGCAAACGGTCAGCTAAGACCTTGGCTAAAATCTTCAACTCTGTATTTAACATCGTCAAAGGCCGATAATTATCTACCCCATCCCCACCGTCTTTCTTCTTGCGAAGCAACTTGATTACACCCCTGGTGAAGCGTTGAGGAATAGACCCCTGCTTCAACCAGTTGTTGAAAATCAGTGCCAGCAAGGGGACAAAGACGGGCGACTGCCTCAAGTACATTTCGTAGGGAAGACCATCCAATCCCGGAGTCTTGTCCAGGCCAACCTGCTTCAGCACATCCCAGATCTCAGACTCTGTTATGGGACCCTCGCACCCAGCCGCCTCGAGGCGGGGAAAGTCGGCTAAATAGGCGTCGAACTGAGCAGTGCTCAGACCGGGCTCCCTGGTAAAAAGATCCTGAAAGTAGTCCCGAAAAGCCTCGCAAATACCCGCGTCTGTAGTCACAGTCCGCTTATCCGGCAATGTGATGCTCGCAATATGCCGACTAGATGCCCTACGAACTTCCTCTGAACGCAATGAGGCGGCCATATTCGTCGCCTCGCAAGACATTCTTTTTATCCTAGCCCTAACTACTAGAGCTTGATCCTTCTTGATAAGCAAGGAGGCCAGCTCCGCCTGAGCTACGGCTATGTCCCCACTAACACGGGATTTCACTGCCCGATCAACTTTGTCCTCTAGAGACTTTTGCGCTGCTAACCCTGCTCTATTGAGTCGTCGACTATAATCAGCAGCAAAAGACCTAAGTTTCGATTTTAAAGTGTCCCACCACCTATTCCCAACCACAGCTCCCGACAATTCCCGCTGTAGCATTAGTAAAAGCTGATCACGGAAATCTTGCTCACCAAATAATGATGAGTTCAATTTCCAATAACCAGCCATCTTAACCCTAGGCTTATCTAAGTTTACCCGCACCCGGACAAGCCTATGATCCGAGTAAACTATAAAATGGAAACTTGGACATTCTAAGAGCCCTACTTCGACTCTCTTAACTAGAACTCGGTCGATGTAGCTTGCGCTACCCACCGAGCTGCCGGCCCTAGTCCAAGTCCATGCTACCTCCCGGGGGTGTTCATTTCGATACCTATCGACGAGATCGAACCCGTCGATGAAGTCCCGAAATGGTTTCACATCCGGATTGTTAGTACCCGCTTTTTGCCCTACACGATCTATCGAGGGATCAAGGACGGCATTCCAATCACCCGCTAGAACTACCGAACGAGAAGTCGTCAAAAACGGCTCGATCTGCCGAAACAAACCAGGCCGCTGCGCATTGTCATTGGGCGCATAAACCCCAATGAGACGAAGAGCCTTATCCTTTATGGTAATATCCAGCACGCAAAGCCTGCCCGCCGGATCCGCGAAGACAAGAGCACAAACCGCGTCTAGAGACTTGCTAACCAGCCAGGAAACACCCCTCGAGCGTCCATCAAAACATGCTGAAAAGAGGACGAACCTCTTAGACAGAATGTCCTCATAATCGCGAGATAAGAAACGGGTTTCCTGCACGCAACATACATCCACCCCGAGGCGCTGAAGATCGCGATCGAGCCTCACCCTTCGAGACTCCGACCTCAGGCCCCGGACATTTAAGCTTGCTAACCAGAGCGCCATTATCAGACCTAATTAGGGTTGGGACACTGGTTTAAACATGGTCGGAGTCAGGATACCGACAGCCTCTCCCATAGACCCATGGCCCATCTCATTATTGATGGTGCCGTCCTGCGAGAGACCGCCAATATCCCAAGGAAATGTTAACTTTAAAGCTCTATACAGGGATGGGTGAACTAAAACAGGGACCCTCCCTGCACAAAACTGTTTCAAATGCTTGAGCTCCTTGCTCTGTGCAATGCCGATTGGGGGAGTCATATTGTAAGCGTATATGGCCTCGTCAAACATGGCCCATGCCTGCCGAGCACCAGCACCAGTCCTTATTACGGTGAGTACCCTCTGGGCATTTGGAAAGTTTTGGGGCTCTTCTACGTCTTTGTTAGCGTACTGTCTGATAGACAATAAATACTTCAGTTCTTTTATTCTGTTCCCATAATCTTTGGCCCTTTCAGCTTGGGCCGGGGAAATTTTACACAGGTCCTCCCCTGTATTATAAATAAGTTTTTTCTTTTTTTTTTCTTTTGATTCATGGGTGGGGCTTCTTTGCCTTTTAGGAGCCGGAGGGGGCATTTCAGATTTTTGACTGGGAGAAGGGCTGGGAAGAGGGGTGGAAGAGGGCTTTTCTTTGTAAGGGCTGGGAAGAGGGGTGGCAGAGGCTTTTTCTTTGTAAGGGCTGGGAAGAGGGGTGGCAGTGGATTTTTCTTTGTAAGGGCTGGGCTCTCTACTGAGGGGAACAGGTGATGAGGGAGGGGTCGCTTTTTTTTGGGAGACTTGTTTTTGGGCGTCGCTGGTGGGGACAAGGAAGATGATGTTGAGGGAGTGGCTTTTTGTATTACCCTCTCCTTGTCTAATTTTTTCTTGAGCAATTTGATTTTTTCAGATTTCTCAAATCCAGGGTCATATTTGAGTCTTTGCTCGTTGAGTTTAGCTTCGGAGGCCGAGTCATCGCCCTTAGCGTTGATATTGGGAGTGGGTCTGTTTGTATCTTTTGCCCTTGGGGCTTCATTGGGACGAGGCCCCGCTGTCTGGTGCTTCCCTCTGGCCTTGCCAGCAACCAGCCATTCCCCCTCCCCCTTCTCCACGACTACACTAGCAGCGGGCGAAGGCTCTTTGGGGAATGTGGCTTCCGATGTTTTGCCAACCGGGGGATTTTCCGCACCGGTCCCAGATGCTGACATGCCCATTACAGGCGTGGCGGTAGTTAAAGACTCGGTCAGAGGGGGATTTTGGTCGACGACGGGCGCCTGACTTCCAGAGGCCTTCTTCTCTGGGCAGGAAGAGGAAAGGTGACCAGGCTTTCCGCACTTCCAGCATACGGGCTTGCGACCGGTCACAATGACCGGTAACTTCAGGCGCCCTACTTCCAGACAGTTGGGGATGGAGCGGAAGGCATCTACGCTCAACATGATTTGAAAACTCCACCCCCCTTTCAGGCTATCGCAGGTAGCACTTAATATTTCGCCGTACTGCGATAGGAACGCAGCAAGGTGTTCCCCGATAACCTGAGGAGGGACCTCATATATCGCTACCGTGGTCCTTCTACGCCCTTCGTATTCTGTGCGCAGGATGATGTCTTTTGTTATCAAGTCACGACTTGATGCTGCGACACAGTCTTCCGGCGTGGGTAGCAATACGTCCCACATGAAAAAGCCGGCACCTTTAACAACTCGGAGGGGCTTAAACCCCAAGGACTCCAGTGATTTTATCACTGTGTCTTTCGTCGAGCGACAAATTTTGCGCGTGCGCTTGTCCACGACGAAGACCGATACGATTCTTTTATCAATCTTTCTTAGTTCTTGGACGTCTTCCAAGAGTCCACCTTCTACGACAAGGTGAGCGTAACTCTTGGCTCGCTCCAAAAATTCCGCTACATTGATCACGCAACTCGGTGGGGACGTCCAACAAGAGGGCGATTCCCCGGCCTCTGGATTCTTAGTAGTCTCAGGTTTGTTTTCGTTAACTTTTTCAGGTTCTGCAGGTTGGCTTCTTCTCGCCTCCGCTGCTTTCTTCAAGGTATCAAGCATTTCCTCATTCGTCGGAATTAGAAAAGGAAATTCGCTTCCATCATCTTTGTCGGGCGGTTTTTTTTTAATTGGGAATAAATGTTTTTTTACTGACCGTTTAAAGTCAGAGAAACCGGGTTTTTTCTTTTTTATAAGAAAAGATGGGGCTTTCACTTTTTTTTCCATTTTTTAAATGGGAAACGGGAGGGTTTGTAGGAGGACGTTATAAGGCATAAGAGAGAGAGAAGGGGAGGAAAAAAAAAAAGAGGGGGGTCAGCAAGGTCGGGAGGGTGGTAATAAATCCGGGGGTAATAAAAAATGGGGAGAAATGTGGGTGGTACAACAATTCAAAAGGAACGAACAAAGCAAAACAAATGCACGTACAAAGACAAGTAAACAAGTTTCGCCAAAAGGCGAAACTACAAATTAAAACAATCACAAAAACAAAAAATTAAAAGGTACAATAGACAAGAAAACAATAAATTAAAAAACGAACGGAAAAGAAAGAAAAACGCGATACAAAAACGAAACACTAAATATGACAAGTTACAAGATGGCCGCCGTTAAAAACGGTCAACCGAAAACAAAAAGGTAAACAAGGAACGAAAAAGATTACAAAATAAACCGAAAATTTACAAACACTAAATTTACAAACAAATATTTAACACACGAAATGAACAGATAAAACGCAGAACTTTACACAGAACTAAAATAACACGTAATAAACAAAGGAAAATAAAAAGGTCGAACGTATGAAAAATAAATGGAAGAACTTTTTTTTTTTTTTTTTTTTTTGTTAAGTGGGCACGGGAAGAAGGAAACTTTACAAAAATAAAACGTAAGAGAAAATCAAAAGGTTAATTAATAAAGAAGTCAAAATAAAAATGGGGAGGATTTGGAATTAAAAAAGGAAAAAAACAAAAATTTACAAATATTCAAAAAAGGAACGTTAGAAAATTCAAAAAAATAGTCAAAGAAAGCTTTGTTAGATAAAACGGTCAAACAAAAAACTTAGCTAAATACAGCAGTCTAAAAAGCAAAGGTAAAAGGTCTCCAAAGTCAGAAAAATGACTAACACACTCAAAAAAGTGAATTTTGGAGTGGTATTTATTGTACCAAAGTACAAATGTGGCACAAGGCCGAAAAGGGGGTTGGGAAAGGACGGTCATCTTCTGTCTTAACTTTTAACTTAGCTAGGCGCAAACACTGACCCGAACATACAAACAATATTCCTTTCACCAAAACAACACATCCATTACATACCATTCTTACTACATCCACCATAATACCTCAGAGACTCTATGAAGTCCTAACTAGTCCCCATATTTACAATACATTGTCTGTGGGGGGAGGGGTAAAAATAACAATCTAAAATCCCCAATGAATATTTACAATGAGTAAAAATATATACACAAGAAACTAAACAAAAGATTTTGTTAGTAGAAAACCCCCCACAGCTCTAAATATGGCAGAAATGTCAGTTAACTGGACGAAATCAATGCGGGGCTTAAAAGAAATTTTAAAACATTCGTGCAATCCAAACATTCACTACAAACACGCTCTCATTCAAACACAACAACAAATACGAAAGACACTCTCGAAACGAAAGGCGCCCCGCACCCACCAGAGAACTGACATCACTAACCACCTAATGATGGGAGGGATGGGGAATTAAACAAAAGAAAATAAAAATAGGGCCAGAAATAAAAGGGGCCAATGAACATACACACCCTAGCTAAGTTAATCTGAAAAAAGATAAAAAAAAAAAAAAAACAATTAACTGAAGCAAAACTGACCTAAGCTAACCTATACAGTGGAAGGGTTGCCAATGTTCAACCCAGCAATCCCAAAATCCTTAATGCCTAACCGGCATCAAAATGCCACTCCAAGTCAGCACCTTTCACTCTGCAGAGACGCGCAAGAATCACCCACCTTTCGCCAAATTCCAATGGATGGAGTCGCCTCCTTTCCGTCCTGATCTTGACTTTAAGCAGATGCTTAAAGTACAAGATCAGTTGGGAAGAGGAAAACTTCTCGTCCCCATGAAATTCCTTCTGTCGCGTCGTCCATATCACGACTCGCATAAGCCCCAGTAAGCAAAAGAACACATAGTGCTCATCCTTAGTCATCGGCGGTACTATATTGCTACAAACGGAACTGGCCTCGAGGACAAAAAACTTTCCGCGCAGCATGCGAACCATGATGCCTTCAACCAACTTGCACAGCGGAACTACGACACTACAATGAAAGAAGGCGTGACCTAGGGTCTCCACCTCCCCACTGCAGCGAACGCAGTTTGGCGACTTAGCCAATCCCGCTGCGCGAAGTCTTTTGGCGACCCAGACGGCCCTTCGAATCACCAGCCAGGTGAGTGATGCCTCAGGGTTAGTGAGACATTTCAACCCGGGCGCCCAAGGCCATATGCAGCGAGCCTCGCGCTTCGTCAGACCGAGCTCGCCTATCAAACTATCTTGAACGTTCCCCCTAACTAACACCTGATATAATGCCTTACGGGACAACGGCTGGACGTCAGAGAGGCCATCCTTCGCCCGTAAGAGTCGTTTGAGGGCAATCCGACATTCACGATAGAAAGAGCCCTCGCCACGAGGAGTACGAGCGGCCTCCTCCTCACACGAGCGCACATTTCTCAAGGATGGAAAATGTTTATGGACGTCTTCCTTCCAGAATTCGCCGTTCTCATCCAGTTGCATACACATCCGGTCTAGGTATGAAATGCGAAGCGTATGTTGACGAGTCTCAACGCAAGGCATCCCCAGACCGCCATCAGACGGATGGAGGTAACAGATCTCGCGACTAACCATGGCAGCCTTGCCTCTCCACAAGAAAGAGAACAAGAGCCTTACAAACGCCAGTAAAGTGCTAGACGGGAGTGGAAGCACGGAGAGTCGGTAAAGGAGAATCGGGTAGATGTGCGAAGCACATACTTCCGCCCTCCCCTTCAAGGAAAGATTCCTCCGAGTCCACAGACGTACTGCGAGCTCGGCCTTCTCTTGCACCTCCGACCAATTCATTTCCAGCAGGAGGTCGGGACCGAACCAGACGCCGAGTATCTTGACCGGCCCGTCCGTCCAGTGGAAAGGCCCGGGAAGAGAAACTCCCCTCCACGAACCCAACCGCAAGCCAACAGACTTATCGCGGTTGATCTTGGCCCCTGTCACCATCTCATAACCGTTGATTTCTCGGCTGACTTCGTTAATTTCGGCCCTACTCGACACCAGAACCGAAACGTCGTCAGCGTAGGCGGAGTACCTGGCCGAGGTGGTAGCACCAGGTAGGGAAATTCCGCGAAGGACCGGATTCGTCTTCAACTTACGCAGGAAAGGTTCCAGCGCAAGAACGTACAGCAATGGAGACAGCGGACAACCTTGACGAATGGAGCGAGACAAAATGAAAGGCTTCGATCTTACCCCATTCACTTCTACCAGCGCACCGGGAGTCGCATACAGCAGTCGGATCCAAGTGCGAAAGTGCGGCCCGAAACCGGCGGCCGAAAGAACAGCCTCCAGAAACCGATGGTCAACCCTATCGAAAGCCTTGGACTGATCCAAATTGATCAGCGCGGCATCACTGTCGACTTTCTCGATGATCAAGCGAACCAAATGCAGGTTGTCCTGAATAGTCCTGCCCTTCACAGCACAAGACTGCTCGGGACCAATCAGACTAGACAGGACAAGCTGCAAACGGTCAGCTAAGACCTTGGCTAAAATCTTCAACTCTGTATTTAACATCGTCAAAGGCCGATAATTATCTACCCCATCCCCACCGTCTTTCTTCTTGCGAAGCAACTTGATTACACCCCTGGTGAAGCGTTGAGGAATAGACCCCTGCTTCAACCAGTTGTTGAAAATCAGTGCCAGCAAGGGGACAAAGACGGGCGACTGCCTCAAGTACATTTCGTAGGGAAGACCATCCAATCCCGGAGTCTTGTCCAGGCCAACCTGCTTCAGCACATCCCAGATCTCAGACTCTGTTATGGGACCCTCGCACCCAGCCGCTTCAGCCGCCTCGAGGCGGGGAAAGTCGGCTAAATAGGCGTCGAACTGAGCAGTGCTCAGACCGGGCTCCCTGGTAAAAAGATCCTGAAAGTAGTCCCGAAAAGCCTCGCAAATACCCGCGTCTGTAGTCACAGTCCGCTTATCCGGCAATGTGATGCTCGCAATATGCCGACTAGATGCCCTACGAACTTCCTCTGAACGCAATGAGGCGGCCATATTCGTCGCCTCGCAAGACATTCTTTTTATCCTAGCCCTAACTACTAGAGCTTGATCCTTCTTGATAAGCAAGGAGGCCAGCTCCGCCTGAGCTACGGCTATGTCCCCACTAACACGGGATTTCACTGCCCGATCAACTTTGTCCTCTAGAGACTTTTGCGCTGCTAACCCTGCTCTATTGAGTCGTCGACTATAATCAGCAGCAAAAGACCTAAGTTTCGATTTTAAAGTGTCCCACCACCTATTCCCAACCACAGCTCCCGACAATTCCCGCTGTAGCATTAGTAAAAGCTGATCACGGAAATCTTGCTCACCAAATAATGATGAGTTCAATTTCCAATAACCAGCCATCTTAACCCTAGGCTTATCTAAGTTTACCCGAACCCGGACAAGCCTATGATCCGAGTAAACTATAAAATGGAAACTTGGACATTCTAAGAGCCCTACTTCGACTCTCTTAACTAGAACTCGGTCGATGTAGCTTGCGCTACCCACCGAGCTGCCGGCCCTAGTCCAAGTCCATGCTACCTCCCGGGGGTGTTCATTTCGATACTTATCGACGAGATCGAACCCGTCGATGAAGTCCCGAAATGGTTTCACATCCGGATTGTTAGTACCCGCTTTTTGCCCTACACGATCTATCGAGGGATCAAGGACGGCATTCCAATCACCCGCTAGAACTACCGAACGAGAAGTCGTCAAAAACGGCTCGATCTGCCGAAACAAACCAGGCCGCTGCGCATTGTCATTGGGCGCATAAACCCCAATGAGACGAAGAGCCTTATCCTTTATGGTAATATCCAGCACGCAAAGCCTGCCCGCCGGATCCGCGAAGACAAGAGCACAAACCGCGTCTAGAGACTTGCTAACCAGCCAGGAAACACCCCTCGAGCGTCCATCAAAACATGCTGAAAAGAGGACGAACCTCTTAGACAGAATGTCCTCATAATCGCGAGATAAGAAACGGGTTTCCTGCACGCAACATACATCCACCCCGAGGCGCTGAAGATCGCGATCGAGCCTCACCCTTCGAGACTCCGACCTCAGGCCCCGGACATTTAAGCTTGCTAACCAGAGCGCCATTATCAGACCTAATTAGGGTTGGGACACTGGTTTAAACATGGTCGGAGTCAGGATACCGACAGCCTCTCCCATAGAGCCATGGCCCATCTCATTATTGATGGTGCCGTCCTGCGAGAGACCGCCAATATCCCAAGGAAATGTTAACTTTAAAGCTCTATACAGGGATGGGTGAACTAAAACAGGGACCCTCCCTGCACAAAACTGTTTCAAATGCTTGAGCTCCTTGCTCTGTGCAATGCCGATTGGGGGAGTCATATTGTAAGCGTATATGGCCTCGTCAAACATGGCCCATGCCTGCCGAGCCCCAGCACCAGTCCTTATTACGGTGAGTACCCTCTGGGCATTTGGAAAGTTTTGGGGCTCTTCTACGTCTTTGTTAGCGTACTGTCTGATAGACAATAAATACTTCAGTTCTTTTATTCTGTTCCCATAATCTTTGGCCCTTTCAGCTTGGGCCGGGGAAATTTTACACAGGTCCTCCCCTGTATTATAAATAAGTTTTTTCTTTTTTTTTTCTTTTGATTCATGGGTGGGGCTTCTTTGCCTTTTAGGAGCGGGAGGGGGCATTTCAGATTTTTGAATGGGAGAAGGGCTGGGAAGAGGGGTGGAAGAGGGCTTTTCTTTGTAAGGGCTGGGAAGAGGGGTGGCAGAGGCTTTTTCCTTGTAAGGGCTGGGAAGAGGTGTGGCAGAGGATTTTTCTTTGTAAGGGCTGGGCTCTCTACTGAGGGGAACAGGTGTTGAGGGAGGGGTCGCATTCTTTTTTTTGGGAGACTTATTTTTGGGTGTCGCTGGTGGAGACAAGGAAGATGATGCAGAAGGAGCGGCTTTTTGTGTTTTCCTCTCCTTGTCCAATTTTTGTTTTAGTACTATGATTTTCTCCAATTTCTCATAACCCGGGTCATACTTTCGTCGCTGTTCTTTTAGTTTTTCTTCGGAGGCCGGGTCGTCGCCCTTAGCGTTGCTATTGGGAGTGGGACTGTCTGTATCTGTTGCCCTTGGGGCTTCATTGGGACGAGGCCCCGCTGTCTGGCGCTTCCCTCTGACCTTGCCAGCAACCAGCCATTCCCCCTCCCCCTTCTCCACGACTGCACTAGCAGCGGGCGAAGGCTCTTTGGGGAATGTGGCTTCGGATGTTTTGCCAACCGGGGGATTTTCCGCACCGGTCCCAGATGCTGACATGCCCATTACAGGCGTGGCGGTAGTTAAAGACTCGGTCAGAGGGGGATTTTGGTCGACGACGGGCGCCTGACTTCCAGAGGCCTTCTTCTCTGGGCAGGAAGAGGAAAGGTGACCAGGCTTTCCGCACTTCCAGCATACGGGCTTGCGACCGGTCACAATGACCGGCAACTTCAGGCGCCCTACTTCCAGACAGTTGGGGATGGAGCGGAAGGCATCAACACTCAACATTATTTGAAAGCTCCACCCCCCTTTCAGGCTATCGCAGGTCGCACTCAAGATCTCGCCGTACTGCGATAGGAACGCAGCAAGGTGTTCCCCGATAACCTGAGGAGGGACCTCATATATCGCTACCGTGGTCCTTCTACGCCCTTCGTATTCTGTGCGCAGGATGATGTCTTTTGTTATCAAGTCACGACTTGATGCTGCGACACAGTCTTCCGGCGTGGGTAGCAATACGTCCCACATGAAAAAGCCGGCACCTTTAACAACTCGGAGGGGCTTAAACCCCAAGGACTCCAGTGATTTTATCACTGTGTCTTTCGTCGAGCGACAAATTTTGCGCGTGCGCTTGTCCACGACGAAGACCGATACGATTCTTTTATCAATCTTTCTTAGTTCTTGGACGTCTTCCAAGAGTCCACCTTCTACGACAAGGTGAGCGTAACTCTTGGCTCGCTCCAAAAATTCCGCTACATTGATCACGCAACTCGGTGGGGACGTCCAACAAGAGGGCGATTCCCCGGCCTCTGGATTCTTAGTAGTCTCAGGTTTGTTTTCGTTAACTTTTTCAGGTTCTGCAGGTTGGCTTCTTCTCGCCTCCGCTGCTTTCTTCAAGGTATCAAGCATTTCCTCATTCGTCGGAATTAGAAAAGGAAATTCGCTTCCATCATCTTTGTCGGGCGGTTTTTTTTTAATTGGGAATAAATGTTTTTTTACTGACCGTTTAAAGTCAGAGAAACCGGGTTTTTTCTTTTTTATAAGAAAAGATGGGGCTTTCACTTTTTTTTCCATTTTTTAAATGGGAAACGGGAGGGTTTGTAGGAGGACGTTATAAGGCATAAGAGAGAGAGAAGGGGAGGAAAAAAAAAAGAGGGGGGTCAGCAAGGTCGGGAGGGTGGTAATAAATCCGGGGGTAATAAAAAATGGGGAGAAATGTGGGTGGTACAACAATTCAAAAGGAACGAACAAAGCAAAACAAATGCACGTACAAAGACAAGTAAACAAGTTTCGCCAAAAGGCGAAACTACAAATTAAAACAATCACAAAAACAAAAAATTAAAAGGTACAATAGACAAGAAAACAATAAATTAAAAAACGAACGGAAAAGAAAGAAAAACGCGATACAAAAACGAAACACTAAATATGACAAGTTACAAGATGGCCGCCGTTAAAAACGGTCAACCGAAAACAAAAAGGTAAACAAGGAACGAAAAAGATTACAAAATAAACCGAAAATTTACAAACACTAAATTTACAAACAAATATTTAACACACGAAATGAACAGATAAAACGCAGAACTTTACACAGAACTAAAATAACACGTAATAAACAAAGGAAAATAAAAAGGTCGAACGTATGAAAAATAAATGGAAGAACTTTTTTTTTTTTTTTTTTTTTTGTTAAGTGGGCACGGGAAGAAGGAAACTTTACAAAAATAAAACGTAAGAGAAAATCAAAAGGTTAATTAATAAAGAAGTCAAAATAAAAATGGGGAGGATTTGGAATTAAAAAAGGAAAAAAACAAAAATTTACAAATATTCAAAAAAGGAACGTTAGAAAATTCAAAAAAATAGTCAAAGAAAGCTTTGTTAGATAAAACGGTCAAACAAAAAACTTAGCTAAATACAGCAGTCTAAAAAGCAAAGGTAAAAGGTCTCCAAAGTCAGAAAAATGACTAACACACTCAAAAAAGTGAATTTTGGAGTGGTATTTATTGTACCAAAGTACAAATGTGGCACAAGGCCGAAAAGGGGGTTGGGAAAGGACGGTCATCTTCTGTCTTAACTTTTAACTTAGCTAGGCGCAAACACTGACCCGAACATACAAACAATATTCCTTTCACCAAAACAACACATCCATTACATACCATTCTTACTACATCCACCATAATACCTCAGAGACTCTATGAAGTCCTAACTAGTCCCCATATTTACAATACATTGTCTGTGGGGGGAGGGGTAAAAATAACAATCTAAAATCCCCAATGAATATTTACAATGAGTAAAAATATATACACAAGAAACTAAACAAAAGATTTTGTTAGTAGAAAACCCCCCACAGCTCTAAATATGGCAGAAATGTCAGTTAACTGGACGAAATCAATGCGGGGCTTAAAAGAAATTTTAAAACATTCGTGCAATCCAAACATTCACTACAAACACGCTCTCATTCAAACACAACAACAAATACGAAAGACACTCTCGAAACGAAAGGCGCCCCGCACCCACCAGAGAACTGACATCACTAACCACCTAATGATGGGAGGGATGGGGAATTAAACAAAAGAAAATAAAAATAGGGCCAGAAATAAAAGGGGCCAATGAACATACACACCCTAGCTAAGTTAATCTGAAAAAAGATAAAAAAAAACAATTAACTGAAGCAAAACTGACCTAAGCTAACCTATACAGTGGAAGGGTTGCCAATGTTCAACCCAGCAATCCCAAAATCCTTAATGCCTAACCGGCATCAAAATGCCACTCCAAGTCAGCACCTTTCACTCTGCAGAGACGCGCAAGAATCACCCACCTTTCGCCAAATTCCAATGGATGGAGTCGCCTCCTTTCCGTCCTGATCTTGACTTTAAGCAGATGCTTAAAGTACAAGATCAGTTGGGAAGAGGAAAACTTCTCGTCCCCATGAAATTCCTTCTGTCGCGTCGTCCATATCACGACTCGCATAAGCCCCAGTAAGCAAAAGAACACATAGTGCTCATCCTTAGTCATCGGCGGTACTATATTGCTACAAACGGAACTGGCCTCGAGGACAAAAAACTTTCCGCGCAGCATGCGAACCATGATGCCTTCAACCAACTTGCACAGCGGAACTACGACACTACAATGAAAGAAGGCGTGACCTAGGGTCTCCACCTCCCCACTGCAGCGAACGCAGTTTGGCGACTTAGCCAATCCCGCTGCGCGAAGTCTTTTGGCGACCCAGAGGGCCCTTCGAATCACCAGCCAGGTGAGTGATGCCTCAGGGCTAGTGAGACATTTCAACCCGGGCGCCCAAGGCCATATGCAGCGAGCCTCGCGCTTCGTCAGACCGAGCTCGCCTATCAAACTATCTTGAACGTTCCCCCTAACTAACACCTGATATAATGCCTTACGGGACAACGGCTGGACGTCAGAGAGGCCATCCTTCGCCCGTAAGAGTCGTTTGAGGGCAATCCGACATTCACGATAGAAAGAGCCCTCGCCACGAGGAGTACGAGCGGCCTCCTCCTCACACGAGCGCACATTTCTCAAGGATGGAAAATGTTTATGGACGTCTTCCTTCCAGAATTCGCCGTTCTCATCCAGTTGCATACACATCCGGTCTAGGTATGAAATGCGAAGCGTATGTTGACGAGTCTCAACGCAAGGCATCCCCAGACCGCCATCAGACGGATGGAGGTAACAGATCTCGCGACTAACCATGGCAGCCTTGCCTCTCCACAAGAAAGAGAACAAGAGCCTTACAAACGCCAGTAAAGTGCTAGACGGGAGTGGAAGCACGGAGAGTCGGTAAAGGAGAATCGGGTAGATGTGCGAAGCACATACTTCCGCCCTCCCCTTCAAGGAAAGATTCCTCCGAGTCCACAGACGTACTGCGAGCTCGGCCTTCTCTTGCACCTCCGACCAATTCATTTCCAGCAGGAGGTCGGGACCGAACCAGACGCCGAGTATCTTGACCGGCCCGTCCGTCCAGTGGAAAGGCCCGGGAAGAGAAACTCCCCTCCACGAACCCAACCGCAAGCCAACAGACTTATCGCGGTTGATCTTGGCCCCTGTCACCATCTCATAGCCGTTGATTTCTCGGCTGACTTCGTTAATTTCGGCCCTACTCGACACCAGAACCGAAACGTCGTCAGCGTAGGCGGAGTACCTGGCCGAGGTGGTAGCACCAGGTAGGGAAATTCCGCGAAGGACCGGATTCGTCTTCAACTTACGCAGGAAAGGTTCCAGCGCAAGAACGTACAGCAATGGAGACAGCGGACAACCTTGACGAATGGAGCGAGACAAAATGAAAGGCTTCGATCTTACCCCATTCACTTCTACCAGCGCACCGGGAGTCGCATACAGCAGTCGGATCCAAGTGCGAAAGTGCGGCCCGAAACCGGCGGCCGAAAGAACAGCCTCCAGAAACCGATGGTCAACCCTATCGAAAGCCTTGGACTGATCCAAATTGATCAGCGCGGCATCACTGTCGACTTTCTCGATGATCAAGCGAACCAAATGCAGGTTGTCCTGAATAGTCCTGCCCTTCACAGCACAAGACTGCTCGGGACCAATCAGACTAGACAGGACAAGCTGCAAACGGTCAGCTAAGACCTTGGCTAAAATCTTCAACTCTGTATTTAACATCGTCAAAGGCCGATAATTATCTACCCCATCCCCACCGTCTTTCTTCTTGCGAAGCAACTTGATTACACCCCTGGTGAAGCGTTGAGGAATAGACCCCTGCTTCAACCAGTTGTTGAAAATCAGTGCCAGCAAGGGGACAAAGACGGGCGACTGCCTCAAGTACATTTCGTAGGGAAGACCATCCAATCCCGGAGTCTTGTCCAGGCCAACCTGCTTCAGCACATCCCAGATCTCAGACTCTGTTATGGGACCCTCGCACCCAGCCGCTTCAGCCGCCTCGAGGCGGGGAAAGTCGGCTAAATAGGCGTCGAACTGAGCAGTGCTCAGACCGGGCTCCCTGGTAAAAAGATCCTGAAAGTAGTCCCGAAAAGCCTCGCAAATACCCGCGTCTGTAGTCACAGTCCGCTTATCCGGCAATGTGATGCTCGCAATATGCCGACTAGATGCCCTACGAACTTCCTCTGAACGCAATGAGGCGGCCATATTCGTCGCCTCGCAAGACATTCTTTTTATCCTAGCCCTAACTACTAGAGCTTGATCCTTCTTGATAAGCAAGGAGGCCAGCTCCGCCTGAGCTACGGCTATGTCCCCACTAACACGGGATTTCACTGCCCGATCAACTTTGTCCTCTAGAGACTTTTGCGCTGCTAACCCTGCTCTATTGAGTCGTCGACTATAATCAGCAGCAAAAGACCTAAGTTTCGATTTTAAAGTGTCCCACCACCTATTCCCAACCACAGCTCCCGACAATTCCCGCTGTAGCACTAGTAAAAGCTGATCACGGAAATCTTGCTCACCAAACAATGATGAGTTCAACCTCCAACAACCAGCCATCCCAACCCTAGGCCTATCCAAGCCCACCCGAACCCGGACAAGCCTATGATCCGAGTAAACTATAAAATGGAAACTTGGACATTCTAAGAGCCCTACTTCGACTCTCTTAACTAGAACTCGGTCGATGTAGCTTGCGCTACCCACCGAGCTGCCGGCCCTAGTCCAAGTCCATGCTACCTCCCGGGGGTGTTCATTTCGATACTTATCGACGAGATCGAACCCGTCGATGAAGTCCCGAAATGGTTTCACATCCGGATTGTTAGTACCCGCTTTTTGCCCTACACGATCTATCGAGGGATCAAGGACGGCGTTCCAATCACCCGCTAGAACTACCGAACGAGAAGTCGTCAAAAACGGCTCGATCTGCCGAAACAAACCAGGCCGCTGCGCATTGTCATTGGGCGCATAAACCCCAATGAGACGAAGAGCCTTATCCTTTATGGTAATATCCAGCACGCAAAGCCTGCCCGCCGGATCCGCGAAGACAAGAGCACAAACCGCGTCTAGAGACTTGCTAACCAGCCAGGAAACACTCCTCGAGCGTCCATCAAAACATGCTGAAAAGAGGACGAACCTCTTAGACAGAATGTCCTCATAATCGCGAGCTAAGAAACGGGTTTCCTGCACGCAACATACATCCACCCCGAGGCGCTGAAGATCGCGATCGAGCCTCACCCTTCGAGACTCCGACCTCAGGCCCCGGACATTTAAGCTTGCTAACCAGAGAGCCATTATCAGACCTAGTTAGGGTTGGGACACTGGTTTAAACATGGTCGGAGTCAGGATACCGACAGCCTCTCCCATAGAGCCATGGCCCATCTCATTATTGATGGTGCCGTCCTGCGAGAGACCGCCAATATCCCAAGGAAATGTTAATTTTAACGCCCTATACAGGGAGGGGTGAACTAAAACAGGGACCCTCCCTGCACAAAATTGCTTTAAATGTTTGAGCTCCTTGCTCTGTGCAATGGCGATTGGTGGTGACATGTCATATGAAAAAATGGCCTCGTCGAACATGGCCCATGCCTGCCGAGCCCCAGCACCAGTTCTAATCACTGTGAGTACCCTCTGGGCATTAGGGAAATTTTCGGGCTCTTCAACATCCTTATTTGCGTACTGTCTAATAGACAATAAGTACCTTAGCTCCTTTATCCTATTCCCATAATCTCTGGCCCTTTCAGCCTGGGCCGGGGAAATTTTGCAAAGGTCCTCCCCTGAGTTATAAATAAATTTTTTCTTTTTTTTCTCTTTCGAATCATGGGTTGGGCTTCTTTGCCTTTTAGGAGCGGGAGGGGGCATTTCAGGGTTTCGAGTGGGAGAAGGGCTGGGAAGAGGGGTAGCAGAAGATTTTTCTTTGTTAGGGCTGGGAAGAGGGGTGGAAGAGGCTTTTTCTTTGTAAGGTCTGGAAAGAGGGGTGATGGAGGATTTTTCTTTGTAAGGGCTGGGAAGAGGGGAGGCTGAGGATTTTTCTTTGTAAGGGCTGGGAAGAGGGGTGGCAGTGGATTTTTCTTTGTAAGGGCTGGGATCTCTACTGAGGGGAACAGGTGTTGAGGGAGGGGTCGCATTCTTTTTTTTGGGAGATTTATTTTTCGGTGTCGGTGGTGGGGACAAGGAAGATAATGTAGAGGGAGTGGCTTTTTGTATGTCCCTCTCCTTGTCTAATTTTTTCTTTAGTAGCTTGATTTTTTCCGATTTCTCAAATCCGGGATCATATTTTAGTCTTTGCTCATTAAGTTTTGTTTCTGAGGCCGGGTCGTCGCCCTTAGCGTTGCTATTGGGAGTGGGACTGTCTGTATCTGTTGCCCTTAGGGCTTCATTGGGACGAGGCCCCGCTGTCTGGCGCTTCCCTCTGACCTTGCCAGCAACCAGCCATTCCCCCTCCCCCTTCTCCACGACTGCACTAGCAGCGGGCGAAGACTCTTTGGGGAATGTGGCTTCCGATGTTTTGCCAACCGGGGGATTTTCCGCACCGGTCCCAGATGCTGACATGCCCATTACAGGCGTGGCGGTAGTTAAAGACTCGGTCAGAGGGGGATTTTGGTCGACGACGGGCGCCTGACTTCCAGAGGCCTTCTTCTCTGGGCAGGAAGAGGAAAGGTGACCAGGCTTTCCGCACTTCCAGCATACGGGCTTGCGACCGGTCACAATGACCGGCAACTTAAGGCGCCCTACTTCCAGACAGTTGGGGATGGAGCGGAAGGCATCAACACTTAACATTATTTGGAAACTCCACCCCCCTTTCAGGCTATCGCAGGTCGCACTCAATATCTCGCCGTACTGCGATAGGAACGCAGCAAGGTGTTCCCCGATAACCTGAGGAGGAACCTCATATATTGCTACCGTGGTCCTTCTACGCCCTTCGTACTCTGTGCGCAGGATGATGTCTTTCGTAATCAAGTCGCGACTTGATGCTGCAACACAGTCCTCCGGCGTGGGTAGCAATACGTCCCACATGAAAAAGCCGGCACCCTTAACAACTCGTAGGGGCTTGCACCCTAAGGACTCCAGTGATTTTATCACTGTGTCTTTCGTCGAGCGACAAATTTTGCGCGTACGCTTGTCCACGACGAAGACCGATACAATTCGTTTTTCAATTTTTCTTAATTCTTGGGTGTCTTCCAAGAGTCCACCTTCTACGACAAGGTGAGCGTAACTCTTGGCTCGCTCCAAAAATTCCGCTACATTGATCACGCAACTCGGTGGGGACGTCCAACAAGAGGGCGATTCCCCGGCCTCTGCATTCTTAGAAGTCTCGGCTTTGTTTTGGTCGTCTTTTTCAGACTCTACAGTTTGGCTTCTTCTCGCCTCTGCTGCTTTTTTTAAAGTGTCTAACATTTCCTCATTCGTGGGAATTAGAAATGGAAATTCATTTGTATCCTCTTTGTCGGGTGGTTTTTTCTTAATAGGAAAGAGATGTTTTCTCACCGTCCTTTTAAATTCGGGTAAAATAGGTTTTTTCCTTTTTATAAGGAAAGACGGGGCTTTAACTTTTTTCTCCATTTTTTAAATGCGAAACGGGAGGGTTGGTGGGAAGACGTTATAAGGCATAAGAGAGAGAGAGAAGGGGAGGGAGGGAGAGAGAAAAAAAAAAAAAAAAAAAAAAGAGGGGGGGTGAAAATATGGAGGGGTAAGCAAGGTCGGGAGGGTGGTAATAAATCCGGGGGTAATAAAAAATGGGGAGAAATGTGGGTGGTACAACAATTCAAAAGGAACGAACAAAGCAAAACAAATAGCAAAACAAATGCACGTACAAAGACAAGTAAACAAGTTTCGCCAAAAGGCGAAACTACAAATTAAAACAATCACAAAAACAAAAAATTAAAGGTACAATAGACAAGAAAACAATAAATTAAAAAACGAACGGAAAAGAAAGAAAAACGCGATACAAAAACGAAACACTAAATATGACAAGTTACAAGATGGCCGCCGTTAAAAACGGTCAACCGAAAACAAAAAGGTAAACAAGGAACGAAAAAGATGGACAGAAATTACAAAATAAACAGAAAATTTACAAACACTAAATTTACAAACAAATATTTAACACACGAAATTAACAGATAAAACGCAGAACTTTACACAGAACTAAAATAACACGTAATAAACAAAGGAAAATAAAAAGGTCGAACGTATGAAAAAATAAACGGAAGAACTTTTTTTTTTTTTTTTTTTTGTTAAGTGGGCACGGGAAGAAGGTAAATTTACAAAAATAAAACGTAAAAGAAAATCAAAAGGTTAATAAAGAAGTCAAAATAAAAATGGGGAGGATTTGGAATTAAAAAGGAAAAAATCAACAATTTAAGAAATATTCAAACGCTAAAAAATTCAAAAAATAGTCAAACAAAGGTAGGTTAGAAAAACGGTCAATTAAATAACTTAGCTAAATACAGCAGTCAAAACAGAACAAGGTAAAGTACTCCAAAGGTCAGAAAAAAGTCCAACACACACAAAAAAAGTGAATTTTGGAGTGGTATTTATTGTACCAAAGTACAAATGTGGCACAAGGCCGAAAAGGGGGTTGGGAAAGGACGGTCATCTTCTGTCTTAACTTTTAACCTAGCTAGGCGCAAACACTGACCCGAACATACAAACAATATTCCTTTCACCAAAACAACACATCCATTACATACCATTCTTACTACATCCACCATAATACCTCAGAGACTCTATGAAGTCCTAACTAGTCCCCATATTTACAATACATTGTCTGTGGGGGGAGGGGTAAAAATAACAATCTAAAATCCCCAATGAATATTTACAATGAGTATAACTATATACAAGAAACTAAACAAAAGATTTTGTTAGTAGAAAACCCCCCCACAGCTCTAAATATGGCAGAAATGCGAGTTAACTGGCCGAAATCAATGCGGGGCTGAAAAAAATATAAAACATTCGTGCAATCCAACCATTCACTACAAACACGCACACATTCAAACACAACAACAAATACGAAAGACACTCTCGAAACGAAAGGCGCCCCGCACCCACCAGAGAACTGACATCACTAACCACCTAACGATGGGAGGGATGGGGAATTAAACAAAAGAAAATAAAAATAGGGCCAGAAATAAAAGGGGCCAATGAACATACACACCCTAGCTAAGTTAATCTGAAAAAAGATTAAAAAAAACCAATTAACTGAAGCAAAACTGACCTAAGCTAACCTATACAGTGGAAGGGTTGCCAATGTTCAACCCAGCAATCCCAAAATCCTTAATGCCTAACCGGCATCAAAATGCCACTCCAAGTCAGCACCTTTCACTCTGCAGAGACGCGCAAGAATCACCCACCTTTCGCCAAATTCCAATGGATGGAGTCGCCTCCTTTCCGTCCTGATCTTGACTTTAAGCAGATGCTTAAAGTACAAGATCAGTTGGGAAGAGGAAAACTTCTCGTCCCCATGAAATTCCTTCTGTCGCGTCGTCCATATCACGACTCGCATAAGCCCCAGTAAGCAAAAGAACACATAGTGCTCATCCTTAGTCATCGGCGGTACTATATTGCTACAAACGGAACTGGCCTCGAGGACAAAAAACTTTCCGCGCAGCATGCGAACCATGATGCCTTCAACCAACTTGCACAGCGGAACTACGACACTACAATGAAAGAAGGCGTGACCTAGGGTCTCCACCTCCCCACTGCAGCGAACGCAGTTTGGCGACTTAGCCAATCCCGCTGCGCGAAGTCTTTTGGCGACCCAGAGGGCCCTTCGAATCACCAGCCAGGTGAGTGATGCCTCAGGGTTAGTGAGACATTTCAACCCGGGCGCCCAAGGCCATATGCAGCGAGCCTCGCGCTTCGTCAGACCGAGCTCGCCTATCAAACTATCTTGAACGTTCCCCCTAACTAACACCTGATATAATGCCTTACGGGACAACGGCTGGACGTCAGAGAGGCCATCCTTCGCCCGTAAGAGTCGTTTGAGGGCAATCCGACATTCACGATAGAAAGAGCCCTCGCCACGAGGAGTACGAGCGGCCTCCTCCTCACACGAGCGCACATTTCTCAAGGATGGAAAATGTTTATGGACGTCTTCCTTCCAGAATTCGCCGTTCTCATCCAGTTGCATACACATCCGGTCTAGGTATGAAATGCGAAGCGTATGTTGACGAGTCTCAACGCAAGGCATCCCCAGACCGCCATCAGACGGATGGAGGTAACAGATCTCGCGACTAACCATGGCAGCCTTGCCTCTCCACAAGAAAGAGAACAAGAGCCTTACAAACGCCAGTAAAGTGCTAGACGGGAGTGGAAGCACGGAGAGTCGGTAAAGGAGAATCGGGTAGATGTGCGAAGCACATACTTCCGCCCTCCCCTTCAAGGAAAGATTCCTCCGAGTCCACAGACGTACTGCGAGCTCGGCCTTCTCTTGCACCTCCGACCAATTCATTTCCAGCAGGAGGTCGGGACCGAACCAGACGCCGAGTATCTTGACCGGCCCGTCCGTCCAGTGGAAAGGCCCGGGAAGAGAAACTCCCCTCCACGAACCCAACCGCAAGCCAACAGACTTATCGCGGTTGATCTTGGCCCCTGTCACCATCTCATAGCCGTTGATTTCTCGGCTGACTTCGTTAATTTCGGCCCTACTCGACACCAGAACCGAAACGTCGTCAGCGTAGGCGGAGTACCTGGCCGAGGTGGTAGCACCAGGTAGGGAAATTCCGCGAAGGACCGGATTCGTCTTCAACTTACGCAGGAAAGGTTCCAGCGCAAGAACGTACAGCAATGGAGACAGCGGACAACCTTGACGAATGGAGCGAGACAAAATGAAAGGCTTCGATCTTACCCCATTCACTTCTACCAGCGCACCGGGAGTCGCATACAGCAGTCGGATCCAAGTGCGAAAGTGCGGCCCGAAACCGGCGGCCGAAAGAACAGCCTCCAGAAACCGATGGTCAACCCTATCGAAAGCCTTGGACTGATCCAAATTGATCAGCGCGGCATCACTGTCGACTTTCTCGATGATCAAGCGAACCAAATGCAGGTTGTCCTGAATAGTCCTGCCCTTCACAGCACAAGACTGCTCGGGACCAATCAGACTAGACAGGACAAGCTGCAAACGGTCAGCTAAGACCTTGGCTAAAATCTTCAACTCTGTATTTAACATCGTCAAAGGCCGATAATTATCTACCCCATCCCCACCGTCTTTCTTCTTGCGAAGCAACTTGATTACACCCCTGGTGAAGCGTTGAGGAATAGACCCCTGCTTCAACCAGTTGTTGAAAATCAGTGCCAGCAAGGGGACAAAGACGGGCGACTGCCTCAAGTACATTTCGTAGGGAAGACCATCCAATCCCGGAGTCTTGTCCAGGCCAACCTGCTTCAGCACATCCCAGATCTCAGACTCTGTTATGGGACCCTCGCACCCAGCCGCCTCGAGGCGGGGAAAGTCGGCTAAATAGGCGTCGAACTGAGCAGTGCTCAGACCGGGCTCCCTGGTAAAAAGATCCTGAAAGTAGTCCCGAAAAGCCTCGCAAATACCCGCGTCTGTAGTCACAGTCCGCTTATCCGGCAATGTGATGCTCGCAATATGCCGACTAGATGCCCTACGAACTTCCTCTGAACGCAATGAGGCGGCCATATTCGTCGCCTCGCAAGACATTCTTTTTATCCTAGCCCTAACTACTAGAGCTTGATCCTTCTTGATAAGCAAGGAGGCCAGCTCCGCCTGAGCTACGGCTATGTCCCCACTAACACGGGATTTCACTGCCCGATCAACTTTGTCCTCTAGAGACTTTTGCGCTGCTAACCCTGCTCTATTGAGTCGTCGACTATAATCAGCAGCAAAAGACCTAAGTTTCGATTTTAAAGTGTCCCACCACCTATTCCCAACCACAGCTCCCGACAATTCCCGCTGTAGCATTAGTAAAAGCTGATCACGGAAATCTTGCTCACCAAATAATGATGAGTTCAATTTCCAATAACCAGCCATCTTAACCCTAGGCTTATCTAAGTTTACCCGCACCCGGACAAGCCTATGATCCGAGTAAACTATAAAATGGAAACTTGGACATTCTAAGAGCCCTACTTCGACTCTCTTAACTAGAACTCGGTCGATGTAGCTTGCGCTACCCACCGAGCTGCCGGCCCTAGTCCAAGTCCATGCTACCTCCCGGGGGTGTTCATTTCGATACCTATCGACGAGATCGAACCCGTCGATGAAGTCCCGAAATGGTTTCACATCCGGATTGTTAGTACCCGCTTTTTGCCCTACACGATCTATCGAGGGATCAAGGACGGCATTCCAATCACCCGCTAGAACTACCGAACGAGAAGTCGTCAAAAACGGCTCGATCTGCCGAAACAAACCAGGCCGCTGCGCATTGTCATTGGGCGCATAAACCCCAATGAGACGAAGAGCCTTATCCTTTATGGTAATATCCAGCACGCAAAGCCTGCCCGCCGGATCCGCGAAGACAAGAGCACAAACCGCGTCTAGAGACTTGCTAACCAGCCAGGAAACACCCCTCGAGCGTCCATCAAAACATGCTGAAAAGAGGACGAACCTCTTAGACAGAATGTCCTCATAATCGCGAGATAAGAAACGGGTTTCCTGCACGCAACATACATCCACCCCGAGGCGCTGAAGATCGCGATCGAGCCTCACCCTTCGAGACTCCGACCTCAGGCCCCGGACATTTAAGCTTGCTAACCAGAGCGCCATTATCAGACCTAATTAGGGTTGGGACACTGGTTTAAACATGGTCGGAGTCAGGATACCGACAGCCTCTCCCATAGACCCATGGCCCATCTCATTATTGATGGTGCCGTCCTGCGAGAGACCGCCAATATCCCAAGGAAATGTTAACTTTAAAGCTCTATACAGGGATGGGTGAACTAAAACAGGGACCCTCCCTGCACAAAACTGTTTCAAATGCTTGAGCTCCTTGCTCTGTGCAATGCCGATTGGGGGAGTCATATTGTAAGCGTATATGGCCTCGTCAAACATGGCCCATGCCTGCCGAGCACCAGCACCAGTCCTTATTACGGTGAGTACCCTCTGGGCATTTGGAAAGTTTTGGGGCTCTTCTACGTCTTTGTTAGCGTACTGTCTGATAGACAATAAATACTTCAGTTCTTTTATTCTGTTCCCATAATCTTTGGCCCTTTCAGCTTGGGCCGGGGAAATTTTACACAGGTCCTCCCCTGTATTATAAATAAGTTTTTTCTTTTTTTTTTCTTTTGATTCATGGGTGGGGCTTCTTTGCCTTTTAGGAGCCGGAGGGGGCATTTCAGATTTTTGACTGGGAGAAGGGCTGGGAAGAGGGGTGGAAGAGGGCTTTTCTTTGTAAGGGCTGGGAAGAGGGGTGGCAGAGGCTTTTTCTTTGTAAGGGCTGGGAAGAGGGGTGGCAGTGGATTTTTCTTTGTAAGGGCTGGGCTCTCTACTGAGGGGAACAGGTGATGAGGGAGGGGTCGCTTTTTTTTGGGAGACTTGTTTTTGGGCGTCGCTGGTGGGGACAAGGAAGATGATGTTGAGGGAGTGGCTTTTTGTATTACCCTCTCCTTGTCTAATTTTTTCTTGAGCAATTTGATTTTTTCAGATTTCTCAAATCCAGGGTCATATTTGAGTCTTTGCTCGTTGAGTTTAGCTTCGGAGGCCGAGTCATCGCCCTTAGCGTTGATATTGGGAGTGGGTCTGTTTGTATCTTTTGCCCTTGGGGCTTCATTGGGACGAGGCCCCGCTGTCTGGTGCTTCCCTCTGGCCTTGCCAGCAACCAGCCATTCCCCCTCCCCCTTCTCCACGACTACACTAGCAGCGGGCGAAGGCTCTTTGGGGAATGTGGCTTCCGATGTTTTGCCAACCGGGGGATTTTCCGCACCGGTCCCAGATGCTGACATGCCCATTACAGGCGTGGCGGTAGTTAAAGACTCGGTCAGAGGGGGATTTTGGTCGACGACGGGCGCCTGACTTCCAGAGGCCTTCTTCTCTGGGCAGGAAGAGGAAAGGTGACCAGGCTTTCCGCACTTCCAGCATACGGGCTTGCGACCGGTCACAATGACCGGTAACTTCAGGCGCCCTACTTCCAGACAGTTGGGGATGGAGCGGAAGGCATCTACGCTCAACATGATTTGAAAACTCCACCCCCCTTTCAGGCTATCGCAGGTAGCACTTAATATTTCGCCGTACTGCGATAGGAACGCAGCAAGGTGTTCCCCGATAACCTGAGGAGGGACCTCATATATCGCTACCGTGGTCCTTCTACGCCCTTCGTATTCTGTGCGCAGGATGATGTCTTTTGTTATCAAGTCACGACTTGATGCTGCGACACAGTCTTCCGGCGTGGGTAGCAATACGTCCCACATGAAAAAGCCGGCACCTTTAACAACTCGGAGGGGCTTAAACCCCAAGGACTCCAGTGATTTTATCACTGTGTCTTTCGTCGAGCGACAAATTTTGCGCGTGCGCTTGTCCACGACGAAGACCGATACGATTCTTTTATCAATCTTTCTTAGTTCTTGGACGTCTTCCAAGAGTCCACCTTCTACGACAAGGTGAGCGTAACTCTTGGCTCGCTCCAAAAATTCCGCTACATTGATCACGCAACTCGGTGGGGACGTCCAACAAGAGGGCGATTCCCCGGCCTCTGGATTCTTAGTAGTCTCAGGTTTGTTTTCGTTAACTTTTTCAGGTTCTGCAGGTTGGCTTCTTCTCGCCTCCGCTGCTTTCTTCAAGGTATCAAGCATTTCCTCATTCGTCGGAATTAGAAAAGGAAATTCGCTTCCATCATCTTTGTCGGGCGGTTTTTTTTTAATTGGGAATAAATGTTTTTTTACTGACCGTTTAAAGTCAGAGAAACCGGGTTTTTTCTTTTTTATAAGAAAAGATGGGGCTTTCACTTTTTTTTCCATTTTTTAAATGGGAAACGGGAGGGTTTGTAGGAGGACGTTATAAGGCATAAGAGAGAGAGAAGGGGAGGAAAAAAAAAAAGAGGGGGGTCAGCAAGGTCGGGAGGGTGGTAATAAATCCGGGGGTAATAAAAAATGGGGAGAAATGTGGGTGGTACAACAATTCAAAAGGAACGAACAAAGCAAAACAAATGCACGTACAAAGACAAGTAAACAAGTTTCGCCAAAAGGCGAAACTACAAATTAAAACAATCACAAAAACAAAAAATTAAAAGGTACAATAGACAAGAAAACAATAAATTAAAAAACGAACGGAAAAGAAAGAAAAACGCGATACAAAAACGAAACACTAAATATGACAAGTTACAAGATGGCCGCCGTTAAAAACGGTCAACCGAAAACAAAAAGGTAAACAAGGAACGAAAAAGATTACAAAATAAACCGAAAATTTACAAACACTAAATTTACAAACAAATATTTAACACACGAAATGAACAGATAAAACGCAGAACTTTACACAGAACTAAAATAACACGTAATAAACAAAGGAAAATAAAAAGGTCGAACGTATGAAAAATAAATGGAAGAACTTTTTTTTTTTTTTTTTTTTTTGTTAAGTGGGCACGGGAAGAAGGAAACTTTACAAAAATAAAACGTAAGAGAAAATCAAAAGGTTAATTAATAAAGAAGTCAAAATAAAAATGGGGAGGATTTGGAATTAAAAAAGGAAAAAAACAAAAATTTACAAATATTCAAAAAAGGAACGTTAGAAAATTCAAAAAAATAGTCAAAGAAAGCTTTGTTAGATAAAACGGTCAAACAAAAAACTTAGCTAAATACAGCAGTCTAAAAAGCAAAGGTAAAAGGTCTCCAAAGTCAGAAAAATGACTAACACACTCAAAAAAGTGAATTTTGGAGTAGTATTTATTGTACGAATAGTACAAATGTGGCACAAGGCCGAAAAGGGGGATTGGGAAAGGACGGTCATCTTCTGTCTTAACTTTTAACTTAGCTAGGCGCAAACACTGACCCGAACATACAAACAATATTCCTTTCACCAAAACAACACATCCATTACATACCATTCTTACTACATGCACCATAATACCTCAGAGACTCTATGAAATCCTAACTAGTCCCCATATTTACAATACATTGTCTGTGGGGGGGAGGGGTAAAAATAACAATCTAAAATCCCCAATGAATATTTACAATGAGTATAACTATATACAAGAAACTAAACAAAAGATTTTGTTAGTAGAAAACCCCCCACAGCTCTAAATATGGCAGAAATGTCAGTTAACTGGACGAAATCAATGCGGGGCTGAAAAGAAATTTTAAAACATTCGTGCAATCCAAACATTCACTACAAACACGCACACATTCAAACACAACAACAAATACGAAAGACACTCTCGAAACGAAAGGCGCCCCGCACCCACCAGAGAACTGACATCACTAACCACCTAACGATGGGAGGGATGGGGAATTAAACAAAAAGAAAATAAAAATAGGGCCAGAAATAAAAGGGGCCAATGAGCATACACACCCTAGCTAAGTTAATCTGAAAAAGAATAAGAAAATTAACTGAAGCAAAACTGACCTAAGCTAACCTATACAGTGGAAGGGTTGCCAATGTTCAACCCAGCAATCCCAAAATCCTTAATGCCTAACCGGCATCAAAATGCCACTCCAAGTCAGCACCTTTCACTCTGCAGAGACGCGCAAGAATCACCCACCTTTCGCCAAATTCCAATGGATGGAGTCGCCTCCTTTCCGTCCTGATCTTGACTTTAAGCAGATGCTTAAAGTACAAGATCAGTTGGGAAGAGGAAAACTTCTCGTCCCCATGAAATTCCTTCTGTCGCGTCGTCCATATCACGACTCGCATAAGCCCCAGTAAGCAAAAGAACACATAGTGCTCATCCTTAGTCATCGGCGGTACTATATTGCTACAAACGGAACTGGCCTCGAGGACAAAAAACTTTCCGCGCAGCATGCGAACCATGATGCCTTCAACCAACTTGCACAGCGGAACTACGACACTACAATGAAAGAAGGCGTGACCTAGGGTCTCCACCTCCCCACTGCAGCGAACGCAGTTTGGCGACTTAGCCAATCCCGCTGCGCGAAGTCTTTTGGCGACCCAGAGGGCCCTTCGAATCACCAGCCAGGTGAGTGATGCCTCAGGGTTAGTGAGACATTTCAACCCGGGCGCCCAAGGCCATATGCAGCGAGCCTCGCGCTTCGTCAGACCGAGCTCGCCTATCAAACTATCTTGAACGTTCCCCCTAACTAACACCTGATATAATGCCTTACGGGACAACGGCTGGACGTCAGAGAGGCCATCCTTCGCCCGTAAGAGTCGTTTGAGGGCAATCCGACATTCACGATAGAAAGAGCCCTCGCCACGAGGAGTACGAGCGGCCTCCTCCTCACACGAGCGCACATTTCTCAAGGATGGAAAATGTTTATGGACGTCTTCCTTCCAGAATTCGCCGTTCTCATCCAGTTGCATACACATCCGGTCTAGGTATGAAATGCGAAGCGTATGTTGACGAGTCTCAACGCAAGGCATCCCCAGACCGCCATCAGACGGATGGAGGTAACAGATCTCGCGACTAACCATGGCAGCCTTGCCTCTCCACAAGAAAGAGAACAAGAGCCTTACAAACGCCAGTAAAGTGCTAGACGGGAGTGGAAGCACGGAGAGTCGGTAAAGGAGAATCGGGTAGATGTGCGAAGCACATACTTCCGCCCTCCCCTTCAAGGAAAGATTCCTCCGAGTCCACAGACGTACTGCGAGCTCGGCCTTCTCTTGCACCTCCGACCAATTCATTTCCAGCAGGAGGTCGGGACCGAACCAGACGCCGAGTATCTTGACCGGCCCGTCCGTCCAGTGGAAAGGCCCGGGAAGAGAAACTCCCCTCCACGAACCCAACCGCAAGCCAACAGACTTATCGCGGTTGATCTTGGCCCCTGTCACCATCTCATAGCCGTTGATTTCTCGGCTGACTTCGTTAATTTCGGCCCTACTCGACACCAGAACCGAAACGTCGTCAGCGTAGGCGGAGTACCTGGCCGAGGTGGTAGCACCAGGTAGGGAAATTCCGCGAAGGACCGGATTCGTCTTCAACTTACGCAGGAAAGGTTCCAGCGCAAGAACGTACAGCAATGGAGACAGCGGACAACCTTGACGAATGGAGCGAGACAAAATGAAAGGCTTCGATCTTACCCCATTCACTTCTACCAGCGCACCGGGAGTCGCATACAGCAGTCGGATCCAAGTGCGAAAGTGCGGCCCGAAACCGGCGGCCGAAAGAACAGCCTCCAGAAACCGATGGTCAACCCTATCGAAAGCCTTGGACTGATCCAAATTGATCAGCGCGGCATCACTGTCGACTTTCTCGATGATCAAGCGAACCAAATGCAGGTTGTCCTGAATAGTCCTGCCCTTCACAGCACAAGACTGCTCGGGACCAATCAGACTAGACAGGACAAGCTGCAAACGGTCAGCTAAGACCTTGGCTAAAATCTTCAACTCTGTATTTAACATCGTCAAAGGCCGATAATTATCTACCCCATCCCCACCGTCTTTCTTCTTGCGAAGCAACTTGATTACACCCCTGGTGAAGCGTTGAGGAATAGACCCCTGCTTCAACCAGTTGTTGAAAATCAGTGCCAGCAAGGGGACAAAGACGGGCGACTGCCTCAAGTACATTTCGTAGGGAAGACCATCCAATCCCGGAGTCTTGTCCAGGCCAACCTGCTTCAGCACATCCCAGATCTCAGACTCTGTTATGGGACCCTCGCACCCAGCCGCCTCGAGGCGGGGAAAGTCGGCTAAATAGGCGTCGAACTGAGCAGTGCTCAGACCGGGCTCCCTGGTAAAAAGATCCTGAAAGTAGTCCCGAAAAGCCTCGCAAATACCCGCGTCTGTAGTCACAGTCCGCTTATCCGGCAATGTGATGCTCGCAATATGCCGACTAGATGCCCTACGAACTTCCTCTGAACGCAATGAGGCGGCCATATTCGTCGCCTCGCAAGACATTCTTTTTATCCTAGCCCTAACTACTAGAGCTTGATCCTTCTTGATAAGCAAGGAGGCCAGCTCCGCCTGAGCTACGGCTATGTCCCCACTAACACGGGATTTCACTGCCCGATCAACTTTGTCCTCTAGAGACTTTTGCGCTGCTAACCCTGCTCTATTGAGTCGTCGACTATAATCAGCAGCAAAAGACCTAAGTTTCGATTTTAAAGTGTCCCACCACCTATTCCCAACCACAGCTCCCGACAATTCCCGCTGTAGCATTAGTAAAAGCTGATCACGGAAATCTTGCTCACCAAATAATGATGAGTTCAATTTCCAATAACCAGCCATCTTAACCCTAGGCTTATCTAAGTTTACCCGCACCCGGACAAGCCTATGATCCGAGTAAACTATAAAATGGAAACTTGGACATTCTAAGAGCCCTACTTCGACTCTCTTAACTAGAACTCGGTCGATGTAGCTTGCGCTACCCACCGAGCTGCCGGCCCTAGTCCAAGTCCATGCTACCTCCCGGGGGTGTTCATTTCGATACCTATCGACGAGATCGAACCCGTCGATGAAGTCCCGAAATGGTTTCACATCCGGATTGTTAGTACCCGCTTTTTGCCCTACACGATCTATCGAGGGATCAAGGACGGCATTCCAATCACCCGCTAGAACTACCGAACGAGAAGTCGTCAAAAACGGCTCGATCTGCCGAAACAAACCAGGCCGCTGCGCATTGTCATTGGGCGCATAAACCCCAATGAGACGAAGAGCCTTATCCTTTATGGTAATATCCAGCACGCAAAGCCTGCCCGCCGGATCCGCGAAGACAAGAGCACAAACCGCGTCTAGAGACTTGCTAACCAGCCAGGAAACACCCCTCGAGCGTCCATCAAAACATGCTGAAAAGAGGACGAACCTCTTAGACAGAATGTCCTCATAATCGCGAGATAAGAAACGGGTTTCCTGCACGCAACATACATCCACCCCGAGGCGCTGAAGATCGCGATCGAGCCTCACCCTTCGAGACTCCGACCTCAGGCCCCGGACATTTAAGCTTGCTAACCAGAGCGCCATTATCAGACCTAATTAGGGTTGGGACACTGGTTTAAACATGGTCGGAGTCAGGATACCGACAGCCTCTCCCATAGAGCCATGGCCCATCTCATTATTGATGGTGCCGTCCTGCGAGAGACCGCCAATATCCCAAGGAAATGTTAACTTTAAAGCTCTATACAGGGATGGGTGAACTAAAACAGGGACCCTCCCTGCACAAAACTGTTTCAAATGCTTGAGCTCCTTGCTCTGTGCAATGCCGATTGGGGGAGTCATATTGTAAGCGTATATGGCCTCGTCAAACATGGCCCATGCCTGCCGAGCACCAGCACCAGTCCTTATTACGGTGAGTACCCTCTGGGCATTTGGAAAGTTTTGGGGCTCTTCTACGTCTTTGTTAGCGTACTGTCTGATAGACAATAAATACTTCAGTTCTTTTATTCTGTTCCCATAATCTTTGGCCCTTTCAGCTTGGGCCGGGGAAATTTTACACAGGTCCTCCCCTGTATTATAAATAAGTTTTTTCTTTTTTTTTTCTTTTGATTCATGGGTGGGGCTTCTTTGCCTTTTAGGAGCCGGAGGGGGCATTTCAGATTTTTGACTGGGAGAAGGGCTGGGAAGAGGGGTGGAAGAGGGCTTTTCTTTGTAAGGGCTGGGAAGAGGGGTGGCAGAGGCTTTTTCTTTGTAAGGGCTGGGAAGAGGGGTGGCAGTGGATTTTTCTTTGTAAGGGCTGGGCTCTCTACTGAGGGGAACAGGTGATGAGGGAGGGGTCGCTTTTTTTTGGGAGACTTGTTTTTGGGCGTCGCTGGTGGGGACAAGGAAGATGATGTTGAGGGAGTGGCTTTTTGTATTACCCTCTCCTTGTCTAATTTTTTCTTGAGCAATTTGATTTTTTCAGATTTCTCAAATCCAGGGTCATATTTGAGTCTTTGCTCGTTGAGTTTAGCTTCGGAGGCCGAGTCATCGCCCTTAGCGTTGATATTGGGAGTGGGTCTGTTTGTATCTTTTGCCCTTGGGGCTTCATTGGGACGAGGCCCCGCTGTCTGGTGCTTCCCTCTGGCCTTGCCAGCAACCAGCCATTCCCCCTCCCCCTTCTCCACGACTACACTAGCAGCGGGCGAAGGCTCTTTGGGGAATGTGGCTTCCGATGTTTTGCCAACCGGGGGATTTTCCGCACCGGTCCCAGATGCTGACATGCCCATTACAGGCGTGGCGGTAGTTAAAGACTCGGTCAGAGGGGGATTTTGGTCGACGACGGGCGCCTGACTTCCAGAGGCCTTCTTCTCTGGGCAGGAAGAGGAAAGGTGACCAGGCTTTCCGCACTTCCAGCATACGGGCTTGCGACCGGTCACAATGACCGGTAACTTCAGGCGCCCTACTTCCAGACAGTTGGGGATGGAGCGGAAGGCATCTACGCTCAACATGATTTGAAAACTCCACCCCCCTTTCAGGCTATCGCAGGTAGCACTTAATATTTCGCCGTACTGCGATAGGAACGCAGCAAGGTGTTCCCCGATAACCTGAGGAGGGACCTCATATATCGCTACCGTGGTCCTTCTACGCCCTTCGTATTCTGTGCGCAGGATGATGTCTTTTGTTATCAAGTCACGACTTGATGCTGCGACACAGTCTTCCGGCGTGGGTAGCAATACGTCCCACATGAAAAAGCCGGCACCTTTAACAACTCGGAGGGGCTTAAACCCCAAGGACTCCAGTGATTTTATCACTGTGTCTTTCGTCGAGCGACAAATTTTGCGCGTGCGCTTGTCCACGACGAAGACCGATACGATTCTTTTATCAATCTTTCTTAGTTCTTGGACGTCTTCCAAGAGTCCACCTTCTACGACAAGGTGAGCGTAACTCTTGGCTCGCTCCAAAAATTCCGCTACATTGATCACGCAACTCGGTGGGGACGTCCAACAAGAGGGCGATTCCCCGGCCTCTGGATTCTTAGTAGTCTCAGGTTTGTTTTCGTTAACTTTTTCAGGTTCTGCAGGTTGGCTTCTTCTCGCCTCCGCTGCTTTCTTCAAGGTATCAAGCATTTCCTCATTCGTCGGAATTAGAAAAGGAAATTCGCTTCCATCATCTTTGTCGGGCGGTTTTTTTTTAATTGGGAATAAATGTTTTTTTACTGACCGTTTAAAGTCAGAGAAACCGGGTTTTTTCTTTTTTATAAGAAAAGATGGGGCTTTCACTTTTTTTTCCATTTTTTAAATGGGAAACGGGAGGGTTTGTAGGAGGACGTTATAAGGCATAAGAGAGAGAGAAGGGGAGGAAAAAAAAAAAGAGGGGGGTCAGCAAGGTCGGGAGGGTGGTAATAAATCCGGGGGTAATAAAAAATGGGGAGAAATGTGGGTGGTACAACAATTCAAAAGGAACGAACAAAGCAAAACAAATGCACGTACAAAGACAAGTAAACAAGTTTCGCCAAAAGGCGAAACTACAAATTAAAACAATCACAAAAACAAAAAATTAAAAGGTACAATAGACAAGAAAACAATAAATTAAAAAACGAACGGAAAAGAAAGAAAAACGCGATACAAAAACGAAACACTAAATATGACAAGTTACAAGATGGCCGCCGTTAAAAACGGTCAACCGAAAACAAAAAGGTAAACAAGGAACGAAAAAGATTACAAAATAAACCGAAAATTTACAAACACTAAATTTACAAACAAATATTTAACACACGAAATGAACAGATAAAACGCAGAACTTTACACAGAACTAAAATAACACGTAATAAACAAAGGAAAATAAAAAGGTCGAACGTATGAAAAATAAATGGAAGAACTTTTTTTTTTTTTTTTTTTTTTGTTAAGTGGGCACGGGAAGAAGGAAACTTTACAAAAATAAAACGTAAGAGAAAATCAAAAGGTTAATTAATAAAGAAGTCAAAATAAAAATGGGGAGGATTTGGAATTAAAAAAGGAAAAAAACAAAAATTTACAAATATTCAAAAAAGGAACGTTAGAAAATTCAAAAAAATAGTCAAAGAAAGCTTTGTTAGATAAAACGGTCAAACAAAAAACTTAGCTAAATACAGCAGTCTAAAAAGCAAAGGTAAAAGGTCTCCAAAGTCAGAAAAATGACTAACACACTCAAAAAAGTGAATTTTGGAGTAACTTAATTTTAAATTTACTGAGTTTTAAAGGCACAGCAAAAATACATAATTCACTGTTTCCAAGGATACAGAGAAATCCACTCATCCAGACAAGGGGTGGTAGCATGTTCCTTTTCATTAACTTTTGTTTTATTAGTTACATTCGAAAAAGGGGTTATGGGTAGGGATGTATTTTTCAATGAATTCTAACATCTGCTAAATGCATGTCTTCTGGGTTTTTTAAAAAAGTTATTAACAGCAAAAAATTATTAAAGCATTTTTTTATTTGTTTACTTAAAGATTTTTTGAGGATGTTTAGGTTAGAATACATTTTATTTAACTACAATTTTAAAATATTTTCACTTTTAGTTTTTAATAGACTATATTTCTTTTTCAAAACAAGTAAATGTATTAGAATTACTTACAGCATGTAAAATTATTTTTTCATATCAAGTATAAGTATGTACATTACCAGGTCACATTTTTTTAAATTTTATATTTAAATATTATTTAAGTAAAATTTATGACAATGACGGCAAAAATAGCTAATTTATTTCTCTGATTCAGTAAACTTTTATTTTTTATAAACTTAGTAATATATAATTTCTCATGTATGTACAAAGGAGATGGGTCATTTAATGGCCTACATATTCTAACTTTTCATATTAATTTCATTTTACTGTAGGTTTTTATTGGATTCTTTTAAGTGCTTGAAGTACCTTGAGAGAGATGTTAAGGTTAGAATACGTTTTATTTAACTACAATTTTAAAAGATGTTTAGGTTAGAATTTGTTTTATTTAACTACAATTTTAAAAAACAATTTAAAAATATTTTCACTGTTAATTTTAATAGAATATTTTTTTTTTTTAAAAAAAACAGGTAAATGTAATAGAATTACAGTATATAAAATTATTTTTTCACATCAAATGTAAATATGTATATTACCAAATCGCACTTTTTAATTTTTAAAAAAAATATTATTTAAGGAAATTTTTGACAATGACAGCAATGGTATTATTAAGTAGATCTATCTTCTAGCATTATAAGTTGTATAGCTTATATTTCAGAAATTTTCTTTTCTTTCAGAAAATAAAACCTGCTGCAACAATCTTTCCACTATTGCCCTAATTAATAACGAAAAATCAAGAAAAAATTGCAAATCGGATTCAATTACAAAGTAAAATATTTATTTCTAAACAGCTAAATAAGGATTCTTGCAAAAATTTGTCCCTTTTTGCTGAGAATAAGATAACCTATTCTCTGAGTAACACAAACTTAAAAATTACAATGTACCAAAAAACCAGAAAAAAAGGATAGTTCCCACCTGCTGTGTCAATGATAACAATAAAAAAGGGGGAAGAGCCTTAGCTCTACAGAACACTTTCAGTCCTTTCAAGGTTCAAAAGTTTTTATCCTTTTTCTTTTCTCTCTTGTGTAGACAAAGTTCTCTTCCTGGTGACCAACTCCCTTCTTTCTTCACTTATTTTCCTCCCGTCTGTCTGAAAATTATGCTCTTCTTTTACAGCCACTAGAAGGTGGAAATTTACATAAACACGTGGCAAAATACTTTTTGAAAACGCACGTGTTCGCTCCTTCGTCTTCTCAAACAGCTTTGGCTCCAAACTCCACTTATGTACTTCTTTTCAACTTTATTTTCTAGGGCTTTTTCAAGAGGACTTCTCAAAACTTTTTCTGAAGAGGAAACTTGTGCTCAGCAACTTGTTACCCATACATCCTTACTTGTGGGCAAATGGTGCCTGCCTTTTCAGTAGGGAAAGAGAAAACGAACCTCTTCTCTCTAAGCTGTCTCATTTCCAACTCCTGTTTTTCGGCTGACAATATCAAATTTATCAAATCGAATTTAGCTTAGAACATCAAAAGTTTTAAATTAAATTCTCCCTTTTCTTTTGGGGGTTGGGGGTCAGTTGACCTTTTAACTGTCCAATCACAGTCCATTAAAAAAATATCAGCAGGTTCTTAGGGCTAGTAACACACTGAGTGTCTTTTGTATACCCTGACCTAAAAATTTTCAAATGGGTCATTCCATGTCAATTCATCAGAGCATTGCACCCACCGACTCCGAATTACTTGAAATTTGACACAAATGTTCCCTTTCATGAGTTAGGAAACTGGGCCAAATTATTTTGTGCTAGACTTTACCATTCCAATTTTAAGGTGGGGGTGTATAATTTTCCTATTTTGCCTCTAAATTAAGGCTGCACAACATTGCCAGATTTCAGTGGGTTTTTTTTTTTAAATTAAAGAAAAATACTTCCATGCCTTCAATATTTCTGAAATTTGGTATGTAGGGCAAACAAGAAGTGTAGAATCCAAATATTTAACTAGTTTAAACCTACACTTGATAGAAAATTTTATTTTACTCACTCAAATACATGATGTCAAAATCAACAACTTTTCACCTACAGTCAGTCTATCAAAAATATGTCCTCTTCAATTTTCATAATATTTTTTGCCTAACATCTACAATGCCTGCTCAAGTTCACCAAAAGATTTTGTGAGGGTTTTATGTCTACTTAAGATATGACCCTGCCAAGTTTAGAGCTTTTTCCTACATATGTGTAGGATTTCTGAGAAAGATTATAATTAAAGACCTATGACCTCTAAAATGTTGATATTGTGTTAAGTAACTTCTTAAACTATTCAATAAGATAGTTTTTATTAATTTAAAAAAAATTATTTCACTATATTTTGAAGATTTTACTTTTTGTACAGATAGATTGTCTTTAAAAAGCGGTAAACATTGCCTCATGTATGATAATCAACAGTGCATAGAAAATTTGTAAATGGCACTTAATAAATGAAGTTAAAAGAAATTCTTTCTGTGTTTCTTTTAATTTTATTTTAGTTAATTATTTTCATGAAACGAAAAAACATTTGATTTTTTTTTTTTTTTTTTAGTTAATTATTTTCATGAAACGAAAAAACATTTGATTTTTTTTTTTTTTTATCCACAAAAAGTCATAAGATAAATGTGAATCTTTAAAAAATAATATTTGTAGTTGGCACCTAACATATTTATATAGTTAAAGGAAATGCTTTCATTACTTTCTTAAATTTTTATTTTTATTTTCAAAATATTTACTATGAATCAAAATGAGAAGGTAATTGACACCCCCAATATTTCTACACACTTCAACATTTTCATTATACAATTCATTCATTAATAAGTGCTGAAAATTTAATTTATATTGGATAATTCCTTGATTTTTTAGTAAACTTGTAAAAATAGTGCTGGCATATTTTGTTTTTATTTTGGAAAACAAAAACATCCATCTTTTAGTAGTACCTAGAGAAAATCAAAAACTTCACTGCATTTAAACTTATAGTAAAGATTAAAGTAGTAATGTTATACTATAAACATTATTTCAGTGGTTATGCAAGTAGATCTGTTTATTTAAAATTGACATCTATTAGCTTAGAACATCAAAAGTTTTGTTTAAGCTACTAAAATAGTTATAATTATTGACCAATTTTCTCATTGTGATATTTTTGCATTATATTGAGTATTAAGGAGGCACAGTGGAGTAATGGATAGTGGCTCGGATTGAGGAATCAGTGCTGAGTTCGAATTCCAGTTGGATCCATTACATTCATTTACATGCTAATACCCTTGGGAAAGGTATGAATCCTCCTCTTCTATCAGCTATGGGGAAATAGCAGGACAGACCAGGTTCTATAGCCTTAGATAGCAACTGGTCTACTACAGAAAGAAATGGCGACCTACTGCGGGAAAAATCTGCCTTGTCAGTCATGTCTCAAAAGATACATGATTGCCTAAGCGAGTATCACGCATGGCACATAACTGACAACTAAACTAGTGCCCACAAATTGGAGGAGAGAATTATCAATGATAATGTTCTGACTTCTAATCTGTGGTTAGCCCTCATATTGTTTTTTAATATTTTGAAATGTACTTTTTATCACATAAAATTTGGAGAGGTGCAAGCAAATTTGTCTAGAGAAAAAAATTTGGGAACCATTGCAATAGAGAAATTCACAAGATTTTTTTTTTTGTGTAGTTTCTTTGGAGCTATCAAGAGTGAGCTGTTCATTTGGGAAATGTCATTCAATGTTTTAATATTATTACTATTAAATTTTTAATATTTATCATAATCTAACACAATTTCAAATTGGGTGAGGTACCAATCTCTTAAATGATTAAGGCCCACTTTGGAAACTTGATTTTACTCAACTGCATTCTGAATTATTTTTGAGTATGTCGTTGTTAAAGAAAAATATTGACATGACATAGATAAGACCACTACTCAAAAAAAAAAAAAGTAAATAGATTAAAATAATAAAACACAATAATTAACCCAATTTAAAAAAAAATTTTTTTTGTTATTTGCCAATGTTCTAGAAATTTCCACTTATTGAATTGTAACCAAAATAATCACTTGCAGTCTTTCTTTGATCAGGTTTATTTTTTTGTTTTGTTTTTAATGTCCAGCATCAAGTTCAGTCTTGTTAATTTGTCTTTTTTTGCAGATTGATGTTGACAACATTGAAAAAGACATCACATTTGCTCATATACGAAAAGAACGAAATTACAATTATGAAGACCTGATTGAAATCCATCCTGACACTCTTCCTGATTATGAAAATAAGGTGAAGAGACATTTTTTTTTTCCTCTAAACTCCTTAAAAGGTGATTCCAAACTATATACATGAAGCATTCTGGTCAGGTTTTGATGTTGATTAATAAATTTACATTTGGTTTGTACATTTATTGTTTGGTTATAAAACTTTTTTCACTCTGAATAGAACCTTTTCTAGTAGAATGGTAATGATTATACTCTTCTAGGTATATTCAATACTTCACTAAAGAGCATACCCTGATGAAAAAAAGGCCCTAAACTTGATAAAGCAATATTTTTTGTTATCTAAGTGTTTGTTATTATTAAAGTTTTTACTACATTTTTTGGCATGTTAAAAAATTATTGTAAAAATAGAAACACTTTGCAGAATGTGTAATAAGCTTTTAAATTTATGATCTGTAAAAATAAATCTTTTAATAAGAGCATTTCCAGAGATGCACATATTCAGACATAATTTTAAAATATTTAACAACTTTATCACATTTTGTATTTAAAATTGAAAAAAAAGAAAACAATTCTTGTAAAAATTTGTTTTTCATCGAAAAAATGTTTTGGCTTCAGACAAAAATGGCATTAATATATATTCATAAAAGCCATTAAAAGCTTTCTTAATTAAATAATGTCTTAGTTTTATTGGGTTTTATATTTTACAATCCCAAGCTACCCAAGCTAAAGTTTGGGTAGAATCACTCCTCAATTTACAAAAAAAATTTATTTATATTCTTCAGTTTTCTGCATTTAATTAAAACATTACGGAGATGTGCATATTCGAGTTTTCAAGTTTTCATAAGATTAAGTAAATGGGGGTGTAACAGATGTAAAAAAGGAAAAAAATAATTTTGCCATGACGTTCTAAAAAACAAACATTTTGGGATAGGATAGACAATTTATTTTTGAAAAAAAATAAAAAATTAAAAAGAATGTTATTTTAAAGTTTCCAGGCTAATAATGACCTGTATTTCTAGCCATGTCTCTTAACTTTTGTATTTCTACTGTAGATGGCTAGAAAATGTACAAACATAAACGACTCCTAGACATTTGGCCAGATGACATCAAATTTGTGAATTTAATTAAAAATAACAGAAAAATGTTCCCAGGCCTCATCCTTCTCTTTGTGGTACTGTCAAATGTGAATTTATTTTTTAGTGAAACTGCAGATTTTTGTTTTGAAAGACACTGCACTGTTTCTCATAAAATATCAGTGATAAACTGTTGCTTCTTTTCCTTGCAGATGATCTTTTTAGCATGATCATGAAACTTGAGATTTGTAAAGGAAAGAGCACACTAAAAAAAATAATTAAATTTTCCTAACTGAATGAATTTGTAAGGAGTTTGTCAAACCTGAACATGCATAAAGATGCTGCAAAGATCGAGTGTGGGTTTCTGGCAAGTAGAGCTATGCAAAATTTATCCAAAGAAAGAAATGTATCAACAAAACATCTGTTTGTATGTAGAATTGCAACAGACAATGTTAACCACCATCATTGAGAAATTGTTGGCAAATTCTCCCTTTAGATACACTCTTGTAAGATCACTTGCATGGCTGAACCCTGGATCCATTTGTGAAAAAAAAAATTGTCTCAGAAGACAATCTAAAAAGATGTCTTTGCCACATGATGGCCAGAAAACAAGTCAACAAGTCTGATTGTGATGACATCATTAGTCAGTACAAAGAGTTTGAGGAGGAAGTTGCTGGAAATATTGCTTTCAAGAATTTCAACAAGTGTGAAGAATATTTGGACACTTTGTTCTACTCTTTGTCTAGCAACAAAGAATATCAAAAACTGGAAAGTTGTTTGCAGATTGCTGGTACTCTCTCATGGACAGGCCTCAGTGGTGAGAGGTTTCTCAGTCAATAAGGAAATTTCCACTGACAATATAAAACAGCAGACTCTGGTTGCACAGTATATTATCAGGGACTATTTGGCCACATTGGAGGTGCTGTGAATGTTCCCATGACTATAGCTCTTCTCTGCAGTGCTTCCAATCCCATAACAGCATTCAACCAATACCTTGAATGAGAAGAAAAAAGGCAGGAAAAAGCAGTTTGACAAAAACAGAAATCTATGCTTATGGAAATTGAAGAACAAAAAACACAAACTTGAAAGTTGTACTCAAGATTAACTCAAGTCAGCTGACAGCTATGCAGAGAAAGCTGAACAGACTCAAAATTTCACACTTATAGCAAAGTCTGATGCCATGCAAAGATCTGCAAAGGATAAATCCATAGAGATCTCAAAATTCTGTTATATTAAGCATATGGTATCAGAACAAAAAAGAAAAGAAGGTTTAAAGAAATAAACTATTGTATTCATGTAAAATACAAAAAAAATGATAAATCTGTGTAAATCTGAGATAAGTGGGATTGAAAAAGGCACCTGCAAATGTGTAGGCAGAGAGGGTGAGTTGTGACTTATTGTACAGCAAGGGCTTTTGTCAAGCTGTCTTTTGGTGATGGGAGGTTGCTTTCCAACAAAATCTGGTGAACTCTGACCAAGATGCCATCTAAATGCTGAAAATGTCTCCTTTGATTGGTTTTTGTTCTTAAGCTCAGATCAGCTCCAGTTTTTATTTTGTTTCTTTATGCAGAAGTGGGTGCTAGTAGAAGGAAATTCTGGATTATATTGCTTTTTTTTTTTTTTTTTTTTTTTTTTTTTTGTGTATGAATAAAGATAGAAGTTATGTGTGGAGCCTATGCGCAGTTGATGGAATTTTAGTTCAGTTTTGGAGTATTCATATTCAGTCAGTGGTGGAAATTAGTATAGCATGAATCGGAAGATCTGGTTTTAGGAAGAATGTAACAATTGGTAGAGGAGCAGAATGCTAAACTAGATAAATGTTAACATGATTGTGTTTTGTACCATGTGCAACAAAAACCATGAGTAACTAAAATGTGTAGTCTTGTGAAAATTTCTATTTGTTTAAAACCATTATACTTCACTTCATAGGAAATATACAGCATTCAAGAATTTTGTGACATTCACAACCCATGAGTAGTCTAGATAGGTGAAATGTGTAGCAGTAAGAATTAAAGTGTATAATTCAAAATTTTCAAGTATAGTAGAATGCTACACAAAATCTGTAGCATAATCAGATTTGCATTCAGTTGTGTTTTTGCCTTCAGCACTTTGATTTCTTCACAGATTTCATCTGATATGTACCCTTGAAACGTCTTAATATAGTCGTGGGAAAAACCTGGAAAATTTTCTAGAGATTTGTGGGAACCCTGAGTGTTTGAACTTTAATTAAAGAAAAATGAAAATAACTAAGAGAAACATGCAAACAATTCTTGTAAAAATTCTTTATTCATCAATTTTTTTTTTTCTTCAGATAATAATGTCCTTAATGTATATTATTTATAAAAGCAAATAAAAGCCTATCTAATTTGATAATTAGATAGTTTATTGCGGGTTTTATTTTACGATTTGGAGCAGATTTTTAAAAAGTTGGCTGTAGTTGTGAAAAAAAAATTGATGATTTAATTTCTCCAAGGAGTCCAACTTATAAGTAATATAAAACAATTTGCGTCATCTTTGAAATTCTAGACAATTTCATAAAATTAATTTATGGAGGGGGGTAACAGATGTAAAAAATAAAAATATTTTTACCAAGATTTTCTAAAAATAAAAATTTCAAAAATAAATTCATTCATTTTTGAATAAGTCCTGAAAGTTTAATTAAAATCAGACAATTATTTGATTTTTGTAAGAATTTCAAAATTAATGGGTTTTCCCCCTGAAACTGCTACACTAAAATGTTCATTACCACACATATTAAAGATAACAAAAAAAAAATGCGATTTTTGGCCCAAATTTAGAACGTGTTAGAAGGAAAAAATTATTTTTAATTATTTAAAAAATACTTTGTTCTTTCCTCTTAATAATAACATTAAACATTTTAACAATGAAACTTTGTTTTTATTAAGTTTGGGACCTTTTATCATTATGCTATACTGATTCTTTAGCAAATTATTGGAGGTACCTAGTTGAATCCTATGAACATTTACTCTTACATATTTATATCCCAAAGTCATGTATCTTTGCATTAAAATGATTTTTCTCCTTTTACTATTTTATGAATGCTTTATTGTAGTCCTTTATAATCAATAAGTGCTTATTATTTATATTATTTACATTCAGACTAATGTCCTTTTCTTTATATTTGTATTATTTTGAAGTATTGTTCTCATTTTTGTTGATATAGATGTTAAAAAAAATATAAAAAAATAAAAAAAGACTCCAAAAATGCTCCAGGATGATGGCATAGTGGATATATAAGAGTTGATTATTCATGTGTTACTGTCAGCAAATGGTCATGAGTTAAATCCCTGGATCAGGTAGTTAAGAATGGACTCGGCCGGCACGTACAATAACTGACATTGCAAGGACAAATCATAATCAACAGATATCCAATCAATGGACACCTAATGATGACCAGAGGGTAATTGATTGAAACATTATCTATAATAACATCAATATTAACCGAGATGAGAACAATAGTTTGGAATAATGCAAGTATATTTGGCAATTACTCTTCTCTGAAATGAAATACTAAAGTTCTCAACTTTGTTATTATTGCAACATTTTGTCCATTGTGTCCTCTGGCTTTTATCAGGTGTTTGTCTATCTGGATAACCTTCAGGAAATTTTGAACTGAACCCTTTATTTAATCAATCAAGAGTGGATTGTTCTCATTCTACTATCCAGGGAATATCTTATCTCATTTTTTTTTTTTTATTATTATTAACATTCAATTATTGTTTATTGTTTCCACTGAGAATTTGTCCTACCTGGCCCAGAGATTGAACCCACAATTACTATGACACCAAATTCATTAACCAATGACTTAATCCATTAGATTATTGTTCTGTGAAGAAGAACAGAGGACACAATGGCTGAAATGTTGATGACAATAAAAAAAATTAGATTAATCTGACTGTAAATAATGCAAATAATAACTCATCATCCCATAATTCAGATAGAAACTACTTGTTAATTTCATACACTCATATATTGATATTTTAATTTTTTTATCATTTTTTAAATAAATAGTTTATTCATATTTACACAGTGAGGTGTAGTATATTGCATCTTATATGGTATATTTTCAGTAAATTGCTTTAATTTAAATAGTAAATTATGATTGTTATTCTCAATGGGTTAAATTGAAGCCCATTATTTCATAGTAATCGCTTCTAATAATCCTTAGTAACCTTTACTTAATCTTAACTCTTGCAAATTGTTCTTACTGGCCTGCTGCAGATTCTTTAGCTATGATTGTAGCTTCCTGAAAGATCAATAAAATTACTTTCATCACTTACTACTTTATATCTCCTTGCCAATTCATCACTGTTTTATCTTCTATCTATTTCCAACTATCTCAAAACACATGTATATAATTTCAGTTCATACAAATACTTATATCAATGCTTTTATTTTTAATGTTGCCAGACATTGTTTTTTACTGAGTCTACATTTTTTCTCTTTGCCCTCAATTGAACCATTTTAAAATTTTGTTAGTCCTTTTCTTTTTATCAATTTTGGATTTTATGTTCTGCCAGCCTTCACTTCTAACTAAAATTTGAATTGACTATTGAGTGACTAAAAATATATGATAATTTGTTTACAATCACCATTTTTTTTTATTATGAAGTAATATTTTGAATATTTATAATTCTAATATTAATATTTCATCAGATTCCCAAGTGGAAGTTATAAATTATGAGAATTTCTTGTCTTTGTTGTAAAATCTACTTGTATTATGTATATTGCATTTTTTATGATCTTTTTATTTATTTTCATTTGAACTTTGTCTATCATATATTGTCATGTGTCTCAAGTAGGAAACAAAACAATAAACCAGAATATAGCTCTTTTGCATTGAAGAACAATATAAGTTCAAATATGATAAACTTGAATCTATATTTATTTTTCAAGTGAATGTGAAACAGATTTGTTAGTTTTTCTTCCATATATAATATGTTTAAACTATAAAAGGTTTTAACATTTTTAAGTGTGTGTGTGTGTGTATATATATATATATATATATATATATATATATATATAATGTATGTATGTGTGTGCATATATATATATATATACATACACGTACACGTTGATTGATTTAAAAGTTTATTTTTAAATGCTCTTATTTCAGTTAAAGTCTTTCTTTAAAGAACATCTTCATGATGATGAAGAAATTCGCCTGATTATGGCAGGCAGTGGATATTTTGATGTGCGAGATCGGGACGACAAGTGGATTCGTATTGAAGTCCTAAAAGGAGACATGCTTGTGTTGCCTGCTGGGATCTACCACAGATTTACCCTAGATAAAAATGTAAGCAATTTTTTTATTTTTATTTTTTTTTAATATAGAAGAGACTAGTACAAGGCAATAACATTGAACTCTGTCTTAATCAGGGCATTAAGTGAATCTAGTATTGAATACATAATGAACATCAATCTAAATAGAAATCTAAATGTCTAGAAATTAGTCTTTAATATCCTTTTTAAGTTTCAACTTAAAATACTCAGTTAATTATTGAATATATTCATCAGACTGAGATTTAAATCCTTATTAGTTTTACCAGTTTGTCAAAATTTTTTCAGATTTTCGCTGATGATTTTTGGCAACTTGTATCTCCATGTTATATCATTCATTTGATACAATCATTGATGAATTGTTTATTTTCATATGTAACATCTAAACATTGTTCTTTATTTTACATCTGTGCAATTTTTTCATCACTCGTCAAAAGAAATTAATGATATAGAAAGCCTGGGACATAGCATTAATTTTAACAAATGTGTGACTCAAAAGTGGTTCAGATGTTTCAAGGTGACTAGCCTCAAAGATGAACCAAGGTCAGGATGACCTTCTGTTGTGTAAGATGAGGCCTTGCTTGAAATGGTTGAATAACAGCTGAGCACAAGCACTTGTATATTGTCAGCAAAACTTGGTCCTTCACAAAGCACCATCAATTGACACCTCAGTAAACAGTCTTGTTTCTTGAGTTCAAATATTGCTTTGTGCTTTTTCATTCACAAAACATGGTATTGTGATTAACTTTGATTTTTGAACTTTAATGTGTATTGTTTTATTATTCAGAATCTAACATAAGTATGTATACAAAGAGTTTGATATATAGATATACCATATATTTATGCATATAAGATGTTCTTTGAATGCTCAAAATTACCCTTAAAAATTGGGGGTTGTCTTATACTACAATTCTAAAATGAAACGCATTATTAAATAAACTGATAATAAAAGTAATAAAACCATTTCTACCTTATATATTACTGGCATAGCTTCATAATAAATTACCTATTCGAAGAATAATTTCATATCAATGAAATCAACTTTTATCCATGCAAGCACAGCTGTGAAAATGTAGACATCGAGTTATGATTGTGTTCACAGTAACCTTTTATCTTTCGTTAAACTTTCAATAATCCTTGTGGTAGTATTAATTATGGCAGTAATAACATTTATGACAACATAATATTCATTTCTCAGTAAAAAAAAGTAAATGGCCATTAGCACACCAGGCTGTTTGTAACTGTATAGATATAGGAAAATAGGAAGAAGAATCAGTATTTGCATGACATCATGTGATGAAACATAAACAAAACAATGCTTTCCCTTTTAGGAGACATGTGTAGGAAAAACATGATATAGAATCTGTTTTATTTCATTTATCTGGAATTTCTAAGGATAGTAAGTAACATTTCCAATAACCTGTTTATATAATCAATAAGCAGTTGTCATTTACTGCAAATATATTCATGAAAATTTGCTATAGTTTTTGACCTCATCTTATCTAAAGGTTGCCTTATATGTGGAAATATATGGTATATATATTTAAATATTTCTGAATTGTATGCTTTAAAAGACTCTTTATCAGAATATGACACTGGAGTTTGGTTTTCTTTTGAGATTGATTCAGTATCACTCAATAGTCACTATCTCAAATCAAACATTGTTAGTTAAATTTTAATTGTATAGTTTAAAATATAACTTTTGCAACTAATCAAATGGAGTTTCTGTTGGTTTGGGTATTTTACAAAACGAGACTTCCGATATTTTCAGCTTGTAGAAGCTATAAATCCATGACATAAAGGAGTGCTTAATTCCACAATGTTCATTGCTTAACCAACTAACCAATAATATTAGGATGCAATTGAAAAGATTTCATAAGAAATAACAATGTACAATTTGCTTGCAGGCATAAGGTCCAAAATCAGTTTATTGTTGTAATACCAGTAGTAGTCAAACTATTAAGTGATTGAAATGGAGCACCAATTGGGAACATAGAAAAGTACTAATAGCCAATAGTTGCTCTATAATACATATAACGACCTTAACATCAGTCAATTTTTTTTTTTTTTCTTTGCAATGCACATTATAGAAATGAAATGCTTAATCATTAAAGTTTTTCCCCTCTCTTATCACAAGAAATATTCAATTTGTTGGCTGGAATTTGCAGTGTGTTCCTTTAGTCTCACAGAATAACTGTTTGCTTCTTTTTTTTCTTTTAGAGTATATTTGGTTGATTTCTAGATAATTCAAAATATCCTTAATTATCTAGAATTGTACTTTTTAATGGTTCTTTATTTATCTAGCTGTCAACACTTTGCCATTTTCATAATTGATGTTTAATTTCTAATAATGATTTACTTCCTTAACAATGCATAAGCATTCACATGTTTTACTCATTAGAAGCCATCCCTTTAAACCAAAATATAAAGAGGGTTGATGGAAAAGTACTTAACCTGGCCAAGAAGCCCCTTCAAATAAAAATTCTGATGTTTGGTCATTAGTTCAGATTTTTCAAATTAAGTACAAATAAGCATGTCTACAATTTAGTCTATTCTTCAAGAGTATTTTATTGCCTATCTCAGTTAATATGTGAGAAAAGAATAGGTAAAACTGAATCAGTCTCTCATATTAAACCTTGTGCTTCTAAATGACTACCAACGATTTATTTGTTGGTTTTTGCTAAAATTCTCTCTCTCCAAAATCTACATATTTGTGCTTGGATTTCTTCTTTCTTTAATCTTACTCACACGTTTTTTTTCTTTATTAACCACTTTACTGTTTTATAATTGTCTCATATTACTTTGCCCTGGTCTTATTCCTCCTCTTATTGAGAATTTTTGTCAATTCTGCTAAACTATACCTGCATTCACACCATTTTTTGCTATAATTTTTTTAAAAATGAAACTATAAAATATTCTTTTTCATCCTCTTTTTTTTTAAGGATTATATAAAAGCATTGCGTCTCTTCAAAGGTGTGCCTGTTTGGACCCCACACATGCGTCCTGCTGATAGTAAACTTGCTCGTCAAGAATATCTTGATCTTCTCAAGGCAATCGACAAGGAGAAAACCATCAGTTAACAACGTTTATGGAACCATCCAGTTTATATCAGTTTTCAAGATTTATTGTGAAAATGAAACTTATGGTTATGAGCAGGGGAAGCAATTCTTCTAACTGATTTATTACTTATCTCCCCCGGAGCAGTACATTTTCCCCCCCTCGTTTAATTTTATAACATAATTAATCGGTTTTTATTTTTAGACTGCATGTGTGAGACAATGTCACTACACCAAAAATTATTAAGTAAGACGAGCTTACTAACAACTAATCCAATGGCACGGTGCCACTCATAATATTTTAGTTTAAGAGCACCCTGTGAAAATCAAGCTTATTATAAGTAGTAGTAGTTTTATTTAGTCGGACTAATGTACTCCTCATCTGTGTTACAATCACAGCGTTTCAGACATTGTGCCTTTTGGCCTTCTTCAGGTGTTTGCTATCCTAAGTAACCTTCAAGGAAGTTGTAGGGATATAATTATTTTGGTTCAGTTATTGCAAGCTCTGTTTTCACAGAGTCCACAGGACAATTGCTTGAAAGATTAAAGCATTGGTTAGTGAATTTATTGGCATAATATTGGTCCAGAGACTGCACTCACAATTAAGTCTTGGCATAACCAATGATTTAAGAGGAACCTTGCTACATTTACTAATATAAGAGTTTCTCTCAAGATTTAGCAAAATCATTGTTTTTATCAGACTTTATGAATATAATAATCTTGTATTTTGGCAACATTTTCAAAAAAGTACAAAGCACTACAAACAAAATCGTTTTTCAAAGTTAATATATCCATTCCAAACAGCTGTACCAGTATTCACCACACTGTACTTTGTTGTCTATTAAACCTTTTTTATTTTACTAAAGTTGTCTCATGTTCATTTATTTGGTATCTTCATTGAAATTCTATGTTAAAACTGTACAGTGATAAGATTTAAAGTAGGATTAATAAAATAAGGTGATACAGTCTTTCAATGGTTTTCACAAACTATTGATCTCATTCTTATTATTTCTCTTATTACCCACAAAGTTTTCACTTAAATGTAACAAAACAGAAATGAGGACAATAGACTAAATAGCTCTTACTTGGATGGATTAATCACAAACTTACAGAATGAAGCTATACAATCTTCCAAGCTATGGGGACAATCATTTAAAACAACCAAATAAATAATAAAGGCTAAATTTTATTCTTTTAAGATAATCAATTTGTAAAATGTAAGTGCCTGTAGTAAACAACAAGTAATCTTCTCTTGTTGAATTCCATCGTATTGGAAGAACTGGCTGGAGAGATGGTTAGCCAGGGTCACTCCAAGATCAAGGTTTGATTTCTTATTGATAATGTCCCGAAATATGTGCTGTCCACTAACACGCTCTCCACCTATGGACAAGTTGAACAGTTTACTAATTGCTTGTGGTTTGATGGTGTACACTCTGTGTGTATAATCTGTGTTGAAGTTTTTGTTAAGCATTGAAACCAACATTGCTTCAATGATGCGAAGATTCAAGACGAATGGAACCACTCGAAGACTTGGATAACGGTAAATTTTGCTTTCAAGTGTGTAGATGCCTGCAGAAGGAAGGCTATTCACAACCTCTGTCATCTTGAAAGAAAAAAAGAATTAAAACGAATTAATGTTTCTGTAAAAGTAAAAAGCACAAAAATGAATCTAAATATTTAATAAATGTGATTAGAAAAGCAGCCTCTGAAGCCTTGGCTTTCAATCAGGCTCAGACTTTGATCTATCAAATGGGAGAAACAGTGTAGCAAGACCGTGCTGCACTAATCTTTTGAAGTTTGAAAAGCCCTCCAAGTTTAAAAATTTGAAATACAGTAAGTCCCAACCTATTTGTGGTTATGACACAATCTTATTTCGGTTTCTGCTGTTTGACTCTTACATAAGAGGCATGCAATGCAGTGGAAGAATACATTATGTATTATATTTGTCCACCATGTGTTTCTTTTAGTCTTAATTATGTTAACAGATTTCCTAGATTATTACTTTACTATTGCATTAGCATAGATGAGTGATGTAAATGCTTATTCACAAGAAATTGTGAGTGCATTAGGAATAGAACTGTTATTTTTACATATATTTTTTTTTTTTTTTTTTTCAGTGACCTGGGTTCAAACATTAATTATTAATGTTGGCTTCAACCTTAAAGCAGGTCTACCAAATAGGTGAAACAATAGAAATAATGCCAAATAGAAAGTGGTTAGCCATCTTGGAAATTAACATTTGAGATAATTGGTTTATAAATTCTGATCATAATGCCAGTGGAAAATCTGTAACTCTCTCATTTGGTGCATACAAACGAATATATATCCTATTGTCAACAAATCTGATTTTGATAGATTTAATCCTTTGCATTCGTAACAACACAAAACTAAGATAACAATGAATAGAAAACAGGTAATAAACTTAAAACCATCATTAGTGCAGTAAATAGATGTCTATTCACCTCTGCCCTTAACGAGTGTAAGCGTAACCTCAATGAAGCTAAGTCATTATTTGCTGTTCGGATGAAGGAACGTATTGCATCTCGCAAATTCGACTCCAAAGATCATTGGCACCTCTGCAAGAGCGTTCTGAACAATAGTAAACCCTTCATTCCTCCCCTGTTCAATCAGTTTGAGGTCCTAACCACCTCTGCCGACAAGACTGAATGCTTTGCTCAGAAGTTTTCTTCCAATTCAACGTTAGACTCTTCCAGGGTACCCATGCCAGATTTCCCTCCCAGAACTGAGGCCCTTCTGAGCGGATTGCACATATCCCTGTCGTTGGTATTGGGCATTATTTCTAACTTAGATCACCACAAGGCTACTGGTGGTGACGGGATACCAGCCACTGTCCTGAAGAAATGTGCGCCTGAACTGGCGCCTGCCCTCTCTAAATTATACAACTGCTGCCTCAAGGAGTCTTGCTTTCCTGACTGCTGAAAGTCCTCAACCATTGTTCCTGTCTTTAAGAACTCTGGTGACCCCTCCGACCCTTCTAATTACTGTCCTATCAGTCTCCTACCCCTCTTCGGCAAAGTCTTCAAAGCCATTATCAACACCGATGTGATTAATCACCTGTTATCCCATGATCTGCTCTCAGACAAGCAATATGGTTTCCGCTTTGCCCGATCTACAGCTGATGTGCTTACAGCCATCACTGAATTTGTCTTCCAAGCTATTCATAATAACGGTGAAGCTCATGCCGTAGCCCTAGACATCTCCAAAGCGTTTGATAGAGTTTGGCATGCTGGCCTTCTTCGCAAGCTCCAGGGTTATGGCATCACAGGTCGATTGTTTGACCTAATACAATCATTCCTGTCAAACTGTGAATTGAAGGTCGTTCTCAATGGATTCATCTCCAGCTCCTATTCCACTAATGTAGGTGTTCTTCAAGGCTCCCTACTCTGTTCCTCATATTCATAAACGACCTTCCTGACGCCATAGATTCCCAAGTCGGCATCTATGCAGACGACACCACAATTTACTCCTGCCTCAAACACAAATCCAGTGATGCTGACAAAATTAACCTGGCATCTCGGATAGAAAAGTACCTCCAATCGGTTGTGAACTGGGGCAAAAAATGGACGGTTAAATTTAACGCCTCTAAAATTAACTGCTCACTATTAACCACCACAAGGATCCATCCCTGCATCCCATTAGAATGTCTGATGACCAACTTCTTGAGAGCTCCTCTCTGCGGCTGCTCGGTCTCACGCTGTCCGCTGATCTGAGATGGAACAAATACATCGAGTCAATTGCATCATCCACCGCAAGGACAGTTGGCTCCCTGTGCCAAGCCAGGAAATTTTTCTCCCCGGAATCTATCCTCCAAATCTATAAATCGACCATTCGCCCTTGCATGGAGTATTGCTGCCATATATGGTCTGGAGCCCCTGCTGTTTGCCTCAGGGTTCTTGATAAGATCCAGAGACGGATATGCAATGTAATTGGTCCCGATCTGTCATCTCGTCTGCAGTCTCTCTCTCACCAACGCGACGTTGCCTCGATCTGTCGTTTTTACAAATACTTTCACGATAATTGCTCCGAGAAGCTGCTTTCACTGGTTCCCAGGCCTCATGAATTTAAACATCCCACGAGGCTGGCATCCCGTTCCCACCCCTTCACCGTTGAAACTGTTAGATGTAGACATCTCTTCTACTCCAATAGCTTCATGTCTCACACATCTCGCCTGTGGAACTCCCTTCCTTATTCCTGTTTCCCTGACAAATACAATATCCAACTATTTAAGTGTAACGTCAATCGACATCTCCAGCTGCCTTGATCTATCCTCTTCCCTTCTCCACATCCTTTCACCTTTCATTCCCATTTGCTCTCGCTCCAAATCTTCTGTAACCCCCTAGCCTTGATCGATCCACTATCTTTCTCCACATCCTCTACTTTACCACTCCTATCTGCTCTTCCTCCAAACCTTCTGTAACCCCCTGCATACTAGTGGCTTCCAGCCTTGCTTGGGGTGATATGCTTAAAAAAAATAAAATCAATTACCTGGACTTACTAACAGCTTCCCAAGGATAATTATTATCTGGGAATTTTTTTTAATTGTTTTAATTTCATCCCAAGCAAGGCAATAAAGACACTAAGATGAAAGGGGTTACTGAGTGTGAGAGAATATAAGAAAAAGAAAACATTAAAGAGAGAGAACAAAAGAACAGGAATTAAGAAGACAGAAAATAATTGACATTACATTTAAATTTTTGAAGATCAAAGTTGACTGCAAAGCAAGAAGTTAAAAGAGTTCTGTAACTCTCACACTATTTGAACAGGCTCAGTTCTCTGTTACCATTTCACAAGTGAGAAGTGCAAGACAAGTAACTGTTAGCTACATGTAAACATAAATGCTAACTCAACTAAAATGATGAGATCTTGCAGCCAATCTAGTACTGTGCTTAAATTCATAAAGTCTATGTATCAAAGAGGAAACCTCATCAGAAAATATTTATAAAACAATGCATGTCACGGCAGTGGGAAAGTGGCTGAAGCTGAGATGTCAGGACCAATAAGCTTGCAGATTCTTTGTATTTTATGTATATTATACATAATAAAAATATAACAACTAACTAGCAAAGCTAAAGATATTACATAACAAAAATCTAACAGAAGACTTTACCTTCTCAATGTAAACAGCAGGTTCATATTTCACATAAGGCTTGTTGAAAATCTTGACCTGTTGCCAATCATCAACATGCAGATCCCGACTCATCTTCAACCAGGTGATACGGTCTGCCTGGATATCCATGGCAACAATATTTTGAATAGACTGGTGGAAGAAAAATTATTTTACAATGTGTAAAAATTTATGTTCTAAAATACAAGAATAATGATTCTTTTTTTTTTTAAACAAAAAATTCATCAATCACCAAATTTTATACAGTTTTTGGTTGGATGCTTATCACAAAGTCCTCCACTACATGCTCTGAATTGCCTAAAGTGCCTTGGTATAACTTCCCTAACATAATATTGTAGCAAATGGCAACTTATCTTGTCAAACCAAGTGACTTATCACATGTATCCTACGTTGGAAAAGAAAGAAAGCATGCATATGACTCTTGTTCATATATGAGAATGTCATGCAAATTTTTAGTCAGACCTCAACCAATCACTGACTTCTTGACTTAAGACATAGATATAAGTAACTGCATGTAACTAGTGAATTGGCTCTATGATTCATTACTTGGTGTGAAGGAGAATTTCTTAACATTAGCAGCTGCTGTGTTGAAATTTATCCCCTCAAAATTCTACAACAGGCTATGATGGATAGGGCATCTGACATCAAGTTGATACTTGAATTTGATGGCTCAGTGACTGCACAGACAGTTACTGGTTGGATTGAAAAAGCAGAACTTGTTTGCAATCTGTGAAATCAAAGAGGTTGAACATGTTCTTCCCTTGAGATTGATAGGTGGGGCTTTTGCTGTCTACCAGCAGCTAAGTACAGAGCCAAAAGCTGATGCACATCCTCTTCACCCAGATTATTTGCTCAAAAGCTTCATATCTGCACAGTTTCATATTTGAAACTGAGACAAAGCAATTTCTAAAAGAATTAATTTTTTTTTAATCCAATATTTATGTATAAAATTCCAATAAAATTATTATTAGTCTGAAGAAGTCCTTTCAATGAACAAATCATGTAACAGGAGGTTTTTTTCTATTTTGTCATTCAATTATCCATAAAAATATATATTAAGATAATAAATAAATTAAGTAATTATTTCTTAATAGTGCCAGACATTGGTGTTTGTCCTCAGACCACAAATCAGAACAAAAGTAATTTTAATATCGCCACAGGTGAACTAAGGATCCTATCATGATAGATTGATGTTTATTGCTAGTGTAGTGAATTTAATGTTCACTTGGTCTTTCACTATTGTAACCCTGTGCTAAAATAAATTCTCTAAACATCTACCAACACACTACTCCCAAGGTTTTCCCAAATAAACAAATTTGATTATAACAAAAGCATAAACAGAAAATTACCATAAAATACTTACTTTACACTTTTCTTTGGACAAATTTGGTTGACTTTTCACAACTTCTGCTGTCATTTTATGGACAGACTCTTTAAGCTGTTCATGGGTAACTCTTTTGAGAATATTGCATAATTTCTGAAGAGTTATCAGTCCAAAACCAGGAACTTTGGAGATATCAGTGAGACAAGTAAATTCTCCAAACTTTTCACGATGTGAGACAACCGAGGAACTCTTCTGCTTGTTAAGGTTTTTGGTAGCCATCAGTTCCATAATGGAAGATTTGTTAAAACATTCAAGAATATTTCTTTTTTCTTCATCTGTATAAAGGGAATCAAGCACCATTTCATTATCCCCTGCTGCTTTGCAGTAGTTCCTAGTCTGAAGATGGAAAGAAAAAAATTAAATTTAAACCTCTTTTCATACAAATATCTATCTTGAGTGCTTTGCCTTTAAAATAGCAAATGCTAGAATTCAGAATTATTAATATAACCTATTTTGTCAGTAACACTTAAAATTAATACTTGACTACTGACAATTACTTCTGCCTGATTTTTAATTGTTTGATCTGTTTTCTACAGCTTATCAACCTTTTGCAGGTTATTTAAAGCTATAAAATATTTTCAGATTGTAAGAAATTTTAGGGGAAGATAATGACTTAGTGAGACAAATTAGTAGGAGAAAAGGTGGATACATAATTATCAACCTACATTAAAATGAAGATATACTTTTTATATATATATATATATATATATATATATACACATACATACATGTGTGTGTATATATATATACATACATACATGTGTGTGTGTATATATACATACATACATGTGTGTGTGTGTGTGTATATATATACATACATACATGTGTGTATGTGTATATATATATATATATATATATATATATATATTCTTATGTTTTATTTGGTTTAACATAGACTCAAAAACTTTCAGCTCAGATTGAAACATTCCTAAAACATGATACACATTAAGACAGATCAAAAGCTGATAGATAAATTGAAAATAACCACTCTTAGAAATGTAACCAATTTGCATTCACAGTTCGATGCCACATCTGTAGCAAGTACTTGAAACTATTTGGATACAAAATCTAATGCATGGATCACTATATCATGACTTGAGTGTATGGTGCCTGGAGAAAGAAGAAAATCATAACAGAGGTGGAAGGATTCCATAATTCTATGGCTACCAAATAATGAGTAACAGTCACTAAATAAGTATGCTTAATATTGTAATAAATGGCAGCAAATAAGTCATGTGAGTTTGCAATCTACTACAGGCAGAAAGCAATTAATAATGATGCGTAATAAATAAATTTGGCTTAAAAAATTCAGTGATGAAAAAGTTATTTAAGGAAATAAAGTCATAGCATTTTGTCTATTGTGTCCTCCGGCCTTTCTCGGGTTTCTGTTGATCCAGGTAACCATTAGAGAATTTCAAACTGTACACTTTATTCAAAATAGGAAGATGGATTGTTTTTGTTCCACTGTCCAAACTTGAAAACAAGCCTTGTTGTTTATACAACTTTATTTTTTTTAAATCAATTCACCTCAAGCAAGACAATAATGCCACTAAGATTCAAGGGGCTACTGGGAGTGAAAGAGAATGAAAAAGACTTTAGAAGGAACCAGAAACCCAAGCAGAAAACAAGGAATAAACCTCTACTGTTCAGGAGGAGTGTGAAATACACGATAGGTAAATCTATCTACACTATTATTATTATTAGATTTGTCATGCTGTGAAAGTCATATTCATTGTTCCCCTATGATTTTACACACTGGCAAAAGTAAAGTTATACCATGGTAATGCCCACATAGCTCCCTTATACATTTGGTTTTCTACAATGGTATTATGATTACAGATCTCAAGTCCTTTAAAGCTTTCCCAACATTTCAGATATTCAGGATGATTCTATGAATGATATCAGCCAAGTGATTGCCATCACACCAAAGGATTTCAGCAAAGATACCATTCTTTCCAGTAGTCTTCCTCATGTTCAATTTGATGATAGCTGTTTTTATTTCCTCCAAGGTAAGAGGATCATTTATAGATTCCATGATGCGGTGGTTAAGAGCAGATTGGTCCATATGGCTATCCATGTTTAGGGATATCTCATCTTTATATTTAGTACTTCTCAATGATTGTTTGCCCTGTTTCTATTGAGCCTAAGTCTGTACCACCTAGCCCAGTGACTGAACCCACAGTTATGTTACCAAATAATTTAATTTGTAGTGAGTCCATATAAAAATAAAATATATCAACAAAAATAAAAAGAATTAAAATTAAAATAAGGTATTTGTGCTTTCCTTTAAAACCCTTATCTCTTTCTTTCTCTGTAAACTTCTTTCTCTATACTTTTCTCTCAACTAATGAGAAGGCAACCCTCAAATAAAAAGAGGAAGAAGAAAAAAAGACTGAACTTGGCTGGAAAACACCAGAAGCTTGCAGAAATAGAGCCTACTAATTTATGACTGAAAACTAACAAAAATCAGGAAGGCTCCATGTGTAACATCTGTTATTAAAAAGAAAGGAGCGCCAGAAAATAAAATAATTTTGGCCAATCAAAAAAATTAACACAAAGAGACTTTTGATGTTTTCACCAGAGCCTGCTCAAAAGGATATAAGCTGACACCTCTATGCTAGAAGTAGAAGGGATGGCAAAAGTGATGAAAAAAGATGTTACTGTTGATAAACAAGCCATGTGTGAAGTAGTAGTTAAGAGGTCATCTGCTAATGATATTTCTGACCTGCTTAGGGCCGAGAAAAACACAGTAGATTGTCACTGACCTATTTCTAATATTACCATTACCCCAAACATGGTCCAACTTCAAAACTACCACTACCAGAATTTCTCCAGAATGCTACCAGTTTCCATCTTATAAATGAACATTTTGCTACACTGAATACCAAAGGACTCACCCTAAAGAAAATAAATAAAAATATATATTATATACACTTCGCTACAGTTTGTTTCAGTCCAAAGTTTCAAGTAAAGAAAATTCTACCATTGGTGACCTGATATGAACACACTTAACCACAAATTAATGCTTTAATCCACTAAGGCAGGGTTTTTCAAACTGGGTCCTGACCCTTCAGTGGGTTGTGAGATAAAAAAAAATATGTTGCAAAAAAAAAAAAAAGAAAGAAAAAACAAAAAAAAGATATGCAAGTGAAAGCAAAGTGCAGAATATTAACAACTCTAAATGTTGCACAGAAATCATAAATCATTGCTAATTTTTCGAAGAGGTAAGCTTGTATTATATTTTATTTTTCTTAAATATAATTATATATAGTCTGTTTTCATTGAGTTTATGCATCTTGCCCATCAAACTCATCGTAGACTGAGTGATGCCATTTCTCACTCACAAAGATATCTCACGCCAAAACTTAGCTACAAAGATGTGCAGTGAAAGGTTAAAAAGGCTATTTTATTACTATTGCCTTTTACAACTACTTGTGTGAACTGGGATTCTCCACATTAACTCAATTTAAGATGAAGTATAGAAACAGGTCCAACACTGCACCTGATATGCGTGCAGCATTCTCTTCCTGTGTTCCCAATTGGAATCAGTTGCTTATGAACAAACAAGCACATCCATCTCAATAAATGACATTTTTTCAAATATTATTTACTTTACCTTTTTGTCAGAATATCCTTTAAATTTGATTTTCTCAAAGTAATAATTTTATATTCATACAAATAGATCCATGCAATTCCAATATGTGCAGATCATAAGAAATATACATAAATTGTCAATGCTAAATAAATGAACCTAGTGAACAGATTTTGTCTTTGATTTATTATATGTCAGTATAATGAGTCACAATGCAAAATGTGGTTCTTGCTGTGGGTCACAGTAAAAATGTTTGGAAAACGCTGCACTAGGCTACTGTTTGGGTGAAATGTAAACAAGGTTAACTCTTCATCACAGAAATTCAGACAGAAGTTAAATCAAAATATTCATTTCAGTGCCGACTCCCAATTCAAAACATAACCCAATAGTGAAAAAGAATATCATAAAATATAAAAATGTTCATTGCTTTATTTTCTAAGGATAAACAGAAAAGGTTAAATATGATCTTCAGAAAATTAAGTAAATAACCAGTTAAATTTTCTCAACAAAAAAAAAACATTCCAGCAACCTTAACCCTTGTATATTAAAGTAGTTTGTTTCTATTAAATTCAGATTTATAATATTTTTTGAAAATCAATTTTATATAATACTAGACTACCTGTGACCCATTGGGTCACTGACAGTAAAGGTTATAAAACATTGAAGTTGATTTCAACATTAAAAAATTGTCTGTTTGAAGAAAGTTAAATTAAAAAATACTGTATAAACAAATCATATTTTAAAATATTATTCACTTAAAATATTGTTAAAATCAGATTAACTTAAAAATATTTTTTAAATATTTAAAATATTGTTTGTTTAAAGAAAGCGGAAATATAAATAATTACTCTACAAGCAACTGGACAAAACAGCAAAGCAGAATCTCTTTGTGTCTATCTTTAACTTAAAAATATTTTAATTAAAAAAAATTGTCTGAAGAAAGTTAAAATAAAAATACTTACTGTATAAACAACTCATATTTTTAAATCTTATTAACTTAAATCATGCACCAGATATACACAATCACAGAGAGGTGGAAAGAAACTTAAATCATTATGCACCAGATAGATGATGCACCACACAAGCACAAATCATGGACTTTTAGTATTATATAGATTATGCAATTATAAGATAACTTATTTTATCTGTAAGATATGCAAGAATATATCTGCAAATTGATAAAGTTGAAAATCATTTATGCAGTCTTGTGGGAAAAAAATTTATTCTCCATTCTGCAGCCTCTTTCTCACAGATGCTATGTAGCTACTCTATTGCTGTTTTCATAGCAAATATTCAGATGAGCGTCATTCTGTAATTCCACCAGCTCAGTCCTTTACACACCATGTTACTACCATGGAGCTGAATCAATCTCATTCACTCTGTATTTCATACACAAGGAGAAAATTCCACTTTTTCTCAAGAACAGCTATGTTGTGAAACAAACTCCCATGTGGATACTTCCCTTAATGCTACAATCTTAACCTCTTCAAGTCAAGAGTGAATAATTATCTATCCTCCTTATTCTCATAATCTTCACTTCCTCTTTCATTCATATGACACACCTCATTCATCATAACCATTTTAATAGTAACCTTTTACCTTGAGCAGCTCTTGAACTGTATTTCATGAACTTCAATATAAAAAAAGAAATAAACTAAGTTTTAATGAAAGTCAAAACTACTTAAATATCCTCCCCTCAACAAAAGAGTAGATATTTAAATATAAAAGATTAACATAAATACATATTTCCTCATTAAATTGAGGTTTTCTTTTTCTTATAACACTATATGATCATAGAAATTTAACCGATTTTACAATAAGCTTAAACATTACCTTCATTTGGAGACCAAGTGAAAACAGAATTTTACTCTTAAGTTTTAGAAGTTACAACAGGAAGCGAAACAAATGAACAATGTTAATGATCATAAAAACATTCTTTTTCAGGAAGTATGGGTCATATTTCAAATTGAAAATGGCCAATTTCATGTATTTATTGCAAACTAGATTGATGCCAGAGTATAAAATGATTTCAACTGAACTTGTCATTCTTTTCAAAACTCTAGTCAGACTTATTATAGACTATGAATAGGAGTACTCTTCTCACTTTGAGTGTCAAAGGAACACGACCATCAGTTGATTGCCAGAACACACTTCCTGCTTCAGACTTTTAGCAATGCTACTTTGTTGGTAATGAATTATTATTATGGAAGAATTTCAAAACTTAATCTATCCAACATGAAGGGAAATTTTAAAAGCAAATTAAAAATAATTTCTTCATTTTCAGGGACAGGAAAGTTATGGAATAAATTTATTAAATTTTAATTGATTTCACTTTAGGTCACCTTTTATTTATTTATTTTAATCCCTCAAGGCTGGGATCAAATGTTCTACTTTAAAAACCAGTATGCAAAATCCTGGTTTTTACCAGAGTTCAAATACTGACCTCTGACAACATTGAAAAATACATAATCATGTCAGTCTCAGAGTAGGTCACATATTTATCAAGCAGAATTTAGTCTGGCACAAGGCTAAACGTAAATTAGGAAAATTGTGCTGCTTAAATCTGTGTTTGAAAACTACTTTGAAAAATCAGCATTCAATTCTCTGGCTAAAAAAATCTTATGATAATTTAGAAACACACAACTGTTTCAGCCATGAGGCAATCTAACACAAGGTAAAATGGAGATAAATTAAAGTAGGAAGATTGTGTTATACAATTTTTCCAAGTGTGGAGAACTTGCCTACTTTGAAAATAAACATTCAAAATTTTGGCTTTTACTTAAGTTCAAACATTGACCTTTAACACAAGTGGAAAATACCTATCTCGGTCAGAAGAGAGGTTGTTCCCTTAATTTGTATACAAGTAGGGAAAAAAAACATGTTTATTTTTTATATAATTTCCTTCCTTATCAATGCACTTAATTCAGTGGCAAATATTAAACACAAATATTGAACATTATATAAAATAAATTTCTGATCATAATCCAGTTAATAACTATATGTGAAGCTACAAACTTACTGTGATGTGGGAGTATGAGTGTACAAGGTCTTTCTGGAAATGATCCAGTCATTTAATATTGGAATAATGATGCAGTGTTGGAGTTAGCTCCTCCTTAATTCCCTGGGAGACGCCATGAACATTGTACGAACATACACCAAAGAACAAACACAAATGTTCACACACACACACACACATGCAAATGTTATTGTTTATGTCTATTGTAAAATTGTGTTGTTTAAGACATATGTTTTTATATATATATCCGTCTTGTTTGTTTTCTTTTCATCTTCAGCTGGACACAACTAGAGTCTGCCATTTTCTTGTAGTTGGACCTTTCTAGCAGGAAATAAACAGTATATGTCCCTAATTCAACAACACTCAATCCACCGGGTCTTCAACAGATTGGTGACTTCCCGACATGATTTTTCAACTCCTGCTAACAAACACAAGACTGTATATATGTACAAACTCACATTTACACACACTTTTCAAACGAGAACCAGTCAGGAAAAACATTGAAAAACTAATACGCACACCAGACACTATTGACCAAAAAACAACTTTTATACAGCAACAAAATTTGTGATTAGACCAGATGAAAGTTCAAAATCACAATTTTAATTTACTACAAAATGTCTATACGAAACATACTTTTCTCCGGCGCGGCAAATAGAATTTTTTCTACAACACGTGGAAAACACAGAAACTCGAATCGCCACTACTACTACTACTATGCTACGAGCAATACAACACATCTTCTCCCCCTGGTCTATATTTGCCTGACCCTTTCTTTCTCGCAGTGACGTTTGACCTAATTTCACCCAGCAGACATGCATAAACATATATATTCTACACGTGTGACATTTCACACCACTGCTTATCAACATTTCAAGATTGCTTACCATGCCTTTAATGTGAGAAAGTTTTCTATGCTGAAGAGATTAAGTGTGAAACATTCTTTGGATGACTCACTGAATAAATTTTGCACAACGCAATCTTCGGACGACCCACTGTCTTTGAATAAATTCTACACGACGCAATCTTCAGACGACCCACTACCCGAAACATATTCTATGCTGCAAGTATTTAAACACAACAGCAATTCACGTGTACACTTCGTCGACACATATTCACTCAGACTGTGCTATACATTCACTCCGAATTTCAGCACCCTGATAACACACATACTTTCAGCGATTTTTCATCTGATAACATTTCAGAAATCAAGTTCAACTTTGACATGCGTCAACAATTTTGAACACTTTCTCTATTCAGTTTATAACTTTTTACAAATAAATGAATTTATTGAAACAAAGCAAGTTCAGTTGACCATTTAAAATTTTTCGTTCTTACAACTTTCAATCTGAGGGGTGTATTGTCGGAGTTAGCTCCTCCTTAATTCCCTAATTGTCACTAGGGGTCACTCTCACTAGACTATAAATACTGGGCAACTTCTTGCCTTGTCCCTCTTTTTCATTTCTTCATTTCAGTGAACACCTCTACAATGTGAGCTCTCACAAAAGATAGCGTTTCCCATTTGAGGAAGATACCATGAACATTATACACACATACATATACGTACGAACATTCACCAAAGAACAAACACAAATCTTCACGCACACACGCAAATGTTATTGTCTATGTCCATTGTAAAATTGTGTTGTTTAATACATGTATTTTTGTTTTAATATATATATATATATATATATATATATATATATATTTAGTTTATGAAAAACTAGGTAATCCGTATGGGTAGACCCAAGGAGGACAAAATCCAGAGAGCTCAATGTAAATCAGAGCGAATAATTTAAATAAAAATAAATTAAAGGACCACGGATCATCAGACTTTTCTTCCAAAAGTTGAAACGAAAAATGAAAAGAAATTTACACATTTTTGACGGGCAGTACTAAGCATATGTAAATTAACGAAGTGAGGAAGTGAGTGGGGAGAGAGACATGATTGAATTAGATGTAAAATTTCTATTCTTTCAAATTTAATATTGTTTGAGGAAATCCAGACATTGACACATTAAATCGGTTAACTTAACGGAAGTTATATTGATATAGAAGAGGGAGAGGAGGGAAAAGACATAAAGGGAAAAAGAGAGAAAGAAGTCATGAGAGAAAGTGTCACTAACTTTCTTTGGAATGAAAGGCCCAAAATAGACGCTGTTGTTTTGCATTACTTTGAGAGTTCATAAATATTATAATGTTTGATATAAATTTGAATGTTTAAACAGTCTATAAGCAATTTAATTTGATGTTTGTTAGCGATTTAAGTTTTTTTAAAAACTTTATTACAAAAATTTTGGGGATTTAATATGAAATAGTCAATTAGAAAAATATTCATAGAATTTACATTAAAATACTAAAATTTTATTGTAAAATATAAGTTTACTTTTAGTTGTAATTGATTATTAAGGTGATATCTCTATCAGTTTGAATTTTATTCATGAATTTAATTTGTGACTATTTTTAGATTGGTAATTTCTCTTACTTAAAGTTTAGTTTTTAAGTTAATATGGAGTGATATTTGAAGGTAATATTAGAGATCTTGCTCTGTCATATATTGTATACACATCCATGCAAGTTTCACATATACATACGTTCTTTTACATGCGCAGTCACTCATACAGGTACACGTGTACCGATATATAGGTCTTGTTTGTTTTCTTTTCATCTTCAGTTGGACACAACTAGAGTCTGCTATTTTCTTGTAGTTGGACCTTTTTCTAGAAGGAAATAAACATACGTGTTCCCAATCCAACAACACACAAAACCCACACGGTCCTCTACACCAGAGCCCCCATTCAAACTACTTCTCTTAGAACCTCACTCACTTATTTCAGAATGTGGATGTTAATTAAAATATTGCTACATGAATTATTCTAATTAATATCAACATTTTTGTTTCTTTAATTACATTTTGACCAGTGGGTTCTCTTGATTTCTTCTGGTGTCTATCTCAATTAAGTCTTCATTTACTTTTGAATATATAACCTTTTATTCTTTGGTGGGGGTAGATTTGTTCTTTTTTATCATTTTTAACATCAAACCAAAATTTGAGAAAATAGCTTTGTTGCTTTCTGTAGGCTTCTTGGTGAGTTTTTAGTAGCTCCCTTATTTCTTACCATTGTTAAAGGTTTGCATTTGAAATCAGGTAAAAGCAGATTTCAAATGCTGATTTTCGAAGTAGATAATTCCTCCTCATTTAAAAAAATTAACACTTCCTCTTTTTTTTCCCCCCATTTTGAATTTGTCTTCTACTCGACTTAGCTTTATAAATCACATCTTCCTGGACATCTTTGGCAGTTGAGATTGCCTCACTAGTACCCATGGTTAGTGTTCAAGCATGGGTAAAAATCCAGTTTTTCATTCATTTCAGAGTAGGGTACTTCTTCCTACTTGAAAGTCTAATGCAATACAACCTTTTCAACCACATTTAGTGACTCTTCAACACTGAGTGACTATTAAGCAGATTATTTGTGGTTTTTAATGTAATAATAAGCTTATAAAAAAACTATTTAGTAATTAAATAATGTTTATTTTGGCTAAAATTGATAATTAAGTATTTTAAGGCACTTAGTTATTTCTCTTTTTTATTAAAATAGTTTCCTAAATAAAAAAATAAAAATTAGGTGGGGGGGGGGAGATCCCTAAAGGAAAAAAATTCTAGTTCAATCTTTAAAAGGTCACCGCCCCGCACTTTACACTAGGAATTCCATTATTAGTCTTTCTGAAAATTTCTGAAATCATAAAAAAAATTTATAAACAAAGTAAGTAAATAAAAATTAAGAACTTTTGGGAACTGAATTAATTACTGTCTTTAAAGCAAAGTAAAAAGTGTATGTACCCGGTGAATAAATGTACCAATCGCTACCGAACAAAAGTTTGTTTTTTGTTTTTTTTTTAAAAAAAAAAAAGAAGGAAGGAAGGAAAAGACAAAAAAATCTTTCTTCCTTTCAAGCCATCTCTAAATCTTGGTTGATTATTTCTTCTAGAAATGAATAGCATCAACCACTTGTTATGTTCAGTTAACCAATAGTTGATGCTTTTTAAATTGGTTACAAAATAGTTTTTACAATATTTTGCGACTAGGACGTTATTACTCGTCTTTAATGCAAAACATTTATATTCAATTTTAGCGTTTGAACAGTCCCCAGACAAAATACTGAATTATCTCCCTTAGACTGCTTTGAACCTAACTTCATATTTTAATCACACATTTTTTCACCCTAAAATGGAAAAATTCAACTTTTTTGACTAATAAGTATTTACAAAACGAAAATAATTAAAACAAATGAATACGAAAACTAAAAGTCTCTTATCAAAATTAAAACGCAAAATAGTACCTGAACTCAATAATCTCTCCAAAGATGGTAGGTCTCTGACGTTATTATTTTTGTTTTACAAATTCTCATCATTGTGTGATCAAAATATGAGACATGGTAAAAAGGAGATAATCTAAGGGCGGTATTGGGTGCAGAAAACCGAATGTTATCTGGTAAAAAAAAAAAAAGACAGAAAGGTATTTTAATTTAAAACGTTTTGCCAAAAAACTGCCTAAAAGTCAATTTTGAAACAAACACTTAACCAGAAATTAAAGATCTTCCTTCCAACTATACGAAAAACAATGTTTTCTCTATGTATGTCATGTTGATATTGCTTTAGTTTTCTAAGTTTATTTGAGTAATTTAAAGGAGATATCTGAACATGAGGAAAATAGAGACGTCACTTCAGCTGCAGGTTCGTCTTTCTGTTTCTAAGCAAGGTGAGGACATTCCCGAACTTTTTTTAGGTGAAAGAAACTAAAACATATTAGTTTAAGGAAAGTTTAAGGACCAAAAAAAAGTTAATCTTTTTTCAATGTAGAACTGTTCTTCTTTAATTTGTATAACAAATCGCTAAATTGACACTGAAGGTCACTAAAATGAACAAACCACAAAAAAAGTAAAAAAACAAATGTTTACACAGTAAAAAAAAAAAAGTGAAAGTAGTGTAGTTTTATGTTAGTCTCTGAAGTAATTTAGTACCTACCAGTAGGACTCTGTAACAGCAATTCCTCAAGTTATTCCAACGATACATTTTTATTTTTGTAGACAATATGAGCAAATTCTGATTATATTGAACTTAAGAATTCTTTTTTTCTTTTTAACAACGAAATCTACACGAGCTTTCGTCTATATACAAAAACAAATAAAATTCAAAAGTTATTTTAATAATTTAATTAAAAAGAAAAATCAACATTTTTTGCCTTGGGGAATTAAGAAATAACCTTGGGAAATTATTTTTATAATTGGAGTCTCTTACTTGATTCGATTTAATTTAAATATCATCAGATCGACGAGTTTATGTTTTTGCCCTGTTTTAAAATATTTTTTCATTCTAATTTACAGAAGTATGGTAATTTAAGCGGAAACTTCATCAATCAGGTGAAGTCGAGTTGCTTAGTCTTCTTTCGTTATGATCTGAAAAGGAAAGATCGAGTGGGTAGATAGAGGGAAAGTGGTCTACTTGCTTGTTCGTTAGCTTTTGGGATTTTTCTTTTTTTCTAATCCTGTTTAATAACGAGTTTCGTCGACTTTTCAAATGCTCTATTAACCCCTAAAACGTCAATATGAGTTGTGTTTTGCGTTGAGTGTAATCTTTCAAGAGGAAGTAACTCTGCACCGTCCTTCACCTTTAAAAGGACAAAATAACCTTGACACGCACATTTCTCTCTCTCACTGACACTCTCTCTCTTTTTCTTTCTTTCTTTCTGTCTGTCTGTCTGTCTCTCTCTCTCTCTCTCTCCCTCCCTGCTATGTTGTCCGGTGACTTGTGTTCCCACACATCATCATTTGTAGTAGTTTTTCATCCCCGAGGAAGACTGTGGATAACGTTGCTCCCAGAAGATAAAAAGCGTTAAAGGATAAATTTACCAAAAAGGAAAAAGGCTGGACGCTTAAAAAAGAATTAAAAAGCATAAAATTAAAACAGGAGAAAAAATAACCGACGCTGCGCTATTTTCTCTTTTTTATCCATTCTTTTTCGGCTTTCATTTTGTAGACCCTCATCCACACTACAACGAAGCGACTGCTATTAAAAACAAGACTTTTCTAGTAGATGTTATGTGCCACGATTGGTGATAACAAAATCTTAAGTAATTACAGATTTTATCTCTAATTGAACGTCGAACGACGATCAAAGGTGACAACAATAACATGGCTAATACAGCATTCGTCAAGGGACATCGGCGCACTTCAAGTGACATTGAATTTAAGGAATTAACTCGCCGAGATGCCCAACTGGCCATGCATAAAGAACTGGGAAAACTTGTACAGACTGCTCCGATCAATTCCCAAGACAAAGTAAAGGATGAACTCGACCGATTCCAGTCGTTGTTTGAACGATACCTCCAAGAAACTGGCCCTTCTATAAACTGGGATAAAATCAAAGTCTTACCTGACGATGCTATAAAGAATTACAACGAAATCCAACGTGTGGAGTTGGGCAGTGTCCAGTCAATGCTTAACAAACTGGTTGTGCTCAAACTTAACGGAGGTCTAGGAACAAGCATGGGTTGTAAAGGCCCCAAAAGTGCCATCTCTGTCAGAAACGACCTTACTTTTCTTGATATGACAGTACAGCAGATCGAATACCTGAATAAATTTTACGATGCTGACGTTCCTTTAGTTTTGATGAATTCTTTTAACACAGATGAAGACACAGAAAAGATCCTAGGAAAATACAACCAAATCAAGGTACGGATCTTTACATTTAACCAAAGCAGATTCCCACGTATTAACCGGGAGTCTTTGTTGCCAATGCCTAAAAACATGTCTACAACCAGCCCTGATGGAACCCATGGATGGTACCCACCTGGACACGGTGACATTTACGAGAGCTTTCATTCATCGGGTCTTCTCGATGAATTTATCAAAGCCGGTCGGGAATATGTGTTTGTATCCAATATTGATAATTTAGGGGCTACTGTTGATCTTCACATCTTAAATCTTCTTTTTAATCCAACCGCAGGACTTGGGTCCCATGAATTTGTCATGGAAGTAACAGACAAGACTCGGGCTGATGTGAAGGGTGGAACACTAGTAGAATACGAAGGCAAACTGAGATTGTTGGAGATCGCACAAGTACCCAAAGAACACGTCGATGAATTTAAAAGTGTAAGCAAATTTAAGATTTTTAATACAAATAATCTTTGGATTAAGCTGACAGCACTTCAAAGAGTTATCAGTGAAAAGACACTACACATGGAAATTATTGTAAATCCTAAGACATTAGACAACGGTATTAATGTGATACAATTGGAAACTGCTTCTGGTGCTGCTATAAAAAGTTTTGAAGGCGCAATTGGTATTAACGTGCCAAGAAAGAGGTTTTTGCCAGTGAAAACGACTTCTGATTTACTTCTAGTAATGAGCAACCTGTATAAAATGAGAACCGGAGCCCTGGAAATGAGTCCTCAACGTTCGTTTCCAGCTGTACCCTTGGTTAAACTAGGTACCCATTTCCAAAAGGTAAAGGACTTTCTAGCAAGGTTTTCTAGCATTCCAGACATGCTGGAACTCGACCATCTCACTGTGTCAGGTGATGTTACTTTTGGCAAACATGTCAGTTTAAAAGGAACAGTAATCATTATTGCAAATCATGGTGATAGAATTGATATTCCATCAGGAGCAGTTCTAGAAAATAAGATAGTGTCAGGTAACCTCAGAATACTTGACCACTAAGTTTGTTTTTTTGGGGTTTTTTTCAGTCATTTTTTTACCTTTTTTATTTTGTGAAGTGACTTTAAAAAATCACATTTATTATTATCAGTTACTGATAAGAAAACATGATATTTATATTGAAGTTGCAGTATTTTAAATTGAAAAGTGCCAGCTATTTAAGCAAATATGTATTTGCAAGATTTTATAAATAGAATTCTGCTGAAACAGATCCTGCTGATTCATATATTTATTTAGACTCAGTGTTGATTGTTTTCCCTTTCATTTTTACTCCCACTGAGAATTCTTAAATAAGCAAAAATATGAGGATCAGTATTTTTAAATTATTTTTTAAATTTTTACAGGCTTTTCAGTTAAAAAAAAAAGAGGTTGAAGCAAAGAACTAAAATAGAGAAAAAAGTTAGACCATCACTTGTTGCTTGCCCAACTGAAAATGAGCCACCCTCCATCAGCATGTCCCACTTAGATGTAATAAAAAAATTCTCAAGAATGACATGAATGTATACGAGTCTTGAATACGTGCAAAATATGTTTGATTGTTTAAAAATATAAGTCTTGACTTATTCAATAGATATGTGCATGACAAGTGTGTACAAATTGATTGACAATTGTGGATATATCTGAACAAAATATATTCATTATTCAAGGCATTGATCAATTTTCATTTTTCAAGATATGTCATTTTTTTAATTTGAACAAATGTATGCACACATTTACAATACACACTTAGGTACAGTTGCATGTACACATACACGTAAATATGTACATTACATAGCTATATATTTTATATGTTTAATTATCTCAACTGCTACTGCTGCTAAAGTAAATATATTTTGAAATCTTTTATTTTGTCAAATCTTTAGTTGTTTAGTTTATGATGTGAAATTCTATGATTTAAATATGATACTTTTGTTCTGTAATACCCTTGCCAATTAAGTTTTGGCCCAAAACTTAATTGGTAAGTACGAAATATTAAGTTAAGACAATATTTGTTTGAATAAAAACTCTTTCAATATTTACACATATACACACAAATCATCATACATAAAAAAATGTATTTTAATTTTTATTCCTTTCTATTTATTATTTCTTTTGTTTTTGAAAACTGCAGACTATACTGCTTTCTGTATAATGAATAAAAATAAAAATAAAAAAACATTTGTTAATGATTTAATGTTCCATTGTTATTTTTAATTGATAGAAATAATGACTCCTAATCTCTCTTTATGAGATTAACATTTTTATTTATTGGAATAATTTAATAAAAGTGTTAAATAGAAAATTTTACAGAAATTCATTGGGAATACATGAGGCAACTTTATTTTTCATTACTGCTTTTTATGGGTTCCCTGCTGTTTAAGAGATGGAATTTTGATGACATTAGTCTGGTAGATTTTTCTGCTGAAATTCAATAGGCCTTGCCTTGTGTGTTCAGTTATTCTAAAATTGTCTTCAGTTTGTGTTTTCTCGAGGAAAGTTTTAAGTCTAAGGAACTTTTTATTAGAACATATAAGAATTTGATTTGTTTTGCTTAAAAAATCTGATAATATATTTAATATGTCAAAAGACTTTGTTGAAAATATCTTTTTGCCAGCACTACTACATTTCAAAAAACAAGTTGATATTCTGAAGTAAATGACAACTCTGACTTTATTTTACAATTACTATTTTATCTTTTGTTTGATAGTACCATATGAAAAGTTGGAATTTACAAAAGTAGTAAAACACTATATTTTAAACAAAAACAGACATTATTTTAATGAAAATGTGCATTTTACTATTATTATATAAAAATCATTTTTTCATTAGTTTTAGAAATAGGTCATTATTGTTGCTAGTAAGCAGGGATGAGCACACCACAAGATGAAAGTTTCTTTTCAATTCATTTGAAATCTAATTGTTCACTTGTTCCTCCTTTCCTGTTGTAATGAAATGATGAAAGATACCTATTTAAATTCATATTGATAGCACCAAATTATCCAACGATTCATATGCTACACCCTAATATAACATAAATAACAATAAAATAGCCGGATTTCAAATAAATATTACCTTTTTTTAAATCCATCTCTATGAATCAATGTGAATTAGACACTTCTTAAATGTACTACCTGATTAATCCAGAGCTTTCAGGATCTACAAACCCATTATTTTTTACATGTTGAAAATTTTTTATCCCTGGCTAGCCTAGAGGGTATTACTGATATTAAAAAAAATTCTAGATTTAATACTAAAAACAACAACAAAAATAAAACAATTTCTATATTACCCCATAAGTTCACAAAAGTTTTGGAAAATTTCTATTTGGAAATACCCAACGACTCAAAATGACAAAAATCTTCACTTTTTTTGTTATTTTTAATTTAGAAATATATATATATATATTTTAGATTACTGAATTAAACCTCCACATAACCATGAAAATCACTATTCTCCTAAAATATTTAAAAATAAAGTATTCCTTAATTTTTAAACTGCTCTGGTAAAAACTTCAATTTTAGGAACATTTACTTAATTTGGTGAAGCCTATAAAAAACGGATACAATACCTAAAAAATGACATAAATCTCAATTTACTTTCATCTTAACTGATTTTTATTAATTTAGTTCTAACATTTATTTATAAATATGTTTTTGTTTTCCATGTCGACAAATATGAAAATTTTTTGTTGACATGGAAAACAAAAACATATTTATAAATATTGTCTTTTCTACAGGTTAACTCTGAGAAATTTTCATATTTGTCAACATGGAAAACAAAAACATATTTATAAATATTGTCTTTTCTAACATTTATTGTTAAAAATATTTTAATTTGTATCTAAGGGTATTTCATGGTTTAACACATATATGTTACAATACCTTTCACTTACTTGTTCTGAACAATCATTCTCAAGCAAAGTGGGAATTTTTCCCCAGAAGGAATTTTAGGGTTTCAGTGAGGAATTTGGAACATGGATATGAAGATTCAGACTGTTGGAATATTGATCTTTTGACAAACTACAATTCTATAATGCACCTTTTTCAGTCATTTTGGAATTGGGGAATGACATTCTGAAATATTGTGAAAATGGAAAATGGGCAAAAAATGTTTAAGCGCCACTGATTTTGAATTTAATGTGTTTAAATTTTTTCTGCATATGATTTGTACACACTTTCAGACCAGACACCATTATGCCAACAAGGCAAAAAAAAAATGATGGTAGGGAAATTTAATCTTTACTGTCATACTACCTGTATTTGCCTTTGCATTTGTGTGGCTAACATAATAAAAATGGAGGCAATACTTTCAGAGCAACTCAATTTCAGTTTACTTGGTGGTATTGCATGTTTTTATGCCAGGGATAGGTGTGTAAGCCCAGGTGAAAGCTGGCATTTTGAATGCTCTTTTTCAAGGCTAACAGGTCTGCCTCTCTTAAATGACTGACATAATACAATCTTTCTACTTAATGTTCCTCACTTATCATTTAATTCTGTAATAAAAAATAAGTATATTTAGGTAGCATGAACTAATTTAAACAAGTTTTGTTAAATTCAACTGACAAAGTTTGTTTCATTTTTTTTTATTGTATTTTTTTCAATTTTTGAATAAGTTGAACATTCAAATCAAAACTGTTGATAAACTGTCCAAAGTTCATGTTTTTATTCAAGTACATTGGACTGATTTCTTAAGAAATGCTATGAAAATAGATCTATTTAGGTCTTCCTGTATATCAACACTTGTTGATTTCATTTATTATTTCTGTAATCTTGTCTGTGCCAAAATCATCTAAGGGTGCCACTATCTCTATTATGGTTCTATTTGGCCCTGCCACTTTGTTCCTGTTCAATTTGGCCAGTGCTGCTTCCACTTCAGTTTTTTAATATTTCCAGTCTGTCGATATTTGTGTGTATTGCTAGTTGTCCTCTTTCATTGTGGAAGATTTCTCCAATCTATTTGTTCCATCTCTGAATTATTTTTTCTTTCTCTAATATCAGCTTTCTGTCCTTAGATTTTATGCATCCTGTTGATGAGCATGTCTTTTGCCCTGTTCTCTTATTTTTTATGCATATCTGCTTTATCTGCGATACTCATTCTTTCTATTTCTGCACATTTTTCATTGAGCTATTTCTCTTTAGCCTGTCTGCATTTGTTCCTTGTTTCTTTGTGCAGTGTTCTATATTCTGTTCCATGTCTCAGCATTGTTTTTTGTCTCCTTTTCATCATGTTGAGAATCTCATATGTCATCCATTCATTTTTTCTTCTTTGTCTATTTTCCTTTGGGATGATCTCTTGTCTGATGTCACTAAGGCTTCACTTAGTGTGTCCCAGTGCAGGTTTGTCAAAGACATTGAAACAAGGAATGCAATATTTATGCTCAGAATGTTATCAGAAAGAGCAGAACAAATGCAAAAGGATGTGCACCTGTGCTTTATAGATTACACAAAGGAGTTCGATAAAGTATACCACACAGATATGCTAGAACTACTCAGTAACCTGGACATATTTGGGAAGGATATTAGAATAATCAAGAACCTATACTAACAGAAAACCACCTGCATACGGACAGAAAATGAGTTTAACAGACATACAAAAATAGAAAGGGGTGTAAGATAAGGATGTATCTTCTCACCTGACTTATTCAACCTATCCAGGGAGGCAATTCTGAGAGAATTGTCTTACCAAGATTCATTATTGGTGGCCACAATCTTAACATGCAAATGACACAATGTTGATAGCAGACATGGAAAGAAAACTACAAAAGCCCCCACAGAAGGTAGTGAAGGAAAGTGAAAAGAAAGGACTAAATATAAACTACAAGAAGACAGAATGCATAGTTTTTAGCAAAATGAAAATTACACATCAGAGATACCAAATTCAAACAAGTACAAAAATTTAAATATCTGTGAAGTGTTCTAACAGAAGATGGAAAATGCAACACTGAAATCTGAAGATACATTGAGATAACCAAAGATGCATTCCAAAACCGAAGCAGAATATTAAGAGAGAAAAACTTTGTTAGGAACAAAGAAAAGAGTACTGAACTGTTATGTGATATCTGTCCTTCTATATGGCAGTAAATGCTGGACAATATCCTCAGAATGAAGAAGAAACTTGGAGCAATAGAAATGTGGTTCTACAGAAGGATGCTGAGGATGCTATGGACCAAACATGTGAGCAATGACAAGGTTTTAGAGAAAATGGAAACAAAAAGGAAACTTATACTTAACATCAAGAAGAGACAGTTGAAATTTCTGGGGTACATAATGAGGAAGGAGGACTTGGAAAATCTGATAATCACAGGACAGATTGAGGGACAGAAGAAAACAAACAATATACTTGATGAGCTTGAGTAAATGGATGGCAGAACAGGGTTTAGGAGAAATAACAAAAAGACAAAATTTATTAAGAGATACAAAGGACTGGACATTGTGAAGGGCCATGATCGCCTATGTTCTGAGAGGACACAGCACATAAAGAAAAAGACTTTGGACTGTTTCAATTATCAAGAACTGAATGTTAGTATGGTAGACAAATTTTTTTTGGATACATCCTGGCATTTTTTGGAATGCTACAATTTAAATTCAATTAAAATATATGTGCATCATATGTAAAATGATTTCACAGAGCTTGACTGCACTGGAAAAGAATGTATCAACTATCTGATATGTATTATTGTTATTTTATGTACATTTTAAATATTTTATACACACTTTAAAATATCATTTCCTGTAGTAAAATATATATATATATATATATATATATATATATATATATATATATATATATATATATATATATAACAAACATTATATCTGCTCATTGTAACAAATATTTTACCGTATATTACAATTGAATAAGGCAAGAAATTCAATTGTAATATACGGAAAAATATTTATGAATACAAAAGGATTATGATAAAAATAAGCAGACATAATGTTTGTAATTTATTCAATCAGACATGCCTAAAAGAGAATTTGCTGCTTAAATACACAAATATATATATATATATATATATTTCTGAAGAATTAATTTATTTATTTTTAATCTTAATGGATAAATAAAATGACTTATCTTCCGACTTTCACAGAGATACCATCATTAAAAATTATCACATTTGTACATGTGATATTTGTTAATAGATTCTGTAGGTTGATGAATGGAACAGTGTCTCTGTGAAACTTCAAGTTGGAAGATAAGTCCTTTAAACTTTTATGTATTGATTTCACTAATGTCTCTCTATTTTTTCACATCAAGCACTTTATTTACAAAAATCTGCTTGCTTTGAATGTATTAACCTCCAATAATTTATTAGTTGACATTTTTTGTTAGGCATAAACAATTTTTGTAGTCTAGAGTTCCTTCAGTATATCTTGAAATTTTGATAAAATCCAAAGAAGGGACTGTAATGTTATCAGTCCTGACCTGGCATCTTGAACTCAGTCACTTTCCCACTGCTGTGACATGACATGACTCTGTATTTTTAATAAATATTTTTATGTTCTAATTTTTTATTGTTTTAATGACCTTACCTTGTTACTAGCTCAATCACATAAATTTAAGTGTACTACTAGATTGGCAACTAGCAAGATGCAACCATATGTTCTATTCTAATGGTTTCTTTTCTTGCATTTTTCACCTGTGGAACTCTCTTCTGGTTTCTTGCTTCCCTATGATTTTCAAAAATTTAAATACAACACCAGTCATCATCTTCTGTCATCCTGAATCCTATTCTTTTATTATCCTTTCTCCTCACTAAAGTCTTCTAATTCTCTTTCATTTTCGGCATTACTGCCTTGCATAGGGTGAAATGATTAATATATATATTACTGATACCCCCTGATGAGTGAACAGAGTGATTTCTGGAAGGTCAGTCTATGAAACTCAGGAGTCAGGATGCTGAAGGTAACGTCACTCAGCTGACAAACCTTTTACTTGTATTTATTATATATATATATATATATATATATATATATATATATATATATATATATATATGTAAGAATTGTTTGATTGTACCACTAGTAGGTGTTCAAGCTCAGATTAATATCAATATATTGAATACTGATTTTCAAAAGCATGTAGGCCCACAAGTCTTAGAAAATTGGCCCAAAACAACCTTTCTACCCTATTTCTCTAACCCTATTTAAATTTGTACCAGACTAAACTAAGTTTATTACATATAGAATCCATATGATTGTTGATGTGTAGAAAATGATGTTCATTGGAAGCTCTCAATACAAATACTCCTTTTATTATATCTCATTTTATTTTATTTTGATTAGTTCTACTCATGAGTAAATTATTTTTATATACTAATCTGCTACTAAGTCACAATAAACATTGAGAATCAAATTCCCTGCCACTAGTGAATTACTCTTCAACATAAGCTTGCTAGCCAATGTGTTATGGTGGGAACACAGTGGTAAGTATTTATTAAAGTCATGAGAATTCTATTCTATTTTCAAATCACTTGAACATTTCTAACAACAGCAACAACAATAAAGATGGCTAGCAAATGCAACTAGAAGAGAAAATAATGATATAATCAAGCTGTTGGCTTTCCACATTACCAAAAACAAAAATGTTTGGAAGGAATATAATTGATATACTTACCAGAATATTCAAATTTCTATCAAGTCAAAAACAAAGAAATAAAAGTCAGTGGAAAAATTTAGGGCAGAAAGTTTGTGTTGCATCAGTCTTCAAAGTTGGACTAGACTCCCTTGAAAATCAGCATTCAAAATTTTGGCTTGATAGACTGGCATTACAAAATCACAAACAACTTTACTAAATAACCGAAAAAAGCATCACTTGAAAACTTCTAACAGCAGCAACAACTAAAATGGGTATCACATGTAACTAAAAGAGAAAATAATGCTATAATCAAGAGGTTAGCTTTCCACATTACCAAAAGCAAAATGTTCAGAAGGAATATTATTAATATACCAGAATATTCTAATTTCTTTCAAGTCAAAAACAAAGAAATAAAAATCAGTGGAAAAAGATTGTGTAGCCTGCCTTGAAAATCAGCATTCAGAATTATGTCTTTTCTATCATCAGACTATCAAGTCAAAAACAAAGAAATAAAAATGAATGAAAAAATGCTGCATATAAAATGTACAGCAGTTTTTTTTATTAAAGAGATAATTTGTTTCAAGACTGATTCATAATTTCAAGTAATTAAGAATATATTCTATATATATATATATATATATATATATATATATATATATATATATATAGCATTAAAAGAGAATATAAGTTTCTTTGTCCTATTTATTTCTAGGCACTATGCATTAGGAGTTTATAATAAACTTACTGAAACAGATGGAGAACTGAAATAGCTGTTGTTACAAATTCTCAATGAGGAGATTGATTTATAGTAAAAAAGTGAATAGCTGTATTATAGAGATTTTCACATTTCACTGTAAATGTCATAGATGATAAAATCAATGTATCAATGTGCTATTGTTGCATAAAAGGTCACTTTTACCCATTGTTGAAGGCATCAAACTATTCATTTCTGCATTCAGAAATGATTTGAATTAAAATTAAAATACAATTCTGTCTTTGATTTTTTTATGCAAAGGCTTTAAAACAATACTCATGTGTATCATTCAAGAGAGAAATCAGTTTTGCGTGTTTTTTCAATGTGTTGTTGGGGAAATACATCTTTGAGACTGTTTTTCTTTCTTTTTTAAATGCTAAATCCCTTCAGGATATAGGAAATCAGGACTTTTCAGAGATTCCTTTTCTTTATTATTTGTTAATTGCCATGCATTCTTGGGGAATCTAGCAGCATGCTTTATCATTTCCATCTCCACTGTTTGAAAATCAGAGTTTTCATTCTTTCAGTCTGATTGCTACTTAAGACTATAGAGCAGTGATTCTTAACCGTTGTGGTGTGGTACACTAGTATACCACATGATCCTATTAAGTGTACTGCAAAATATTAATGGAATCACAAAAAACACCAGGCACAAGTTTCACACTAAATAAGCTGCACAAATAGTTGAATAGAAACATTGAAATAAAGTAAGTTCATATTTGTGTATATATTTTTTTTAAATCTATGGTTTTATTTCATAACATTTAAATGTATACTCTTTAAAAATTTTGCTAAGTATACTGTGATATTTTCATTTGTAACTAGGTGTGCTGTTGCTTATAAAAGTTGAAAAACACTGCTATAGAGCTTTGTATACGCTGTTATTTAATCCATAATTTCTGGTTAGTTTGTTTTCATATTAATACCCTTAGGAAAAATATTAATTCATCTCTTCTCCCCCCAGCTATGTGCTAAATAGTTGTACTTGTATACAGAAAATGTATTTTTTTTTATCATTTCACCCCAAGCAAGGAGATAATGCCACTAAGATGCAAGGGGTTATTGAGTATGAAAAAATCTGAGAAAAATATTTCTGAGGAGAGATGACAATGAAAGAACAGGATTCAATGACATTGCATTTAAATTTTTGAAGATCATAGTTAACAGGAAAGCAAGAATCTGAAAGAGTTCCACAAGTGAAAGTTGTAAATGAAGAAACTATTAGTACAGAACTTATGGCTACATCTAACAATTTCAACAGTAAAATGAAATTTAACTGCCCATCTAGTACTGCACTCAAATTTGTGAAGTCAAAGTAACAAAAAGTAAAGCTTGTGGGTTATCCCACTTGACTTTGCTAGAAAAACTCTCATTAGAGGGTGCTCCTTAAGCCTATAAAAAGGCATGCATTTTTCTTCCTAGCCTCTTCTTTTTACAGCTTTTCAGCACTAGTCTTAAGATGTAGTAATATGTAGGTAAAGTGTCCCCCACTAGGGAACATTCATTTTCACGGTTTTCTCTCATGACTTCTGTACTCTCTCACACATGCTTGTTATATGCACACAAACAAGCACATTTTTATTATATCTAGTTTCATGTTTTTTTTCCTTTTGTTACATGTAATTCCTTTTGTAAAAACATGCATTGTTATTTGTTTTATATTTATTGTTTTGTGTTACACATTTTTCACTTGGATTCACATTGAATCCATCGATATTGTTTGTGGGATAAATTTTGCAGGAGCCTGTAAATATTTACTATCCAAAGTGTTGATTCCCGCAATATAATGGTGATTAAATATTTACCCAAACATACCAGCAGTCCTGCAACCCAAGCTCATCCAAGAAATTACCATGAAAATACTTATAGAGAATGCACAGTGAAGCCTTATGGTGATAGAAAAGTGACTCAAGCGAAGATGCTAACTCAGGACTGATAACATTGCAGGTTATTCTTTGAATTTTGTCAAGAAATTTGAGATACACAGCAACACCACCAGACCAGATGGGGCAGCAATGGTCAATGCATGGATGAATGGTAGACTTGTAAAGATACAAGATAGATTTTGATGTAAAAAAATTATCTAATACAAAATAATGAGTCAACTTTCCTAACAAGCAGACCTAGCAATTGATTTTATATAGTCATCCACTTCATGTCAGAAGATAGACCAAGAAGGTGCAATTAGTTACTCTTCTGGAGGTTAACATCATTAATTGATCATATATATATATATATATATATATATATATATATATATATATATATGAAGAAATATAGTCTTAAAGTGTGCTATATTTATGGGATAAAGTGTTCAATATCAGAGATAGAGCATGTGTAAATATAAAAGTGGACATGGAAGTCAGCACTTAGAGGCGACAGTCTGTTTCATGCTAGTGCAATCGTACGACAGTCTGTTTCATGCTAGTGCAATCGTATGATTGCACTAGCATGAAACAGACTGTCGCCTCTAAGTGCTGACTTCCATGTCCGCTTTTATATTTATATATATATATATATACATATATATGCACATATATATGATATATATTAATTCACTAAATGATAAGAAATAGTCACAGGATAAATTCAAATATTTGTTTAAAAGCTCAAATTGTTATTCTGTGGTTATCTGATATAATTTTCTTCAATTGGTCTTTGTTAATGAGTTTTCTTTGAGTTTTGTTTTCTATATGTTCATTCCCAGTTTAAATTTTCAAAACCATGTTCATTTGTTTGTATTTCCTGCTCCATATGCTAAATTTAAATTTCTCTGTTTCAACTGCATTGTATCCCCTAAAAAGTAGTGTAAAAATAAAATTCATGAAAGTTAAGTACCAAAAATAATAACTAGATTTACAATAGTAAACAAATGAATATAATATACTGCTATTCAAATCCATCTTGACAACATCAACAAAACTAAATTATGAATCTTCATGAATCTGACACATCTAAAAAAATGTATACTATTATTCTGCTTGTTTATAGGTATGACAATTATGTTTTTATCATTATATAAATAAATGCCCATATCATTGTTTTATAATTTTTATCAATAGCCGTGTATAATACTTGGGGGAGGCACTTGTATTGTTGTATCCTGTTTATGGTGTCAAATATAACATTCTGAGTCAATCACCGGTCACCAAATATGACATAGGAGTGACTGTCCTCCAGTCACTGTATGTCTGTGATAAATTTTAGCCTGTAATCATGATCTCTAGCATCATAGTTCAGTGAAGGATGTGTGAATAGGACATGGTCCATCACATCATTTATCTCCTCTACTGTCATGTTGTCTAGTGAAATCTTTTATGTTGTGTACCTGCTGGGATGAAATATTCACCTCAACAAACCATGGCTTGGTTTTTGTGGTGATAGTTGTGGTGATAGAACCAGTAATGTTTCAATCCTAGCATCTTCCTTAATTTGGGCAACTTGCCTAAAAGGCAGAAATTCTTTAGCAGAAAGGACAAACTCTGTTGATAAAGCTATCAACAATTTATTAATGATGAGAAAATATAAAAGCTGCAAAAATGACACTAATGTGGCTTGACTTCAGTAAGTACTATTCTTCTTCCCTTGAGTCATTGAGAGATATTTAATGGGTAAAATTCAGGTGTGTTGTCAACTTTGCTGCTTCTAGTGACATTTCCTAAGCTGCCAAGTGTGACTGTCTGCATCTCTTTGCCTTCTGCAATCTACTGTCTGCCTAAAACTGGTATGTGTGTGCACTTATAAGGTTAATGGTTCCTCTGGAGATGTTGATTAATTATACACTTGCAAAAAGACCCTCTTTGTTAAAGTATTTCCCACATGCATGGCCTTGGTGTCTACGTCAAGGACCATCTCCCTCTGGCTAGAGAGTGCTCTCTCGAATCACCGGACCATTCGTACTTGTGTCTCTGGCTATCTCTTCTCAATGCTGTAAGCTATCTTTACTTCCTCTATCGCTCTCCATCCTCTCAGGACTGTGGAATACTCGATGTCATTTCTGACAGCATAGACAACGCCCTCTCTCTCCATCCGTTCGCTCACATATTTGTGTTTGGCGATTTTAACGCCCATCACAACAACTGGCTTAAGAATGCTACTACCGACCTCGCAGGCATTCATACTCTCAACTTTTCAGTCTCTCAATCCCTCACACAGATAATTGATTTCCCCATGCGTTTTGCTTACAACCGGGATGGTAAGGCCTCTCTCCTCGACCTGTGTTTTACCTCCATCCCGGAGTCTTGTAGTGCCACGCAGCTCTGTCCTATCGGTAACTCCGATCATGCTGTAGTGTCTGTTAGTATCTCCTTCAACCCCACCCCCTGCAAGGAGCCTCCTACCACCAGAACCTCATTCTGCTACCAACGAGCTGACTGGGACTCATTTCGTGATTTCCTCCGCGATGTCCCCTGGGATGCTGTATTTAAGCTCCCCATTCAAGAATGTGCTTCAGAGTTCTCTTCCTGGGTTAAAGCTGGAATTGATGCTTTCATCCCCTCAAGGAAATTTAAGGTCAAACCGCGCTCCTCCCCTTGGTTCTCAGCTGCTTGCTCAGCCGCCATTGCCCATAGGAACCACTTCTTCCACCTATTTCGTAGCGATATGTCTGACTGCAATAGACGCCTATTTGCCTCTGCCCGTAACGAGTGTAAGCGTGTCCTCAACGAAGCTAAGTCACTATTTGCTGCTCGGATGAAGGAATGTATTGCATCTCGCAAATTCGGCTCCAAGGATTATTGGCACCTCTGCAAGAGCGTTCTGAACAATAGCAAACCCTCCATTCCTCCCCTGTTCAATCAGTTTGAGGTCCTGACCACCTCTGCCGACAAGGCTGAATGCTTTGCTCGGAAGTTTTCTTCCAATTCAACCTTTGACTCTTCCGGGGTACCCATGCCCGATCTCCCTCCCAGAACTGAGGCCCTTTTGAGCGGATTGCACATATCCCCGTCATTGGTATTGGGCATTATCTCTAACTTAGATCGCCACAAGGCTATTGGTGGTGATGGGATACCAGCCATTGTCCTGAAGAAATGCGCACCTGAACTGGCGCCTGCACTCTCTAAATTATACAACTACTGCCTCAAGGAGTCTTGCTTTCCTGACTGCTGGAAGTCCTCATCCATTGTTCCTGTCTTTAAGAACTCTGGTGACCCCCTCCGACCCTTCTAATTACCGTCCTATCAGTCTCTTACCCCTCTTCGGCAAAGTCTTTGAAGTCCTTATCAACACCGAAGTGATTAATCACCTGATATCCCATGATTTGCTCTCAGACAAGCAGTATGGTTTCCGCTTTGCCCGATCTACAGCCGATGTGCTTACGGCCATCACTGAATTTGACTACCAAGCTATTCATAATAACGGTGAAGCTCGTGCCGTGGCCCTAGACATCTCCAAAGCATTTGATAGAGTTTGGCATGCCGGCCTTCTTTGCAAGCTCCAGGGTTATGGTATTACAGGTCGATTGTTTGACCTAATACAATCATTCCTGTCAAACCGTGAATTGAAGGTCGTTCTCAATGGATTCATCTCCAGCTCCTATCCCACTAACGCAGGTGTTCCTCAAGGCTCCATCCTAGGCCCTACTCTGTTCCTCATATTCATAAATGATCTTCCTGATGCCATAGATTCCCAAGTTGCCATCTATGTGGATGACACCACAATTTACTCCTGCCTCAAAAACAAATCTAGTGATGCTGACAAAGTTAACCTGGCAGTTTGACTTGAAAAGGACCTACAATCGGTTGTGAACTGAGACAAGAAATGGTTGGTTAACTTTAACACCTCTAAAACAAAACTTCTCTCTATTAACCACAACATGGATCCATCCCTGCATCCCATTAGAATGTCTGAAGACCAACTTCTCGAGAGCTCATCCCTGCGGCTGCTCGGTCTCACGCTGTCCGCTGATCTGAGATGGAACAAATACATCGAGTCAATTGCTTCATCCACCACAAGGAAAGTTGACTCCCTGTGCCGAGCCAGGAAATCTTTCTCCCCGGAATCTATCCTCCAAATCTATAAATCAACCATTCGCCCTTGCATGGAGTATTGCTGCCATATATGGTCTGGAGCCCCTGCTGTTTGCCTCAGGGTTCTTGATAAGATCCAGAGACGGATATGCAATGTAATTGGCCCTGATCTGTCATCTCGTCTGCAGTCGCTCTCTCACAGATGCGCAATTGCCTCGCTCTGTCCTTTTTGCAAATACTTTCCCGGTAATTGCTCCGATGAGCTGCTTTCGCTGGTTCCCAGGCCTCATCCCGTTCCCACCCCTTCACCGTTGAAACTGTTAGATGTAGACATCTCTTCTACTCCAATAGCTTCATGTCTTGCACATCTCGCCTGTGGAACTCCCTTCCTTATTCCTGTTTACCTGACAAATATAATCTCCAACTATTTAAGTGTAACGTCAATCGACATCTCCAGTTGCCTTGATCTATCCACTTCCCTTCTTCACATCCTTTCACCTTTCATTCCTATCTGCTCTCGCTCCAAATCTTCTGTAACCCCCTTGCCTTGATCGATCCACTATCTTTCTCCACAACCCCTCCTTTACCACTCCTATCTGCTCTTCCTCCAAACCTTCTCTAACCCCTTGCGTGCTAGTGGCTTCCAGCCTTGCTTGGGGTGAAAAGCTTAAAAAAAATAAAAAAATTAGCATTATGTGTGGCCTATGCTTCTAAAGAACTCAAGACCAAACATTTTAGTAAGCTTTCTGCATATGATTTGCCACACAGGATTCTAAATATACATTCCCCATTTCTGTCTAGTTTTTGCAGAATTTTGGCAAAACATATTAGTCACATCATCATGACTTCCTCAGATTTGTGGACCAAAGCAGGATATCTCAGTTATACTGAATTTTACTGAATCTTGGTTTATTTTAGGCACAAATCCTCCCAATGCCTTCCCCATAAGTATTTTGTAGGTTCAAATTAATATTTTTAACACAAGCATTTTCTCATCATCTTCTAAATGTATTTTTTATCATTTCACTCCAAGCAAGGCTATAAAGCCACTAAGACATAAGTGGTTACTGAGTGTGAAAGAATAAGAAAAATAAACACATTATTAAGGAGGGAGAATAATAAAAGAAGAAGAATTAAGAAGACAGTAGTTTACAATTCATATTGCAGTTAAATTTTTGAAGATCAAAGTTGACTGAAAAGCAAGAAGCTGGAAGAGAGTTTCACAGGCAAGAAGTGTGAGAGAAGAAACTGTTAGCAAACAACTTATGGTTACATCTAGCCATTTCAACAGAAAAATGACAAGACCTTGCTAATCTAGTACTGCACTTAAATTCATAAATTGTAGGTACAATAGAGCAAAGTTCATTAGAGCAATTACTATGAAAGTATTTATAGAAAAGGTACAGAGAAGCTACATTATGCCGGTTGGAAAGTGAATGAAGCCAGGATGCCAGGTTAGGACCATTAACAATGCATATTTTTATTTGGATTTTATCAAAAATCTCTAAATATATAGCAGAAGCACCCGACCATATGTGGCAGCAATATTCAAAGCATGGATAAATGGTAGACCTATAAATATGTAAGATAGATTCTGTCAAGAAAAATTGTCTAGCATGACACAGTGAAACAACTTTCCTCACAGCAGACCTAGCAATTTATTCGATATAATCTTTCCACTCTACGTCAGTAGAGAATATTAGAAGATACAACGTCATTCACCTGGAGGTTATCATCAGCCATGCTGATGGAAAGCAGAAAGATTATTAATAGAATGTAGTTTTGTTTTGAAGGCATTAAAATTAATAAGTCATCCCTTGCACCCAAATTTAGGTCACTTTTGGAATCAGCTGCCAATTTGACTTTATCAAATTGATCAGACTTAGTAAATAGTTGTGAGAGTTGAAGACATCTCAAAGTTCACTAATGAAAATTAGGAGCAACATAGGTCCAAGGATAGAGCCTGGAGCAGTATCTGCATTAATGCTAAAAGATCTAAAAGAGTGGCCATTCAAGACAAATTTCATTTTGCAATTTGATAAGAAAAACTGAATCAGTCCACCCACTCTCCCATATTTTTCTCCATGTTTTGCTCAGTATTACCAAGTCTCTCAATATTGCAAGTCACTAAACAATATTTTAAGTGTTAATATGACTCAGGGACTCACTGATGCTAAATCAAACAGATATACAAAATTAAGTAAATCCTGCCATTATTTGAACATCTAGCCTGGAGAGAAGCAAGCAAATTATGCATCCATTAGGATAACATTCTACTAACATCTTAACTTAAAAATACATTAATTCTACATTTTTAACTTAAAAACATATAGCTAAAAGTTTTTTTTTGTTATCAATTACTTTAATTAGTCACTAATATTTCTTTTTTTTAAATTGATGTGTTAAATTCATTTAAAATTTAAAAAAAAAAATTTAGTCTTTTCTTTGAATTTTATTATTTTATCAATACAACCACTGTTTTAAAGTTTAAAATCTATCACTGCTTTTATTATTTTAAATAGTTAATCTTTATCTATAAATGGCAGGATGTGTGTGTGTGTGTGTGTGTGTGTGTGTGTGTGTGTGTGTGTAATGAATGCATGGCCACAATTTTTGACGGATTTGCACCACAATTTACATGCACATACTCCAAGTTAGTGAAAAGGCCAAGACCGACTTTGCATTTCCCAACTCCCATTGATAGTGGAAATAATCGATTTTTTCATGCTTCTATGGCAGTTTTCATGTAGTTTGCAGCCATTTTTTACTGGCCAGAGTGAGAGCCTATAGCTGGCTGCCACAAATAGGCAGGAAGATTCTATTGGTCAGCGTGAGAGCCAACAACTGACTGACACGAATGTTAACTAGCATGCTAGCATGCCAAAAAATTGATAGCTGCATTCGTCACAAGTGGGAAAAATTTAAATCTGCATGGCACTTTACTCCAGTTGGCTCATTCGCTTGCTTAAACTCAACGTTGATTCTGATTCTGCAGAACTGGGTTGGGTGTGAAAAAGTATTTGTTGTTAACATTCTCTTTTCATTCGGTTTTTCCAGTTACGAGTCCTTTTTTAAAGCTGATCGTTTTGTGTTCATTTTGTTTAGTTCTTTTTTCGTGACAGATTTAATGTTTAGTATAGAGCTTAGAAATAATTTGCAGTGTGAGATAGGCAAGAAGTAAGGCATGTAGCAACATCAGCATGGCAAAGGGCACTCCTTTAAAGGCAAGGAAGGGCAAAAATATTTGAAGTCAAATGATAGCGATTGCTGTATGAGTCGTACGATTTTTGAATCAAGCACGGGCAATGCTGGGCCATGCTGCTAGTTTAATTTAATTCATTTTAAAGAGTATAAATAAAGTGCAATAATATTTTGCATATAATGAATAGGGTCTTTTCATGAAGTAGATTTGTTCTAGCCTATATTCTATCATAGTTAACTATGTGTTGTTCTGAGTAGAGCAAACAATTGAATTTACTTAAAAATACAAAAGAAGATTTACAAAGGTCAGACTAAAGGCTTAAAATCATACTTCTATCTATCTATCTATCTATCTATCTATCTATCTATCTATCTATCTATCTATCTGTCTATCTATCTATTATATACTGTGTATGGTTGCATGAGAACACATGAAAACTATAAATTACTGCCAGTAAACTGGAAAGGAAAGGAGACAATATATGTTAAAATAAAATTCTTTGTATTGCTTAATATAAAGCATTAAGATGGAACGGCACTTTGTGGACAAGGGAAATGAACTGGAGATTGGCAGAGTCAGTAGGGTCTGGCATTGAAGCTTGTGATGGGTAGGTTGATTGAGATCAGTGGTGATGTTAGTGACAGCCTGCCTACTCACCTGCAACTGTTATGAGTATTGTGAACAGATCCTTTTAAGCAGTCAAGGTAGATACATGACACAGCATTTTTTGTCACGCTTTTGCTTTATCGGCAACATTCATGATTGGCTCCTTTTAAATTGTATTTTATATTATTTACAGGGATTTGTTTTGTGATCTAGATTTGATACATTGGAGCACCTGTGAAGAGAGTAACTTTTTATTTTTATTTTGTAGTGATTACATCTGACCAAAAGGTTTTGATGTGGAGTAAATCAGAAAGAAATCTAGTTTGAAGCAGAGTATAACATATCTATCTCAGTCTATTGAGGGCAATCTATCTATGTATGAAAAGTTCTCATCCTGACCAAGAAGAATCACCTAGAGACATGAAATATACACACTATTCTACATATCCACTTTGTAGTTCAATGACACTTGACACATCCTTTCCCAATCATTTCTGTAACCCTTTGGTTACTGAAATATTGATTTTAGAAAGTGGGCATGACTTATTGACAAAAGTAGTTTATAGCATTTTGTCCAGTTCATTATCATTTTTGAATTTGTGTAGAACAGTCATAGGGAATAAATATTGCCATAAATTGGACAAAATGCATTGAAAATTGAGCAAGAAGGAACTGGATCTGGTCAATCAAAGAGTTTCTATTTTTCTTTATGATAATAGATATCCCAATGTGACAGTAATGATACACTGGAAATAGAATGATTGCTTTATCTTCTGTCTTCTCCAGACTTTCTTTATTCATTATCATGTCTCCAAGCTTTCTTAACTTTTGAAAAATTTAATTCAGTTTCAGAACCAGAAAGCTACAAAAGAAACTTTCAAAGAGTTCACTGAACAAAGAAATTCTATTTAGTATGTGTCTATAAATGGCTTTGTTGCCCATTGGTAGAAGAGAGTTGAAGTCAAGAGTGCAAAGTTTTATTAAATTGAGATTTATAGTGCTAAGTTTTCTTCTTTTTTTGTTTTATTCACAGTTACAAATGTCAGTGATCAGATTAGCCATTTCCTTCTATGGAAATATTTATCATTCACTGATCGAAAAGTGTTAATATTACTGTTGACTGAAATTTATAAAAACTTTCTTTTAAAACAGTTTTTAAAGAAAATAAGTTTCTCAAGACAACTGTTATCACGCTTTCCAATATTGATGGGGGTTTCCTTTCTAACCTTTTGTTTGAATTAGTGTGGAAAGTTAACATTTTAATTATATCATCATTTTCCCCTTGAGTTACATGTGCTATCCATTTTAGTTGTTGCTGCTGTTGAAAGTCTTCGAGTAATGTGGTTTCTGTTATTTGGTAAAGTTCTTTGTGATTTCGCAGTGATAGTCCATGAGATTCGATGGTCATCTCTAGAGCCTACAGGATTAGACACTCTCATAATATCACTAAACAAATTGAAAATATTTATAAAAAGAAAGAGTGTTTATTTTTGTTATAAACATACATATGATAGCACAAGAGAATAAACGATACAAGTACGCCTGGTTAGGTGAAAAGAAAAGAAGACAAGCTTTGTTAAGATAAAATTCTTTGTATTGCCAATATAGAGGATCATGGTGGAATGTCTCTTTGTGGTCGAAGGAATTGATTCTTGTGTCAGGTCAGCTCACTGAAAGTATCATGAGAAGCATTCTTAAAAGCAGACGGAGTGAATCATGATTCAGCATTTTTGTCATGCCTTTTATATTGTATTTTATTATTTTTTTCTTGTAGTGGATTTGATTTGAGAGCTGGATATGGTGCTCAGAGCCCCTGCATAAAGAGTGACTTTATTTTTGTTCTGCTTTCTTAGCGTTCACGTCCAGCTGACAGGTTTTGAAGTATGTAGAGTGAATCAGAAAGATATCTAGTTTGAAGCAGAGTATAACATTTTCCTGTCTGATTTTCTGATGAAGTTCTAATTAGAGTGGAAGGCCTGTTCTATACAATACAATTTATCAGAACTGGTTGAATCTAAATAATCAAGATAAATATTGATGATAACAAAAGAAGGTTGATAACATTTTATAGAAAACAATAGTCGAATTTTATACTGTCAGGATATTGACATGTTTTTTCTTTGTTCTCTTTTATTAATTAAATTGTAATATTGAAAATAGAACTGACTAAATAATAAATGTTCTAATGTGAAAGAGAAGTTCAAACCAACTCTTACCAAATAACCTTGCTTATGACATTGAAAAGGTAAATATTTGGCTTAATGCAACATTTACAGTTTGAGGAATGTCTATATTATTATTATATCAGACTTGTTAGATCCTAGGCTGTTTCTCTGCTTGTGTTTCTATTTATTGTCAGCTGTTCACTCAGGTTACATTTAAATAGATAACTACTCTTTTGTTGCACTTGCTACTAACTAATAACAATCCACGCTATTGCTTAGTTTCACATGAAAAAGATTTTTAAGGCAATAACATTTGAAACAAAGTTCTATTCCACTTTAAAGACTTATATATACTGTGAAGATTTTAATCTTATCTGGCCTTGTTTAAAGATCCACAAATTTTCAAAATGGTGAAGGATGAAAAACCATGTTTTGTAAAATATAATAAAATTTTTATATACAAAAAGTTTTACTACAGTATTTTAAATTTCTCTGCTTGATAATAAAGTCTTTCTGTACTTGAAAGATATATACAGACCCCAACAATTCTAATATATATATATATATATATATATATATATATATATATATATATATATATATATATATATAGGCAGCATATATTCATTCAAGCATGTTTCATTGAATGATATAGACATATTATGTCTATTTTGATAATAATCCTTTCTAGTTCTCTAATTAGCTTTTTAAAGTTAAGTTGAAGAAATCGTCGTAGTTTTTGTCAACCCAAGTACTTTCAATCTCCTCTGAGATCATCCTCAGGGGTAAATTGCAAAGACAAACTTAATGTAACTGTGATCACTATCATGGTGATTTTTGTAAACATGCGTGAACACACTGTTATAATTATTTAAAAAATTTAATTTATCCATTGTAGCTATGTTTTTGTAAACAAGTGTCCACAATATAAGGGAGCTAACAAGAAATGGTACAAATGCAAATGGCATTAAATTTTGCAAAATTCATTTTAAAACATTGCTACCACACTCCTAATAAATTTTGTTCAGAGTTGGTTGCTTGCTTGATAATAAAGTCTTTGTGTACTTGAAAGATATATACAGACCCCAACAATTCTAATATATATATATATATATATATATATATATATATATATAGGCAGCATATCTTCATTCAAGCATGTTTCATTGAATGATATAGACATATTATGTCTATTTTGATAATAATCCTTTCTAGTTCATGCCTTTTGATGATAACAAAAGAAGGTTGATAACATTTTATAGAAAACAATTGTAGAATTTTATACTGTCAGGATATTGACATGTTTTTTCTTTGTTCTCTTTTATTAATTAAATTGTAATATTGAATATAGTCCAGATAAACATACATATGATAGCACCACCTTTACCCTCATTATTTTTGGTTGGTTGCTTGTGATATATATATATATATATATATATATATATATATATATATAGTGTTGATGTGAGTTTGTGATCCTGAGATTCATGCCCTTTGCAATCATCAGACAAAGTGATTAATTTTGAAATTTTGGATCAATTTACTGTTGTGTATATTGGTACTTGATGGTAGTGGGAGGAAAAATTCTCCTCTTCAGGACGCCACTCATATGCACACAGACACACACACATGCACGTCCATGCATTGCAGCTCACATAAACATATGAACAGTGTGGGACTGGGTGCATATATGCATCCATGCATCATTGCATGCATACATATGCAATTGGCTGCTGTATTCAGTGTTGGAATTGTGTGGCGAATTTTCTCCACAAGTGGTGGGCTGGGGAGTTGGTGTCAACTTATAGATTGTTCACTTATTCTGTTCACGGAATAATGCTTTCTCACACACATATACACATATGCACAAGCATATACACACCATCTATCCATCTGGGGTTTTTTGCATTACTTAAGATGAGCTCGGTGTAAGACTATGAAAGATACTTTTGTTATTAGAAAAGCACTTCCCTGCAACAAACTACTTAGCAAAAATATTCAACAGAAATAACATAAAAATTAGTTACAGCTGCACTAACAATATAACACAAATAATAAAAAGCCACAGCAAAAAAGTAACAACCCGCAATAAGGCAATCAAGAATCCCCAATGCAACTGCAGAAATAAACAACATGTCCAATCCAAGGAAACTGCCAACAGATGAACATAATATATAAAGCCAAGGTAAGTGCAAACAACAACACAATGTACTATATTAGTGCCACTGAGGGACCATTCAAGCAAAGAAAATACAGCCACAACCTTTCATTCTCCAACAGAAAATACTCAAACAGCACTACACTATCCACATACATATGGCAACTAAAAGACAGAAACATTACGCCAAAAATAAGCTGGGAAATATTGAAAAATGCACCTGCCTACAACAACATAACAAAGAAATGCCTACACAAAAAAGTAGCAATTATTTCCCACACCCAGCAAAAGAAATTACTAAAGATAAAATCAGAAATAATTTCTAAATGCAGACATGAAAACAAATACTTATTATCACAACATATAAAAAAAAACACCATACCAAGTAACACTGCTACCTAAACCACCATTGATCCTATGAACATGAAAAGATAAACCACTGACACTATAACACGATTTTACAATGTCTACCACTACTTTAGTTACCAACATTGTCACCACTACTGTAGGCACCCACCGTGAAATACCTACTATTATTATCACTTTATATACCTCCTCCACAAGATTTGTACTGATTTTACCACCACCTTTACCCTCATTATTGCCATTATTTATTACCACCTCCACCACCATAACTTAGTTACCACTATTTATATTATTTCTATTTTATTCATTACCCCTTCCATCATTACCATCACCCCTTCCATCATTACCATCACCTCTTCCATCATTATCTATTTATTTTATTCATTATTTACTACTGTAATTTTTAATTTAATTGTAAATTTATCATTATATCATTTTTTATATTTAGATATTACCATCAATTATTTATTAATTGAAACTACCATCATAATTATTTTTATTATCATTCCACCACCACCACTACTATAATCACTACTACTATTTTTACCATAATTATTTGCTGTTACGATTGTTATTACCACCATCCACTACTCCTATCATTACTACCACACCAACGGTCAGCACTCTAATTACAATTCACCACTGTCATTGCACCCAATATTGTTATTATTATTTCAGTCTTACTATTCATTTATTTAATAATGTAATTATCATATCTTTCTTACTATTTATCCCCCACATTTATCATTTCCATTTCTCTCAACATTACAATTATTATTTCATTTCCACTATTTCACCATCACTACATTAATCTACAATGATACTCCCCTCCGCTATCAAAATTAATACCAATCTCCCACATAAATACCACTTAGTATTATAAATTAGAATTTCTACTATTTACATAAGTACAATTGCCCACAACAAGCAAATAATCAACATTAAAAATAATAACAAAAGTATCTGTCATAGTCCTACACTGAACCCATCTTAACTGTTCATATATGTTTGTGTGAGCTACAATGCATAAACATGCGCGTGTGTGTGTGTCTGCATGGCGTCCCAAGGAGGAGAATTTTCCTACGACTACCATCAAACACAGGTATATATAACTGTAAATAGATATTTCATTTTTATTTTTGTTTGTAAAGATATTTCTTCCCTTAATATAGATTCTGTCATGGCTCAACCCAGCACTTTGATTACTACAACATTTGATCTTGCACTGCTCTGAAATCAAGATCACAATGTGGGCAGAGTGGGTGTGGATCAAAGTGTCCAGCAACAAACAGCCAGCTTGGATCAGTGTCAATATTGATCAGTGAAAGGTTAACTCTGTGGTTAACATGTCATCCTAAGACCCTGATGACCAGACCGCTACATCAGGTGTAAACGGCGTGAAGAGGGGTTATAGAGTGGTTTGCCTATTTAATATATTGCACAGCTAGGGTCCCTGAGTAAACTTTAAGGTATGACTTTATACGAATAAAAACTCAAGAAGGAGCTTTTTTCAAAGTATGTTTAGAAAGATAAATAAAATAAGTAGGTACTATACTATACTATATGTACAAAAGGTAGATGGACATGGTGTCTTAAATAAAGATTTTATTCACAAAATAACCCTGAATTAGGTTAATTCATGTCTGTAAAAAGTGTAAAATCAATGAATGGTATATTTCTGCTGGGTACTTCAGAAATTTAGTTGTTTGTTCTCTTTGCAATAGAAATTCATAGAAAATCAGAACAAGCAGACCCCGGGAATTAGCCAATCTCTAAAATCATTATATTTTATAATTAGGAGTTCCTAGTGTCCCATAAGATTTGACTTTATATGAAGAAACCCTTGCAAAGAGTGTTTTTTAAGGTTTGTGCCAAAAATGTGCACAATGTAGATTGTATATGATAAGTACTGTCACTGACTTCCTAAAAAAAAAACCTGGAAAATGCATTTTAAATAATTTAAATACCTTCATTGAACTTAAATTTCAGTTTTTTTTGTAAATAATAAAATCTTGTTATATTTAGTTTAGAAGAAAATTAACTTTCTATTTCAAAAGTCATAGCATAACTCTTATGACATCTTTTTAGATTTTAGTGATTAGGCAAAGTTTCTTATTGCTTGTCTCAGAATCTTTTACCCATTTGCTATATTCACAAGATACTTCACTTTCAAACCACCATTTACTGTGGTTTTTATAGAATTCTTTTATGAAAAACATTTTGATTTCTTGGCAGTCTTCAAAGTTCTGGTAGGATGAAATTATGAAGTTGCCTGAAAGATGGCTGAATATTATTATGTGGAAAAGAATGGTGTATATGTTGTTCAATAAAGTTTAAAGAATAAAATCTATCTTATTTTCATTTAAGAAATGCAAAGAGCTCTTTCTAAAGAACCAAATAATGGATTCAAATATGTATTGGTTTCAGTTAGATTAAATGAAGACAGTAATAAAAAAAGAAAATATCCAAAATTACCTAAGAGAAAGAGTATAATATTCCATCAATAAGTTTCTTTGCTGACCAGGCAAAATCTGTTACAGCTTGACTCCGAAGTTTTCATTTATCTGCTTTATTTACAAAATATTTCAACTTCAGATCGTCATTTGTCATCTTTATAGAATTCTCTTGCCGCACCCTGTCAGAACTCCAATTCTTTAACTCAAACGGAAGTGCTCACTTTGACAGCCACAGCTCATATGACAAAAAACAGACCTTAATATCATCTGGCTCACAATAAAGCCAACACTGATTTCTCCCACAAGGGCAGATCTGACATGGCTGGCATTAGTGACAGATCCTAATAGCAGGCAAACTTAACCAGGTCATCAGCAGCAACACCGAGGTGCTACCATCAACAGTAAAGTCTTCAGCCAGTGACAAAACCAGCAGTGGCAGCAGAGATTCTCAACTACTACAGTGCAATAATTCATGGAATATTTCTCCCATGAGTCTATTTCACTGAACTACATATACATGTTAATTTTCTCTCATGAGTCTATCTCACTTGAATATATATGTGTTGCTTTTCTCCCATGAGTCTATCTCACTGATTATACACATGTGTTGATATTTTCCCATGTGTCCATTTTGACTACTCCCTTGTGTTATACCTTGAACAAACTATCAGTCTCCTATGACTGGTATATGATATCCCAATCAAACATCATGTGAAAATAAAAACTCTTTCATTTATCTGAAGTATGCCTTATCTTGTATGGATGTTAAAAAATAAAATAATAATAATAATAATAAATATCATAAATAAAATAAAATAACACAAATAACATTAAAACTTTGTTTAAAATAAATTAAATAAACAAAAAAAAATAAAAAGTCCTCCCAGCATGCAAGAGAAACTTTTCCTGCTGGAAAATGGACTTCACACCAAAAGATACTGAATTCATTTTCTTTGCTACTGACCATTGGAAAGTCAAGATGCCTAACTTCTCTCCTCGGGACATTGCATGCTATAATATGAAGTGACTTCTTCCTTTTATCACATTCAACTTTCAAACACTTGTAACTAAAATACACATACACCAGTACACAAAAATAAATAAAATTGTATGATTTTAATTTACGATTTAACATGCTTTTAGTGTTATTTCTGTATATATTTTTATTCCTCTGAACACAAGGATATTTCTGCTGGTAGGATGTGAATGACCCCACAATCTCCATTTGTTGTTTTCTCACTTCCACTCTTTTTCTTGTTAATAGTAAGGTCACTGTCACACTCTTATTGAAAAACTTTTTAATTTTTTGACAGACTGCAAAAAGCACTTAGTACAGTTGCTTGCTCAGAAAGATAATAGCTTCTGGAAGAATGGAATTATGAAGTTGGCTGAAAGATGTGTAACACTATTTAGCAACGGCAGGTTAATTAAACAATTAATTAACCACAGAAGTTAATTACGGGGATTACTTAAACCAATAGATAGAACGAAAGACATACTGAGCGATATTCTTTTTGTTTTGTTATTTTCCCCAAACAAAGGAAGGAAAACGAGAAAGAAAAGAAAGAAAGAGAGGGACAAGACTTAACAACTTAGATGATAAAGAAATAAAGCCACCCACAAAGCGATGTTATTTTGATAACGGGACGGCGAAAATTCTGATGGTCATTGTCGTAAAAATTAGTTGATGAATCCCAGAGCTTTTGGGCAGATGAAACAATAAATGTGTCATGATAGCCAAAACTTATATTATCGGGAAAGGATTTAATAGGTCATCTGCCGACCGCACACAAAGCCCAACCTTGAGTCAAGGAGATGTCGGTTGGACAAGACATCTGTGTTCTGTTGAAATTCGTTTGTGATAACAAAAGCCATGTTATTGGATTTTTTTTTAATTAACTCAATTTCGCCAAAATTCCAATTGAAGAATTCCATATGCCGTGACGTTGGATAAAAATTGAGATTATCACACCCACATAACTGGGCGCCTATTGGCCGAACAGCCAGGCGGAGGTGATCATGTGACGCAGGGAGGAGGCCTGCCACCGCCCATTGAGAGGATAGGTATGAGATGTTGCTGCGAGGAAGTGGGAAAACTGTTGACGCCCTCTAAAGTATGGTGAGATACCCATATGAGAGCAGAAGAGGGTGGGAGTGGAAGAAGATTTTCAAAAATGGAAAATGATAAATATTTCTGACCGAAAACAAAGAAAATCCTTATTGGGGATTTGAAATCAACGTGGTGGCCACACCACGTCCGACCCACGCCGGGTTTGATCGGCGTCCATATAAGCAAACGTCTTCGGGCGTTTGGAGAGTTAAGTTAGTTTTTGGCAGTGCAGTCCAAGCAGAGTGCAGTTCGAGAAGCAGAGAGATCCAGGCGAGCCCAAGACACAGGGGACTCGGAAGATAACGCCTCGCACAGGTGACCGCACGATTCCATGCCTTCCAACTTAGACTTCCAACCAAGAACAAATTTGTTGAAGTCCGACTTTAGATTTCCCACCAAAGCAAGTTTCCGACTTAGACTTCTAACCAAGAACAAATTATAGAAGTCTGACTTATATTTTCCACCAGAGCCGACTTTATTGAAAAACAACCCAGATATCCAGAACTAGCTAAGAACGCAAAAGTGTTACAATCCACATTTTTTTTTCTTTGGGCTGGGAGAGAAAGAGAGAGATGCACTCCTGTAACTCAACAAACCGACATAAAATTAATCACTATTCCTAACCAGTCGCTCGCCTTGAAGTTGTTGTTTGTGCTTTTGTTTTTTTGCCTACATTTATTGTGCAGTATCACCTTGACCCGGATTCGGCTGGCACTACGGCCCGATGTTTGATTGATCTCGTCAACCTAAGATCAAATCACAACGTGGGTAGGTTGAATTGAGATCAAAGCAGTTGCTTCGGTGACCAGGCATTGGAAGTGAGCCGAGTACGACAAGTTGGTACTAGAACCCAACAAGACTTCAACCGATGTCCCAGGGTTAGCCCGTCACATATTGGCGTCGTGACAAAGGACCGGTGTCACATTTGGCGTCGTGACCAAAGGACGGGTGTCACAGATGGCAGAAGGTTATAGAAGAAAACAGTACCTATACTTTTCAATAAAGTTAGAGGGAAAATTTCAAAATTGTCTTTGTCTTAAATGAAACAAACTATTTCTTTAACTTTGATTTTAATTATTAATGCAAGATGTTCTTTTGTTCTTGTTTTGTTTAAATGTTTTAAGTCAGTTTATATTTCTTATGAAAAAAGCAGACAAGTCAGTGCTGGTGTCTTGGTATGGCATAATGGTTAGTGAGGTTATCTGATTAACTATTACTACTGAGTAGTGAATTTGATTCTCACTGGGTGCTGCATACTTGTTGCCTTGTGTCAAACTAAGTTAAATAGTAAATAATTTGGGGTACCTTGACAAGGGTTAATGGTTAATGAGATAGTTTAGTTAACCTTTATTACTGAATAGTGAGTTTGATCCTCATACTCATGGCCTTGTGTCAACCTAAGCTAAGCTTAGTAAATGGCAACTATAACTCAGTGTTAATAATTATAACTATTTTATCTTAATAAATTTGTAAAATGAAACCAATTTTCATAAAATACATAAAGGTTAAATTTCTTCTAATATTTGTTTCTCTGAGGCAAACTCAATTAGCATGTCCATTGCTTTGACATTAATTACTTGGAAATAACCACGATGGCAGTCGTCTGAGATAAAAAGAAAAAAAAAGGGAAAAAATAGAAAAAAGGAAGAAAAGGGAAAAAAAGATGAAAAGTATAAATAATCACGACACCCTATACATATGCCCATTCGCATATACAGGTACATGGCCATATGTGCGCAAACGCATATCTGTGCAGATAAATGCATATAAAAAAGAAAAATTGAGAAGTATAAGCAGTCAGTTGCTGATAACCACTGACGAGTGGACAGACGGATCAGTCTATGAAACTCTGGAGTCAGGATGTTGAAGGTAACATCAATCAGCTAAGTGATAAAACTTTTACTTATTTTAATTCTCTCTCTCTCTCTCTCTCTCTCTCTCTCTCTCTCTCTCTATATATATATATATATATATATATATATATAAAAACAAGAATTATATATATATATATATATATATATATATATATATATATATAATTTAAATAAAAACAGACCACTTTAAGGTTCCATGTAATAAATTATTTCACCACAGCCCTTTTAAAGGACCTCGGATCATCAGACTACTTCCAAAGGTTGAAACGAAAAATGAAAAGAAATAATTTATTACATGGAACCTTAAAGTGGTCTGTTTTTATTTTTATTTAAATTATTAGCTCTGATTTACATTGAGCTCTCTGGATTTTATCCTCCTTGGGTCTACCCATACGGATTACCTAGTTTTTCGTAAACTAAATATATATATATATGTATATATATATATAAACAAGAATATATATATAAACAAGAATTATATATATATATATATGTATATATATAAACAAGAATTATTAAAATGAAAAGTTCTGTCTGTTTAATTTTTTATTGTCTTTTTCCAATTTTCAAATAAGATGTATATCAGGATAAGCTGATAATCCCATTTTTTTACTTTCATTATCTTTGACCTCTGCTTGCTCTAACTGAATGCTCTAAACTTCAATGATACATTGTTTAGATTCTGCTGGGCATTTTTCCAGGTTAAACATGAAGAACAAACATGTGCATTTTATAGTCAGGCATGTTTTTCAAGATAAATTATAATTATCAACCTTTGCAAAAAATTCTTAGAGTGTATGCATACACACAACTAATAAAGAGCTAAATAAATGTCAAGGGCATTTTTAAACTTTTCTTAACATTGTGAAAAATATGGTAGTAAGAACTTTTCCATTAACCAAATATATATGTTGCGTTAACTTTCTTTCCTTCTTCTTCCATAATTAATATGTACTGGTCATATAATCCTTAACAGCCAGTCCACAAAGCTCATTCTGTACAGAGATACAGTCATGTACCTGAGGACTTATGAGTGGAGACAGCCTTTTGCAACATAATACACTGGACTTGTGTGTAAAGACAGCATTTGTAGCATCTAATAGCTCTCCTTTTCAGAATCAGAGAGAAGAAATATAACATATTTCTGTACTTCATTAACATGTTTTCTTTCTAGAGAATAAAAAACTTAATTTATACTCCTTCAACTTCTCCCTATTTGTATTTATTTTTTTTATTATAAATGTCTGGGTAAATATCTTCAATTTGAGCGTGTTGCCATGTTTCCTAAGAAATAGTGACTACGTTTGCTTTCTTTTTTATGGGAGAACAAAGAGGGTATTGAACTGGAAATTCTCTTTGATTGGACTATAAAAGGCAGAAGAGTTGCAGTGTGTTAAAGCAGCCTTATATTATAGAATAATTGTAGCTGATAAATGGTACACATCAATATCCAATCAACTGGGTCACTATGCATGATGCTGTAAGACCTGAAACCCCTAATGATCCTTGGTATCAAACAGATGTGTTTCATGAAAAATTTGTACTGTTGGTAGATCCTACCAATACCACTCACATGTATTTGGTAAACTTACCATATACATATATTTTTATTTTTTCAATAACATTCTGTTATACAACAATCAGCTGTGACTAAATCTTATACATGTTAAATGCACAATCATTAGGTTCTGTAACATGTATGAGAGTTATTGTCGTAGCAAATCATTGTATAACACTGTGTTAGTGAAAATTATATTTTGATCTGCTATTTAGGTATAGAGCACTATTATCTTAGTGTGTTAGTATAAAACTCCTTTGGGAGTGATTTTGTCATATAATATCTTTTAAGTCAGTAAAGACATTAAGGCACAAAGGGTCACTGGGTGTGGAAGAATTAGAAACAGAAACATTACTAATGAGCAAGAATAAAAAGAGTAATCAGGAGGACAGTAGATAGCAATTGATATTGCATTTAAAATCCATGAAGATTAAAGTTGGCTGAAAAGCATGGAGCCAGAAAGGAGTTCCTCGAGTGAGAAGTGAGAGAAAAGAAACTGTTAGCATAGAATTTATGGTTATATCTAGCCAACTCAACTGTAAATTGATGAAATCTTGATGCCAGTCTAGTACTGGGCTTAAATTCAAAAAGTCTAGGTACCATAGTGAAGAGCTCATCTGAACAATTACCATGAAAGTATTTATAGAAAAGACACAGGGAGGCATCCTTATGATAGTGGAAAAGCGACTGATGCTGAGATACCAGATCAGCACCAATAAGGTAATGAATGACTACCAGGTGCATCTCTGAATATACTATTATCAAAACAGAAAAGATGGCAATAACAATTCAAAAATTTATTGAATAAATTAATTTGATCTCTGAAAATCTAAAAATTTCTCAAAACCAAGAAAGTTAAGAAGAGAAAAAAATAAAAAAACACCTTTCTATTCAATATTTCATTTTTAAATATATTATTTAATCATTTTTCAGTAAATTTTTCATTTCAATCCATTATTTTTAAATTTTTGGCAAATATAGAAAGTGTTGTTACTAAGTTAGGGGTTGTGTTGATTGAAAAAATATACAAGCAAAAAAAGTGAAGAAAATTGAGATAGAAATAATTATACTACCGGGAACAGTTTTCGTATACAATGTAGGCAAAGTAGAATTTATTCTGCTGGTGAATTAGAAAGTGTGTGATATGTATAGTCTAAGCCATATGTAGCTACTGCACTGAGTGCTAATCTTAGTATCATATCCAGATCTTGGCCAGCAGTGAAAGAATATTAGCCTCTTCACAGCATGTATACTCCAAGGATTTTCTTTTTCACACACTCGAAAAAAAGAAAAGAGGTTATTGACACATGCATGCCTAGCAAAAGAGTTTAACATCTGCTATAAAAGCTTTTTAACTTATGATCAGACCAGAACAGAGTGGGACTAGGTTGGCCAATTGGCATGGGCTTACACTCTATGGCAGATGAAGAGGCAAATTGAGGATACCTTGGTAAATAATATTGATATTATAAAAAGAGTCAAAGGGAATACTTTAGCATTAAATATTAATAATTAAAAAAATCATAACATGTTTAGCATTGATTAGTAAAATCCTTAACAAGCAGTTATAATACCAGAAAAAAAGTCAATAATGAAAATTTGAAAGCTATGGTGAAAAATGACCCCAAATCATCAGCTAGTACAAACTTCAATATATTGATTGGAATCATTTCAAATCATTTAATGAATGGCAAGAAAAAAAGATTTGTTTTACTTGAATTAAATGAAGAAAAAATCAAAACAAAAACAAGTATATAAAGGTCAGCTTTTAACCAGGTTCAGGTTTATGTAAATCATTTATTTTCACATAATCTCCTCCCTTGTGATCGAAAAGGAATTTTGTATAACAAAAGAAAATCTGCAACAAGATTAATGTGTCAAAGGAAGATTGAAGTAGGTGTTTGAAGGAACTTGAGTAGTTGCCGAGCTTTCTTAAAAGCATCCAAATGACATACATCAATATATAGACTACTACATTCATAACTCAGGTGGGTCATATCTAGTTTGGTGACTAGAAATGGTGTTGGTTTGCTGCATGATAACATTTGCCCTCACATTACAAAAATAACATTACTGCAGTTGAATCTGTAGCAGATCAGATATGGCGGTTTTGCTTTTGTACCCAGTAGCTTGGTTTTGTAATATTTTTGCAGGACATAGTAGTAGTCATAGTGGTCTGGAAAGGTTGGGTCGGCTAACATATGGTTGATATTCATACTAGTTTCTCTAGTAGTGCTTGACTGCTGCAGTTAAAACCTGAAGTAGGAGGGTGACAATAATGAGAAAACACATACAAATGTAATTATTTTGAACATCTATATATAGAGTTAAAATGAAGTCAGTTTTATTTGTCTTCTGAAAAGTGGAAATCAAACATTAATTAATTTCACTAATATGCCAGTCACTGACCAACTAACCAACTAAAAGATAAAAAGAAGCTTGGGGTTCAATGTGAACCATCATGGTGGGTGCATGTAGTTAGTAACTCCTAATGCTGTCTCTTGATTGGTTGATTTTGCTGTAATCTACTTTTTGGGTTCCTTTCTTTTTTGAGGTGTGTTTCTTGACAGTTTTTGATTGGCTACTTTCTTTGCTATGTCACAACAGGGTTATTTACAGGTTGAGTTGAGGAAGAAAGGAGAAAAGAAAAAGTATATAATTTATGGTGCCATCATTGGATATGTGTTTTTTTTTAATATTTTTTTGTATCTAACATTTTTGTCATCTTGTTCTATGTGCATTACAAATCAGTTGAAAATGAACACTTTATTCTGCCTTGTCTATTTACCTGATAATTTTCCTGTAGACTATCATTCAAGCATTTGAAACACTTCCTTATGTCCTAGTTTTTCTCCAATAAGGATGAAATCTCCAATTTATTTATTGGAACATTAAATTCAATATTCTTTTGGAAGGGAAATGACAATTTGGTGCCAAAATGGAATAACTGTTTAGAAGCTAAGAGAGAGAAGTAATTTGAGTGTATAAATGATTTTTTTTAACAAATATTTTTAAAAATTATTTTGCTTACATAAACTGGTAAGTTTGGGTTAAACATCTGATCAGAAATTGTACAGTTATACAGTACTAGATTTGTTAGAGGAAAGACCTTTGTTTGCAGAAAAATCTTATCTCATATCTAAAAGTACAAAAGAGAGAGAACAAGAAATGAATGAATAAAATAGTTTAAGAAATACAATCATAAATTTGTCAAGATTTTAAAGCCTGTCAATGATTGTCAGGTCCTTTTCTTCACTTTTTTATGGATTGGTGTCCAGCAGTGTGCCTGGGTTGTCTTAGAGAAAACAAAATAAAAGTACTGTTTATATTTACTTCATGTCAAAATCTTCTAGAAAAGAAAAGACTGTAATTAAAAAATCAGTTTCAAATAAATAGATCTTAATACAGACACACCCAAATATATATATATATATATATATATATATATATATATGCTATCCAAACATTTAGGTAATTTGAATAACAGTAGTAAACCTCATGGCTTTTACACATATTCTTTGTTAGTCTGCTAAAAATCAGACTGGAGATTACAAGAAGAGTTACATTATAAATTTGGTATTAGGGTAAGTTATTTTTTCTTTGTTATTCCGAAATCTTTTGGATAATATAAATATTATATATATATGAAATATCTAATCAAGTATTTAAGATTGTAATATGTGAAAACCAGTTTTTTTATTTTGTTGTCAACATTTCACTCTGTAAAAGCATTATCAGAACAACTGAAAAATCGTTACCATGACAACCACACTACTCAGAAATGAGGCTATAATTTGAATTATAAGTATTCAGTATTTTCTTTGGATATACATGCTTTATTTTTCTCATTGTAACTGACTTTAATTTCCTCTATCAAATCACAATACTTATATGGTGGCCTGACGATTGAATCTAGCATGAAACAGACTGTCGCCTCTAAGTGTTGACTTCTATGTTCACTTTTATATTTACACACACTCTATCTCTGATATTGAGCACTTTATCCCATAAATATAGCACATCTTAAGACTATATTTCTTCATACATATATATATATATATATATATATATATATGTATATACATATATATATATATAAATATATATATATACATACATGCATATACATATATATATGTATATATATACATACATATATATATATACATATATATATACATATATATACATACATATATATATACATATATATACATACATATCTATATACATATATATATACATCTATATATACATCTATATACATATATATATATGCACATATATACATGTATATACATATATATGTGCACATATATATATATATATATATATATATATATATATATATATATACACATGTTTATGGAGGATTCGATAAAATCTTTTTCTAAAAGAATCCTTCCTCTCAATTGTACTTATAAAAACCAAAGGAGAAAGTGTATGTTGACACTTTCCTATTTTGATTGCTTTTCCCAGTTAGTTGGCTAGGCACATGAAATTGAGGTAAAAAAATTGTCTGTGTCTATACAGACTAAAATAAAATTATTTAGTTCATAAATGTTTTGGATGCACTGATGAGCCTACTGGAATTATTTTCAATTTTTCTTCATATGAGCCTTCTCAGTTAGAGTCTCCTTTGTGGAAACTATATGTAGTTCCTCTCCCAATGGTGAATTCATGTGTTCTTTTGATATATGCTCCTTGTTTACCTGTGTCCTCTTATCTGAGACAATTTAGATTTGTTGTGATATGTTGTACCATAGCTCTTTGTCTCCTCTGGATTTTTCTGAGAGTGTGTTTGTTGATCTCATGAAGTTCACCACCTCATCTGTTGAATTTAGTTTTGATAATAATATCAGCAGATTGATGGTATAGTGATGGGTTCACCTTTGGGTCCTGCCCTAGCTGATATCTTTGTCGACTTTCATGAGGCATCTATTTTCCTGTATTGATCATCCTCTTATGTATTATTGTTATGTGGATGATACTTTTTACCTCTTTAATAATGAGGCTGAAGCCGATTTATTTCTTCCTTTATCAAACTCTGTTCATTTCTCACTTAAGTTTACTGTGGAAAAGGAATCTAATTGTTGTCTTTCCTTTTTGGATGTTCTTGTCCATAGGACCTGTGACAAGTTTTTGACTTCTGTTTTTAGGAAAGCTACTTTTTCAGGACTCTATACATGTTGGGTCTCTTTTTGTCCCCGACAACAGAAGATAAATCTGATTAAAATCCTAACTCATAGGGCTCTTATGATCTGTTCCGAAGGCTTTCTCTGCAGGGAAATTGATTTTTATTAAGATGACACTTTCCAAAAAATGGATACCCTTTAGATGTTTTGGATGCTGTTATCCTTGATGTCATCAACAATTTTCATAGGGTTAAGCTATATCTTGTTAAAAATGTCCTGTTTATTTGCGTCTTCTCTTTATTGGTTCAGAGGATGACTGTTGGGATTATGTAATCTAGATCATAGGCTTCACACAGTGTTCTCCATACATAAACGCGCCCATAACATGCAGAAGATTCCTGAGACCAAATAACATTTTTCCATTCCTTGAATGTCCAATTTTTGTGAGCACTGCACCATTTTTTGAAACCTGGCATTCGACTTTGTGATCAGAGGTTTAGGAATTGCAACCCTTCTTCTGTGGATACCAGCTTTGTGGAGCTCCCAATGCACTGTGCATGTAGAGACTGTATTTGTTAGGTGAGTAATGAGTTCTGATGTCACCTTTGCTGCAGTAAATTTATGATTTTTTGCCACAATTCGTTTTGAAGCTCATTGGTCTCTTTCAGTCAACTATGGTTTCCATCCACTATTATGATTTGCTGATGACGTTTTGCCTTGTTTTCTGTAGGCTGTCACAACTGTGGACACTGCAGCTCATGACACATTCAATAATTCAGATGTTTTGGTCACAGATGTTTCTGCTAATCGAGCACAAATTATTTGTCCACTTTGAAAATCTGACAGGTCACAGATTTTAGTATGTAACTATTTTACCTGAAGATAAATAATAACTTAATTAAGTGGGAAAGCAAGGTAAAGGATTAAAGTGCTGAGCAGCTTTTATACCAGTTTAATGTTTACAAAAACCTGGAAATGAAAAAATTGCTATTTTTAGAAGCTGTTCACATTATTTTGCCTACCCCTGTAAATACTTATATATCTATAAATACTTATATATATATATTTATATACTTATATATATATATATATATATATATATATATATATATATATATATATATATATATATAAACATACATATATATATACATTTGTATATGTACATACACACACACACACACACATATATATATATATATATATATATATATATATATATATATATATATATATACTAGCTTTAAGCTAGCTTCTGTGGAGAACTCTTTACTGAGCCTTCATCACAATAGGTAAGGAGTAGGAGATAGGATAGGCAACAATAAACTACAGAAAATTTGTTGCAAAAAATCACATAAAAAATTGCCGAAAATAATCACAGTTGTGAAAACTTGGGTATCTAAAATTTGGGCCTGGAATGTTTTTAATTTGCTCATGGAGTTGACCTGATTTCAAAGTAGCATGATTTATTGGGCTACGACCTGTATGAGTAAAGTTGATAAAGTGTGACACAGTGAAACACTGACATTTGCATTTATTAAATATATATAAAGATTACTTAACTTTTAAATATCAATTTTTTGTTCTTGTTTTCCCTGACTTTGAAGTTTCTTGGTAAATGTCCGTTCTTCAAGGGGTTTTGCTTTTTAAATGATATTTCTAATTTTTTCAATTTGTTACATGTCTTTTTCAATCTGTTTTTTGCTCTGTTTTGTACATGCACATTCATGTTCTTTTACACGTGCATGTTCATGAATCTTTGCCTTTGTTACCATCTTAATTTTTCAGCTGTAAATTTTTCTACCAGTTGTAAATTCTTTTCCTCAAAATTAAATTAGTTTTTTTTTAGGGTTTATATAGAAGCTGTTATGTTATATTATTAATTAAATTGTAACATTTGTTAATTTGTATTATTAATTAAATTATAATATTTTATTTGATTTATTATTCAAAACTTGAAATTTCTTTTTTCAAACCTATTCTTTTGTGGATTGCTTTGATGCTTTGGATCATTGTCCCATGGAAGATCCATCCCTGACCTAAACCCAACTTTCAAACTGAGTGCAAGACACTTTTGTTTAAAATTGCTTGGTAGGTTGCAGAGTTCATTGTGCTGCCAATGTATATGTTTTGCTTGTTGCAGCAAAGCAAAGCACCCCCAAATCATAATGCTGCCACTGCCATATTTCACTGTTGACATGAAATTTTTCTCATCAAAAGCTGTATTAGAAGCTCATTCCTCTCAAAAATCACTAGTTTGGTCTCATTCAACCATAAAACCTTTTGCAAGAATGTTTCTAGCTTATTATTATGAGTTTTGGCATAACTGAGCCAAGTTTGTGCTTTTTCATAAGCAGTGGCTTTTTTCTTCATGAAGACCAGCATCAGTCAGATTTCATCACACAGTAGATGTATTGATTCAGGCATTGGTCAGGGAGCCTTGGAGAAACACAAAGATAACAGCAGGATTCATCTGAGCTTGCCAAACAAGATGTGTACTTTCTCTTGCAGTTTTTTTTTTCTTGCAGATACCCACTTCTTGGTACAAAAAATTATTTGCACTGGCAACTATGTAAAACTAAATACAGAGTGTAAATGTAAGGGTTCACTTACTTTTTTTAATTTAAAAATATGTTTTTGACTTAACCTCATATACACATACACACACATACACACACACACATACACACAAAATTTAATAGGAGAATAAGTTTTGTATGATGTATCTGATTTTGACTGAAAAATCAAGTTTATGGCATACCAAAGATATGAAGGCTGTGCATAATGAATGTGGCATTCATACAGAATACAGTGTGATCTTAATGTTATTTCAATACTGAGTAACCATATATACGAGCATTTGTTTATATATGAACAATAAGGTTTCCCCTGATTAGTGGTCAAGTTATGTCAAGGCTGCTCAATTGGCTCTTGCTATTTGAAATGGCTATTGTTATGGGTATCAACACTTTTGATGAGATTTTTAATACATCTGGTAAATTTGACCCCTCAAACAATTTTAGCAGAATCATGTGAGTCCAAGGAAAAATAAGAATTTAAACAAATAAATATTAACAAATATATTGATAGGACATTTTACCAAAAGAAAAAATGAGAATTGAAATTAAATGTGAAGTGTTCAAAGTAACCTTCAATGTCTGTAAGTGAGGTACTTACAAGCTGATGGGAGTGATAAGAATATGTTTTTTTTGTTAAATAATAGTTTAGCAGACTATTATTTTTAGTGGGAAGTGTATCTCTGCTCTGACTTCCTAAAGTTGACCTTAGAGATCAGATATAAAACAAAATAAGGAAAACGATTCTGATTGGCTGAACAAGCGTGAGAACAGTAGATAGAAAAAGGTTTTTCAATGAGTTGTTTCTTAATCATCATACAATGTAGACATGTATTCTTTCATGTCTGAAATGACTCCCTAGTGGAGAGAGAGCAACCCCACTGGGTAGTTAAAAAATGTAAACATCAGTGTGATTAAATAAATAGCTAAGTTTAAAATTATCTTTGTTGATGTCTTTTATCCCTGGACAATTATTAACAATCACCAGCTGGGAGAAGAAGAGAGAGAGAAGATAGAAAATATGAGTAAATTGGCATGATGACCAAGAGACCCCCAGCACAAGGAAGATATACAATATTTTTGCTAAAAAAATCACAGAGAAAGAGATAGTTCTTTCAAATCTTGCACCACCTATAATTATTGTCAGGGGGCAGTAATTCAAAATCTTACCACCTGTGATTAACATCAGGGGGTGGTAATCCAACAAATACTCCCCCAAACTATATAGATGTATTTATATATGCATCCATATAGAGAGGGTAAATTCTTCTTCTATGAGCTGTATCCCTTCAGGACATGGACAATCATGGTTCTTCATAATTTTCTTTCCTTTGTAGCTGTTAGTAAATTTTGTCTTTTTGCTATCTCTCCTAATCCCAGTTCTGTCAACCATTTACACAAGCTCGTTATAGTAGGTTATGTGTTGCTTCTGTCTGTCCCCTTTGCTTTCAGGTATATCCCCACTGCTGTAGATTTCATTTATTATTTCTGTGATCTTGCCTATGCCAAAGTCATCTAAGGCTGTCAGCATTTCCGTTACAATTCCATCTGGCCCTGCTACCTTGTTTCTGTTCAATTTGGCCAGTGCAGCTTCTACTTCGGTTTTCAGAATTTACGGTTCATTGGTAGTTCTGTGTATTGCTGGCTGTTCTCTTACATCGTGGAAGAGTTCTCCAATATACTCACTCCAGCATTGAAGAATTTTTTCCTTCTGTAATATGAGCATTCCATCCTTTGATTTTAAACAGCCTGTTGATGAACATGTCTTCTGTCCTCCATTTCTGCACATTTTTTTGTTTAGCTATTCTTTTTTAGTTTGCCTGCATTTGGTCCTTATTTCATTGTTTAATTTTCTGTATTCCATTCTGTATCTTGGCAGAGTTTTCTGTTTCCTTTGCATCATATTGAGAATCTCATCATTCATCCATTCATTTTTTTCTTCTTCATCCCTTCTCCTTTGGGATGATATTGTTTGCTGATGTCTCTAAAGTGTCTCTTAGTGTGTCCCATTTCAAGTTTCCATTGTGTCCATTCTGCAGTCAGCACTTGGGTAGGTTTTGCAGGGAATCATTGCATTCCTGAATCTTTTGTTAATAGTTATGTAATCAATTTGGTTTTTAGTTTCCCCTCCTGGGATCCTCGATATCCATAATTGTCTTGGATGTTCTTGGAACCATGTGTTGGCTATTACCTGGTCATTGGCTGTGCACCATTAGATCCATTTTTCTCCACATTCGTTGCAGGTCTTAGTCTGAATCCTCCAACTATATTCCCTGACCTTTCCCTGCTTACTTTGTCATTTAGGTCTCCCATGATAATGATGACTTTTTGTGATTTACAAAGAGCCTTGGAACTGTCTAGCATGGAGTAGAAAGATTTGATTTCCTCTTCTTTACTTTGTGCTGTCAGTGCATACATTATTATGCTAACTATGTTGAAAGGCTTTCCTTTTAGCTTGACTATCAGAATTCTTTCGGATATTTGGGAGTATCCCAGAATGCATTTCTTAAATGTTTTATCTAGTATTAAACCTATGTCTTTGTCATTTTTCTCTCCTAGGTGTGCTTGTCACTGACAAAATCTCCGTTGTTAGGCCATCTGATTTCACATACACTTAGGATGTTGATTTTAAGCCTGCTCATCTTTTGTTTCATATTATCTAACTGGCTGCAGTTGTTCCATGTCCTGAGAGTTATTTTATGTTTGATGTGAGCAGTTGCAAGATAATGGTCCAATGATACCTGTTGCTCATATCATTCCTTTCTAGGTGAGGGATAAATTCCGAGGAATTTTATCCCCTTTACGCCTTTTATGCTAGCAGTCACTGGATGCCAGTCAGGTGGCACTTGTGCATGTCCTTACTGGGCAAGAAATTCAGTCCCATGGACTTAACCTCCTTCATGCGGTTAGGTTTCATCTTGTCTCTGTTGTTAGCCATGATATATCTTGGGATTGATAATAGAGTGGTTTCCCGTTATCTTCTTCATGATGTTTTAATGAGACACCACCTCTAGTTAGCAGACTGTTGACTCAGAGAGTTCCTCTGCCCTTTGTTAGGTCTTGTTTTTCATCCTACAGGCCTGCTAATGACCCAACGCACTTGGAAGAAATTGGAGTGGGGTAGTTGGTTTAGTCACCGGCATTTCGACTGGAATACTTACTATTAAGGTGAGGGAATAAAATAATTCTTTTTTTAATTAAGTTTTAACTTAGTTAAAGTTCCATTGCCCCCTATTAAAACAATGCAATTATTGACCTATTATTTACTCGTAGTGGTTACCAAAAAACTGAGTAAGCCAGATTTTATACACTTACAGGACTTTTTTTTGAATTTACAAACTAACCTAGCTGGTCTGAAAATTAAAATTAAAGTTAAAAAATAATATATGAATAAATAATTACAAACAAAATAAAATATATCAAGACAGCATCATGGAAAAGCAATTCTTACTACTTACAATTGGAGCCTTATGTTAAATCTTGCTAAACTTGATTCATTTTGGCCATTTAGTGAAATGTTGAAGGCTGATTAACAGAATACATATCCATTTCAAGAATCACTGTGCTATGGTTGGTTAGGATTGGTGGGGGTGCAAACAAGCAAATGACTTCGCCTCCCCAAACTTGAGAATGGTGACTTTGCATTTCAAATGATACAAGACAAAGGAAAAATAAAAAAATAAAAAATTCTTTCATTTTCTTGCCTTATTTTATCAAGCAAATAAAAGTCTCACTCATTGCCAAAAATTTTGAGTAAGCTTCATTATGAATGCTATATGCTCTTATATGACTTTTTAAAAAATTTACAAACTAACCTAGCTGGTCTGAAAATTATAATTAAAGTTAAAAAATAATACATGAATAAATAATTACAAACAAAATAAAATACGTGAAGACAGCATCCTAGAAAAGCGATTCAACACTCTCATAAGAATTAAAATGTCCTTTCAGTTGATATGATGTAAAAAAACAAGAATACGGATATTTGTTTGGAACACTGTCACAAACATACCATAAAAATGAATAATAAACTTACTATCAATGGTTTGCATGTCCAATGCTAATGGTATCTTGACAAAAATATGATTAATATCTGTCTATACCTCTGAGATGAGGTATTGTGATTACTTACATTATTTACATTATTTGGATCATTATCCTCATCTTCATTGCCATACTCACATTTCATCCGTTGTATGCTCTGGCCTTCTTCAGATGATTGGAATTTCGAACCATCCCTTTATTTTTGTCCACCAGCGTAGATTGTTCTAGTTCCAAGACTAGGACTATCTACCCCAGTGGAAAAGGGTTCAGTACAAAATTCCAATCACCTAAAGAAATGTCAGAGAGTACAATGGCCGAAATGTTGTGAATATAGCAATGAAGATGAGGATAACAGTCCGAATAATGTAAATAATGTAAGAATATGTTCAATTAGTGAACTAAACCAATTTTAGCTTAAAGCCACATTTAGATATTTAAACTTGCAATGATGATTGATTGATTTGTTTTTATGGTTTATCAACCTTTTTCAGGTTATTTAAAGCCAGAAAATATTTTCAGATTGTAAAAATGTTTTTGAGATAATAATGATTTACTGGTACAAGTCCTACTAATTAATTCATAGCTGGGGCTAGAAGAGATGGATTCATACCTTTTCCAAGAGTATTTATGCATAAGTTAATATAACAAATCTGACTAGAATTGGAACTTGGATCTCTGATTTCCAATTCTAAGCCATTATCCATTACATCACCCACACATTCAAGTTTGCAGCATTTGGTATTACCAAACAATTACCCATCTAGTTACTGACCACGATCGATGTTGTTTAACTTCAATGATCATATGAGAAGCAGTGTTTCAACGTGATATGGCCATACGCCTAGACTTGCAATAATCTATATCAAGTTTATAGCAATTTTTATCATGTTGCATCTGAAGCAAAATTGTTTCTATTATTACAGAGGTTGTTCCACACTTCAATGAAGCTAAATTGCAAAAACCATGGAACTTTTTTAACCTGTGAATTTGGATGATGTACAAATCCTTCAGTGTGGATTACTTCCTATATATACAAAGTATATAGAAAATAGAAAGCTTTGAAAATTTTGGATTACTATGTAGTTACAGAAAGGCAGTTTCCTAAAATTTCACAGTCATATGTTGTTGACAAGCACTTATTAAGTAGGTGTTATAAATCATTGTTAATGAGTTTAAAACATATCGTTGAACAATGGTTAGTAAGCATGACTCACAATATATTACTAATAAGTTTGATCCTCCATAGATACTTCAATATTGAGTCATTGTGCGGGACAAAGCCAAGATTAGTAAATATCTACCATAGACATTTAAAATTGTTGTGCAATCATCACCAATTTAGTCTTGCAATTCATTGGTAGTGACTTTGATCCTCACCAGCTGTTCCTTGTATCAGCTTTGAACTATGCTAAACTAAGCTTAGTAAATATTTAGACACTTACTGTACAGTGATGTTAGGCAGGTTAGTATTGTAAACCATTGTTATCTTTTTCCTTCACAGGTCACACAACTATTCTGATTTTTGTTAAACTAAATTAAACTTAATAAATATTTGTAGAGAGCACCTAACAGAGAATGAAAAAGCAAGCTAGTATTACAAGTAAGTTTGATTCTCACCAAGTGTTCTACTATTCTACCTTTCAGCTAGAATAAGCTAAGCTTAGTAAATACCAATAGTAGATTGTCTTTAAACAAGTTGTTCTTGTAAGTCATTACTAATGACTTTGCTTTTTACTTGGTGTCCCACTGTTCTAACCTTATTTCAGACAAAATAAATATTTATGCTACACATCTACTTGATAACAGTGTTTAGTAGGTTTGTCTTACATGCAATTACTAGTGAATTTGATTCTTTCTGAGTGCCCTGCTGTAGTGATTCCCCATCTGACTAAGCTTAACAAATATCTTTTTCTTTTTTTTTTACAATAATATTCACTCAGTACAAGACCCAAGAGCCACTTGAGGTAGAGGGTTACAGAGTAAGATGAACAGTTTATGGAGATATGGGAGGAAGATAGTGGTTAATTAACCCTAGATTTGAACAGGTTAAGATTGTAGTGATCAGAGAATCATCCTCTTGGGAGTTAATTCCACAAAGCAACAGTTCGTACGAAGACGCTGCTCAAGTGGAACTTATATCTCACCAATGGATTAGTTGAGAATGTGGGTGGTTCATTGCCGTGTGTGTGACATAATGGGTCTTAGCCATGAAGATTAGAACTGGCAGAATTAAGGAAGGTAGTTTGTCTGAACAGTTTCTATGGAAATATTGATAAATCAGTGAGAAGCTTGCAACATTTTGTCTGTGGAAAAGGGGTTGGGGAGTGGAAAATAATTCATCACCCCCAAGGATGTGGAGATTCTTTTGGACTCTAGCAATACTTGAAAGTGAAGCTTATATGGCACCAGTGCATATCTACTTTACAAAGATGTTTGTCAACAACAAGAACTTGATTTGTAGCTTGTTCAAAATTTTCAGTAGAGTTTTCATAACATTTTTTGGATTGTTGTAATAAATTACTTTGCTTCTTACCAAAGTAATATGAAATTGTATAAGAGATGGACACAGGCACATACACACATGTATGAATTCCCAATTTGATCTAAAGTAATTAGATGCTGCATAAATTAGATAAAGATGAACATTTTGTAGGTAAGTGTTGCATACACCTGCTCAGACATATTTGTTTTTCTTCAACACCCACAGATCCAACCTGTGATTAATACTACAACTGTGCTGAACTGACATTAGTTCTGAGAAAAAGCAGATGATCTAGCATGATCAGTAATTGAACAAGACCAGGACACTCACACCCTCAGTCACAATGACTTGAGACTGTGCTAGCACACTCATTGATGGCTTCTGAAGAGTTCCCCTGAAACCAATATTATCAAGAAATCAGCTCTTTTATAAACTGGCTATGATGAGATTTGAGCCCAATTTACATAGTCAGAATGCTAATGATCTAATCAATCAGTGATGAAGCTAAGCTGAGAATATATAAAAAATTTTGTGTATGCATGTGTGAGTGTATGGTCTTTCAATTATATAGGATATTTTTGCAGAATTAGTAAAACCAACTTGTGTATAACAATTAGTAAAACTAATTTGCAATTATACAATTTAGTAAAACTAATTTGTGTATAATTCAGTTATAGAATTAGTTAAACCAATTGGTGGAAAACTTCATCAAATTAACTGCAATTTGTGTTTTTCTGTTGAAAATTTCCATACAGAATTGAGTTAGATGTTTCAAGATATGGGTTAAGAAATACCTGTAACTTAGTTTAGTAATATTGTATTGCATTATGTACACCAACTAGATAGTCAGTCTTTTATCTGTAATTAGATTATTGCATTTAATCAGCTTAACCATTTATATGAGGGATGCTTTGAAAGTAAGGCCTTCTATTTATTTCCATGGATACTATGAGTTTTTAGTTACAAAACACTATTTTTCCACATAGTCATCACTATTGCTTATGCATTTTTCTCTTGAAAATACAAAGGTAAAAGACTGACTTACTAATCACTCTAAAGTAGATATCTTATGTTGATATTTATTATATTTAGACTGGCATAAAGTTACACTAGTGGGGAACCCAGTAAGAATTGATCTTTCAAATCAGTTTAATAAATTTACCTGACTAGCTTCCTAACTGTAATTCCATAGCATATTGTGAAACTGATGTTTTAGAATTAGATATTACTTAAATTCCAAATAAATATATTATCCAATTTTTCTTCAAATGCAATTTATCATATTTGATGGCTTATAAGATGCACTTTATCTCAGAAAAATAGCTCAAAAAATCACCCTGTGTCATATGCAAAGTTTAGACCCCTCCCATAGGCTAATTCTATCCCCAATGCTTACTACCACAGGCTATAATTATACATCAAACAGTCACTCAACTCCATAATAACATTATTTACTCAAAATTATTTTTATTATTACTACCAATGCTGTAAAAGTGCTGGTAATGTTTGTTGTCTGAACACACTGCTATTATTCACCCTCTGGAAACTACAGAATATTGGAATTACCCCCACTTCCAAGATGCTGTTAGGTGGCATTGTTTCAGTCCAATAAAAGAACAAGCATATCTTTTTCTCTATTTTTTTCCTCCTTTCAGTCAAACATGGTACTTGGAAGCACCAACATGGACTTGTCCCCACTAGGGACAATATCTTTCTTCCAGGGCATCTGAACTTTTACACACACATGCATATCACACACACACACACACACACACACACACACACACACACACACACACACACACACACACACACACATTTCCTAACAGCTCAGTACAATGTCTTTCCTTCTTTTTTAGCTGTATACTCATTCTCTCTTTTTTTCAACTTCGATATTCAAAAATTTTAATTTCAAATGTTATTTTCTGTCTTCTTAATTCTTATTCTTTTATTGTTCTCTCTCCTTAATAGTTTTTTTCTCATGTTCTCTACACTTAGTAATCTCTTGCATTCTAGTGGCTTTAGTGCCTTGTTTGGGGTGAAATGATTAAAAATAATCCTTGTGATATTGTCAAATATTTGTTCAGGTGAAAAAGCTGCATAAATAAATACAATAATTAAAGTTAATATATATATTTAATTGCTAGGTATCTGAAAAGATAAGATTTAAAAAACTTTGAAGAAGTTTGTAATATGTAATACTGTTCTTTTTCAATTACTTTTACATGTAAAATTCATTCACACACAAAAAAAATGAATGGAAAGTTTTCAAGTTGGTATATTTTTTTTATTTTTAAAATCTCTTGCAAACATGTAAAAACTTGAACTCGTCATAAATTAAAGTTGGATAAGTTATGTAACAGTTATATTGTATTCGTTGGTTTGTTTGGAGTTTGGGATTTTGTTTTAAAGAGGTCAAGTGATTGACGTACCAACATTTGCACATTTTAGAAATAGAGAAAATAAGTCATATGTCAAAATGAAAGATAAGTGGACAAGTTTTATATTATTAATAAAATCAATAGATCAGCATCTGTCTGTCTGTCTCACTTTCTTTCCCTCCAGAATTGGAGATGTATACGAAGACTTAACACTTTGATTCCCCGCACCCTGGTTGAGGTTACCTTCAGCATCCTGACTCCAGAATTTTGTAGACAGACTATCCAGGAATCACTCCATTCACTTGTCAGTGGTATCAGGGAATCATTTCACTCCAAGCAAGGTGGTAATGCCACAAAGATGCAAGTGAAAGAGAATGAGGTTTTAATGAAGGGAAAGGACAATAAATAGAGATCAGGAAGATAGCGATTGATGCTACATTTAAATTTTTGAAGATTGTAGCTGACAGAGAATCAAGAAACTGGAAGAGAGTTCAACAGGCGAGAAGTCCAAGAAAAGAAACAATTAGAATAGAACATACAGTTATATCTAGTTAATTCAACATTAAATGATGAAACCTTGTTGTCAATCTAGAAGTATGCTAAAATTCATGTGGTTGAGATACCAAGGAGGAAATTAAAACAATTGCCATGAAAATATTTATAGAAAAGCCAGAGGGAAGCCACATCATGGCAGTGGGGGAGGGACTGACATTAAGATGTCAGGTCAGGACCGATAACATTATAGACACTTCTTTGGATTTTGGCAGCAATATTCAGTGCATGAAGGAATGGTAGGGTTATAAATGTGTAAGGTGGATTCTAATGTGAAAAACTGTCTGGCATAGTGAACCAACTTTTCTAGTAGCAGACCTAGCAAATGATTCAATATAATCTTTCCACTGCATGTTGGTGGATATGAGTGCATAATATAAATACTATATTTTGCAGTTTTATTCTAATACAACATTTCTGACATTGTATATGGATAAATGCATGCATAATGGATACAATATGATTTTGGTATTTACAACAAACTCAGTGCCCAAATCATAGCAAAACAACTATATAACAATTTGCAATACTTTCAGTGTTTAATCTTAAGTTTCTATACATTAGATAATATTACTTTCTTAAAAATATTCAGTATATCATTTCTGGTTAAAAGATAAAAGCAAATAATACCACAGGTTAGTTATCCATACTCACTGCAAATTTAGTGCATGAAGGAATGGTAGGGTTATAAATGTGTAAGGTGGATTCTAATGTGAAAAACTATCTGGCATATTGAACCAACTTTCCTAGTAGCATACCTAGCAAATGATTCAATATAATCTCTGCTTACTTTAAAGTTAGTTATCCATACACACTGTAAAGTTAGTTATCTATACTCACTGTAAAGTTAGTTATACATACACACTGTAAAGTCAGTTATCTCTACTCACTTTAAACTAAACTTTCTCTGACCCTGCAGGTGAGAGAGGGGATCAATGACTTCATTTCACCCACAATGGGAAAAAGTTCGTATTTGAAAATTGACAAGAAAAAAAAGGAAACGAATAGTGAGGGCCGGACAGACATGTTTGCGAAAATAGAAGAGTCTTGTCCAGGCCTAAGGGCCGAAAAGACGTGTTTGCGGAAAATACAAGGGTTTTGTCCAGGCTTAAGGGCCGAAAAGACGTGTTTGCCAAATTATGAGAAGGAGAATTCATCTCTGAATGGAATAGATAGACCTGTTTGCTATGAATGCAAAAGTTTTGGTTGGTTATGTGAAAAAAAGTCCTTCTTCGAACCTCGAACGGACGACCAAACGCAAGCGCGTGGAACACGAAAGAAACGTTGAATTTTGGAGAATAAACTACGATGTATGCGGAATACCGCTACATCGGGATGAAAGAGAGACAGAAGACAGCTTATAGAAAAAGAAAAGAAGAAAGCGAGAAGAGATCTCAAAAAGAGATAGTTATGGGAAAAGGAAAGAGAGGAAGAAAATATCTTAAAGGAGAATGATGCCACACTGAGATGAAGGAGAAGGAGAAAGAAAGCAGTTTCGACTTAATTGTCACCAAGCCCTTAAACAAAGGATGAAAGGGAAAAGAAAGAAAGAAAAGACCACCTCAAATGAGAATGCTGCTACACCGAGACAAAAGAGAAAGGGAAAGCATTTTCAACTTAATCGTCACCCATACCTCTAGACAGGATGAAAAGAGAAAGAGGAAGTAAGAAAAGACCTCAAAAGGAGACGCTTATAAAAAGAAATAGAAAAGGAAAAAGAGAAAAAAAGAAGAAGTAGATATACGAAGAGACATTAGTGGAAAATAACTTTTATTACGAGATAAGTTCGTTGTTTTTCTTGTGCTTCGTTTTTGTTTAAATGTACTTCTTTTTCATGTTTGTACTTACATGCAAGTCTGGAATGAGGTCCTTTTATTACATGTTTCTCTCCACTTGTCTTAAAATTTTGATGTTTTGTAAATTCATGCAAGTATGGCACATGTTCTGTAAATTCGTGCAAGTACGGCACAAGGCCATACATTGATTTGTGTTTTACCTCCCTAAGAGGATGTTCCACTCCCACTATTTTGTCCACAATGTTTAAATGTTTATTCTTGACACATTGTTATCTTTGTTTTGGCTGTTTTGTTATTTTATCTTTCCTATGTCTTTACGTTTGTTAATAAATTTATATTCCCTGTCTCCATTGTGTTTGTTGCCTACCGTGTTTGTTCCTTAATCGATTCTGCTCGGCCGTGTCTGATCAATCAGAAAGAGACCCTTGGGAAAGAAATATATTTTACAAAACTTGAATAAAAGTTTTTAAAAAATAACACAGATTATGATCCTCCACTACCTCCACTGTCGATAGGGTTGAAGGAAAGGGAGGGGTCATAAGAATATATATATATATGTAACACTATTTAGGAACGGAAGGTTAATTAATCAATTAATTAACCACAGAAGTTAATTACGGGGATACTTAAACCGATAGATATAACGAAAGACATACTGAGCGATTACTTACACCGATAGATATAACGAAAGACATACTGAGCGATTTTCTTTTTGTTTTGTTATTTTCCCAAACAGAGTATTGGTGGAGAAAAAAAAAGATTTTTTGTTATTTTCAAGTGCGAATTCAAGATAACCACATTACTTTCTCGCGGAAGTGTGATGCTGAGATATGCCAAATTATCTGCGAGGACAAAAGAAGGAAAGAGAGAAAGAAGAGAAAGAAACGGGGGGACAAGACTTAACAACTTAGATGATAAGAGAAGGAAAGAATGCCACCCACAAAAGCGATGTTGTTTTGAGTGGTGGAATTGAGGAAAATTCTGATGGTCATTTTTTGAGGGATACCAGAACTTCTGGGCAGATAAAACATTGGCTGTTATCAGTAGTTGATGGGTCGTCTGCCGACCGCACACAGAGCCCTAGAATGAGATGTCGCCTGGATAGGACATCTGCATTTTGTTTAAGTTCGTTTGTGATAACGAAGGCTGTGTTAGGGTATTTTAATTAACCCAATTTCGCCAAGAAGAATTGTCCATGTTAACGGAGAAACTGGGTTGAGAAAAAAACATATCCCGTGAAGTTGGATAAAGATTGAGATTATCAGTTGACGCCTATTGGCCGAATAGCCAGGCGGAGATGATCATGTGACGCAGAGAGGAGGCCTGCCACCGCCCATTGAGAGGGTAGGTATGAGATGTTACTGCGAGGAAGTGGGAAGACCGTTGACGCCCTCTAACGTATGGTGAGATACCCATATGAGAGCAGAAGAGGGTGGGAGTGGAATAAGATTTCCAAATACGGAAAATGATAATTATTTTGGGCCGAAAACAAAGAAAATCCTTATTGGGGATTTGAAATCAACGTGGTGGCCACACCACGTCCGACCCCACGCCAGGTTTTGATCGGCGTCCATATAAGCAAACATCTACGGGTGTTTCAGAGAGTTCGCAGAGTCGAGCTGAGTAGAGTTCGGAGAGTCGGGTCGGGTCCAGACAGTGAGTCAGAAGAGTACAGCCAGTACAGTAAGAGAGAGACGCGCCTCGCACAGGTGACCGCACGATTCCATGCCTTCCGACTTAGACTTCTAACCAAGAACAGATTTGTTGAAGACCGACTTTAGATTTCCCACCAAAACAAGTTTCCGAATTAGACTTCTAACCAAGAACAAATTATAGAAGTCTGACTTATATTCTCCATACAGATATCCAGAACTAGTTAAGGAACGCAAAAGTGTTACAATCCACATTTTTTTTTCTTCTGGCTGGGAGAGAAAGAGAGAGACGCACTCCTGTAACTCAACAAACCGACATAAAATTAATCACTATTCCTAACCAGTCGCTCGCCTTGAAGTTGTTGTTTGTGCTTTTGTTTTTTTGTCTACATTTATTGTGCAGTATCACCTTGACCCGGATTCGGCTGGCACTACGGCCCGACGTTTGATTGATCTCGTCAACCTAAGATCAAATCACAACGTGGGTAGGTTGAATCGAGATCAAAGCAGTTGCTTCGGTGACCAGGCGTTGGAAGCGAGCCGAGTACGACAAGTTGGTGCTAGAACCCAGCAAGACTTCAACCGATGTCCCAGAGGAGGGTTGGGTGTCACAAATGGTGCCGTGACCAGGATGGGTGTCACAAACGGTGCCCTGACCAGGACAGAGGAGGGTTGGGTGTCACAAATGGTGCCGTGACCAGGATCAGACCCTAGAGCGACCACCGCCACAGGAGTTGCAGAAAGCTTCGAAGTGAACAACGCTCGGCGTCTTAAGGACACAAATTGAGGAAAACTAGAGTGGGAGCCAAAGGACTTTGGTTAATTGTAACCATACGGTTCCAGACCCTCTAGTACGACAGCCCAGAAGCCGAGAAGAACGAATTGGAAATCGTCTGTCAGGTAGGACACTTCTTTCGGTTTATCTCCCATTTTCGATTGTTGCTGCTCTAACTTTGATTCCGTTTACTTGTCATTTTAAAAATGTCTGACTATGAGTCGGATAGAGTAGACGTAGGGGAGGATGGGGCTAGACAGGAGTTGCCAGCAGACTTGAGAGGATTATTGGGTGGACCAAGGGTCCCGTCGTTTAATGGTAGTAAGAGAGATTTTAAAAACTGGCTGGCAATTCTATAGAAGAGCCGAGTAATTTACAGACTCTCGGACGTAGAGACCCTTTATCTGGCATATAGTGCCACGACAGGGAAGGCGTCTGAGTTCGTAGAGGGGCTCTTGAATGGTGAGCCCCACTTACCATGGGAAAGGTTGAAAGAACAATTAACTAGCGAATTCGCTGACGAAGGGTCAGCGATAGAGGCCATGAGGGCCCTCTTGAAGTTGACGCAGCTGCGGGATGAGACCCCCTGGAGAATTGGGGACCCGAGCGGAAAAGCTGTCGTCATTAGCCTTCCCAGAGGTTGTGAGAAATAACGCGGTCATGCAGGCACAGCTGGCTGATCTGTATGTTGAGGCACTCGGTGACGAGCGTATTCGCCACGATGTCTTAAAGGAAGGACCGTTAAGATTGTCGGCAGCAGTAGCGCTGGCCAAAGAGAGCCAGGGAGTCTGGGAGAAGGTAAAAAGAGGTGGGAAAATACAGGAAATAAGTCGAGGGGTCGGAAGAAAGGGGGTAAGAAGTAGAGCCCCCGCGTGGAGTCGTGGGGTCAGCCTAGAGGTGGAAGAGCCTGAGGTGTGTGAAGAGGATCCCACAAGAAGGGCTTGGTCGACAAGGAATGGGTTTTATAAGCCCACGCCGGGTCGATACGGACTAGTCTGCTGGACTTGTGGGCATGAGGACCACAGAGCGGCGGAATGTCCGACGAAGTGGGGTTTGCCCCCAGACTTCGAACAGGATAGATGTACTAGGTGTGGGAAGAAGGGACACCTAGCCAAGTGGTGTGGATTAAGAAAAGATCACCCCAGGATTAAGAAGGAGGCTGAGCCCGTAAGACAGAACCAGGGAAAAGCCAGCGGGCCACCCCGGAAATAAGAGGGAGGGTGGCCCAGTTGAAAAGAGTAAATATAAAACGCTGCACATGTGGCCGGGGGAGCCACCCAGGTAGAGGACAGGTCCCCCCAGAACCCAGAGGGTGGGTGGCCCAGTTAAAGAGAAGAAGCGTGAAATGTTGGTTGTGTGGTCAGGTGGGCCACTTTGCGGTTAACTGCCCAACGAGAAGGTGCTGGTTTTGCAGAAGACCAGGGCACCTGAAGAGGAATTGTGCCTTTAGGAACAGCCACAAGAGACTGGGAGAGGTCCAGCCGGGACCGCCCAGGTGCAGAAAACGCAGAACTCCCCCACGTGAGAATAGTGAAAGTAGTTTGTTGCTACCGGCGCCTATGGCTGGGATGGCCCAGAGGTGGGAACCCAGAAAAAGGAAAGCCAAGGTATTCTCTTCGCTGACGCAAGAGAAGGAGCTGTCGTGTGGGGCAGAGATAGGGGGTAGGGCAGTGAAAGCCCTGATAGACACAGGAACATCTGTTTCATTACTGAAAAAGAAAGCATACAGGCGGGTGAAACGGAAGAGTAGGTTACGGGAAGCGGACATAGAGGTCACGCAAGCAGATGGAGCCCCCTGGAGATAAAAGGGATGGCGAGGCTCCCTGTGAGGATTGGGAAATTAAGAAGCACCCAAAGTTTTTACGTAACCCCCAACCTGTGTACGGAAGCAATCTTGGGAGAAGATTGGCTTCAGAGCCAGAAGGCTCGAATAGAGTTCAACCCCACTGTGCTGATAGTGAATGGCGAGAGAACGCCATTGGGATGCCCACCGGAAGAAGATATGACAATAGTGGTGGAGGAAGATGTAGAGCTACCCACCCCAGAACGGCGGTGTCGGGAAAGGGTAGGTTAATGTCAGGGGAGAAAATAAGAAAAGGAACCCTGCAATTGGTCCCTGTAGAAGGGAAGGGCCTAGAAGAAAATGAGGTAACTCTATGTGAGGTAGTAGCAGAGGCAGCTGAATTAGTGCCATTAGAATAGTGAACCGAGTCAAAGAGCTCAGTGAGTGGGAGGAAGAGGATCAGACACCCCCTCCCAACTCAGAGAGAGAGTAAGAGATAGGAGAAAATTTAGACCTAGAGTCAAGAGGTATTAAAGACCAGAGCAAGTACTCGAAGGGGAAGGAAGAATCAGGTGAAAAGAGAATAGGCGAAACACACCCTGAAGAGAAATTAAAACATTAAGGGAAGGTTAGAGGAACTAACTCGGAAGATGAGATTGAGAGGAATGGAGAAGTCCAAATCTCAATTGAATAATTAGGTGTCGTCAGATAACGACCCTGGCTCATCCAAAACCTACTGTCTGACTGTGGTGGATATGGATGGAGGGTATGGGGGCGCGAATTGCACCTCACGGAGGACGGAAGAAAGTTAGTGGCATGGTTAACTGGCCAGCTATAGTGCCATTGAGTACGATCCTTGGAGGGGACCACGCGAACCTGTCCGGGCCATTCGATCTGCTAGGGTTAGTTAGGGGAGGAGAGAGCTGAAGAGTTACGAGTTTAGGAAAAGTTATGGAATAGCTTAGTAAAGAATTAAGCAAGATAGAAGCATAGAAGAAAAATATGAAGAGAAGGATTCAATCATAGAAATGATTGGCAGAAGCTTAGTCAATTGTACAGAGTTATGGGAACCGATACTGAAGGGATTCCCCAATGTTACCTTGAATAAAATACCGGCGCTGATGAAGTCGATAGAAACGATCGATGTGGATGAGTTGAGGAATAAGCTAAGTGAGCTGGGTAGGGAGGATATGGCTTGGAAAGGTGATAAACAGATAAGTTGGTTAGCAATGATGGGTACATTCATAATTATCGCCATAGGCGGTGTAGCAGTATGGAGGGTTGGAAGTAGCACGAAATTAATTCGCAGTAATCAAATGAGCGTGCAGCAGCTCGAGAGGGAGATGCCGAGCAGTGTTCTTTACCCATACAGAATCAACGAGAGAATTGCAGAAAAGCCGACGGAAGAAGCCAACGCAGAACCGACACGCGCGGCGGAAAAAACCCCCACAGCGGAGAGAAGAACATTGACCAAGAAGAACAAGCCATAATAACCACACACATACACCCACCGGCACACTTTAAAAATGAAAAAAATGCTTGAAAAGAACTTTATATTGCATGAAAAACAGAAGAAGATAAAAGAACTTTATATTGCATGAAAAACAGAAGAAGATAAAAGAACTTTATATTGCATGAAAAACAGAAGGAGATCAAAGAACTTTATATTGCATGAAAAACAGAAGATAAAAGAACTTTATATTGCATATAAAACAGAAGAAGATAAAAGAATTTTACGTTGCATGTAAAACAGAACAAAAGGAAGTAGAACAATACTTTACATGTAAAAGCGTGAAAAAAAGAAATGAAAAGAATACGACTGCATGGGACAGGTGCTTGATGCATGCTAAATAGTGTAGTTGGATTTGAATGCCATTTACAAGTAAATGACACGAATAGGTTAGGGAGGATTGTAACACTATTTATGAACGGAAGGTTAATTAATCAATTAATTAACCACAGAAGTTAATTACGGGGATACTTAAACCGATAGATATAACGAAAGACATACTGAGCGATATTCTTTTTGTTTTGTTATTTTCCCAAACAGAGTATCGGTGAAAAAAAAAAAGGGATTTTTTGTTTTGTTATTTTCAAGTGCGAATTCAAGATAACCACTTTACTTTCTCGCTGAAGTTTGATGCTGAGATATGCCAAATTCTCTTCGAGGACAAAGGAAGGAAAAAGAGAAAGAAACAGAGGGACAAGACTTAACAACTTAGATGATAAAAGAAAAAAGACCACCCACGAAAATTCTGATGGTCATTGTCGTGAAAATTAGTTGAGGGATACCAGAGCTCTGGGTAGATAAAACATTGGCTGTGTCAGGATGACGAACTTGTGTTATCAGTAGTTGATGGGCCGTCTGCCGACCGCACACAGGACATCTGCATTTTGTTTAAGTTCGTTTGTGATAACGAAGGCTATGTTAGGGTATTTTAATTAACCCAATTTCGCCAAAAAAAGAATCGTCTACTTAATGTTGACGGATAAACCTGGTTGAGAAAAAAAACATATCCCGTGAAGTTGGATAAAAATTGAGATTATCAGTTGACGCCTATTGGCCGAATAGCCAGGCGGAGATGATCATGTGACGCAGAGAGGAGGCCTGCCACCGCCCATTGAGAGGATAGGTATGAGATGTTACTGCGAGGAAGTGGGAAAACCGTTGACGCCCTCTAAAGTATGGTGAGATACCCATATGAGAGCAGAAGAGGGTGGGAGTGGAATAAGATTTCCAAATACGGAAAATGATAATTATTTTTGGCCGAAAACAAAGAAAATCCTTATTGGGGATTTGAAATCAACGTGGTGGCCACACCACCTCCGACCCCACGCCGGGTTTTGATCGGCGTCCATATAAGCAAACATCTACGGGTGTTTCAGAGAGTTCGCAGAGTCGAGCTGAGTTCGTCGAGAGTCGAGCTGAGTAGAGTTCGGAGAGTCGGGTCGAGTCCAGACAGTGAGTCAGAAGTCGAGACAGAGAGACGCGCCTCGCACAGGTGACCGCACGATTCCATGCCTTCCGACTTAGACTTCTAACCAAGAACAGATTTGTTGAAGTCCGACTTTAGATTTTCCACCAAAACAAGTTTCCGAATTAGACTTCTAACCAAGAACAAATTATAGAAGTCTGACTTATATTCTCCATACAGATATCCAGAACTAGTTAAGGAACGCAAAAGTGTTACAATCCACATTTTTTTTTCTTCGGGCTGGGAGAGAAAGAGAGAGGCGCACTCCTGTAACTCAACAAACCGACATAAAATTAATCACTATTCCGAACCAGTCGCTCGCCTTGAAGTTGTTGTTTGTGCTTTTGTTTTTTTTTGTCTACATTTATTGTGCAGTATCACCTTGACCCGGATTCGGCTGGCACTACGGCCCGACGTTTGATTGATCTCGTCAACCTAAGATCAAATCACAACGTGGGTAGGTTGAATCGAGATCAAAGCAGTTGCTTCGGTGACCAGGCGTTGGAAGCGAGCCGAGTACGACAAGTTGGTGCTAGAACCCAACCAGACTTCAACCGATGTCCCAGGGTTAGCCCGTCACAAAGGACCGACGTCACATTTTGGCGTCGTGACTGAAAAAGAAGTCGGGTGTCACAAGTGCGCCGCGACCAGTACGGGTGTCACAAACGGTGCCCTGACCAGGACAGAGGAGGGTTGGGTGTCACATATATATCATAAAATCATCAAAAACTAAAAATTAGCATAATAAAGTATGTTCGCCTATGACAATGGGTAGTCTCTCAGGAAGACCTTTGTCTTGTACACCTATTGGGACTTAATCTCAACACAGACCTCAAGTGGAACGTGTACATGGATAAAGATGCTGAAAAAATGGTTGATTCCCTGTACCATTCCAGTAAATACCTGACTCCTCCTGCTATCCTCTACTTTTACAAGAGCCAGATCAGGCTGAAAATGCAGTATTGATGCCATATATGGGCAGAAGGCTGTCCAGTCTTCACTTTCCAATCTTGATAGAGTCCAAAAGTGTCTCCATGTCCTTTTGAGTGTTGAATTATTTTCCACCCTACAATCTCTTTTCCACAGATGAAACATTGCAAGTTTCCCTCTGCTCTGTTGTTATTTCTGTGGAAAGTGTTCAGATGAACTACAGTCCTTAGTTCCACTAGTTCTAACCTTCACAGCTAAGACCCACCATTCTATGCACATTGTAGTGAACCATCCTCATTCTTTTCATATTCCACTGGTGAGATGTAAGTTTCACTTGAGCAGCTTCTTTCCATGAACTGCTGCTTTGTAGAAGTGACTCCCAAGAGGATGCTTCCCTGATCACTACAATTTTAACCTGTTTAAGTCTAGGGCCAACTGTTATCTTCCCTACATATCCCTTTAAACTGTGCCTCTTACTCTGTAACCTTCTACCTCAAGTGGCTCTTGGGCCCTGTACTGGGTGAACATTATATATATATTTATCAGCCTGACACAGACACACACATATATATATATATGTCAGGCTGGTTGGGATGAATCAGAGTAGTCCAACTGCCAAGTGTCTCTGTTTCAAGGCAACAAAAATCTCTAAGAACATGTCCAACTTCAGTTGGACCAACAGTCATGACACAAACCATCAAGAATAAAATAATCTTGAATTGTTTTAATTTATTAATTTTTATAGTTTTGTTTTAACTTCATACTCTAAAATGTTGACTTAAATAAATTTTGCTGAACGTGTTCTTAAGGATGATACATGGAGAAAAAGATTAACATGTCTACCAGTTGAAGAAAAGTGATTCTAGCCCCATAAAGCCTTCTAATGGCATGACTCAGGCCAACAGATATATAGTTGAACTATCAAAAATAATCTTTACAAATGATGTTAATTCTGTTTTTTAATCCTGCATTAGTCACAGAGTTAAAGAATACCTTTTAGTTTCAACTTGAATGTTTGCTCACCCTGTGCTAAATTGCTAAAATATTTGATTACTCATTGTTCTATAAAAAAAATGAATCAGGTGACATAAAATAATTGAATAAATATCTCTTTCGTTTTAAAATATTTTTCAATTGATTGATATATCTGTTGTATTTTTTTATATCACTTTTAAAACTGTCTGCATAATAAACAACTGAGGTCAATCAGTTTTATAGTTTGCTTCAATATTTTATAGCTTTATGTTCAGTTTTCTTGCAAATTTTCACTTCAAATTTTGGGTTTTGTTTCTAGTCATTGTTATAAACTGAAATGTAAAAAATTAGAATAAGCAGTACAATGGATGGTTTCACTCTCATCCACTTGTAGAAATGGAATCAACCAGATGCATATATGACACAATAGGTAAAGAGGTAGTGTAGCTGGGCAAACATAGAACATGAACAGGATTGTTTGACCTTGGGATGTTTGTTGGTATCAGAAAGTTGGAGTGCTTTGTTTTTAAAGTGGCAAGTGATCTATTTTTTTGGTGTGTGTGTGTGGGGGGAGGGGAATTCCAGACAGCAGTAACATATGAAAGCTACAAATACAGATAAGTGATGCAAGAATGAGAACACTGGCAACTGACAAAGATGATAACCACTCAAGAGGGACATTGCAGGGTTTTCATAACCATTGACCAACAGACTATGACATTGGTTACTATAGTGATATGCAAATTTAAATATTAGAGAGGATAGTATAAATTGTCTCCCCTTAGAGAGAAATGTGGTTTCAGTACATTAGTCATTGTGTAAACACATACTTGATTATCGATTGTAATGGTAATATTCACTGTTTCTTTATAAGAAAACCTTCAGCATTCATTGACTGAGCAGCTTGTATTACTGCCGGTTGAAATTATTTTAAAAAATTGTTTTAAGAGAAAGATTTTAATAATTTCAACCAACAAAAAAGAACTGTTGTCACTATTGATGAGGGTTCTCATACTAGATTTTATAACAGTTACTCTGCCTCATTTGAATCAGAAAACTTAGCTATTGGCCGATGGAAGACTGATACCATATCACATTTCCAGCTCCTTCAAACAGTCAAGTTTGGCTGTGGAGGAGACAACATGTGGTTACAGATCCAGCTTGTCAATAGGGTGTTGTACATGCTGGTAGAGGTTCTGTAATGATGCTAGAGTTTTCTGTTGGAATACACAAAGACCACCAGTGAAACAAGAATCTATCTAGACATATTTGAAATGCACAGATCTTGTGCCAGACCATTTGCATTTTTTTATGCACACCATGTTTCCTGATGCTGATGGCTTCTTTCAGCCAGATAATGTACAACATAAAACTGGCTCCATGACAATTTCGCTGTCTTCCAGTACTCCATAAGACTGCACTAGATTTCTCTATACAGCATATATTGGATTATGATTACAATCACGATAACGAGTCCCATAACTCATTAGAGTGGTAGTCTTTTTAGCTAAAGAAAAAGAATTTCAAGTATTAATTTTTAAAACACACATGCACGCACAAACACACACACACATATACACATTATTATCATCATTATTCCGATGACCAGGTGTGTTTGTAGGTCACTGCACAGCTGGACACTTGACCAGTTCCCTCCATATATCTGTGTTGAAAGCCAGAGAAGTATCCATTCATACATAGTGTGTCTGGGGCAAACAAACCTGGCAGAGGGTATCCTTTTCTAGGTGAAACCACAGCTGATGTCCTCCAACTTGAAGGATCAACTTGGTCACAGACACATGGCCATTGATCCCATCAATGTGATATAATATTTTTTATTTACAGATAAATTCAAAAGATATAGGTGAAAGAAACATATATTTGATTAACACAATATCCTATATACCTAATCATTTTAATCATTTTATAGGTTAATATGGGCTCTTTGACATTCTATAACATTCATCAGTTTTTCATTCATAGAATTAATTCATTTTTCTGTTGTTTTAACTTTAACATAACTTGAAGCATTTTTATTTCCAGAGATCTTTGCTTTAATATTGTAGTGTTACTGACTTACAGGAAGTAGTATGCACTCAACTGTCTCATGGGTAATAGCTGTAGCTATTTATAGTCTTTGTGACTTACTATATAAATGAGTTACCTCATCTACCTGTACCATAGAGCTTTTATCCCCTTATTTTCCCTGGTAGTTCTTCTGGGTGTTTTTGTCTCCTCACTATCTTCCTCCCACACCCTAAGAGATTGTCTAGATATGGGAGATCTTGATCTTTTTTTTCATAGGAGTGTTCCTCAAATGATTGTTCATCTTCAGAGTCTGTATTACTCATGATTTCACTGTCTAGTTTGTCTTGTCTTGACGTGACACTTTAACCTTAATTACTTTCAGACTCACTATACATTTCTTCATTGCTATCATGTTGCAATCTAACTTGATCTGTATGCTCTAATATCTCATTTCCATTTTTTTCTATTATCATAGTGTTCTGTTCACTTTGCATTATGAATATTGCCTCTTGTAGATTAGATTCACTATTCTTTTTATACAATAGTTTTTCATTTGTAGCATAGGACATGGTCAATGGGGCTCTAATTTGTCCACCCATGAGAGTGGACAGGCTTTTCAATTTTCCAGCATGTGGTATTGTCCTATAGCTTAGCAACAATCTAGGAAGAAATATTTTTATCTTTTCTTTCCATTGTACACATATTATCAATCCATTTTCTATAGTTTGCACCATCCTTTCTGCTAATCCATTTGATTGCAGATGGTACAGTGGGGTTTTATATGGTTTTCATCCAGTTTTGGCATGGATTCGCACAGTTCCCCATTATATAACTCTGGGATGTTGTCAGATAGCATTTTCAGAATTCCATTTCTTGAAAATGTGATCCTTAACGCATGTTTCACAGTCAAGCTTCTTTTGTTGGAAGCCTGAATATAAATCTACCATTATTAGTAATAATCCCACTTCATTAATATGGGCATGATCCATGTGTACTCTGTCCTAAGTTTGGGACTCTTTAGTCCATGCATGTGTTTTTGTCTGTCTGAATTTGCGTCTTTCATTGCACATTTCACACATTTTTATGTATTCTTCTACATCTGTAGAATAGCCTGGCCACCGTGCCCCTAGCCTTAATCTTCTTTGTGTAGACATTATTCTGCAATGAACCTTGTCATGTATCCTTTTTATTTATTATTTTATTATAATTTTGCTCCTTTGCATTGCTGGTGAAACCACTACGTCTCCATTACAAATTACGCCCTTTTCTATGGTTAACTTGTGTTTAACCTCATAAAAATGCCTTTCTGCCCATGAGCATTTATTCTACTTATTTTTATCTTCTTTATTTTTATCCTGAACAATATACTGTTCAATATGGGATCTCACTTCATATCCTCAGTTAATTTGTCTATTGACAAAATTATCAGCTTCAATCCAGTGTAAATAAGTATCTTCGAACTTTTCATCCTCTTTCTCACTTTCATAAGTAATGAACCTTAATCTCGATAAAGTATCTACATGCAGAATGGTATTGCCTTTCATGTATTCCATATCAAAGTCAAATTACATTAACATTAGAATTCTAGAAGATGTTACCTTAGGAAGTTTTTCCTAAGATTAAATATGAATTCTAAAGGTCTATGGTTGGACCTTAGTAGGAATTCCTTTCCAATCAAAACTGAAGAGCTCTATTTGTTGTCCATATTATGATCAATGCTTCTTTCTCAATATTTGAGTAGTTCAATTTGGCATTTGACAATTTTCTCAAAAGATACATGATAGGATGACCATCCTGAGCTAATATTCCCAAAATTCTGTGTTCACTTGTGTCAGTTGTTGCTACTATTTCCTTTCTAGTGTTGAATATTTTTACTACTGGCTTCTTTGAGAGAACAGCTTGTAAATTTTCAAATGACTCTTGTTTTTCTATCCAAATAAATTCCACATTCTTTTTTCTTAAAGCAACAAAAGGTTCTGTCAGTTTGGAGTATCACTCTATATCATTTGTAGGTACTTCAACTTTTAATATTTTGTCAATTAATGATTTGTCTGGTGATATGCTTTTGTTTGATAAGTAATATACCAAATATGATATTTTTTAGTGTTGTACACACATTTTTTTCATTAATTATTAATCCAGCATTTTTTAATTTATTCAAAACCATACTGGGTTTCCATTTTAATTCTTCATCATTACTAGCACCAACACAAATGTCATCCTGGTAGCATTTTTATATCACTACCAGTAACTTGCTCTATAGCCCTTTGCAAAATCACACTTGTGGTTTTAATTCCATACAGCATTCTTTTCCATCTATTGGCGTGTTTATTGTTGTGACTTCTTTAAAGTTTCTGTCAATAGGTATTTGATGGTATGCTGACTTTAGATCAGTTTTAGAGAATGTTTTCATACCTGCAAAGGATTTCAAAGCCCATTCTACATTGGGGATAGGATATGAGTCTGTGCATATTTTGCGATTTACACCTATTTTATAGTTACCATGAATGCACAGATCCCCATACTTCTTTCTTAAAATTACTAACGGGGAGGCCCATTTGCTCTCTCCTAGCAGACCATGATCTACTTTATCGTATTCCAGTAATTTTTTTAGTTTTTTCACAACTATTGGTAGTAGATGGACTAGTACTTTTAGTGCTTGAAAATATAAGGGGAAGACATTTTCCTTTCGTCTTAACTTTGCTTCATAGTTTTTTAACATTTCAGTTTCTTCTGCCTTGACTTTGTTTACTAATTTTGTCAAATTTATGTTAAATATATCATTTCCTATTATACTATGATTCTTTTCAGGGCTTGCCATGATAATTGGTAATACATTGTTATATTAAGCATATGGTGGCAGAACAAAAAAGAAACAACAAAGGTTTAAAATGTAAACAATTGCATTAACATAAAATGCAATAAATGAGAAATTGGTGTAAATGTCTCTCATTGAAAAAAGGAGATAGGTTGTAAAAGGTATCTGCAGAGGTGTACAGAAGGAGAGGGAGGATGGGTTGGGACTTACTGAGTCACAGTACACATTATTCTGTCTTTTTTCTTTATTGCATATGTATCCATTTCCTCTACTGGATCCGTAACTTTTGTTCTATTAAATTTTCAAATTAATTCTTGTTGCTGAACAAATTCAGCACACTGCTCTGTTGACAACTTTCCCAGTTGTAAATACATTAGAGTAATTTGCTGATACTCATTTTGAAGACTGTTTAACAATTTCATTTGGATCAAATCCTCTTCAGTTGACTGGTTTTCTGACCCCAATTGCTCATTTAGTGACCTGTTTTAAACGAAGAACATATTCAATAACTGGTTCATTCACTTTTTGAGAAATATGAACTTAGCTCTCTCTGCATTCACTAGTTTTTTTCTTGGATGCTATGTTTTTCACTATTAGTTGACTTATCGTCAAACATCATTTCCTCCAACTGTCTTGTGCAATTGCTTATAATTTTATATTGGTCTCACAACCAGCATTTGCCAAGAAGAGATCAGTTATTTGGTTTTCTCCATTGATTTATTTTAAATCCTTCAGCTTTATTGTTCTAACTTTAGCTGTTAATATCCTAAGTCATGCTTGTGCATATTATAATTATCAAGTGATAATTCTTCGTTTAGTTGTTTAGATATTGGGGACACAATTGTAGTGTAGTCTTACTGACTCATAGGAAGTAGTATACACTCAACTGCTTCATGGGTAGTAGCTATAGTGTCTTCATATGTAAATGAGTCACCGCAAATATATTTTCCATTCTCATATACATCTCTTTTAATGAGGGATCTTAATTTTTTATTGGCTTACTAACTGGAGAGTATTCCATTAATTTTGTGTCTTTGAAACGTTTTTAGGCAAGATGGGCAATAATTCTTTTGGCTGTGACCTGTATCATTCAAAAAATATATTATCCAAGACCTTACTATAATTTTATATTATTATTTATTTTGGTATCATTATCAACTTTCAAAGGACTTATAATTTTATTGACTATAATACTGACCCCAAATATTTTTCCTCTCTGTTTTATTTGTTGAATATTTCCTTAAAGGACCCAGTCTTTAGCCCAGTGATCAATTCCACCCAATATAGTTTTACATTCATCACTAAAGATTATTGTTGAGATATCAATTTTCACATACTTTTTTACCTAATACAATGAAGAATAGATTCAATGAAACAAGTTCAAATTTTGGCTGTATTTATTTCTCCCGGTATTAACTTTGTATTTACACTTTGTACTTTGTATTTACATTCTCATGAAAGACACAAATCTACTTTTTTGTATTTGCACTCTGTACTTTGTATTTACACTCCAATGAAAGGCATGAATCTATTTTTTAAACTTTAAAAGCCCACAAATGTTTATAATGTCAGTTTCTGATTTAGTAGAATCATTTTTGTCTTTCTGGATTTTGAGATTATATGATAAGTAGTAGTTATTACCGAGAAAAGAAAATATAATCTCTTTGTAATTCTGTCATTTTTCCAGATAAGCTGCAATGTTTCTGCCATGCTTTCCTCAGATTAATATATGGAGGGTAAACAGTGTCAAATTCACCTGTGCTTTTCCCAAAAAATAAAGTAAAACTATCCCTTTTCCACAAATAATTCTTAAAACATATACAAATAAACATCAAACATTTCCCTAACACTGGGCAAAAGATAGTGGAAGGAAATTTTGTGTCAATCAACTGGTTGAACTTTTTCCTTTTTTCAGAGATGGTTAAAAAATACAACTGAAACAACCCCAGTTGTACAATCAGGAAAAATAAATGCAAGCAGGTGAAAGAAAATTACTTTTTTTTACAAATAAAAAGCATACCTTATTGTTTTGGGTGGATCTGTTTTTTGTTTTTTTTGCATTCATAATATAACGGGATTTATATATGGATTACTGCAGATTATTTAGCTGGGGCTATTAAAATGGTTACTAAAACTTGCTCTCAGTAAGATTGTACATGTTAATAGAGGGTCAATCTTTTTGATTTATTCCATACAGAGAATTCACATCTTTTGTAATTTGATAGAATACTTAAATTTTTAATTTAAAAAAAAAACATAAAGCATATATAAAAACACTAATAAGATATAAATTTTGTTTATAATAGTAAGAAAAAATGTGGACATTTGTTTAGAGGATAGCATTATTATTTCAAAGAAATATCACTAATTGTACTAATGATCTTTCCTTGATAAGAATATTCAAATTAGTATCTTACTATAGATGGATAATTACATAATTTGTAATTATTTTGTTTTTGTGAAAATTGTTGGATTATCATCCCCTGATGATAATCACAGGCAGCAGAATATTTGAAAAGCTCTTCCTCTTTTCCTTTTGACTTTCAAAGTGACAAGGCATGTTTCTTTTCATTCCAATAGATTCAATAACAGATTGAAGACTGTATCAAAGTGTTCATAACTTTGTTTCTTTCTTTATTCTTGTTATACTACTTTTATCAAGATCATCTTTCTGATTCACAAATACATTTCACTAGGTGTGTTGGCCAGATGTGAGCAGTAAGAAAGCAAAACTCAAAATAAAAAAGTTGTCTTCTGTGCAGAAGCACTGAGCCTCACAGCCGGTTCACAAAACAAATCCCCGTAAAAATTTTGTTGGGGTACAAATGGTGATTCTCTCCCTTTTGTTGAGATAGTCATGAGGCTCACATGATGGCTGATAAATGATGTTAGGAGATAGATTGACAAAGGCAGTTGTGATGCAGAGCCCAGCAAAGAAGGATATTGCTTGTTCACAGTGGTAGACCTTACAGGAAAAACCACATGGCCTAACCTGGTTCATAGAGAAACCACTGCAATTTGGGAAATATTACAAGGTTCCCCTTTCTTACACACCGTTTGTTGTTGCATATGTTGTAATTTCTCTGTGTGGGACATATGTATATGCATATACATCTAATTTTGTGTACAATGTAGCATTATAAACCTCTCCGAGAACCAAGCATGTTTATTATTCTTTTTCCATTCAGCTATTCCGTCCTGTCCATGAACTCCAGTGTTGTTATATCACAGATATGACAATACCCATAATGAGAGAGATGTATTTTGTTACAATCTAAAATACAATAGCCTATCACAAATGTTGCTGCCCCCCCACACACACACACCTAAAAAAAAAAGATGAACCTGGTAGCCAGCACCTGTTAAACCACAGATATAAAAACAACATGCCTTATCAACAACAGGCAGTTCAGCTCAACATCTCGACCTAATCACACAACAACTGGCCCATCCACACACAGTATCAGTGTGGATTTCAACTTTGAAGATAGATGGATTAACCTACCAATGATACCCCACTTGTGCTATCATACTGCTTCACTAATTCACTCCAGATCTTGCTTGTCACCACGGTGAGCTTGGTCAACCAACCCAACAAACCCATTAACTCCCAACCTTACCAACAACACCCTTACACATAATCCCTTCCTTTATCAATGACAACTCTAGAACCACATATCAACAATTTTATTACCTTTTCACATAATTAAGTATATGTTCTGAAAATTATCAATACATGCTATTGAAACTTTAATCCTAATTTCTTCTTTCCTTTGCAACCATATGCTTGTTATAACATCCTTCTGTAACATATCTTGTTAATTCATGTATTAATTCTTGTTTGTTTGAATTCTATGTTTTATTCCCTTTTTACGTAGACTCATACGAATCTGCCAAATATTTGCAACAAAATATTATCAAAAAGTTAACACTATCAATACATTTAAAACACTCTATGAACTTATTCCAAGTATCTAGGATTTATATTGTATGTGATTAAATCTACAAAACTTTATTTTTCTATCTTTATTATATTATAGTTTTTAAAAACACTCTATGAACTTATTCCAAGTATCTAGGATTTATATTGTATGTGATTAAATCTACAAAACTTTATTTTTCTATCTTTATTATATTATAGTTTTAAAAAAATTTAAATAGTCATTGCATTTTTGGCCATTATTTTTACCTCATTCAATGGTCTATCACTACAATCTGTGTGTGTGAGCTTTTTATAAAAGCTTCAGATATTATTTTAAGGATTAAGATAACTCTGAAAGATATAATTGTAGTATTTAATTAACAGACCAATGCTGTGGGTAGTTTTGTTAATATTTCTAGGCTTATTCATATCATCCTCAAAACATTATGAATGTAAGTGACATTACCTACGTGTTTTGCATGGGTGTGTTTTGAAATAAAAATAAGAGAATATGCAAAAAAAAAGAACAGATTCAAACAAAATTATAATGAACAGATAGAATTACAAAGCATAGATGAAGTCAAGTATGAAAAGAAAAATAGTAGACAAAAGCAAGTAAGAGACACAAAATATTTTGGAGATCAAATTTATATATGAGTAGTTTAGTCATAATGGAATTTTAAAAACAATATTTTTTGAAGAGGGTCTCCTCCCATTTATTGCGGATGTCTGACAATTGACATTGTACTACATGAATAAAAATTGCATTGGTCCTACATTTTACTAAGCAGTGAGTTGGGGCACTGCAAAGCTAGGGCATT